>OY757917.1:54742501-55310001 GCA_963585895.1 Sepioteuthis lessoniana
TTTGTTTATCTGGTTGTAAATGTGTAAAATTCATTTTATTTCCATTTCGTATTTGATCTAATGAAGTCCTGTTAATTTTTTTAGAGCATTGATTTATATCAATGCTTTTAACAGGATGGAAATAAATTTGTTATCCTAATGTAACCGATTGTTTATATATATATATATATATATATATATATATATATATATATATATATATATATATATACGTGGTGCATTCAATAAGTTTCCTGACATTTTTTATACAGGAATTTGGAATTGTTGTAGATTCTTGAAAATTCAGTATATTATTACTATACATCTTTTGAGATGACCGACCAATTGTTATGATTTCAGGTTCAAATGAACAGCTACAGCAGTAATTGGAATAGACCCTACTAAAGTCTGATTGTCACAGCTGGTGAATTTCAAAAATGCAATCTGGACGTGAGGACACTTTAGAAGAACTATATGCAATAAAATTCTGTTTTAAACTTGGAAAAAATCCCACAGAACGTATGGAATGCTTCAGACTGCCTTTGGGTATATCTTGCATGGTATAAGAGATTCAAGGAAGGCAGGGAGTCTGTGAGGGATGATGAGAGGCATGAGAGGAGTAAGGAAGTCAATACACCAGAGGGTTAGGGTTAGGGTTACTATGTTGAGGGTTTAAAGAAGTTCAGGAAGAGATTCAGTCAGAAGAGACCAGCACTCTTGAAATTGCGTCAGTGGCATTTCCACCAGGACAATGCACCGGTCCACAACTCCATCCTTTTCACATACTATTTGACCAAGATGGGCATCAAGACAGTTCCTCAGCCTCCCTATAGTCCAGACGTTGCTGCCTGTGACTTTTGCTTATTCCCTAAGCTCAGAGGCTGTCGTTATGAGACAATTGAGGAGATGAAAGAGGCTGTGACGAAGGTCATTGACACGCTCACACAAGAGGACTTCCATGGGCCTTCCAGAAGTTATTCGAACGGTACAACAAGTGCATTGCAGCTGGAGATTACTTCGAAGGGGACAAGAGTTTCATGTGTGTACTATCAATAAAAGTGACCATACGAAAAAAGTCTAGAAACCTATTTAATGATCCTCGTATATATATATATATAGATAGATAGATAGATAGATCTGTACATGAATAATTTTAAGTAAAGCTCAGTAAAATATAAAAATACTTTTGATAAATAATAATAATAATAATAATAATAATAATGGAGGATTTGGAATGAGAGGAATAATCAAGAACATCCACGCAACAGCATTGTTAAGATCGACGCGATAATTCGGAAAAGTCCTGAAAACCAGAGGAGACTTACTGTCACTAAGACTCCTGTGAGAAACCCCCATTTAAAACTAGCGTGAAAAATTCGAATGATAATAATAATAATGACGGTGATACCAATTGCGGTTGGTGCACTTGGGACAATCCCCAAAGGATTGGTAAAGGGACTGAAAGACTTGGAAATAAGAAGCCATCCAGACTACAGCATTATTAAGATTAGCCAGAATACCGAGAGGAGTCCAGTAGACTTGAGGAGACTTGATGTCCCTCAAACTAACGCTGGTGGGAAAAACTCTCAAAGGCGTAAATAGTAATATATTGGTATCATTGGTAATCTTTAGATGTGTACCTGAAATTAGCTTTGAAGTAAAGGTTTAAAAATCGCAAATATTTTTTAATAGACACCAATATTTGTCATAAGGGTATTAATATAATTGAATCATCGACAGATTTTTAGATATGTACACGAAAGCAACTTTGGGGTAAAAGTTAGTAATGAACAAAAAGAAAATACTTTTAATACACTCTAATATACATAATTAAAATGTTAATGATATAATGGAGTCATAGATAGTCTTTAGATACTATCATGAATTAAGCTTTGAATTAAAATATTAAGTAATTTTGATAAGCTTCTAATTTATAATCTCTTTTCATAAGAAAAAGAGAATAGTAGCTGTGTTGTTTTACCTAAAGAGGAGCCCAAGTAAGTTTTGGGAATTTATCGCATTCCAACGTGGTTGATAGTTCTTTAACCTACCTCTTCAGACCTCTATTGAGTAAAATAACTGTTGTGTTGTATAAGAGAGATTCATTAAAAGGGAAGCCATGCACTTTCTTTAAACTTTTTCAAGAAGATGCGAATAGAAAAAAATCGTGTCGATTAAAACTGAACTAAATAAGGGCATTTTCTTATAAAGGATAAAAAAGTAAAAACAATACATCGGAAGATGTAGTTGGACCGGACGTGACAAACCTTAAAGAAGGCTATGGTTTTTTCTTCAATTAGACGACACAAATAAATTCTCATGACATTCTTATAATATCTGTGCTTTTTATTGTAGCTATTTAAAGACTATTCCCGATGCCTTCGATTGATGAAACAGAAACCGAAACGGGAGATTGATCAGCAAGTAAAAATGTTAAATATTCAGTGTTTTTCATGAAACACTTCATAACGTTATTTTTCTTCACTATTATTATTATTATTAGTATTTACACATTAGAGTTTTTCACATAAGCATTAGCTGATGGTCTTTCACTGGAGCTTGAGTGACAGCAAGTATCCTCGAGTCTCCAGGACTCTTCTCAGTACTCTGGCCGTTCTCAATAATGTAGTAGTTTGGATGGTCTCCACTCGTCCATCAACTTCCAAATCTTTCAATCCCTTTAATAATCCTTAAGTTATTGTGCCAAAAGCACCAATCACAATTGGTACAATCGTCACTTTCATGTTCCACAGTTTTTTCAATTCCCTAGCAAGGTCTAGGTACTCATCATTCTTTTCACATTCATTCAGTTTTATTCTGTGGTCAACTGGGACAGCAAAGTCGACGATTTTGCAAGTTCTCTTTTTTTGTTGTTGATTATTATTAAGTTTGGTCTTCTGGCCGAGATTAGGTGATCCGTGTGTATGTCAAAGTCCCATAGGAGTTTGTGTGTATTATTTTCTATGACAGGTGCTGGGTTGTGCATATACCATTTGTTAGTGTGGTCAAATTTAAATTTCTTGCACATATCCCAGTAGATCACCTTGCCGACCCAGTTTGCGTCTCGTTTTATACTCCTGTGACAATTTGCTACATTCGCTTATTATGTGATTGATCGTTTTATCTCTGTCACTGCATAGCCTATATTTGCTATTTTGTTGAGTCATTTATATAATATTCTTATTTTCTTCTTTTTGTTTTATTCCTCCATTGACCAAAGGCTTCGTTTTTTTATTCACCTATATTTTACTCATATCAAAAAGTCATGATAACAAAAATAGTAAGATCGTGTAGCTTCAATTTTTTTATTGTACCTTTTCTTTACGCGAATTATTCAGATTAATATCTCCATCCATGCTGCTTATTAAAATAAAATAGATATGGGTCTTAGTCTGAATAATTAAAAACAAAACAACAAAAATTTGTATCTAAACTAGTTGGAATGGTTTATTGAGTAATGAAAATTACTTATCGCACAACTTCAGACAATAATACTAGAGAGTGCACGGGTTGAAACTTACAGTGAAAAATATATTCGAAGCATAATTACGTTTCTTCATCTCCGGTTACAATGAATGTATAACAGTTTTGAAATCTGTATTCGATTTCTGGCTGTGACGTATATTAAAATAAAGAAACTTAGCACTTGTTACTGTACAATGCACTGAGTAAGCACCTAAAATAGTCCGAGTTGAAATATGAAAGGATTAAAAAGACAAATATAATGAATACATTAAAAGAATGAATTAAAGTAAACTTCTGATGTGTTTGATACACAAGATTAAAGGATAGGAAAAATTTTTTAATCCGAGTACAAAGAATGAAACACTCAGTATGTGACTATGCACACGTAGACTCAGTTGTTGCACTAGATTTAGCTTTATTTGGCACTATGCCAAAGCAGAAGAATTTAGTTGTCAGAGAAAATCGAACTTACCAGTAATCGTCTACTAGCCTTGCTTGTTAACCATTACACCATGCTAGGCACTTTGCACATGTGTGTATGCATGTGTGCGTGTATGTGTGGTGTACAACTATCAATAGAAAAAACAAAACAAAACACAACCCGAGAAAGAAAGAAAGAAAGAAAGTAAGAAAGACTTTAAAACTTTCGATGAATGTGTGTGTTTGTGTGTGTGTACATGTACGTGGTGTACAAGCATTTAAAGAAAGAAAGAAAAAAGAAAGAAAAAATTATATCAAAGAAAGAAAGAAAGAAAGATTCAAGTAATGGACAAAGAAATAAAGAAAAGGAGAAAGAGAGAAAACTTGAAAATGTTTGACGTGTGCGTGTGCGTGTGTGCACGCACGCGTGTGTGTGTGTTTATGTGTGTGTGTGTGTGTGTGTGTGTGTTTATGTGCGTGTGTGCGTATGTGTATGCGCGTATGTGTGATATATATATATATATACATATATATATATATAGTAGAAAGATAGGAAGATTCAACCAGAGAACAAAAAAAAAAAAAAAAAAAAAAAGAAAAGAAAAAAGAAAGAAAGAAAAGAAAAAAGAAGAAACAAGAAACGAAGTTTAAAATTTCGAATGTGGATATGTATGGGTATTGTATTTTTCGTTACATTCACCTTTTGTGTATTTGAGTCATTATTCATGGGTCTATTTTCTAAAATAATAATAATAATAATAATAAAGTTATTTTAACTTATTCTAAAAGTAAAATAAAATAAATAACGTAATAATAAATAAATAAATAACAACTAATCCAGCCCCCACCCCGCGAAAGGGTAAGTTTGGAATGAGAGATTCTAGGGGTACCACGTGCTGTCCATTTTTTGGAATGTATATGAAGGGCAACGATGGTTCCAGGACATTGGAGTGGGTCGGAGGGAACAGATCTGTTGCTATGAGTTCCGCTCAAAGAAAAGCTTTGGTAACTATGTCTCTATTTAAAAACATTGATTTTCGTGCCTCGGAAAATCGTTTGCTTAACAGTTGTATTTAAATGAACACTTACTAATTGGCCGAAATTTATTTCAGGTAGATGTTTTTGAAACGACGAAATAGATTTGTTTAAATTTAGCGCCTTAATTCCATGATTAGATTAATTGTTGGTTTATTGAAATATATGTAGTTCTGAGGGAATTGACCATAAAATAAAACAAAACCAAAAACTTATTTCAAAATTAAAACCTAAAAGTGATTTTAACTCATTCTAAAAGTAAAATAAAATTAATAACGTAATAAAATTAAAAAAAACAAAAAAACAACTAATTCTGGGTCCCCCCGCGAAAGGGTAAGTTTGGAATAGGAGATTCTAGGGGTGCCAAGTGCTGGCAATTTTTTGGAATGTATATGAAGGGCAACGAGTGGGTCGGAGGGACAGATCTGTTGTTTGAGTTCTGCTTAAAGAAAAAGTTTTGGTAACCATGTCTCTATTTAAAAACATTGATTTTCGTGTCTTTTAAAATCGTTTGCTGTTGTATTCAAATGAACACTTACTAAATGGCCGAAATTTATTTCAGGTAGATGTTTTTGAGACTACGAAATAGATTTGTTTAAAATTTAACCGCCTATAATCTCCTATATCACTTAACTGACTATTCTATATCTGAGGAAATCTGTATTTGATGTAGCCTGAAAGTTTTAGAAATTTCCCATCCTTCATATAACGGAAAATATTAGGAGCTTTGTGTTTATTATATTACCAGTTAAATGGAAATTTGAAAATCGGGCAATAAATAGAAAACAAAAAGATTACACGGGAATGATTAAAGTTATGAAATAAATCATAAGAGAAAATAATTGGACTTTAACTAAGTTAAAACTTCTTTTTTTTGTATCTGTGACCCGCTGTCAATGAACAGTCACCATTATTGTCATCGGTCACGTCTGTGTCAGGTGCGCAGATAATAAACAACCCCCGGGTATAGCCACAATATACCACCCATGATAAAATGTCAAATTCAAACATTACACAATGTGGGACCCAGGACTCGGACTTGGGTGTCATGATCGGCAGGTGCTCTCCTGATAGCCAACATCCTGCGAATGTTGGCTGTTATCTTTTCAGGTACACACTGATTTAAGGAACCACATCAACCAGAGACCTAAACGGAAAGCATGGACTTGCAGTACACTGCTATTTTCGGAGTAACTCTACACAAAGAGGATACAGGAAAGAATGATGGAGATCTGGCCAGAACTTTCTAATTTTCAGACAACTAATCAGAGACTCGCTGATCAAGTTAGAGCGATAATGAGGAAGGGTTGGTTTTCAGAATTTGAAATAATAGAAATACACCAAAAAATAAATGATCAAGAAAGGAGTAATAATACATTACCTGGCACATGAAATATCTACAAACAAAAACAGTCCATCCAAAATGAACCACTAACTTCGGAAAATGGAAACCCCACCCAACCAAACACTACACAACAAAACAACCCAGGACAAACACTAAGACAAGAATAAAAATTAATTCTAAGAAATTTAAAGAGAATTTTAAACAGTGAAAAGACCACTTTACCATCATTAAGAAACACTGAATGGAGAATAGTCAAGGCTGAGACAAATAAAGTGAATCAAGTACTGACATGTATATCAACGAATAATATAACCGAATTGAATGAACTAATTTATGCAGGAGCGAATTAGTTTGCAAAAACCACGAAAGAAAAATCAAAACCAGGATGGGAATTTCGACAAGAAACTCAGATAAGAAACCTACGAAAACAGCTAAAAGTGATAAAACAAAAGAAAAACGCTGGAATAAATAGGAACAGGAAAGAAAAGACAACACAGGAAAAACTTACAATACTTGAGGAAATATACCAGAAAGTACTGGCAAAAGAAAGAAGATTGAAGAGATATCGACAAAAGGTAAAACAATACAGACAAAATAGGACATTCCAAAACAATGAAAGAAAATTCTATCAACAATTGGAAGGGTATGACAATAAAACATACCAACAACCGGATGCAAAAGAAAACCAACGATTCTGGACTAAAATATGGCAACCAAAAAAACATAATGAAAAGGCTGAATGGATAAACCATATCACAAGAGAACTAGAAGAACTCGAAGAAGGCCCGGTAGCTGAAATACACTATGATTTACTCAAAACGACACTTAAAATGGAATCAAACTGGAAAACGTCTAGCCATGATGGAATTCATGGTTTCTGGTTCAAAAAGTTCACCTCCATTCACGACAGGCAAGCACTAGAAATGAATAAATGCCTACAAAGAGCACACGTACCAAAGGATGACCAAAGGAAGGACTACATTGATACAAAAGGACCCAAACAAAGGATCCGCCCAAAACAATTACAGACCCATAGCTTGCCTACCAATGATGTGGCAAATATTAACAGCACAAACAAGGGAAGAAATTTACCACTCGCTAACAAGCCTCGGATTGTTCCCTGACGAACAGAAAGGATAGTGCAAAGGATCCAGAGGCACAGCAGAATTACTTTACATAGACCAACACATTCTAAACGAGAGCAAAACCAGACGGAAAAATCTAGCTATGGCCTGGATTGACTACAAAAAGGCATATGATATGGTTCCGCATAGCTGGATAATAAACAGCCTCAAAATGTACAAAATATCACATGAAGTCATAAACTTCATCGACAAAACCATGAAAACCTGGAGAGTGGAATTGACAGTAGGAGGAAGAAGATTAGCTGAAACAAACATCCAAAGAGGTATTTTCCAAGGAGATGCTCTATCGCCCTTACTATTCATAATTGCCATAATGCCACTTAACCGCATACTCAGAAAATGCACAGTCGGATACAAACTTAGTAGATCGCAAGAAAAAGTCAGTCATTTAATGTACATGGATGACATCAAACTATTTGCAAAAAATGAAAAAGAACTGGAAACTCTAATATACACAGTTAGAATATACAGTCGGGATTTAGGAATGGAATTTGGTATAGAAAAGTGTGCAATGCTTGTAATGAAAAGTGGCAAACAACAGCTAACTGACGGAATGGAACTACCAAACCAAGATAAAATTAAAATGCTCGCAGAAAACGAAACCTACAAATACTTGGGCATCTTGGGGGCTGACACCATCAAACAAGTGGAAATGAAAGAAAAAATTCAAAAAGAATATCTCAGGAGAATTAGAAAGCTACTCGAGACAAAACTCAATAGCAGAAACCTTATCAAAGGAATAAATACCTGGGCTGTACCACCCGTTAGATATTCCGGACCCTTTCTCAAGTGGACCAGAGACGAACTTTAAACAAATGGAGCAAAGAACAAGAAAACTAATGACAATGCATGTCTTTACATCCCAGAGACGACGTTGATAGACTATATGTTTCGAGAAAAGAGAGAGGAAGAGGACTTGCCAGCATTGAAGACAGCGTTGACGCATCGATACAAGGACTCGAAGACTATATACAAAAACATGATGGAGGACTAATTACAGCCATCAGAAACGATACTGATAACACGATAGACAACAAAATGACAATAGCTAGGAAACAAAAATGGGAAGGAAAATAACTCTATAGGCGGTTTAAACGACTAATAAACAACATCTCACACGACAAAACCTGGACATGGCTAAGAAAAGGAAACTTTAAGAGAGAAACAGAATTTCTCCTAATAGCAGCACAAGACAATGCCGTAAGAACCAATAACGTCAAAGCGAGAATAGATAAGACTCAACAAAATAGCAAATATAGGCTATGTGGTGACAGAAAAGGAACCATCAACCACATAATAAGCGAATGCAGCAAATTAGCACAGAAAGAATTTAAGATTAGACATGATTGGGCCGGCAAAGTGATCCACTGGGAGATGTGCAAGAAATTTAAATTTGAACATACAAACAAATGGTATATGCACAACCTAGCACCTGTCCTAGAAAATGACACACATAAACTCCTATGGGACTTTGACATACAAACGGATCACCTAATCTCTGCCAAAAGACCAGACTTAATAATAATCAACGAAAAAAAGAGAACTTGCAAAATTGTCGACTTTGCTGTCCCGGCTGATCACAGAATAAAACTGAAAGTATGTGAAAAGAAGGATAAGTACCTCGACTTTGCTAGAGAATTGAAAAAACTGTGGAACATGGAGGTGACAATTATACCAATTGTAATTGGTGCGTTTGGAACAGTACCTAAAGGATTACTAAAGGGACTGGAGGACTTGGAAGTTGGCGGACAGGTGGAGACCATCCAAACGACAGCATTATTGAGAACGGCCAGAATACTGAGAAGAGTCCTAGAGACTCGAGGAGACTTGCTGTCTCTCAGACTCCAGAGAAAAATCATCGGCTAACGCTGATGTGAAAAACTCTAATGAGTGAATAATAATGATAATAATTAAACGCCATTTAAACCGATGGGAAAAAACTCGCAAGGAGTAAAATGATATGCAACATTTTGAATCACAATGGGGAACAGGACTTCATGTAAAGGATAGTAATTAACAAAGAATAAGCAGCTATTTAAAGCACAACCTACATAGTAAAACGTAAGGTCTCTCGTTAATATACAGCCTTCTTGTTTGCCTGGCGCTTGAGATACATTTCCAACAGGCGCAAGAGTTGGAACCCAGGTATGAGATAACATTACAAAGGAGGTACAATTAGCGTAACGGTTATCGTCATAGGAAATAAATCGGTGATTCACGTTTAAATCTTCTTTGCCTATCAATTCGCACATATCCATCTGTTCACCCCTCACCTCGAGCTATGGATAAATTGTAGAGCAGCCTGGTAAAGACAACCAGTTTAGGAGAAGGAAAACCCTGAATTCAAACCAGCTTTACCCCGCTTAAAAAATGACGTTGTGTCACATCCTGGTCATTGCGGAGGAGTTGGGCAAATACATACTAATGTTGATTTTCCAGATTGAAACTACACTATATTTGGGGGTGTAATGGCTAAAGTGCTGGACTGTTGTCCCGAAATAAGCCAGTTCGAACTCCAGTCATGCTGTTCCATTCACTTTCGGACTAATGCCCTTAAAAAAGGTATGAAACTTCTTATACCCCCCAGCTATGGTTTATATAGAATGATCGCTGTTCTTCTATAAGGATAGCTTTGAAATTAAAATAACACGTGAAGGTTGATATGCCATTAAACAAAGTAACCAAACCAAATCTCTCATATTTGAGAAGCTACAGCAACATAATCTTTTGACCTAATCTGGCATAAAAAACATTTTATCCTTTGACCTAATCTGGCATAAAGACATTTTATCGTTATTATGCCAGTTTTTGATATTCCCTAAGATTGTCTGAAGAACAATTGGTGTAAATAAAAATATGAAGATTGTCTTACACCAATCTTTCAATCGTTGAATGAACATTCGATTTTTTTTTAAATTTTAAACACCGGCTTCAGTCATCGACTTAAAAAAACTAAAAAAACAAACGAACCCCCCCCCCAAAAAAAAAACAAAAAACAAAAAAAACAAAACAAAACAGGCAGACGTAAATGAGCTTGACTATGAATTTTTTGCTGATTGGGATAACCACGATTAATCGATAACGGAAAACTTGATTGATAAGATTACTACATGGCGAGAAATCGATAGATATTTCTTTAAGGTCCAAAATTTTTGGCAACGTTCAATCTTATTATTATTTTACTCCTTTCGAATTTTCATCCCAGTTTTAACTGGTGGTTTTCCCCGAAGTCAGAGTGATAGCAAGTCTCCACAAATCTCCAAGACTCTTCTCAGTATTAAAACTGATTTTCTCAGTGCAGTTGTTTGGATTATCTCGATTCTTCCTTTGGTCTCTTGTTCCGTCAGTTTCTTTTTCAGGCCTTTCGTGACCCTTCCAAGGCAACAAATACGATTTGTATCACTGTCACCTTCATGTTTCATATCTTCCTCAGCTCTCTAATAAGATCCAAATATTTGTCTATCTTTTCTCTTTCTATTATTTTCGCATTATGGTTTTCAGGAATGGCAGAATCCTCTAAATGATAAGTTCTTTTCTTTTTGTTTATTTGTGAATCTTATGCGTCTCATTTTCAGATTCCGGTTTATGCATATATTATTTGTCGGCATAGCCAAATTTCAGTTTATGATACAATTCCTAGTGGATCCTCCATTCAGGCATAGTCTTGTATTCCTTTTATGCCAGTTTGATACTTTCACTTATTATATTTCATCTGTGTCCACATAACTTTCACTCGCTGTTCTATCTATTAACAATTTTTGCTTTTATATAATAAGTTCTTACGGAATTATTTTGTGCTGCCATTGAAAGATATTCAATTTCTCTCTTGGTGCGTTTTATCATGACTATGTACATGTCATCTCCTTAGTTAAAAAAGGCATGAAAGCTAAGCAAGGAAATGTGAGAAAAACAAAAATCAATAACAATATATACATACATATATATATACATATATATATATATATATATATATATATATATATATATATATATATATATATATATATATATATAAACCAATGTCTTCACTGCTTCGATCACAAGGCTTCTTTTATTATATTCTCTCATCTTCATGTCACGCCGCCAGCGTGGATATCCCTGACCCTCTCCCGCCATCCTTCTCTATCGTCCATCGCTTCTGGTAGGTCTTCAAGGCTACATCCTGTATCGGCACAGAGCTGTTGTATATAGGTTCTAGCTGGTCCATGTGAAGGGGTCCACAGGAGTATGTCACTTATGAGCTCGTCCTTACTTCATCAGCGTCCCGCATATTTAGTTCGTCTAACGTGGATAGTTTTCGTGATGGTTTGTAAGTGGCCGTACAGCTGCTGCTTTGTGGGGTGCTACCTCCAGGACTTGTTAAATATTGCTCGCAGCATTCTTGTGTAATTGCCTTCAAACTTTTTCTCCACATGTTTAGTTAGCGTCCATGTAGTACATCTATACAGCAGTATCGATACAACCACAGCTTGGGAAAAAGTGCATTTCATTTTATCGGTGAGGTCTGACTTCCATATGACCGATAGCCTATCGGTAGCTGTCCATGCCTTTGCTAGTCGCGTTTTGATGTCTGTCTCGGTTGATGAGACACTGCTTCCTACGTAGGTGAACTTGTCTACTAGTTTTAGAGAACTACCATTTAGTGTGGAGATGTCGCCTCTATGATTAAAGCACATGTATTACGTCTTGTCTGCGGTGACATGGAGGCCTATGCCAGCAATCATTTAATGTACATGGACGACATCAAACTGCTTGTCAAAAATGAAAAAGAAATGGAAACCCTAAAATAGGCAGTGAAAATATACAGTCAGGACATCGGGTTGCAATTCGGCATAGAAAAATGGGTCATGCTAATGAGAAGCGAGAAACAACACATAACGGAAGAACTAGAACTACCTAATCAAGAAAAATCAGAATGCTCGGAGAAAAAATAATCACAAATACTTGGGAATATTGGAAGCGGACACCATAAGACAAGCGGAGATGAAAGAAAAAAAATCTAAGAGTATCTCAAGAGAATGAGGTAACTATTCGAAACCAAAGTTAAGAGCAGAAATCTCATCAAAGGGATAAACACCTGGGCTGTCCACCTTGTATGATGCTCAGGACCATTCTTGAAGTGGACGAGGGAAGAACAACAAATGAGCCAAAGAACAAGAAAACTCATGACGATGCATTAGGTCTTATACCCCAGAGATGACGTAGACAGATTGTATGTGAGAAAAGAAGGAGAAAGAGGACTCGCTATAGAAGATAGCATCGATACATCGATACAAAGATTCGAAGACTACATAAAAACGCATCGAGGAAGACTGATTACAACGACCAGAAACAATGCAGACAACACAAGTATCAACAGAATAAAAATAAGTAGAAAACAAAAATGGGAAGGAAAACAACACCTTGGACACTTCGAGCGACAGACAAGCGAAATCTCGCACTAGAAAACTTGTACATAGCTAAAGGGGTACCTTTAGAGAGAAACTGAATCTCTTCTGATAGCAGCCCAGAATAACGCTATAAGGACCAATCATATCAAAGGGAGAATAGACAAGACGCAACAAAATAGCACTTGTATGTTATGTAGAGATATAGATGAAACGTCCAATAATGCATAAGTAAATACAGTAGATTAGTAGAGAGAAAGAATAAGACTAGATACGACTGGATGGGCAAGGTGATTCACTGGGAATTGTGCAAGAAGCTTAAATTTGACCATACGAACAAATAGTGTATGCTTAATCCAGAACCCGTCCTAGAAAATGAAAAGTACTAACTTCTCTTGGATTTTGAGATACAAACGGATCAGAACGGATAGACAACCAGACCGAGAGAAAATCAACAACAACTTCAACAAAAAGAACCTGCCGATTAGTGGACTTTTCCGTCCCGGCTGACCACAGGGTGAAACTGAAAGAAAACGAAAAGACCTTACAAGAGAACTGAAAAAATTATATAACATGAAAGTGACGATGATATCGATTATAATTAGCGCGCTCAGTACAGTCACCAAAGGATTTGTATAGGGATTGGAGGACTTGGAAATAAGAAGACGAGTGGATACCATCCAAACAAGAGCATCATAGTGAGAATGATCCTAGAGACTCGAGGTAACTTGTTGTCACTCAAATCGTGAGAAATCATCTGCTAACTCTGGAGTGAAAAACTCTCAAAGGAGTAAATAATAATAATAATTACAATAATAATGCAGGAAAGCAAAAAACATAATAGATACCTGGATATTGCCAGAGAGCTGAAGAAAATATGTAATATGAAGGTGACAGTAATACCAATCCTGGTTAGAGCCTTTGGAACGGTAAAGTGGCTAGGAGAACTGGAGATCAGAGGAAGAATTTAAATCGTTCAGATCAAAGTTTGTTCATGTATTTTGTAACTATATACCAATGGTGTAGAGCTTAGTAATACATAACATCTAATAGTATCGGTTTTCATTTTATAATATTACACTAGAAGTAGTAAAATCCGGGCATTTTTAGTTTTTAAAAAATTACGATTTCATAAAAATATTGTTCGGGTTTTATTTCTTTATGAATGATAATATATATATATATATATATATATATATATATATATATATATATATATATATATATATATATTCTTTATAACAAATTTGCCATGTTTCGACCATCCTCAGGTCAGTATGCACTGAAGATGATTACATAGACCGAAATATGGCAAATTTTAATCGTTTTTTTACGTTCCATCAATGTTAATTGCGCTCCTTTTCAAACTAGCCCAAAGTCATCTCTATGTGAAAATTTAGAAAAATAGCGTCTTTGTTTCCAGATTTGAAAACACAGAAAGATTATTGAATCAAGCATTATTTCTAATTAAACAAGAACTGGGTTCTTTTGACTTGTTACCTTCTTTAGTTGAAATGGTTCTTAATTGTTACAAAATCCCTTATTTAAATTAATTTTTATTTTTTGCGACTGAATTGTACTTAGTATTTTTGTATACTCATTAATAACTTTGTTTTGATTTCTAATCAACAAACAAATACATAACTTGTACACCATCATCATGATCATCATCATCATGTTATGCTGATAGAACGGATTGCCTTTACTATATCTTAATATCCATCCCTACAATCCATTGCTCTTACTAGGTCCTCCAGATGGCATCCAGTGTCCACACAGAGCTGATGAAAGTAGGTTTTTATGATAAGCCAACACTGGTGTGCCCTTGTGTAGAAGTCCACAGAAGACCTTTGCTTATGAATTCGTCCCTACTTCTTCAGCAGTACCCAGCATATCTGACTCATTTTACTTGGATGATTAGGGAGATGGGAGGCAAGTAGCTGTGCGACTAGTTTTGTGGTGCAACTATACAGCAGTATTGACATGGTTACAGCTTGGAAGTAATCCGGTGTTATTTTGTTAGAGAGATTAGATGTTTATATAGTCGACAATCTGCCAAAGTTAAATCAATAAAAATCAGAAATTTCGTGGAAGATAGACAATCACGATTAGCACAACTGACAGTCAATGAAGGGAACGAAAGGAAAAGCACATCGAAAGCAAAACTAAAAGCTTGTAGTCAAGAAGAAAGACTTCAGATAAACCTACTCAGGAAATTATTAACAATCAAGATATTAAACTTGGAAAGTTTACGGGGAAACAACTTGACCAGTACAGAAAAAATTAAAACTGAAAACAGAAAAACTGCTGACATTCGCAAAATATCTTCTGATGTATTGAAGACAAGGAAATTTGACGACTTTCTCAATTTATTATGCAACGCTGTGAATAAAGAAAATGCAATTGAGAAATAGGTGTTATCGTCCTCTTCCCGAAGAAAGGCAAACTTGTACTGGTATTACTGCTAAGGTTTATAATTCCCTGCTTCTCAATCTTATCCAACTTGAAGTTGAGGACGTTCTTTGGAAAAATCAAAGCTGTTAACAGAGAAATCGATCCACAGCATCCCAGATTCTGAGTATCTGTCGAATCATCGAAGGAGTACGCGTAAAATACCTTGTGGCAACACTATTGTTCGCAAATTTCTCCGACATATTTGATTTCATACTTGGAAACACAAAAAAATTATTCTTATGTCTGCATTTGAATATTAGTTCGTTTCTTAATAAATTTAAATTAAATTAATAACTGCAACGAGGAGGAATAACACTAAAAAAGATGATGAACATGATGGATGAATTGAGTAAATATTAACATGAATAGATACGAGTAAGGAGGTAAAACAATTTTCAAAATTTAAATGGACGATATAGCTTGGCGGCTCTTCATTAGAAATAAGAAACAGACCCGTAAATGTAAACTACAAAGAGAATAACAATGGATCTTAATAGTCGTGGGGAAAATATAAGATATGTTTTAACTTTTAATTTCTATGACTTTAACTGAATTTTATTATTGTTACGATGTTCTCAAAAAATATCGATATATAACCTAATGGGGGATATAAAGTAACAAGTGATAAATGGATCACAATAACCCAATAACCTTGGGTGGCAGGAATTTGTTAGTAGCAGTAATCAGAGATCCGCAACGCCCCCAAAAGAGATAGAAATAAAGTATAAACCAAGGAGCTAAACGAAAAAAATAGTTAAAGAAAAAAAGGTCAAAGGGGATAAGTAGCCAGTAATCCCTTCTGGTGGCGCGTGGGAAATAAATGAAAAAATTAAGAAATGAAAAATAAGAAAATAAAAAAATAAAAAAATTTAGGAGGCAAATTGAAAAATGATACGAAAATTAAGCCTGAAACATACGAATGGTGACTTAGCTTTAAGAGAAGACCAAGAGAGCACACCTGTTAACATCTGCGGTTGGCCAGGAACTGTATGTCTATTTTTTCTTCTCTTAAATTTTTTATTTTGTATCTTTTTATTTTGTGCTTTTTCTTTATTTAAGGTTTCTTTGTTAATATATAAAAATGTTTCTTGATGTCGCCACAAAATAAAAAAAAGGAGTATACCATGTGATGAGGCGGGAAATAACTCGTCGAAATAAATTCATAATGGGACGGTAACGGTTTGTTGAGTTTTCTTCCTTTGCGTTACAAGGATATTCGCTCTGTACGTTAGTTTTTTTTATATATATATATTCAGATAGATCTAAGTACTAATACTCATACATTAAGCACTACAGTGGAATCATATGCAGTTTTTCATATATTCTATATATGAATATTTCAAACTCATAGTCTCCGGACACTAACCGGATATAACTGAAATATATATATATAACTTCTACATAAACATTCTAATATCTTAAAATTACCTTTACCTCCTCTACTCACATATGATAATTTTAGCGAAATCAGA
This sequence comes from Sepioteuthis lessoniana, assembly GCA_963585895.1. Classification (NCBI taxonomy): domain Eukaryota; kingdom Metazoa; phylum Mollusca; class Cephalopoda; order Myopsida; family Loliginidae; genus Sepioteuthis; species Sepioteuthis lessoniana. The sequence continues at coordinate 54,759,204 of OY757917.1, forward strand.
CTTAAAGAGATGCTTCTCTTGTTTTCATATTAAGATAATAAATTATTCAAACTTGCTGGATATATTTGCTTGTGCAATTAGCCATGTAATATTTAAAACACAATTTGATAATTTCCCCTCAATCATAATAGCTTGACATATCTGTACATGTTTCAGTTAAAACAATGATTAAACTAGCAGAAAATAAATGATACTCAAAGATTGAGTGGTTTTCGTTATCATAGAATTAAATCCGATTCCTTTTTTTTTCATATTTTCTTCCATTTTATTTTGTAAAGAGATTATGTAACGCAAAGATTGTCAACCTATGATGCATGGAGGCTTAAACATCTCTGTGATTTTTGAAAATGAGTTACAATAAACGCAATAGAATAGGATTTTATTTGTTCTCTCTGGATATTTGTAGTCATCTACAATTTCGAAAAAAAAAGTCCATTTTTTAAAAAAATCCAGATTATGCTGATGTAGGAATTAATTTATTATCAAAAATCAAATTTGATAAGTTTCCATTTATCACAAATGTTTCGCATTATTTTTGTCTATACATTCTCCAGAATTTATAAAATTTTTTTTAGAATTATATTTGCCGTTTTAGAAGGACGTACAGACGTGAACAAGTATCTTCCGTTATAAAATTGACTAAAAGCAAAACGAGATCGCTATTGACTGACCAAAATTTTTAAAATTCTCTCAATAGCTAATTCAACTTCAAGCATTAGAATTTTAGCAAACTCAAAATAGACTCAATAGTCTTATGGAGTAAGTGATGTTCATATTGTTTTTACGTTAAACTAAGGAATTACGTATAATTGCTAAATATATTTATACAAATAATTTCCCAAGAATTAATGGTAGCACAAGATCTGAATGCGCAAGATTAGCCACCATTGGCGAGTAAGGATAGATTAAACGTTATAAAATAGTTGTGCTTTCTAATATGCTAAGCTAGTTACAGCAATTATCAAATTACACGTGTGTGTGTGTGTGTGTGTGTGTGTGTGTGTGTGTGTGTGTGTGTGTGTGTGTGTGTGTGTGTAAATGCACAAATATGAAAAAGTATTCAGATAATAATTTTATTTATTGTTGTACTTTTTGCCAAGGTTAATAGTTTCGATTTTTACATAAAACCATCACCAGGTTATTCAACGGGATGTTGTATCTACTGAATTATATTTAAAATCATTTTTTTTAAATGAAAGGAAAAAATGAGAAAACTTTTAAGATTCTATTTCCATTAACGGTGTTATGTTTCAAAACTCTGATACAATCAGTGATCAAAATTTATTTTAAAGCATAACGTAATTCCTATTATATATATATATATATATATATATATATATATATATATATATATATATATATATATATATAGGCAGCAAATTGTTATCTAGACAGTTCAGTTAAATTCCATGGACTGCCTCATTTTATGATCTTCAAGTGAAAACTTTCAAGTCTTCTAACTATTCTTCGTATTTCCAGGTCGAGATGGAGAAAAAAAAACCTATATTAGCCCAAGCGCTTTCGACCATTTCACTGGTCATCGTCGGGGGTCGTGTTAAATTGTTTGTTTGGAAAATAGTGAGTTTTATACTTATTCGAAGTGGGTTTTTTTTTTAATATAGTAAATTATGGATTGGGTTGGTTCATTCTGTTAAGATGGGTGTTTAGTTGCTGAATACGCTTGGGCTAATATACGTTTTTTTCTCCACCATCTCGACCCGGAAATACGAAGAATAATAAGAAGACTTGTACGTCTTCACTTGAATATCATGAAAAAGAGGCCACCCATGGTATTTAACAGAACTTGGATGGATAACTCACACACTCACACACAATGATAATATCTCAATAAAATTATAGTAGGCATTGCGAAGCAAATTCCCCAAAATTAATAAACAAATAAATAAAATAAAAAAGAATAATGAAAAGCATTTAAAGATCACTTTGTCAGTAACATTTAATAGTAGTAAGTAATAAGCAATTTAGATTTTGAAAAATGAAAGAAAAGACAAACCTTTCTTTGCAAATTTATTATTAGATTATGATTTCGTAGATTACTGGGAGTGTTTCTTACTGGGTTAAACAATCATTTTTTATTTGCTTATCTAATTTTTCATTTTTGCATATTGCATCTTAAAGATGGGAAAAACACATTTTCATAAGACGAACAAAAACTATATATTTATACATAAATCACTATATGTGTGTGTGTGTGTGTGTGTGTGTGTGTGTGTGTGTGTGTGTGTGTGTGTGTGACTTATCTGCACCTTCAACAGGTGACAGAAAATGTAAGAAATTTTGCTACCGCGTTTTCATTTAATCGAAAATTTATAAAACATGTTAAAACCTTTCTGTTGTTCCATGTTTAGCAGAACCTCCTGTATAGTAAGCTTAAAGTTTAAATCAAGTAAACTTAAAAAATAGTTGTCCTCTTTCTATAAATGAAAACAGTTCAAATAAATGTAACTTATTTTTTACTTACATTTAAAAGTCTCTTATTTAAAAGTTTGCTTATGTACACTATCAACATTCTAAGAGTTCCTTTAATACAATATTTTGTTTACACATGTATATAACTAATTAGCATATACCTCTTGTATACACGTATACACAAATATCTGTCGTTGGTATCTGTCGGTTTCACAAATGTTTTTCACGGGCCGAGTGAGAGGTTGGCTAACGTCTAAGACTGTGACTTCATAGTAAGCGAATTTGAACTCTAGTCGCGTTCACTTTGGGACAAATAACCTTAGGAAAGGTATGAACCTGCTGTGTTAGAGTATCATAACTTTATCTTCTTCGAGGATGGGTCTGACATTAAATAACCCACGAAAGTTTACATGCTGTTAAACAAAGAAACTAAACGAAACCACTGTGATAAACTTCTATTCAACATTAAATAATTATGAATTTTTTTAAAATTATGCTTGATATCAACTAAATTTTGTTTCTAGGTCACTAGAATCTCTGTTTAGGGAAATAAAATGAAAATGTACTATGCTAATATATAATATAGCATGGCATATTTTGATTTTATTTCCACTAAATAAAAATTTACTAAATCCCACTCCAAGTAAGAAAGTGTGTGCGTGAGAGATAGAGAAAAAGCGCGTGTATCTAAATATTAACCAGGCATTCTTTGTCGAAAGTTTTTAATAATACTTTATACTAAAAAATAGTCCATCTCTTAAATATATTTATGTAATTTTCAATGCAGCTGGATTTGATTAGATATGATATTAAATAATATCAGTTTTAATTGTACAATTTTCCGCGAGAAATTATGCAATCCAAATATCTTTACTTTAAAAGTTTTTAAAAAATCGTTAGGAGTGGAACAATTCTTGAATATTACATACACACACACACACACACACACAGATAGATATTCCTTGGCATACTTCGATTTTAGATTTTTTCGTAGTATACATAATTATAGCAGAGTTACGACCATATGGCAGTATTTTCTTTGTGTTTTTGGCTTTAAACGACAGTTTTTAAACTTTTATAATTCAGTTTTTCTTCAATATATGTCAAGAGAACAAACAATTTTACAGAAAAGAAAAACATTCCATGATGAAATTCAAAACACTCGCAAAACAACTACACGATATCGAGATGTTTACAAAGCCATATCAAAAAAAGAAACCATGTCAAAAGAACAAAGATGAAAACGCATTTCCACGTTTCCATGTCAAATGAGTAGGTCATGTCGACAGAATAAATCTGAATAGATTTCAAAACACCTTGGAAAACGACCGAGCCACTGCCCAGTTATTTAAAAACGCTACGTAAAAAATGCCCTATCAACAGACCCCCCACCCCCTATGATAAGAGTTAAAAAAAAAAGCAAAACTGAACCAATGCCAGTTCAATTGAAAATGCCCTATCAACAGATCCACCCCACCCCCTATGATAAGAGTTCAAAACAACTTAGCAAAACTGAACCAATGCCAGTTCAATTGAAAATGCCCTGTCAATAGACCCACTCCACCCCCTATGATAAGAGTTCAAAACAACTTAGCAAAACTGAACCAATGCCAGTTCAATTGAAAATGCCCTATCAATAGACCCACCCCACCCCCTATGATAAGAGTTCAAAACAACTTAGCTAAACTGAACCAATGCCAGTTCAATTGAAAATGCCCTATCAATAGACACCCCGCCCCCTATGATAAGAGTTCAAAATAACTTAGCTAAACTGAACCAATGCCAGTACAATTGAAAATGCCCTATCAATAGACCCCCCGCCCCCTATGATAAGAGTTCAAAACAACTTATCAAAACTGAACCAATGCCAGTACAATTGAAAATGCCCTATCAATAGACCCCCCACCCCCTATGATAAGAGTTCAAAACAACTTAGCAAAACTGAACCAATGCCAGTTCAATTGAAAATGCCCTATCAACAGACCCATCCCACCCCCTATGATAAGCGTTCAAAACAACTTATCAAAACTGAACCAATGCAAGTTCAATTGAAAATGTCCTATCAATAGACCCCCCCACCCCCTATGATAAGAGTTCAAAACAACTTAGCAAAACTGAACCAATGCCAGTTCAATTGAAAATGCCCTATCAATAGACCCCCCCACCCCCTATGATAAGAGATCAAAACAACTTAGCAAAACTGAACCAATGCCAGTTTAATTGAAAATGCCCTATCAACAGACCCCCACTCCCTAGGATAAGAGTTCAAAACAACTTAGCAAAACTGAACCAATGCCAGTTCAATTGAAAATGCCCTATCAATAGACCCCCACCCCCTATGATAAAAGTTCAAAACAACTTAACAAAACTGAACCAATGCCAGTTCAATTGAAAATGCCCTATCAATAGACACCCCACCCCCTATGATAAGAGTTCAAAACAACTTAGCAAAACTGAACTAATGCCAGTTCAATTGAAAATGCCATATCAATAGACACCCCACCCCCTATGTTAAGAGTTCAAAACAACTTAGCAAATCTGAACCAATGCCAGTACAATTGAAAATGCCCTATCAATAGACCCCCCACCCCCTATGATAGGAGTTGAAAACAACTCAGTAAAACTGAACCAATGCCAGTTCAATTGAAAATGCCCTATCAATAAACCCCCACCCCCTATGATAGGAGTTGAAAACAACTCAGTAAAACTGAACTAATGCCAGTTCAATTGAAAATGCCCAATCAACAGAATACCGTCTATCGCAAATGAACTATCCAGACTGGAAGCCATATCAAATGCATTTTACACGCCTACTCCTTTTTTTCTTTTTCCTAAAATTAAAAGAACACCTTAATATGCCAGTGAATTATTTATCAGTCGGATTCACCTCTATGTGGACGGAAGGGGATTTGTTTTACCAAAATTGGATTTCCTGAGGTTTTTTTTTTTTACTTATTTCTTCGTAGTTCGAGCCCCACCTTTTTTCTGCCATTCCTTCCATTATTCTCATTTTTTAGCCCCAAATCACCGACAATAACGTAAACGCAATTCGAGAATTTTTTATCACTTGATCCTACCTCTTCTCTGACGCCATAAAAAATCCATACACTCTAAATTTTTCTCTTTCTTTCTCTCCCTCTAGCTCTACAAACCAACAATGACGACACTGTCACTTGCTTCCATTATCAGAAGAAATTAGATAAAAGTAACGAAACAAATAAAAACAGTTTTTTTCTCTCATGGTAAATAATGTGGCGAGAAATCTGAGGCAATAGAGAAATAAACAATGACTGTATTCCCAGAGTGTTAGGTGGTGGGCACAGAGTACAAACCTAAAGTAGTTAGCTGGTATCAAAGGTCATATAAGGGGATAAGTGATTCCTTAATTAACGGGAGAGTCTCCAAGGTGGATCGTTTGAGTCATCCAACAAAAATTTTACAATTTCTATTGACTACTTCTAAGTAGAGAGGAGTGGCTGTCTCGAAGAATTTTGTTTTTCAGGTAAGAATGTTTATTACTAATTTTACCGGTGAATTGGAAGCATCAACTGTAGATTCAAGGCTGTTTGTATCAGATACTAACAGTGATTTCGATTCTTGCTGGTTGCTTCATAGAAATTACCTCATGCCAGACTTAGCTCTGAAAACCGAACTGCTTTAGAAGATTGGAGGAATTTCTTCATTATTCAATTTTCAAACTGCACATCACAAATATCTCCTACGTGTACAACGTATTTTTTCTTGTACAAAGTTATTTCGAACTTTGAACACTTCCAGTATAGATACAATGTTTGCTCCACTTTAGAGATGCCAATCTAGTGATTTGGTTACAAGAATCTAAGACCTTAATCTTTTTAACTGCAGATAAAAGGAAAATTCTTATATCATTTTGCTTTAGCTATTTTTTGACGTGAATTTTGTTTTAAAAACAACCTAAAAATTGGTGACACTGTGCAGTAACTCATAAAATCCAAAAGTAACTTTAAAAACTTTTCTTTTTTGTTTGTATGGTTGTTTTTTTTAACCATGTGATCACCTATTAATCAATCAGTGTGCAGCTTTCAACCAAAATCCAATTTATTTGTTTCATATACTGTCTCAAAACCATTGACTTTTCAATCATCAATAACCACCACTAAAAATATTTAACCTCGAGGTGAAATTCCGTCACCCAGCTCTGTACCGATGTCATATAACATCCTAATCTAGTTTTGCTTCTAATGCTCAAGATGAGACTCTATTGTTGCAGTTATTTCTTTGCTTTCCAGTAATGACTCGCTATCTGTAACAGTTGAATTTAGGTGTAGTGATATTGGACATTGGTTGTATGTAATTTGCATGTGAAAGAATGAGATAGATATATTATAAATACAAAGGCTGAAGCTGCAAAATGTGGACATTGAATTGAATTGATTGATTGATTAACTGATTGATTTTAACGACAAGTCAACCCATCAAGAATTATTTTATGTCTAGAGGTTAGGGAATCACGTAAATTATACGCTTGTATTTACATTTTTGTGTGGTTGTTTCTTAAGAGGTTTTTGCACACAGTTGTATGGTTTCAAGTATTTTGATCTAATACAAATGATTATATGGTTTCAAGTAATTATTTCTATTTAACTATAGTCATTCTTTGCACAGTTACATAGTCTCAAGTAACTAATAATAATCCTTAGTAAATAATTGGAGCTTCAAATAACCATTCTGAACACTAATAATTTACAGTTATATAGCATCAAACATTCCTATCGAATAAGAATAATTTTAAAATTAGGAATGATGCTCAGTTACTTATTAATTCATGTCAATAAACTACTCCACAATAGTAATAATCTAATCCCATAAAACAAAATGTAGAGGCTGGTTATTAGCCGTTTAATTGACGTTCTCTGACTAGAACTTGCCACTTATGTAACAAATTTGAAAGACATTTTTTATATACAAAATATTATTATTTTTGCAAAGCTCTGTTTTGTTCTCCGATTTTTATTTTCATACTTCTTTAATTGTACAGTATCATTCGTTTACTTGCTGACCGGCGACTCCGACTAGCGAGTGATCCGTTGTTGAGATCTAAAGAACACAAAGTGGACAGATAACGAATCATTTGTGCTATCCAAAGATATATACAACCAGCGGACTGAAAGCAGAATCATCAGAGTCAGCCGTACAGCTAGAATTAAAATTATTTTTAAGACAAAAGTTGCGTCATCTGCTGAAGGTCCTTCACAGCTTTTCATTACTATTTCATACATATTTTATGTTTTGCTGATTACAGATAGTAACTAGTGATTAATTTTTCTGTCTGAAATAAACAATTGTTTTGACATAATTGAATTGTTGCCAATGTCTTGGTCAATATATGTTATATTATAAACTTTATCTATGCACAAATATAACCCGTCCATCAAGTGCTGAAACTGTTTTAGTCTACCTAATTCATTTTGATCTGATTTGACTTGATTTAAGTATAGCATGCTCTTTTGTTTTGACGACAGCTAAATGAGAACTGAACAAACATTTTGTGTGTTGAAATTCCAATTTTTTAAAACATTTTTGTTAAAAACTGAATCTTGTTCTTATACAGAATGTCTCTACTCCCCTAAAATCACTAGATTTTTAAATTTCCAACACTTGATCCAATCCGGTTACAAATCCCGAAATTAAACCCAAAGGAATTTTATTCCACACTGACTAATTCTTTTTTTTCTCCATTTCTCTTATAAAAATGCCGTATTTTATACTACGAAGAAGTTACTTTAGAAATAAAGACAGAATTTATCTCTTTTTTTCGAAGGTTTTATCGGTTTAAGTCTTATCCATTCTAAAACGACGTATTTTTTGTCCGGGGTCAGAGAATATTTTGTTTTTAATCAGCCTTACATACGGAGAAGAAACCAATGGCTTAAGTTATTTCAGGATTGGGAAATTTTGTTAATTCAAAAACAATATCTGCGTTTTATTCACCCCTCCTAATTGGCTGATAACCTACCCCTCCGTTTTTTTACGCGATTATATTATTACTATTGGTGAGCAATTTAATGGCATAAGTTAACAAGTTACTGAACAACATTTATAATTTAAAGTGACAAAAGCTGCGAAAGAAATTAAAAAGGAAAAAAATGAAATAAAAAGATTAAAGAGTAACAAAAAAAGGCTAATGATGCAAGAGAGTGGGAAAAATAAAAGAAAAAGAAAAAATATCAATAGTGAAATAACGAGATAGAGCAAAGAGAAAGAAAAATTATGAGAAATGTAAAAGAAAGAAAAGAGTGAATAAGAGAACGATATAGATGAAGAGAACAGAGTCACTGAATATAACCTTTATCTTTTTAGACTTAATTTTGTTGTTCTAATTTCAACATTTGAAAAGAGGAGGGGAAGGATATTGAATTACTTCCACACAAATTTACAATTGAACACTATGTATTACTATGCTTGTATAATGCGTTCTAGACTGTCTTAAAGTACGTTGTCTTGATTTAACGAATCAGATTACTAGAATCTATTAAATATTTCACGCTGAAAAAAATTTTCATTTAATCTTAATAAATAAAGCCATTCACCAAAATTTTAACCGATTCGGATTTTAACATAATTTTTAAAATTGAAATTTCAGTGCACAATATATTTGTCCAGTTCTCATTCAGCTGTTGTCAAACGAGATTTCTACAGCTTTCCAAAACAAAGTGACATGCTATGCTTAAATCAAGTCAAATCAGATCAAAATGAATTCGGTTGACCAAAACAGTTTCAGCACTTGATGGACGGTTTATATTTGTGTTTGGATAAAGTTTATAATATAACATATATTGACCAAGACATTGACAACAATTCAATTATGTCAAAATACTGATTATGTCTGAATACAATTATGTCTGAATACTCGAATACTGATTATGTCTGAATACAATTATGTCTGAATACTCGAAACAATTGTTTATTTCAGACAGAAAAATTAATCACTAGTTACTATCTGTAATTAGCAAAGCATAAACTATGTATGAAATAATAATGAAAATCTGTGAAGGGCCTTCAACAGATGACGCTGCTTGTGTCTTACTGTAACGAATAATCTTCTGTTGAATGATTTTGCATTGAAAAAAATCATTTAACTCTAATAGATAAGGCTCATCATCAAAATTTCAACCATTTTAAACAATTGGAACAAGATAAATATCTGATTTTCCCTTCTGTTATTTTCTATCGTTTCTTTCTGTTTATGTTGCAATCCATTTTCCTTTCAAATGGAATATTGTACAATCAAAACGGAACTTATAAAGAACCATTTATGAGAATTAAAAATCTGAACCCCAAATTAAAATTACAACTACTCATCATTTTATTCAGCACTCCTAAACGGCTGATAACCCGCATCTACATTTTATTTTATAGGATTAGATTATTACTATTGTGGAGTAGTTTATTGACATGAGTTAATAAGTAACTGAGCATCATTCCTAATCTAAAATTAAAAGTACATCGAAAGAAAATAAAAAGAATAAGATAATTAAGAATTATCTTGCAGACGCTGATGCAGGTGCTGATGCTGTTTTCTTCTTTTGCTTTCTCAAAAGATTGCTATCTACTACCGACCTGCTAAATCTGTTACAGCTGATTTTAAATTTACCCTTGTTTTTCTCCTAGATTGGTTACGTACCAAAGCTAGTGAGCTAAATCGTCTTCTTTTACCCATAGCTGAAGGAGAAGAGATAGATTCATGCTTAAGAATGTCAAGTAAAAACGAAGTATCTCGACCGGAATTTGAACTCCGTTCTATTTCACATACCGACAACCAATTTAACACCTACACCTTATTTCTTTGGTTGGGCGAAATATGATCATAGATAATTTGTACACACAGAGAGAGAGAGAGAGAGAGAGAGAGAGAGAGAGAGAGATTCAAATATGCATATACACATATATTCATAGATGCAGACGTGCACACACATATGTAAATATGCGCATATATATATATATATATATATATATATATATATATATATATATATATATATATATATATACGCTGGTATTCATATACATTCATACATAAGTACTTTGTCTCCCCACATATATATATAGTCTTTGCCTGCATGCAAACATGTACACATTTCTGCACACATAGAAATATACACACACAAATATGGAAATAAATGATGGAAATAAATCTGTCAAAAAAACAAAGTATTCTAAATGAGATGAATTATATATGATGGTAAAGACGACGTTGAATTAGTTCGTAATAACTGCATTACATCATTTCCTTGCCGAATCGTTATATTTTGTTGTAGTTAGTCTGAATGGTGAAGAACCAAGACCACCCCAAAATGACCATGAAAAAGTTTTCGGCCACCTTACGTAAACCAATTAAGATATAGTATTTTCAAACAGAAAAGTGACTACAATGAAAATTTCTAATATAATGTTCATATTGTTAATATTTCATGTGTCTTCCTTTAGCTTGTATAGTTGCTTCAATACGCTTGGGAAGAGATCCGTATAAATCCTTGACCATCTTTACAGTTATGAGATGCCATTCTCTATGGCTGAGCTCCTACAACTCTTCAAGAATTGCGTAGATTTTCTGGATAACTCTTCTCTTTAGTTCTATCTACATTTGCTTGACGATATTTGTCCGGAATCTGAGCTAGCCAATCTTTTAATACAGTCACACCTTCATCAGCCATGTGCATAATCTATGGTATCTCCCTGTCATCCAAGGCTGGTATCAAATTATTCTTCAGTAACTGGATGTATTTGGCGCTATTCATATTAACGTCAATTTTAACTAACTTTCTAGAACCATCTCTTTTTGCGTATCCTCAAAGTATCAGACTCTTACCCCCAAACTTCGCTGTTTTCATTGTGTAGTGTGGGTCGTTTCGTTTTCCTGGAGGCCTTCTGACAAATTCTCGCTTATTAGATTGCAGCTCCATCCTAGTTTCATCGCTGAATAGGATTTTATTTCAAACATTTGCATCCCATAGTTCATAACACTTTAACCAACTTAATCTTGCCTTCAAATGCTTTTTGGTTAATACTGGATTTTTAGTAGCAATGCACACCTTCACTTCATGTTCTCAAAGGATGTGCTTAATGTTATCTACTGACACCTAAATAGACAAGTCACACTCACCCATCACTTGTCTTGCAGTCTTCTTCAGCTGAGCTTTTGCTTTCCTGTTCCTTCTGTATACTATCCTGTGCTGCTGGAGCTTTCAAAAGAGACCACATCTTAATTAACCTGAAACACGTTCACTGCCACGAAAATTTCGAGAGGATTTCTGAGATGCGGCTTCTTGAAATTCCCTGTTCGTTCGCTGGTTCATATTCTTGGCCATCTTCACTAGCTTCTTCCTCATTTCCTTGAAAATTATCGCCATGATTTTTGACCTAAGTATTTTTCTATATCTTAGAAAAAATCAGTGCTGTTGGGGAAAAATTTTGCATATAAGCGGTGGAACATTTTTATTCTGAAACATTGTATCTTGATTGGTTTATGTGAGGTGGACGAACACTTTAACACGGCCATTTTTGGGAGCTATCTTGCATCTTCCTCTCTTATTCAGAAATTCTAACACAAAATATAATGATGAAGTATGGAAATGCCTGAAACCGGGTAAATGTTTCGTCTGTCAAAAAACGTAATGCAAATTATTCACTTATAAGTCAGCAATTCGTTGTAATTTGCAAATTGTTTAAAAATTCCGAAGACTTTTGCAAGGTACTCACTCCCTCTCTCTCCCTCCCTCTCTCTCTCTATATATATATATATACTAGAATACAGCTTTTAAAAGCGTGGCCATGTTTAAAATGGATGAAATATTTAAAACGAATAAAATATTTTTAAAAGCGATTTTTAAATAATTTCATTCTTTTCAAATATGAGTATGCTTTTAAAGATTTTATTCCAATTTTGCATGTGCCACAAGATACACACACACACACACACACACACACACACACACACACACACACACACACACACACACACACACATATATATATATATATATATATATATATATATATATATAGTGCACTGATATATAAGACAACTAGCATCCATCAATTTACTGCCAGGCTCCTATATCCTCTGTCTTCATCAAGTTAATACTGACACAATATGGGATACCTGGAGGCATTAAAAACAATTCACCTTTGAATGAAAACAGGTCAATAGATTTTTCTATTAATTTGACAACTTGGAAATTACTCTGAACTAATTTTGGAATATTAATATCTAAGAAATAAAATGTTATGAATAAAAAAGTTATTTATTCTTTTAAAATGATACATAACTTTTGCTACCATCCCATATAAAAATAAGAAAAATAAATAGATAAATGAATAAATAAATAAAAGTGACACACTTCTCTCCTGTTTTTTACGTGAAGATTTCGTTTTTACGAAATTAAATTTATTTTCTGATTAAGCTACCATTAAAGAGTGGGATGAAAAAATGATTGAAATGGGACGTTGAAAATATAAATAGATTATTATCAAACATTTGGAAATAAACAGAATATACACTTTAAAAAACCTATGAGGGGTCAATATGACATTAATTAAACCAAACCAAATCTAGTCTGGTGGCAAATGTTATAGTAGTCTCATGTTTACATTCGGAAAACAACTCTTATTGTTCATTTAGCAGTGTGTTATGTTTTGGATATCTAATTAATTTTCCCCCAGACATTCTACAAGATTTTAACCTCTGATTACATGCGCAAGATCTTTTAAAATTTTGAATTTCCATATATATTCTTGAAAATTTTGATTCCCCTATATACCTTGACAGTGTAGTGCTGTTAGCAAAACTTTAATTTTGGAAGGATGAATCATGATTATAAAATCCATTCTTCCAGAGTTTCTCAGTTGCCCCAATATAAAAAAAAACATATATTTTTGTCAAGTTTTTACCGTTGATTGATACATTTGACCTCTAAAGGGCACTCATGTTTAAACCTCCACTTACTGAGGTTCTATATTAGTACCACCGCTGTTCATTACTTTATGATTATGTTTTTATAATCTGGTGTATATTATCCATACAGATGAAAGTAATATTTACAGTTAAATACTTTATACAAAAACTTTTTCTCTTATTTTTACCGTTTTGTTAAATGGTGGATTAAATCATTGTATAGTTATGTTTCTATCGCTTTGTCAATATTGTTTTCATCAAAAACAAATCTTACGTTATTATAACTACTATTTTGAATGCTGTTTCACACTCCGTCTTTACCCATTCAAAAACCATGTTGTTACTCGAGTTTATTGTCAAAATGATTACGGGTTTTGTTTGAAGATAGACGGAAGGGGATTTGATAAAATGTTTATGTAAATTGAGACATTCTTTAGCTTTCTATGGAGACTGAATTATTCCATTTCAAGATAGAATGTAACATCCCAAAATTAAACATTTTTTGTTGGTCTCAGTTTAAATCAAGACCGACTTGAAACTGGTCAATCTTGAATCCTTCACCTTTAAACAATTTTATAAAATATCTTCCTAATGATGTCTTTTTAGTATCATTATTTCTCTACAATGAAATATCATTCTTGTTTGCTATTTCTTCCATTAAATAATTTTCAAACAATCTACACATCATCGTAACTTCCAATGGACACGTTAAAGTTACCATGTTGATTTTTCTTGATTCTGACAGCATTTTGTGGAATAGTATGGATTGTCTACAATATTTGATAATTTTTTTTGATAAAAAATACATACAAGATTTATATATGAACAGAGCAATCTATAACCCAGGATCTCCTAATATTGGGGGCTTCGACCTCCTGCTAAATAAGTTGATGAATAAATGGAACAATATTTAAATGCTTATTTCATTTGTCATAACAGTTACACACATATGTTCTTACTATAGTCAATTACTAAGCATAGCCTAGTTTGAGAAAAGACCTGAAGTATAGAGTAGCCAGGTAGAATCGAACTCGGTAAAAATGGTCTGCTTGTCTTGCTCGCTAACATCACACGAAGCGCATACTTATTCTTAAGGAAACTTTGTAGTGAGTTTAAAGCTACCCAGAATCAAGTGTTTAAGACAGCTGCGATTCAATGTAAGTGTCAGATTATTATCACTATGATGTTTGTTTTGGGAAGATGATTGGTCTCCATAAATGCCCAATAAGTGTAGAGGAAAGACAATAGGTGCATTTTTACACACACACACACACACACACACACACACACACACACACACACACACACACACACACACACACACACACACACACACAAACTACAACATGCGAAACTTGTTTTTCTCAAGGGAAAACTCATAACCAAGGCTGGTGACTATGTGGAAAAAATAAGACAAATATAATTATTATTATAGACTAACAAAAAAGTTCTAGTTAATAACTATGTGAAAAAATTGCGTTTTGCAGTTATAAACTTTTTCTATTCAATCGTATTATTGTGTTTCCTGTAGTTTCCGTGGACGGCTTTATTTTCGGAATTTCCTTCTTAAATAAACAGCTTGGTAAAATAAAACGAGCATTTCTCTAATCGCTGTAACCTGAACCTGATTTTTTTCAGATTTAAGCCGCATTTGTTTATTGCTGTAAGAAGTGCAATGAATTTGGCTTTTAAATAGGACACTTTTCTTTTTCTTTTCATATTTCTAAGTTTATCAGTAATAGGAATAAATATTTACGTCACAAACTGAGTGAAGACGTAGATATATTTTTTTCACCAAACCATACACATAGGATTTTAATTATTTACAATTTCCCGATCGTATAGTCATATGACCGCAAAAAAGGAAGGACTTTTATCTTAACTTTCAACAAATTGATTTATGCGTCTAATGAGAACATTTTCACAAGTTGGATAACTATAATAGGTTTTTCATGTTATATAATTATTCTTTCGAACCATTTCCCTCATCTTCATTTATCACAACGTTTCAGTCGTTATATCACCCGGGCCTTGTCAGGTGTTTGAAGCATTCAGTAATTTTTTTAAAATCAATATTTTCTGCAGACGAAACTGATGTTAGATTTTTCAAGGACCAATTACAAATTTTTGTGGATATAATTTGCAAGCTCTTGTTTTTTTTTAAATCATATACATTTCCCTATACCAACATGTAATCCTACTTCTGCCTCGAGCCTGGAAGGTGAAAAACAAGTTAACTTAGTTCCACTTGGCTTTCCTACGAGGCAATACCAACCCCTTAGCCTAAAAGGTGTAAAGAGTGGGTTTATTGTTCTACACCTGAGGCGCCCCTGAGTGGAAATGTGTCACATTTTGGCCTCGTGAGGAGTCGAATAAATACCATACTACTTCTGTCTCATAAAAATTGTTAAATTTTGTTGGTGAAATTAATATAAAACCTAACGAAAATTACCATTGTCAATTACAATAAAAACGGTTTTATTGAAACACATCAGTGAGACAATAAATAACAAGCAAACGATGTTTGCTTTCCTGGCAAAAAAAGAAGAAAGAATATCGAGAGAGGAAGAGTGACGATGATGTACGGTTAGAATGACACTTGTTTCTCTAAAGTCTGGGACTTTGAATTCTTGTAAAGTCTGAAGGTTGTTCGGAGTGCCTCGGATCTAGAATGGAAGGTATGCTTCTTTGGCAGTCTTGAGTTTTTTCTTGGTCCCTTTTCTGATCCTCTCTGATGATTCGTTTTACCATCTTATAGATCAATATCTTGACTAAAAAAGGTTTCTGAATGGTTGTCCAATAAGAGACAATTAGGGGTCATATTTTTATTGGTCAGCCAATCATAGTTAAGGATTATATCTTACAGGTATAGGAAAAACCCTTTTTAGATGCTTTGACCAATGGCAACAGGTTTAGAGCAATGAGGTTGAACTAAAAATTCCCAGCCTTACCTGACTGGATGAGCCGTTTCCAGCTCACCTTTATCTAGGGTGAAGCAAAATTAAATCTCCCTTTTGACATTGACCTTTAAGATAAGGACTAGAAAAATATCTTTTACGAAATGACCCGTTTCATCATTATGATCGATGAAGTTAGTTGACAACCGAAAAATTAAATAAATTCGCTGACCTTTAAAATCAAAAACAATTGTCTCGCACTTAACTGACCTTCAAGAACAATCAGCCGGTTTTTTAGGTAAATTTAAGCCTTGAACAAAAAGATGCTTATTTTAAGGATCTTTTTGTTTTATATATATATATATATATATATATATATATATATATATATATATATATATATATATATATTTCATAAATTTTAATTTTTACATCTTAATTAAGTATTTAACCGCACGTCGTGTCACAGAGGTGGTAAAAAAAACGTATGAAAAAGGCAAAAACAAAACAAACAACGTATAGTAGTATTTCCTAACCATTTTTTCGCAAATTCCCCAACACTTGGATACCTACCACCCCAACTTCCCTAAAATTTTCTACCCTTATCAAATAAAGGTAACAAATAAAGATCTCAACAGTCCTAAGCTGCTGCTCGAATGTAGCCAATTAGAGAAAATTTATTTTGACACAGTTATTCAATCGCACTCAAGAAATAGCTAATTTAAATAAATATCACCAAGAAAAAATTTCACCCCAGAGTAAACAGATTTTCTTATGCCAACGCACCAAGAATTGAAATGAATTAGGTTGACCAAAACAGTTTCAGCAATTGATGGACGGTTTATGTTTGTGTATAAATCAAGTTTATTATACATCGTATATTGACCAAGACATAGGCTACAATTTACTTATGTCGAAATTATATCTGAATACTCGCAACTACTGTAAATTGAAAAATTCGCTTCACCTCGCAGAGAAAGATGACAGCTCGATGCGTAAAATCTTTGGATTGGAACACATGAGGCACCCGTATATCTTTAAACTAAACATTTAAGAAAATTACTTTGTTTTAAATATAAGCTGTCAAAGCTTCCACTGATAAAATGAGTGTCTCTTTTTGTTATTAATTACAAATGAAGCCACAAGGTTCCATTCAAGTGTGCTACCTGAGTGGTAAAATGATTTTTCGCTTGAAAAAAATCTAAAATGACTACTCAAAATGGTCAACAATATACGAAGCGGACCAAACCATTCCAACAATGTTAGGTGTAGAAAGTATCGAGGCGGTTCAAAATTATATCCAAAATGGGTTCTCCTGTATTCATTTTGTTACGAAAAACCACACAGACTTGATACACGTTTTCGCATGTGACTGAGGTATGTGAACTTATCTATTAATTTTAGAGGCTTATCAGTTAGAGTGGAGATGGCTCCTTCTCTTTAAAAATACATGTACATGTTTTATTTGCGTTTGCGAGGAGGCCTATACCTCTTTCACCGTAAGTTGATATCTTGTTGGCGATTAATAATTTTTGTAATAGGTTATAATGATTTCAAGGGCGTTGCCGAACAGATTCTTGTAACGTTCTTTCCACTTCTGTATTCTTTTTGAGGCTGGCCGCTATTAGTTTTGCTCTCGAGTGTTCTTTCTTTTACTCACTTCATTTTCTGTCTTCCATGCTATTCGTGGTTGTCTATCTTCAATCACGTTTATAACTTTATTGAATTGACCTTGAATGTACTCATGTTGTTCTTAGTTCACTCTGGGCAATTTTTAAGTTTATATGCGTTGACATTTGTCGGGTTTCTTTTATTAAGTAGGGATGCTATTTTCATTTTATCTCGTTTCTTCCTAACTACTTGTCACTCCCATGGAACTCTACATTTGCTTCTGGGTTTGGTTGGGATACACTCGGTTGCTGCTTCTTGGTGAACAGTGACGAAGTTTTATATTCACCATTCGGAGAATATGTTTCGGATATCTTCCGTAGAGCATCGAATTTTTTCTCACAGTTACTGTATATTTATTGCTAATATCTCTATTAGTAAGTGTGGACTAGTCGTAACGTGTGGTTTTGACTGTTTGTTTCTTATTTCGTAGACTTAAGCGCATCTTTGCTGTGACGATTCTGTAATCGGAAGATACTTCTTCAAAAGAGGAGTATGCCTCACAGTTTACAGCGCTATTTATCCACTTCTTGTTAATGAATATACAATCTCGCTATGCTTTAGAGTTATTTGGATAGTGTAAGCCGGTAGTTTTCCCTCTTTTTTTAAAATTTAATATAAAGGCATGCTTGTCTGTTTTCGAGTGAAAAGTCTGTTAGATATTCCACATTTCAGTTTGACGAGTCGTGTAAGCAAAATTTGTTATTTTCGTCTTTGCGTATTTGAGCATTCATGGCTCCGCCGATGATTAGAACGCTATGATTGGGAATGTATCGCAATTTTCTTTGGTTATTTTGGAAAGTCATGTTTTCATTGTATTGCTTGAACCTGTCTCGGTATCTTTTAAGTCTCCATTCTTTCGCCAATTATTATTATTATTATTATTATTATTATTATTATTATTATTATTATTATTACCATGACCACTATCATTACTATTAAAATGCTAAAAAAACATTAAATCAGTAGAAATGAACGTTAGAACTTGAGACGGCTCTCCTGCAGTTCAAGTAAAGTAATAAAAAAAACAATGTCAAATAAAAATAATAGTAAAATAACAATATAGTTAAATAAATATATGTACAATCATCGATAATAAATATATAAATAGATTTAGCATCACTTATTTTCATATATTAATTAACTTTAAGGACGTTTACCGAAACTGTTACGAAGTAAATTCTGTGCATATTTCAACAGAAAAGGTAGATCAACAGAAAAGGTAGATAGCTATATAAAAAGTTTAAGTATCTCTGTGTGTCTATGTATCTACCAACCCCTCCGCACAAGCTAGATGTAACATAGTGTTAATTTTTTAGTTGAGTTTAACTGGTTTGAATTCAGAATGTTCTTTCATTTTGACCTGTTACCATACCAATGCCAAAAAGTTCTCTCTACCTTACTATTTTACCCATAACTGGAGGGAGAGTAGTTGGATTCATATCTTTCCTAAAAGTTTTTTGTGCTATGTAAAATGCCAACAGACTTGTCCAGGATTTGAACTCGGGTCGCTGTGTCTATTACACTACGAGGGCCTCCTATATATATATATATATATATATAAATTGGATTTTGCATTTAATAACCAACAAGATATGATATGTTATCAAACACCAACCAACCAATTAAAAAGTAAAATTTTTCAATGTATTTTTGAGAGTGGATGGCAGATGTTTCATTGCATTGCAAATTAGTGAGTATAAAGCAAATGTTTTAAAGTACTTATGCAATTCTCTTTGAAGCAACCTCCATATAAATGATATTGGCTGAATGATGATTCAATAGATCATCTACCAAGATCATTTTATGGGCATTTCCATACATTCCCAATGAACATTTTGTGGATAAATTTTTGAAAAAATATTAATTCTATAAATGGGTTTTAAAAAATTAAGCTGAAAACCATTTCAAGTTTAAACATTCTAAACGTCATCACGGTAAATTGTGATATCCATGTTTTGTTTTTTTTTTAAATTTTCTTTTAACTTAACATCGTGTGAGCGAAAAACAGATGTTTCATTACGTCGCTAAGTAAGAAAATAACATCTTGGTGTAAGGTTTTTGTAAGTCTCTGAAAGAGAAATGTATTGTTAAAAGAAAGAAAGACAAATGTTTAAATGGATAGCTTAAAGAGAGAGAAATTTAGATGCTTAAGAAAAAGTTAAATGTTTCAATTCATCGTTGAGAGAGAATCACTGATATTTCGTCGCATTGCAAAGTAGGGAGAATTAAACAAATGTTTTAATGCACACGTGCAATTCTTTTTAATCAAGTGTATAAGAACTGCAATCATTTTTACGGGCATTCACTGGGAATTATTTCCTTCTTGAAAAACATTAAGAGAATGATTGCACTTCAATTAAAATCTTTCAACAAAACCGGCTTATTTTTCTTGTAGCCGTTCAGATTTTTATCTTTAAAATATTTTTGAAAAATACAGCGTAGACGTTCCTCTTTAAAAAAGAAAAACTAACATAAGGTCGCTTTTCCCCACAGTAACAGCATATTAACACACATATCAGCTCATTGGTCTAGTGGGTAGAGTGTTCGCCAATGGTCCGGAAGACCTGGGTTCAATCCCAGGTCGCGTCATACCAAAGACTTTAAAATTGGTACTTGATACCTCCTTGCTTAACACTCAGCAATATAAATTACGTATCAAGGGTAAAGTGGAGAAATCCAAGGAAAGGAGTAGCGCCCTCCCTTACACCTCGGTGTAGTAGCTATTGAAAAGGGAGCCTTCCGGTTGCCCTCGACTACAGTCGCCAACTTTACTTTTAGTTAAATCAAGGTGGGTCCTTTACACATATGAAAGTAATCACGATTCTTTTTTTCTCTTGTGACGTCTGTTATGTTTACATTAGTTTGAATCAAACCAAACTTTTCCTGAGTTCAGCTATTTTTATATCTCTTTCCATAGATATAAGGCCAACATTCAGAATTAAATTACCTGCTGCATTTAATGGACCACTGAATCGCCTGGTTTTCTTTCTTCCTCTAGTTAAAAATGCATACTTTTGATACTTTAAAACACACACACACACACACACACACACACACGCACACACACACGCACGTATACATCGAACATGGTAAAATCATTACAGGTATCTGTCGCAAACCTATGTACACTCAACAATATGCTCATTCTAAACGCCATCATCAAAAAATATGGCTTAAAATCTATTCCCTATTCATTTGGAATATAGGACTAGTACTATTATCTATGAAAAATTTGACAAGACGAGTTACATCAAGCAATCTATTAGAAATGTTACTCTATACCTTTTATAAACAAGGATACAAGATCGAGTTTCAAAAATACCAATGAATGAATTGAGAAACATGAAAGAACAAAGACAAACTTCTCGCATATGTTTCCGCTTATAAAAAAATTCAATCAAGAACTATTTCTTCAAATACATTGAAGTTTACATAAACTTAAAAGAAATGGGAGAAGGAAGAAAATTACTTTGTGATGCAACGTTAACTAAAAGTAAATGTTATTCTTATATTTAGTATTATTTAAATAATAATGAATATGAAAATGTAGTACACTTGCTGATTTTTCCTTTTACATATTCATTTTTCTTTCGTTTCATTTGCATATTTATAAGTTAGTCCGATGATTGCATAGGTGGGGTTGACTCTGTGTCTACGCTATGTTAGGTTAAATTTACATAACCTCTATCACTCTTTATTTATAGGTATAACAGACTGCATTATATATATATATATATATATATATATATATATATATATATATATATATATTGAGAGATAAGCGTGACATTTTCTTTGCCCTATCAGGGTCATACCGTGGCCGTCGCTAATACCCAGGCCTGTTAGATGAAATGTGACGTCACCTCAGTGGATCCATGAATCTCTCGCTTCATGACAACGTTGAATTATAATCACAAAGTCGTTTTTTTAATAACGATTTTAAAACTTTTTTAATAAAGATTTTAAAACTTTTAAAAATGTAACAAGAAAGAAAAGAAAGAGACATGTTTTGATTTATACTGGTTTTTATTAATTTTAATTAAAATTAAGAAAAACACTAATTAATAAGAAAATATAAACATCACTGACTGTCGGTCGTGTTTGTTAATAAACACGGTTTTAAAGACAAAATTTTAAAAACAATTTAACAAATACTGCTTAAATTTTCATATTTTTAATTTAATTATGAAAAATCATAATCACTTTTGTTTTAATTGCAAGAATTTTTAAATCGGAATCACTCAAATATAGCAATCAAGCAACCAACAATAATATCATTTGAATATAGGAAAAACAAGAAGCAACAATAAATAAGCAAAAATTATTAATTAAAAATATTAAAAAATGCAACAAAGTAAATTCTATCAAATTAATTCAAACTAAATACGTTCAAGTTACTGTTTTCAAAAATCAAACTTATAAAAGTCTTTTTGTCTCAAAATTCAGTTAAATGTTTGAAATTTTCTTTTCTTGCTTAACTTCTTACAAGTAATATTATCATTTTCCTTGCTACAAAAATTATTTAATAATGCATTAGAAGAGCTTCAGACAATCATTTTTTATTTTTTCAATGTTGTGACCTTCACCACATGAGTCAACATGAAAGAGAAGTTCATCATTTGCCAAAACATCCAAAGTTATGTACAGACAATTTTCTTTGATTCATTGAATGAAGAAAAGAAGGATTCTTTACAAGTTTATTAATAACAATATAATTGTATAGTACTAAATTTATTGTTATATCATTGGGATATAACAGAGAACCTCTATTGATTCCTTGAAAATAACTGTTTATATCAGGTAGCATATCATCTCTTCCTGATACTAAACTTTTGCAACTATAACATTTCATTTTTTTAAAACGGCATAACAGCAATAATCCGCTAAATATATCATAATAGGCAAGACTTCTTTGCACTGATAAACATCATTATCAGTTACATCTATGTTAAATTTATAAACATCTAAATTTTATTCCTCTGTCATTTCATTCCTATTCACTTCTTGTAAATTCATCAGATTAATATTTTGATTATTAAGAGGCAGGCTAAGTTTTCAAACAGACAACATTCTTAGTTTTTTTTTTTCACATTCAAATACTTGACGTGTAGAGATATTATATTGATCACCACTAAGTTGTTGATACTGGCCAAATCTTGCCTCCAGATGATCAGTTTGAAATTTTCCAGGTAATATATACATCATTTTCAATTCTTCTGTACAATATTGTATAAGTTCTAAAATGACGTAAGTGGTATGATGGTATAGCGATGGGGATATTATTATTATTATTATTATTATTATTGGGTTTTTAGTTTAAGGCTTAAGTTGGTTTTATTGATATTACATTGGTTGCGTTAGTATTACGTTGGTTTCGTTGGTATTTCGTTGGTAGTGTTGGTATTTCATTGGTAGCGTTGGTATTACGTTGGTTGTTATCCCCTCGCTAAATGCTGATGGAAAATAAAGGTGATGGAGAAGAACGAAGACGTAGTTAGGTATTAAAGGAAGGTTTTAGTAGCAGCATGAAGTAAGGGGTTTACGCTGGTATGCTGCGAGTCTCGTAGGAAGGAAAGAAGGTAGGAAGTTGTTAGAGTGTATCATCTAATTTGTTTTTAATTAGGATCCCTAGGTCTAGAAGAATAGACCCAAGGGGTCCATAAACTAGATGGCTCTCTTCATAGTGTATGATGCTGCTACTGCTATTCAGGAGCAGAGAATAAGACGTCCGTTCCCATTGAGGATTTCTGAGGAAGAGAGAGCTTCGCGGGCTTTCTTCAATTTTTGGTGCTGCCAGGAAATATGGTTCGGGCTGAATCGGACAGGTCATCCTGATTGGGTGAAAATGTTCGGCGACTCTAACGTTCAAATCAAATTACGCGCCAAACAAAAATACAAGTTTCTTTCTGATACAGTGTAAAGCAGTAAAAGTTTCCTTTGTTAATTTACCACTTTTTCCAGGAATGCTATCCCAAGATTCTAACCAGTCACAAAATATTGTTAGAAATGCATAATTTTCTTGATTTAATTTTAATGGATTGCAATATTTATTTTGAAGATTCCAACCTTTAACTGGTGTTTTCACATTCATTATATTCCACCAAATAAAAAATATGTTTATAAATTCCGCAACTTCAGCAAAATTGGGCAAACATTTTTCTTTTCCTAAAGTTAGCACTCCCTGAATAGTATACTCATTAAATATTTGTAACACAAAATTAACATTTTGCCTTTCAAGATTACTAGGAGAAAGGGCTTTGGCAGTCATTTTGTAACAATGTTTTAGAAGTGATTGCGATTCCAGAGCATGAAGTTTCTGTAAGGTACAAAATGGAGCACTTTGGACATTATCTAATTCTTGATTTCCATTGAAACAAAACTTTGGAAATATCATGCATTTACTTGCATCTTTTTGACCAAGCCAGTTGTTTCTGATACATTTTAAAATATGGACTGAGTCTAATATGAAAAAAGAGAACTGGATGTGGATATACAATTGAAAGTTTGCTGAGATACAAAATAAAGACATTGCTTTTTTTATTGATTGCATTGTTATCCATTATTACACACAATACTTTAAAGCCTATTTCTTCCAACCCAATTATCAAACATTTAATTATGTTGAATAAATTTTCTGCTTTAAGATATTTAGTCGGTATTATATGTATAACACATTTATAATTCGATTACATACTACTAAGCATGAAAGCAAATACACTTGTTGCCACTTCATTAGTGTTATTGGCTAAGCTAACAACATTGCTACCTTTATAGTCAAAATAAGGTTTTAGATGAATTTCATCAATAAGTAAAGATACTGCGATATCTTTCTGCACAAGTAACTTGAACTTATTTTTTTTATATACATGAGAAAATTGTTGTTATGTTGCTCAACAACACGATTCATAAAGGATGATAGGGTAAGTTTTCTAATGGTTGAATTGCTATGTAAAATTACATTTTTTTAATCTCTTAATAGTCTGTATCCAATAGGAGAACAGTTATATAACAATGAAGAAAATATCATCATTTCTGTTGAATAATTTGACTTATTTAGTGTTATTAGGTTTATTTGTTCATTTATGAATTTAATTGCACTGTAATATTTATTTGACTCCTTTTTCAGTAATAACAGAAATGACATGATCAATTTTAATATTGAAATATCATTTTGTGGTTTGCTTCGTTGTTCTTCTATGTCCACATTTTGAAGGTTTGAGATCAAAATTTCAAAAATATTCATATCAGTTACAAAGTTAGGAATCTTATAATCCCCTATTCTGTAAATTTCCACATCATTACAGAACACATGTGCTGCAAAATCAGAATAAATTACAATAGACAGGGTTATTTTAGGATATGGAGAGTGGATGATATGGAAATAATAATTTTATCCTGTTTCCTAATAATGGTCCAATAATTTCTGTCAATAGAATTTAATTTATCTTCCATATCATTAATGTTATGGAACATTTTTTGTTTTTTGTATGCTAGGACATCTGCAATACTTTGATCTAAAGTTTTTTTCAGATCAAAATTTTCCATTTGAATTTTCTTTGAGTTTGGTGACTTTCTGGAAGCGATCGATGAAGATGAATAGGAGGGACAGTTTGAAAGAATCCTAGGAATAGCACTATCATAAAGATATGTTTTTTCAAGTTTAACAGTAATAGTTCAACCCATCTTTTTTTAATCAAATGCTGAAGATTCTCTTTTTATGTTTTCAGGTCGAAAATGAAATTCACATACCTGAAAAATAATTTAAAAAACACTCACACAACATAGTTTACATTTTATTAATTGTTAAAAGAATGAATGAATCGCTAAGGACATATAGTAAAAAAAAAAAAATAGTCATCGAGGTTAATTTAGTGAAATAAAGAAATATGCCTATCAAAAACTCAGGAATTAATTTTTCGTTTAGTTTTATTTTCTTTTTTACTGCATATCATCCTTTTTAAGTTATTTAATGCCGAAAAAATAAAACGTTTTTGTCAATACACAGTTTTTGAATAAGATCAGCAGTGAAATCATTATATAATCCATAGCTGAAGGGAATAATTATTTATACCTTTCCTAAGGATATTATCGAAATGTGAACGTAAACCGAAAAACTGGAATTCGAACTTTCGTATTACTATTCCAAAGTCCGGCTATCCACTGAATCAAGTAAATTTCCCTATTTTAATTTAAAGTTAAAATATATCTTTATTTATTAGAAAAACAAAGTCTCCAGGAAAATTCTGCTAAAAAAACAACGGAGTTCGAATTTTAAAATAATATTTTGAAGTATTTTGAATCCATTGTTAATCCTCCTGGATGAAATAAGATATTTTTACCTTTCAAAAAAAAAGGATACACTTAAAAAAATTCTAGGATATTTGGTAATTCAATTGCATTTAAAAATATTTTAATATTAAAAAATGAAAAAAATGTAAAAATTAACGTTTCTATTTCATTTATGATGTTAAACTCTTTATAAATAATCATTTTTTTGCAAAACATTTTTGGTTTAATGTTTACTTACTAGTTAATTTTTTAAGGATTAAAAACCCTAAACTAACCATAAAAAATTATTCATAATAATAAAATCTAATTCTTTTTATTTCCAATTTTTTCTACGGATTAATATCGATGATAAACTTTCAAATTATCAAAAAAGGAAAAAAATGTTTGGAAAATATTTTTGAGTGTGTTAGCGTGTTCATTTTGTGCTGAATATTTTCCATAAATTAAATATTTTTAAAATTATGTTTTAAAATTCAAGTGTGGTGGTGTGTTTTAGGCCTTTATGTTTCAAATAAATTCAAAACTTATTCAGAAATAATAGGTTTAAACAAAGTTTAAGTCATCATTTTCAAATTTCAATTTTCGGCAATAGTAACTTGACTTTTGGTACAAATAATTTTACAGAGTTTTCAAATAAAAAAAACCCTTAAAAATAAAACAAATTCTTTTAAAATTGACTAAAGAATAAATTTTGTAGTTTTTGGTCATTCAAGAATAAAAAAAAAATTAATTCAGGAATATTTTTCATGTTTAAAAATGATTCATTAAGTTTCAAGTATAGAAATGTTAAAATTTTTTACGATCGTTTTCTAAGAATTTTTTAAAATATTTCATTGAAAAGAAAACACAATTTTTTAAAATAAAATATCAATGAAAATAATTAATTCAAATATTTTTTAAAAATTATAATGTTTAACAAGTTTTTTTGGCTTCAGTTTAAATTTTAAAACTGCTTTCTTGTGCAACAGCAAAACTAATATTTTAACAAATTTTGATTTTAGCGCCCGTTGAAATAAATGGTTATTAAAATTTTAACTACCCACTTTGCTAAATGGACTTGGGGTAAAATTCTCCCTTTTAATGGCATGTTTCCATTTATCAAATAAAGGTTTACTTTTTGGAAACGAAAAGCAATGAACTTTCGGACCATTCTTATAATTCCCTTTGCAGTTTGGTACTACACAAGGGGAAGGCATGTTTGGTTCTGAAACTGAGTTAACCCTGAAAGACGCCGTGTAGTAAATAAAACAGAAACCCACTAGTAGTAACGTCATCAAGTTAACTTTAAACCTATGACAGACCTTGGTAATATAGCGGAGGCCACGGTCATACTCAATTTGCGATATCGCATCACACAGTCGAAACGACACGGACATAGCTATCTACTTCAATATATATATATATATATATATATATATATATATATATATATATATATATATATGTATGTATATATATATATTAAATTTAATTAAATTAAATGTACTTTGGATTTGAGTATATATGTTTTAAAATATGATCTAAATTGATTCTTATATTTTAAACAACTTGTTTATCAAAATTATGTAATAAACGAAATATGGTATAGTTTTGTATTGATTACAGAGTGCATATTATGAATGATATTTTTGTTATAATGTTGTAGGACATAGGAATAATTATTGATATTAATTAGAATGATTTTTTATTGGTATTAATTATTAATTGTTAATGATCATTAATATTATTAAATAGTATATTGTGGAAGTTGTTGATGTCTGTTATTGTTTTTTTGGCATTAATGTTATTAATATTTATTATAACAATAATGAGTAGATGACTAATTTAATAATATTGATAGGTTTGATGATTAATAGTAATAATTGTAATAGTAATATTAGTTGTGACGATAATTCTTAATATAGTATTATCTATAACACTTGGTATGATTTTATTCAAAAGTATAATAAAAATTGTTTTTATAGTTATATCATGAATAGTAATATGTTGAACTTTATTGTAATTGATTATAAATAATTATTATTTATGATATTAAGGATATCGAGATTTAGTAATAATATGAATTATATTATAATAATTTGTTAGATATAATTGTAACCTTGAGGATATATAATATTATGTTGTATTTGTTTATAATTTTAGATAATAGTGTTAACAGTAACTAGTATAATTTTTATTTTTACATTATCAATATGACCAATATTAATGTGATCAATATATTAAAAATTATAAAGATCTTGGTATGACAATGTCCTTAGTTCTTTGATTTAATACACAATATAATATTTTATAAGATAATTTAATTTTGTTAAGTGGTTATTAATACCCTTGTAAGTTGTTTATGGTAGATCCTTTTCACTTCTTAAATTCATTTATTCCTTTATTTCTTAATTTATTTATTTCATTTGGGTTTAAAAGATTGTTTGTCATCATATAAATTACGTAAAATGAGGTGAAAAGGAAAAAAAGAGTCGACAATTGATATATCTTGCTACATGAATAATAGGACATTTGTCAACCAGACAGGAAAAACAAATGGTTTGGTTTTTATATTAAAAACAAAACATTAAAGAAAAAAAAGGGGGGGTGATATTTGGGGTTGAGTGATAAGGTGGCCAGAATTTTGTGGATTTTTCTAAATTTTCATTAGAAATTTCTCATCATTTCTTTGTCCGAAGATGCGGATGTAACATTTAAAAAATAAAGGGCCTGCTAAAATAAATATAATCACAAAAAATATTAGTGATTTTTAAAGGTTTTTCTTTTATATGGAATTATTTGCTCTGTATTCTAATTTATCATTATTTTCCATTTAGCTCTCTATTGGATTTTAAATTACATGGATAATGAAGACAGAAAATCCTAAAATATAATCGTTCTCCCCATTTAGCTTTGGATATTATACACACACACACACACATACATACATACATACATACATATATATATATATATATATATATATATATATATATATATATATATATATATATATATATTGTATAAACAGTGTAAAATAGAAATTAAAGTATATATATTAACTAACAGTTTCATATTTTCTTAACCATCAAACAATACTACAACAGTTACGGCAACACGTGACTTCAAAGAGTGTTTTTATGATAAGGAGTAGGCCTGGAACATTTTACCTAAAAAATTATCAATAAAGTCTAATTCGTCAAGAAAGCAAAAAAAAAAAAATTATTTGTTATCGGGAGAACCCCAACCACCTCTACCATGAGAAGAGATCACCTCTCAAAAACGTGCATGCTTTGGAAGAATTTCTTCCAAAGTTCTCTTAAGAAAATGAGTTGGGAATGATTCAATTTGAGAATATATAAGAGGATTCTAAGAAATCTCTTGGAGTACTCAATGTTTGATAATCAATATATAACTATAAATTTCATACAGTGCAAATTCATATAATTGGAAGAAAAACTCAACAGACTGTCATTTTGCAATTATAAATTTATTTCAGCTGGTACCTCCATATGAGAAACTAACCTCTTTAGATAGCCATCACATAAAAACTATTCTTTCAATTGATTCTTACTCGTTTAAAAATAAATATGGAGGGACCAGCTGAAATAATGACGGCCTGTTGAGTTTTTCTTCCAATTATAATGCTCTTACGTTTGCGAAAATGTTTTTAATCAACAACTGTACAAATTAATTTTCCTGTTTATCTCATTAGTATAGTTAATAATTATTAGTATTAGAAATGCTGATAATCCCGGAAGTGTCGGTGATGTCATAGTATCACCTTGTAAAACAGCACTTCAGATGTTATCGTATTTGTGTTACAATACTTCTGGTGAAAGATATAATTCCATCTCTCCCGGGACTCTTTACTATCTTGACCATCGTCTTAACTCAGGCACACCATGCTGATAAACCACCCGTAGAGAGGTCATCCCAGTACTTCCTGTTGTGTTAGATAAAAGAAGATGGGCACTGCTAAGTAACATTTTGCTCACTTCAATGCCTTGAAAGATACTGCATCCTGACCACTTCTGTTGATGTGACGAATACATAGGCAGTCAGGTGTTCGTGGTGTAACGTCTAACGCAGAAGGAAATGGACTTAGTTGAAATCCATGATAAGGCTCTTTGCATTTCACATTGTGCTAATACCCTAACAACTGGTAAATAGACTGATTAGGCTCTTTCACCTTGCTATGGCAACCGGCCTAAGAGAACGAAAATTCTGAATTCAAATCAGCCTTCCTCCGCTTAAAAATTGACCTTGTGTCATACCCTACTCGTAGTGGAGGGATTTGTTACATACATACATACATACATACAATTACTTTCAGAAATCTTTTGCTCGAATGATTGTTCCATTATTGTGGAGCGAATATCACTATGTTTATAAAGAACACCAATAATGTTAGAGGCCGGTCGGTGGGTCGGCTGGTTGGTTGGTTTTACGGCATGTTAACGCTTGGGTTATTTCTGCCTCGGTCAGTCTTTTCTAGCCATTAAATGTTTTTAAGTTAATATTCCTGTTTGATGATGATAAATTTTTTATGATAATAGAATGTGCTGAAAGTTAAATAAAAGAAAATATGTATTTTTGATGTGGATACTGATAAATATTAAACAAAACAAACTGGTAGTTAACACTTCTGGTAAAAGCCATGATCCACATAATATTGAACAATTCACACTATTTACAGATCTCACCGAACTCTTAATTCAATCTATTCCAGGGATTGAATAAAGAGTGTGGTTTAAATTTTCATTAAAGTTATTGGGTACTACAAGCAGTACCAAAAGAAGGCTGGAGAGCATCAGCCGAAATGTGTATATGATAATCATCTCAGAAATATAGACAGATAAAACAAAATCATTCGCAAGTTGCTGAATATTTGCAAAAATTTGAGCATGCTTTCTCTCCCTATTGAAGAAATGAAACTTAAAACTAAGCATAAAAATGTTACTTAATGTTTGTAAGAATGAAGCAAAAAACTAACCATTGGCAACATAAGGCACCTTTTAGTTATCCGCGGCCAAATAACTTCCTCGATACCAATAAGTTAAAAATGGAAATTTTAGAGGGTTAAATTAAACCTGAGAATCCACTTTTTAAATTCATTTATTTGTTTTTACATTGGTTTGGGGGTATATTGTTAACAAGTAAGTATTAAGCCGATCGTAATTGAGGGTGACCTGAAGGCTCCCTTTTCAATAGCAACTACATAGAGGCGTAGGAGAGGGTGCTACTTTTTTCCCTGGATTGCTCCACTTACCTTTGATCCGTACCTTATAATGCTTAGCATTAAGCAAGGAGGCATCAAGTACCGTTTTTTAGTCTTTGGTATGACTTGACCTGGGATTGAACCCCGGTTTCTTGGGCCATTGGCGAACACTCTAGTCTTTTAATAAATTATCGAGTTAATCATCGAAATTACAGACACTTGTCAACATAAACTATTTCCAGGTTCTTTGCCAAGCAACACCTCCCCCTCAATTTAAGTGGAGCGGAGGTTTGCTTTTTATCTGTGGTGTTCCGCTAGGGAAATGCTAAAAACAGAGGGCTTTGGCTATTCTTGAGACAGTACTTCATGGTGAGGCAATCGACCGCGGTGCACTTTAATCTTAGCCTTCTTATGTCAAAAATTATTTTCGTGCTCAACTTGAATGAATAAATAAATTCTTTAGAAGAACCTGAAAAAATAACTGAACAGTATTTTGTTCTAATTACATATATCAAATATATTATATGATGTTAGATTTGGGTAAAAATATTCTTGAATGGCTTTTTCTTTAATTTTGTAATAAGAAAATAACATTTGGGTCTATTTTACTCTTTAATGGAAAAATTAAAGAATTAAACTAAACGTTAATATTTGTTTATTTTACCTGTGTGTGTGTGTGTGTATGTGTGTGTGTGTGTGTGTGTGTGTGTGTGTGTGTGTGTGTGTGTGTGTGTGTATCTGGATTATATACAAGTTTATGATTAGTATTTGTTTATTTAAGATATTGAACAGATACATTAATTAGTTTATTTTAAAAATATAACTTAAATAGCCATATGAAAATTAATTATATATAACAGAAAGGATTCCGCAAGGGGACCAGAGAAACAGGAGGGCTACTATATATTGATCACTACATTCTTAACGAGAGCAAAACGAGACGAAAAAATCTTGCTCGGGTGTAGATTGACAACAAAAAGGCATATGATATAGTCCCGTAAAGGAGGAAAATGTACAAGATATCTGGTGAAATCATAAGATTTATAGAAAATACCATAGAAAATTAGAGAGTCGAACAGACAGCAGGAGGAAAAAACTTAACTGAGGTATTTTCCAATGAGATGCACCATCATCATTACTATTTGTAATAGTGATGATGCTACTCAATCACATACTAAAGAAAAGTACAGGCAGATACAAACTTTGTAAATTGCAAGAAGAAATCAACCATCTAACGTACATGGACGACATCAGATTGTTTGTCAAAAATGAAAAGAATTGGAAACCTTAATACAGGCAGTGACGATATAGGGATAAAATTTGTCACTGAAAAACGTGTCATGCTAATAATGAGAAGCGGGAAAAGATAAATGATGGAATAAATACTACTAGCAAATAAAGAAAAATCAGAACGCTTGAAGAGTGGAAACTTACAAATACTTGGGAATACTGGAAGCGGACACCATCAAACAAGTGAAGATGAAAGAAAAAAAGAAAAAAAGAATACCTCAAGAGAACGAGAAAACTACTCAAAACCTAACTACACAGTAGAAATCTGATCAAATTACCTGGGCTGTCCTCTTGTTAGATACTCGGGACCATTCATAAAGTGGAAGAAAGAAGAACTACAAATGAACCAGAAAACAAGAAAACTCATGGCGATGCATAAGGCTTTACATCCCAGAGATGACGTAAACAGCCTATATGTCTAGAAACGAAGGAGGAAGAGGACTCGCGAGTATTGAAAATAGCATCGATACATTGATACGACGACTAGAAGATTACATAAAAAGAGGGGAAGAAGACTGATAACAGCAACCAAAAACAATGCAACATCAAACAGAACAAAAATAAGCAGAAAATCAAAATAGAAAGAAAAACAACTGTATGGACATTTCAAGCGATAAACAAGCGAATTCTCACACAAGAAAACTTACACATGACTAAGAATGGGAAACCTTTAGAAAGAAACTGAATATCTCCGAACAGCAGCACAAAACAATACCATAAGGAATATGTCAAAGCAAAAATAGACAAGATGCAGCAAAATAGTAGATGTGGATTGTGTGGTGATTGAGATGAAACGATCAATCACATAATAAGTGATGGCAATAAATTGGCCCAGAGAGAGTATAAGACCAGACACGACTGGGTGGGCAAGGGAATTGGGCAAGAAATTTAAATTTGACCATACGAACAAATGGTATATGCACAACCTAGAATCCGTCCTGGAAAATGAGACGTAGAAAATGCTTTGAGATTTTGAGATACAAACGGATCATCTAATTTCTGCTAGACAATCAGACCTAGTGATTGTCAACCAAGAAAAAAAAGTTAAAAGAGAACCTGCCGAACAGTGGACATTGCCGTTCCGGCTGAGCACAGGGTGAAACTGAAAGAAAGCGAAAAGAGAGATAAGTACCTAGACCTTGCTCGAGAACTGAAAAAACTATGGAACATAAAAGTTACCATGATACCAGTCGTGACTGGCGCACTCGGTACAGTCACTAAAAGATTGGTACAGGAACTGGAAGACTTGGAGATAAGAGGATAAGTAGAGATCATCTAAACTACAGCATTGTTAAGATCGGCCAGAATACTAAGAAGAGTCTGGGAGACTTGAGGAGACTTGTTGTCACTCAGACTCAAATGGAAACCCATCTGCTTACGCTGGAGTCAAAAACTCTCAAAAGAGAACAAATAATAATAATAATAATAATAAGAAGAAGAACTTTCTGTTTTAATTTGTTGATATGTAAAAAAAATATGTATATATTGTTTCTGAATGTTTTTGATAAATGATCAAAGTAAATTTTGTCTTTCTTAATATTTAAAAAAGTATGGTAAAAAAAACTTTCCGGAAGCCATGTAGTCGAACTTTTATGCAAACACAATTAGCCTGTCACAAAATATAAATAAAATAAAATCTATAAAGAAACTAGAAAGACGCATAACTAAAATGTTAGTCATTTGTCTTTTGAATTGGTGGCGCTGGAATTCAAATCTAAAAGTGACTAATGTGAAAAATGTTTGGAGATTAATAACATTAAAGCATCAGGAAGAAACAGTTGCAGCAAATATAAGGATGTAAGATTAAACCCAACAAACTGTTTCAAATAAAAGGAGACAGTTTGAACTAGACTAAGTTAAAACTAAAATTTTACAAACGTAACTGTATATATATATATATATATATATATATATATATATATATATATATCACTCTCTCTACATATATATATATAAAGGCAAAAATTAAATTGAAGGTTAATTATTGAAGCAAATTATAAAATCAATCCACAAAGCTTGAATAAAATAAAAGGGGATTGTTTGACTTATACTCTCTCTCCAACATTTACATCCTAATTTGTGTTACAATATTCACCTAAAAGCATAATAAAGTCAGTTATATGATCCTCCAAAGTACTCCCCTGTTAAAAATCCAATATAAACACTCCTCGAATATATATATATATATATATATATATAAGCCAATATCAACGGAAATCATCGGAAGCAGCATGATGAATGTGAAGTAAGGTTGATAAATCCCAAGTTTGGTCAACGGTGAGTTTTACCAAATGTTTTACCTCATGGATCAACTGCTAGGATCAAATAGTTCAGTCAGGAAACAACTGCTACTTATCTATAAGGGTGTCATCTATTGACAAAGAAAAAACAGCCAACGAAAGATTACTATAATTCTGATTCTAACCATATGATCAAGTCACATCACCTTTCGCATGGATAAACAAGGATCGTAGCCCACTAACATTGGAACTCCCAGTGTTCGAAAAATCAGTTACGGAGGTTAAACTCAAACCAAAATTAATTCGATGCAAAAACATTGTTAACGTAGCTACTTTAAATGTTAGTAAACCACTTACCTGAGCTAACAGCGTCTGCAGCCGAGCATATCATACACAATCAAAATCATAGATACTACTATAGCGAACTAGAAATAAGATATCATGATACTGATAAAGGATGGACATTTGTCTTTGGATCTGCATAGAAAAACTTCGTCAATGCCATCATATTCATAAACAAGAAGTGTATAAATAGCACTGTGAATTGTAAGGTATACTCCTCTTTTGTAAGAATATCTTCCGATCACGTAATCGTCTCGTCAAATATTCGCCTGAGTCTATTCAGAAATAAGATACAAACGGTTAAAGCTTCTCAATATGAGTGGTCCTCGCTCACTAATAGTTACATTATAAATCATTACAACTATCATACACAAGTCTGATATTCTTAAGGAGACATCTAAAAAACTAATATGAAAACTTTGTTACTGACTATATAGAAGCAGCAGCCAAATTACAACCAAACCAAGAGTTCTATAGGAGGTAATAGCAATTAGAAAAAACGAAATAACATGAAAAAAGCACCCTTACTTAATAAAAGAAACTGAACAAATGCCAATGCCTGGAAACTTTAAAAAGCCCAGAGAGAACTAACACATACCAAAAAGAACAACTATAATACATTCAAGGAGCCCGTGGTGTAATGGTTATCGTCGTAGGAAATGGACACGGTGACACGAGTTCAAATCTTGGACGAGAATGATTGCATTTCACATAGCACTAATACACTAGCGAAAGGTATGAATCCAATTATTCTCCCTCCAGCTATGGGTAAACAGTAGGACAGACTGATTTCTTCAGCCTTGGTTAGGCAACTAGTCTAGGAGAAGGAAATCTCTAAATTCAAACCTGTTAAACTCCGCTCAAAAATTGATCTTGTGTCATATCCTGCCCGAGTGGAGGGGTTGGTAAATATGATAATACATTCAAGGCCAAATTAATAAGATCAGAAATTTGTTAGAAGATTGTCCCATTTCATTTACTGTCTGCTATGCAGCAGACAGTAAATGAAATGAGCGAAAGGAAGAACACTCTGAGAGCAAAACTTAAAGCTGCCAGCCAAGAAGGAAGGCTTCAGAAGTGAAAAGAACATTGCAATAATATGTTTTGAAATTCTCTTAACAAATGCCTAGGGGAGGCGTGGACTGCTATTGATAAGCTATCAATTATATGGATGTCTGATCTATATGATTAAATAAAACGGGATTTTTTCCAAGCTGTGGAAGTTTTGATATAACGGTTTCGATGCGCTAACAAAACGTGGAGAAAGAGCTAGATGGGAACTATGCAAGAATGCTACGTACTATTTTGAACAACTCTTGAAAGAAATTCCTCACAAAACAGTAACTGTACGCCTACTTCCCTCCCATCTCAAAAACCATCCTAGTAAGACGGACAAGCTAGGCAGGACACTTTTGGAGAAGCGAGGACGAACTCATAAGTGACGTTCTTCTATGGACCCCAAAACATGGATGTACCAGTGTTGGCCGACCCGCAAGAAATTATTTACGTCAGGTCTGTGTGAACTCTGGATGTAGTTGGACCTATTGGGAGCAATGAATGATAGGGGTGGATGGCGAAAAAGAGTCTTGGAAATCCGTGCTGTCAACGCGAATTGATGATAATGTAGATGATTTTCATAAATTTCGAAGTATAATAACATGCGCAGAAAAATGTCTTTGAAAAGACATGCGTCTACCAAAAACTAGTCATAGACTATAAGATTTTTTATGGGTGTCATTTTTTTCTTTACTTCTAATAAGTTAATCCTTAAAGTTTACTCAATAAAAAAAAGAAAATGTGGTAAAAAAAGAATCATACTTTTAACTTTTAGAAACAAACATTCGGCATGAAAAATAGGATTCGTTTTTCAAGTGTTAATCTTTGCTTTTTCCTTTTTTCCAAGAGTGTTGAATAAACTTTTAATAGAAAAATATTTATTTGTAAACCTAAAGTTTTAATAGAAAAATCCGGAGTCAGTGATTATTAAGCTAACTTTTTACCATATGTTTTAAAGATTTTAGAAGAATCTGGCAAAATGACTGATTAATTTCGTTTACACTCACAACATTTTCACAATATTAAAGATAAATATTGAATTAAATAATTAAAATTTAATTATTATCATGTATCATTAAATTAATATAAAACAATTCTTTAATGTTTTTTCATTCATTTTGTAATACAAAATATTACATTTGCTTCTATTTTACGTTTAATATTTGATTTAAACTAACCTAAAATAATTTAATGTTGAAAATAAAAACACAAATTACTCATAAATAAATTCAATTGCTCATAAATAAATTAAATTTTATCAATGAGTAATTTAAAGAAAAATACAAAAATAACTTTGTGACCATTGACGAATAATGACATTTTATTCTAATTTTACGTAAATAAATTTCACAGTAAAAACAGAAGCATTTAAAAAAAGTCTTCGGAAAATCTAAACTTCCTGGAAGAAGAAAAGCTAGCTTTTTTTAGAAGAAGAAGAATTATTGCAAACTTTTGGTGAAAAATGTTAAACAAACTTGGGGCGGGGGAAATATTCAATAAACTTTACAAATATTGAATTAGAAATGTAAAATTTAAAGTAAAAAGATGAAAATTCATACATACAACTTTTTCCGAGTGAATTACAGACTTAAAAGTCTGTATTTACAATCTATATAAAAATAATATAACTAAAAATAAATGATTAAATAAATAAATATTATTCTTTCTTACTTTCTTACTTTCTTTGATTAAATGAAGGTAAGTGATATTCTAAAAGTAGGGGAAAATTTCGTTGAATTTCATTGAAGCCAACAACGCAGGACTGGCTAGCTTAAACGCTAACTGAAACTAGAATGCCACACGAATAAAATCGGTCTCCAGTTCTATCCCTTCTTTTCATTGTGACTTGGCCTCTAAAATAGAAATCCATGGTCTTATCCCTTTCTAAGGAATATTGTTGACGTGTTCTAATCCCACCGATTGAGCGAGATTTCATAAAAGCCAAATGTCCAAATGACTGATTAATTGATTTGTTAATTCTAATGTCTGGGGTTATTTTAGGTATTGAGATTAGGGAATTGCACACTATACGGCAGTATTTACATTTTTGTTAAGTTTCTATTGTTATTTTGCTCACGGTTATATTATATCAAGTATTTCTATGTAATACAAATAATTTGCAAACAAATAAATTTGACCTATTGATGGGACTCTAGTCCGGATCAGAGAGTACCAGAGAGTAATGGCAACGAAGTAGCTCTCCAAACACCAGAGCTGGAGCCTCACCACCAGATGTCAAACTCAGGACACCCTCTTTTGTGGGGAGCAGTGTTACCCTTCCTCAGGGGATACAATCAGCGTATTCTAAGTTCCATGTCCTAATTTCAACACTCAGATTAAAGTTGCAGAATAGGCAAAAATGAAGTGTTGAGAATAACAAATCAACAGGGGAAAGAATAAACCAAAAAATGAACCTACCTCGTGCAGTGAATGCCATTTTGGTAAAATCTACGACTTCTGAAAGTGTAAGTGTAAGTATCGTACTTACCGGCATACATAAAAAATGCTAAAAACAGGATGCATTCAAAATACCAATATATGAGTTGGGGTTAACGTCCATCGAAGTTCGATTCAAACAGTTATGAAGCTTGAATAAGTGGACACCATTCCTAAAATAATTTTTACTGCTGAATTTTATATTTACCGGCAAATATAGTACATATTACTGGTAAGAAATATAAAGAGACTTTTCTCTGTTTTATCGTTGAAAGGCTGTTTCGAAGCGAAGAGAACTTGCTCAAAAAGTGAAAATGGAAAAAACAGGCGTTTTTTTTTTTTTTGTATTTGAGTTAAGATTCCCCAAAGTGCTGAATATTGTAAGAAATTCTTTCACTTATTATCAACTCACCAATCTCTGCAACAAAAATACCAGCCGAAAGAAAACAGACGACAAGGAGATGCTGTATTAGGTTTCTGGATAACACAAATCGAATGGGATGTGTAGATGTTCAGTTGAAACGTTCTATTTAACCATTTTCCAGGCGAACCGGCCAGATCTGACCTGCTAAGCAAAAGAGCATTTGTTTACAACGGAATCTACTTGGGTGAGTCTAAAGTTTTTCAATATTTTTGTACGTGCTAGTTTGTCACGCGTCTATTATATGACCGAAGCAGTGGGTACTTAATGTTGTTGCTAGTATTTTAGTAGTTAGTGCGCTAACACGTTATGCATTACTTCACTTTATAAGTGATTTGAAAGGCACACACAGATAAACAAGTAATGTAGTTTAATTCCGGAACTTATGCTTTACGAGTTCGAACAGAACAATAACACTGCGGAAGAGACCTAAAAACATTTGCTGTGTAAAAAGTGAAGGCACGATTGATCACAGTATCACAGAATCAGATGGTTCAAGAAATTTCAATCTGGTTGAAAGAAATATCGACGATCAGGAGGGGTCTGGTAAATCTAAAACAGTGGATTCCGAGGCTGTGCTCAATGCCATTAAGACAAACCCGGTGGTTTGTACCCAGAGAGTATCAGGCAAATGTGTGGTTCAGCAAGAGCATCAAGTGCTGCCGAAATGAGTCTCAAAATATTTTTACTCGCGCTAGTAATAATACCAAATGGCCGGAGAGGCTTATACATAATTGAGTCAGTTTGGTCAATATGACGGCTTCTATTCAATGGCAGTCTACATTGTAATCAGAGATTTTTAAAATTTTCACGCGTTTCATTACACGAGAACAGATTTCTTCTTGTACACTGCAACGAGAGGAAAAATGTAAGAGTGAAAAAATGTAGGAAGCCAGAACAATTATTTTTATATTGTTATTTTATGATTAATTGTACTTACATTATCAGAAGACATAATTGTTAAGATTTAAGGCGTCATCATTCATGCAATATATTTTCCATTTTGGGGCATTTTTTTGTATTCGATTTCCATGGAAATGACCAAAATAAAATCAAAGTGCAAATGATTTCCATATAACCTGAGAATAATCCAACTTAAATATATTTGGCATAAAGGGGAAAGTTGTGTTGATAGATCCCAAATTAAATTTGAATTTGACTTACCTTAAAACTAGTAAAGTCTGTAAATAAACTTAAGTTTTTAAATACATTAACATCATTAAATTTTATTTATACCCACCAAAGATTTAATGATATCAATTGAAAAATAGAATCAGTTGGGAAAGTCTTTATATATATATATATATATATATGTGTGTGTGTGTGTGTGTATATGTGTGCACGTGTATATGTGTGTGTTCTGCAATATTGGGTTATTGCTTATTTTCCTCTTTTTCTTGGAAAAATTAGGCATTAATTTAGATAATTTAATCTCGTTTGAAAAGAATATTTTGTGACGGAATATTTTATGAAAACTGAATGTTCAGCAATTAAAGAAAAACCCTTTTGTATTTATGTTATTAGTTTATTTACTGTTAAATAAAAAACCCAAGTGAACATCTTCTTAGTGTGCTAATTCTATAATTTTTGCTAGGGTTTATTTTATGCACGTGTGACATCGGGGCAGTCTGGCACTTGGCCCTCCCCAAATAAGTCTAGTCAAGACTCCTGTTTCGGGCATAAGGTAACTGGCAAATAATGTGGGGGTTATTTTGGGACTAGACTCATCTCGACGCTGGCAAGGGGGTTTCCAATTTCACTCTCACATACCCCACCAAGCCCTTCGTTTTCCTACCCCTTTGGATAATGGAAAACATGGACTTCTAGGTTAAAACAAAATATATTTCACTGTTGTCAAATTTCCAAAATTTCCATGTAATGTTTTTAAGGCGAATAAGACATTTAGCGAGAATAAATTAAAACGATACGAAGCTGAAAAAGATAATGTGCAAAAGAAGGCAATTCGATAGATAAACAACATAACGAATAGGTTTCAACATAAGGGACCATTCAAACTGTAACAAAGCTTTAATAAGCGACGACCAAACAAATAATTATGAGATTTAAGAAACAGTCCCTTTTTTTTTCTTTCCTTTTAAACTATCGACTTTGTTAAGCAGGTAAGCAGTGTTAAAAACAAATGTCTCTCTCAACAGTCCTTTTCTTCTTTCTCCATTTTTCTTTCTTTTTTTTTCTTTTCTTTCTTTTTACTTTTCTTTCTTTTACTTGAGAAAGTATCTAAGTCCACTCATTCATTTACGGTTTATGAAACAGATCTTTTCAGTTTCTTTCTTTCCTCTTCTGTATATATATATATATATATATATATAATTTCCAATACTTATAAAGGGTAGGAGTAAAAACATTTTGAGTTGTACTTATCTTTTCGGAGGCTAGTTCTCATGACCTTTCTTTTACGGGCGAGCGGCATTTCTCTAGAATCTGGCTGAAGGCCCTTTCTACTATCTTCTGTGCAAAGATTCTATTCTACTCTTTCCCGGAGCTTGGCTAACTTGGCGTCCATCTCTTGCCAATGTCTGTCCAGAACTAACGATTCTTTTTACGGGCGAGGGGCCCGAAGTTTTGGCATTAAGTCAGCACGTCTTTTCACGCCGACCTCTGTCCTAAAACTAAAGATCCTTTTCCAAATTTCCTCTGACGAAAAGGTACTATTTTTCGGTGCTAAAGGCTCGGCCAATCATTTAGCTCTTCCTTCTTTCTCTATGTCATCCGGTCATGCTACTACAATGACTTATATTCCCTTCTCCGTCCAACCAATTATAGGTCATGGTGTGCAGGTAGCTTTGTTTGACCTTCATTCTGACTGCTTTAGCGGTCAGTCCTTGGGGCTTGTTAGTTCAAACACAGAGGGTAGGAGAATTGATCCTCCCTTTTCCTCTCTCGGTGGCATACCACGTCACAATATATATATATATATATATATATATATATATATATTGTTTGAAATACGCCCATTTTTACAGCAGTAAGATTTCAGATTTCTTTGCAAACAAAGGATAGCTTTGAAATATAAAGAACTGAATTATTTTGACTGTAGTAATGTTGAAAATTTCAAGAACGCTGTTAATATTGCATTCATTAGATTCTTCCTAATATTAACAGAATACTATTAAAAATCTCGTCAGAAGATGAAAGTAAGAATAATGCGAAATAAAAGTGAAAATAACGGTGAATACAGCCAGAGAATCAGAACGCAATGGTATTTTACTGCGTGCTTTGAAGATTTGATGTCGGTAACAATTTCAAATGCAAACAGAAAAAAATGGAAAAGGTACAATTCTTTTGAACTTTTGATTTTAAAAAATCACTTCGTCTCAACC
This sequence comes from Sepioteuthis lessoniana, assembly GCA_963585895.1. NCBI lineage: Eukaryota > Metazoa > Mollusca > Cephalopoda > Myopsida > Loliginidae > Sepioteuthis > Sepioteuthis lessoniana. The sequence continues at coordinate 54,801,750 of OY757917.1, forward strand.
AAATCTGTTTTTCTTCTTTTTTGTATTCTGTTTGTTTGTTCTATTGATGCTTGTGTTGTCTGTATTGTTTCTGGCTGTTGTAATCAGTCTCCCTCTGTGTTTTTATGCAATTTGTAAGTCGTTTTGTATCCTATTCTGATTTACAGTTTTCCACATAATCGTTGAATTACGATCTGAGTTCTGAGTGACTTGCCATAAAAAAGCAACTAAAAGATTAACACATGAAACGTATTCGGCAAAATTAATAACACTATGCAACACAGATATTATTCCTGAATCATATATGCTATTTATTAATTGCTTATGTCATAAAAGTATATAAAATGATTATTATTCTATTCAAACTTTGCTTTGGTGTACAGGATAATGAAATTTAAAAATAAGGATATTTTCTATGTAAAAACGGGCAAATTTGAACATTTTCATTTTCATAGCACATTCTAAATAAAACAATATATGAATGAAAATTTTCATGTATTTTATGGGACTGAGAAGATTTTTTAGTTTATTTGTTTCGTTGGGTGGTAGTAATGGTCGTTGTTTTAGGCATCTGACTCTTTTGTTCTTCTTCTTACACCATTAACATATTGGCTTCTTTGTCTGTGGTAGGCTGCAAGAGAATTTAAAGAAGCAACGAAAGAAATGAAGATTCCTTCTAAATTTCAGGGTTCAATGACTATTATGTGGGAACGGAAATTTTTCCTGAAACCAGTAGAAATAGTCGTGTCTTCCAGACAAGGCGTTGAAATATATTAAAGTCATTTTCAATGGGAGATGAGTTTAAGGTCGGTGGTTATGTCCAATTGGTATTTTAAGTGAGCTATGGTGTTCGGTGGTAAAAGTTTACCTTTCGTTGTTTTGTCCAGTGGTATTTTCAGCAGAGATGGTTTGCTACCTGCAGACATAGCCAACCAGTGCACGATCTTGCCAGCAGCCGAACGGAACAAGTCCTTTCAATATCTGAGGTAACGGCTGAATGAGAACGGATTTCTTTTTTGGTGTAATGATTCGTGTTATATCTATAATGTTCGTTTTCCAGTTACATAGAATTTTGGATTTTTAGTTACAATTAACTTTAAAGCAAACATTAATTAAAAATCTTACTTCAAATATGTTAAACATTTTTATATAACTTCATTATCCTATATATATATATATATATATATATATATATATATACTGATATTTACTGATTTACTGTTCTTTTGTGTAATTTATATTGTTTTATTTTCTCTCAAGTCTGATGCAAAGAAAATGTTGTTTTTTGATCTTACACCTGGAATTGTCATCAATCGAAAAATGGGCTGGTCATATAGTTTCTCTCTTCCTTTTCACGAATTTCTTTTGTGAGTCACGTAAACCAACCAGATTCCTTTTACGAGCTCTACTATCGAATTCGCTCTTTCGTTTACCATTTTATAGGACCCAGACGATCTATTCTAAGGTAACAACACTTTCAAACATATTCAAAACAAATAAGATGATGTGGAAAAAAAAGAATTTACTACATTTACTACTGAAGAAAACCACGATATTTATTACGGGCTTCACATTTCCCATCCTTTCAAAAAGTGAAAAAATGGAAAAAGAAGAAAAAAAGAACAAAGTAAAAAACCGAAAACAGTTTACACTTGTCTTCACTACCCTCTTTTATAGTATTTATGAGTTAATTATTAAGCTTAGTTTAGTTTGATAGCGAGAAAACATTGGTACCAACAGTAAAGAACAAACTCACTAAACAAGTATACATGTATGTACTCTACACTATGACCCATAAATAAGTGCACCGTAACCAATTGAAAAAAAACTTTGATGTTCTAAAACACAGTTTCTCAAAGTAGTCCATATAGACCCCTGGGGGTTAATAAAACTTTGACATGGTAAATAAACGCATATAAGTTCACTGGGGTGAATTTACTAATTTGAATTTCTTTATAACAGGAGAATAAAAATCGCTGGATATTATAGATTAGTTCCCAAATATCGAATATAATAACAAAATATCCCGAGTTTTGTGCAACTCTTGAACTCACTTAACGAGCTTTTCTAATTTCGTATGTGGTGGAATTTAAATTTAAAAGTTTTCATTATTTACAAAACACAAAAGCACTTTGAACTCAGAACGTGGTGATTCGCAGCTTAAACTAAAAAATCTGTAACCTAATAATCGCAATCTGTGCCATCTCACTTCATCCGTTCCATAAAAGATAATTCAAGAAATAAAAGAGTGTTTGCCTTTGTAGTTTACGGATACTTATCTTTTGTAAATTGTATCAAACATTTGCAAATTAGTTATGTAATTTAATATGCAATTAATTTATTTGGGTATGAATGGAACTTCGGGCGCCTCAAAGCTGGACTAGTAGACCATTGTTAGTAAGTTCGATAATCACTGAGGGTCAATTCTTCTGGCCTTGATCCTAAAATAAGCTAAGCTTAGTAAAATTCCATTCCCTATTCATTTTACCATGAGAAATCAATATTTGATCGCATAAATGTGTGATGTATTAACCTTCAAAACCTCAGAGCTTTGAATGGCAGATACTTACTGAGGCATAATTGTCAGGTAACAGATCAAGATTCATGGCCGGTCCAAAGAGAAGGGGTTATGTGACATATTGAAGTGGACATTAGTAACTTTTGTGACTTGTGTGTCAGTCGATTCCTTCCACCTACGAGATCAAGCTGCATCAAGGCCTCTTATGAAACGCGTCAATTGATTACATTTCCATTTTATTATAAATAAATTAGATTCTTTCTCACCACTTATACCAAGTAATAAATATTGATAATGTATTATGAATATTTACAATATATGATTAAAAAACAACTTGGGATTTTCGACTTGTTATTCTCAGCTAACGCTCCAATATTACCCCGCTCAGTCGGTAGGGCTTAAAATACGGTGCATCTATATTCCCTACAGACCCCTCCCCATATGAAAGTATGATACTAAACTGCATCTGGTGGTGAGGCTTCATCTTCAGAGCTCTAGGTAGTGTGGAGTATCTCTTTGTTGACATTATTCTCAGGATCCCTCTTACTCCTGCCAGGAACATTTCTATGACTCAAATAGAGCTGTTTGAAAATTATTTGTATTAGATAGGAATACGTGAAACCATATAATTCTGCGAAAAAATGATTATTATTGAATAAGATTATTAATATTTGGTGAGAATGCTTGATACTATTTAAGTGTGTGCAAACTATTTTATCTAATAAGAATTGTTGATATAATGGCGTGCAAACAAAATTCTGGAAAAAATGGAAGTGTAATTTCTAAAAAATGCTTTGGAACATTGAAAATATATTAATGATTGGTCAAACATTTACAAATTAATCAAATTTTGGAATTAAATAACCCCTAAGGAGTTGATATGCCAGTAATACAAATAAATTAGACTTATCCAATTTTTCTGTTTTAATTTTTTTTTTTGGTTAAAAAGACTATTCAATATCATGCCCAATATAAATATCAACAGTAACTGAAATAATAAATTAACAAATTTGAGGCGAGGACTTCATCACCAATTATTCGTTTTGGGAAAGCGATTAGAGGTAAAAATGCGGTGTGTGTGTGTGTGTGTGTGTGTGTGTGTGTGTGTGTGTGTGTGTGTGTGTGTGTGTGTGCTCGTGCTCAAGCGCGTGTGTGTATGATTTATAATGCCTTTTATTCGAATAAATACAGGTTTTATTTCCAGCTCCTAATAATACAACCAGAATATTAAACATGGTATATCAAACATTAAGGGGTTTTATTAAGAGAAGAGATTAAAAAATGAATGCATAATTGAACAAATAAGTAAATTTTTATTGATAGAAACGTGACAAGGTAAAGCTAATAATAAGTGTCTCTAAGACATTGAACCAAAGAAATGTGGTCAGAGACATTATTTACAAAGGAAAAGGAAAACTCTGAATTCAGTTGTGCTCCGCTTACAAATTGACCTTCTGTCGCATTTGATGGAGTTGTTGGGTGAATAGATACTTCATCTATCTTGCTTTTATCACATGACTTCTTCAAGATGATGTATTGGTATTACTGCTATACAATGATCCAGACAGACAGAGCGGTTGGTTGGTTGGTTGATGGTTTTTACGGCGTATCAACCCTTTCCGGGTCATTTAACGCCTAATTTCAAACAATTAAGTATAAGTATAGTTATTTGTTTACGCACAGTTAAATGTCAAAACAGTTAATTTCAAACAATTCAGTTTAACGTAATTACACAGTTTAGTTCTATTTAAGCCATAGATAGGACCTATCAGGTGTTACCACTCCGGGCCAGAGAGGACCTAGGAGCGACGGCAATGAAGAGATACTCTGCATTCCCCAAAGCTCCAGCATTACTGAAGCCTCACCATCGGATTGTTTAGAGTCATATCCAAGACACTTGTTTGAAGAGTCTTACCCCTCTGCAGAGATGTAGTCGGTGTATTCTGACTGGGCCAATAAAGAGAGAGAGGGGGGATAGACAGACAGCAATAGAAACAGAGAGAGAATTATTTAAATGATTACTTGAAAACAGCGAATACTTATCTTAATATTTTTGTCCCATGAATTCAGAATATGATATTGCCATTTGTATCATATTAGAACTTCAGCACCAAATACGGGTACTTCGAGAGACTAATCCAAAAAAGATGGTTTATTGAGACAATTTTCAGGAACACTCCGGCACACACACACACACACACACGCACACACACACACACACATGTATGTGAGTCATTCAATAAGTTCTTAATATTTTTACTTAAAACAGTTATACGAACAATTTTTTCCATTTTCTACATTCCTTTCGTTGATTTCAATCTACCAAAAGATCGTCTGCTTCTCCATCACTTACTGTTTTCTTTTTCGTCGGCATTTAGCCATATTCTACGATTCATTCATAGATTCCATAAGAAAAGCATTGAAAAAAGTTTAATATGATATTTTATTATATAAAATTTTTTACATCATACCATAGCAAAATCTGCTTAAAAAACAGTCTTCAAAACGCATGCGCATTGGATTTTTTAGATATCTGACAGTGAAGTAAGAGATTACTGAAGAAGAACCGCAAGTGTTTTATAGAAAAGGAAGTTTTTAAAAAATCAATTTTATTACAAATTACCTGTGGTACAAGAAGCAAATAAAAGGAAATTATTTAACGAGGACTAAGTTAGTTTTTTTTTAAATATTAATTGATAGTATAATTTCTGGACATACATCGTATGTACGTGCAAATAGATGAAAATAAATTAAAAAACAACTAAACTTATCATTAATAATGTTGCGTTAAAAAATCTCCAGAAGCAATGATAATGTCATCTATGAGTTTTCTTACCTTTTGGGGGATTTGGTACACCATCAAAATATTGGACGTACAACTACTATCCTATACTGTATGTTTTACATTTTTGTGGTCAAAATGCTTTCGTGCTCAAATCGTTAATCATAGACCATTAGGCATTGATATTTCCACACGCCAAATACCGGTAAACATTATGCGTATGTTATACATGATAAGAAATGGCTTGACATTCTTGAACCCTTATCATAAAATGAAAACTAAAAATTAAAAAAAAAAAACTAAATAAGATCTCCACTGTCGAAACTGGAATTTTAAATGTATCTAACTACTGACAGATATGGTCACTCCGGTGAAATATTTCATTTGAATGTCGCTTCGTGCATGACGTCATTTTTACTGACGAACAGCAAACGACCAATTTAAAAGTATATAGAAATTAAACCACAAATAGCATCTACAGTCTTACACTCACCTAGATAATGACCAGAAGCAAGGTCAAAAGCGCCAGGTTTCAAATGTTTGGACAATATTTACATTCACTGCATCCAGACACGCGTTCTTTTTTAGTAAGTCAACCAAAAGACTAAGAAAGCGTTCCTTGTCTATCGTCTTTAATCAAACTTGCATCAATAAAAGAGTACCACCTAAACACACATACACTTATATATATATATATATATATATATATATACATGCGTATGTGTATGTATTGACAGTGATGGTAAGTGAAAAACTGTTTCAGGAGTTTTACAAACGTAAAAACTTTGAAAATATCCGATTTTTCTAGTTTTTAAAAGATTTTAAAACATTTTAAACTACAGCAATACCTCCCCTAAAACAGTTTTAAGTTGTCCAGATTTTCATTTTTTAGTAGTTAAGTTGCGATGAGACTTGCCTAGTATTCAGTAACAGCAAGTGATGTAAGCATCCGAAGACCTGTGTATCAGACTAAGCAAAATTTAAATAACAGCAAACTGAAGGGTTATTTCAGTTGGTGGGACTTAGAATACGCCCCGATTGCAGAGGAGAAAGCATCCATCTTAAAAAAAACTTCATATGATGGTGAGATTTTAATTCTGGAGATCTGGGGAGTTGGGAGTTCTCGTTCATTATCTTTACTATCAGATCCACTCTATTACCTGTTACCACAGGTAAGAGGAAGTTCTTCAAATACCAGAAGCTGATGGAACATTATAGACACCAGAGATAGCGGGCTTCATGTAGGCCAATAGAAGTGGGTTGTCGGGGGTTTGCAACATGCTCCTTTTGCAGGGTCTGGTTCAATATGGTATAATTGGAGTTGCTCTTTGTGGAGGACTATAAGAACCATCACGAAGACAGTAGAAAAGATACAAAATATTAGCATCTGGTGGCTTTGAATTAGGGGGAAGAGTCCATGAATTGGCGTAGCTGCAATGAAGACTATGAAGTAATCGTCTCTTGAAGGATCACCTGAGTCGAAAACTCCGATTAACCCCAGAACATCAGTGACAAGGCGTTCCAGCACATTTGTGAAATGTGTCTTTTACAAATAATAAATGAATAATAAATGTGATATTCTTACTCTTATTCGTATTGCTATTTAACTATTTTTGTTAAATTTGTCAACCTAAAGTTTTTTTAATCGAACATCTAATTCCAACACTTACATCCAAAAGTATAAATGAATCCGACAATTCTTCCTCGAGATATTCAAACTAGTATCTTTATCTTTGTTGTTTGTATCACACTATTTCAGCTGATGTTTTATTCAGGCTCCCTCGAATGTACATTTCATCAGCTAATCCTTTACTGCCATTCAGTATACGAATATCTATCACATACGCACGCACATACATACACATACACACATCCACGAACGTACATATGATCTGTCTATCTGTTCATCTAACAATTCCTCCCTCTCTAAATAGATAGATAGATTTCTAGCTACCTTCTTAGTAGAAATTTATTCAAATGTTAATGTACAGTTTCTCATTTATTTTCTTTACGGTTAGATATTTAAAAAAAATGGGTTAAAATTAACTTAAAAACAAAAATGTAGATTCTTAGGAACAAAAAGCTTTTAAGACTGAATTAAACTCGATCGACTTTATCTGTTGAAACCATCAGCAACATGCCCGATCGTATTTTCCTCCAGAAATAAACAGAGGTAAAATGTGTTTATAATAAAACTTATGCCTATCAGCACAGGCCAAGTTACAACACTAAATGCCTTTAATTGTTCTGACAAATGATATATGCACAAACCAACATTCGGCCTTAAAATGAGACGCATAAAATTCTCTGGGACTCTGAGATACAAACGAATCCCCCAATCCTGGCCAGAATACCAGACCTAGTTTTAATTAAAAAGAAAAATTTTTGCTATTCCAGCGGACAATAGAATGGAAAAAAAAGAAAACGAAAAGATAAACAAATTCTTGGACCTTGCCAGAGGGTTGAAAAAGTTGTGGAACATGAAGCTGACGGTAGAACCAATTGTAGTTGGTACCCTTGGAACAATCCCTAAAGGCCAGAAGAATCAAAACCATGAAGACCACAGTACAGTTAAGATCAACTAAAACACTTAGAAAAGTTTTGCAATCTTAGGAGACTTGCTGTCTCTCAGACTCCTGTGAAAAACCACCGGTTAAAACTGTTAAGAAAAACTCGTATCAACATTAATAATGATAATAATACATCGTCGGAACCCTTGGAATCCTTTTAACAGGGGATCGGTGAAATAACTGAGTTCGTCAAGACCCAAAATACCGAAATAAGTCCTGGAAAACAGAGGAGACTTGCTGTCGCTCGGACTCCTATGAAGTTTATCAGTTATTAGTGATATGAAAACTGACAAAAAGTTTATATTGATAATAATAATGATGATAATAATAATTGTGATTGGTGCTCAATTATACCAATTGTGAATGGTGCTTTTGGCCCGGTAACTAGAGGATTATTAAAGGGCCTGGAAGATTTGGAAGTTGGCGGCCGAGAGGAGACCATCCAAACAATAGCATTATTGAAAACGGCCAGAATACTGAGAAGAGTCCTGGAGACTTGAGGAGACTTGCTGTCACTCAATCTCCAGTGAAAACCATCAGCTTACGCTTATGTGAAAAACTCTAATGAATAATAATAATAATAAGAAGAAGAAGAAAGAAGATGACACAACAGAATAATAACAAGTGTAGATGGTGTGATGATAGAGACGAAACCCTTAATCACAAAAAAAGCGAATGCTGCAAACTAGTACAAAAAGAGTCCAAGACTAGACATGACTGGGTGAGGAAAGTGATCCACGGAGAATTGTGCAAGAAAATGAAATTTGAACATACTGCCAGTTGGTATATGTACAAACCAGAATACGTCCCGGAGAATGAGATGCACAGAATTCTCTGGGATTTTGAGATATAAGCAGATCCCCTAATCCCGGCTAAAAGACCAGACCTTGTGATTGTTAACAAAAAAAAAAAAAAAAGAAAAAAGAAAAAAAGAAAAGAAAAAGAGAACCTGCCGTTCCGACCAACTACAAAGTTAAAATCAAAGAAAACGAAAAAAGAAACAAATGCTTAGATCTTGCCAGAGAACTAAAGAAAAGCTATGGAACATGAAGGTGACGGTGATACCAATTGTTACTGGTGCACTTAGAACGATTCCCAAAGGCTTAGTAAAAGAGCTCGAGGAAGAGTTGGAAATCGAAAGACGAGCAGAAACCATGCAAGCTACAGCATTGTTGAGATCGGTCAGAATACTGAGGAGAGTCCTGGATACATGAGGTTATCTACTGTCACTCAGACTCCAGTGAAAGACCATCAACTAACGCTGGTGTGAAAAACTCGCCAGGAGTAATATGTCACAACAGGAGTACAGACTTGGTAGGAAAAGTGATCCCATGGGAAGTATGGAAAAGATTCAAATTTGGCCATACTATCAAATGGTATAGGTACAAACTAAAATCCATCCTTGAAAATAGGAGCCAAAATAGTCTCGTCATCTAGTGAATTTTACTGTCCCTGCAAACCACAGCAAAAATAAAAGAAAGCGAAAAGGTAGAGAATTACATAGACTTTGCTAAAAAGCCGAAACTGTAGAATATAAAGGTGACGATGGTCCCTGAAAGCCAGGAAAACACTGGGGGAACTGAAGATCAGTGGAAGAATGGTGACCATCAAGACCATAGCACTGTTATAGATCAGCAAGAATATTTAGAAAAGTCTTGGAGACCTTTGAAGATTGTTGTCACTCAGACTTCAAGGCAAAACTACAAAATAATAATAATAATAATAATAATAATAATAATAATAATAATAATAATAATAAGAAGAAGAAGAAGAAGAAGAAACAGATCGAGGAAAACGCAACCATTATTAATTGCGGCCCAAAATAACGTCATATCCAAAAAATAGCAAAACTAGTCTATGGGAAAAGAGAGAGGAAGGGAAAGAGAGAGAGAAAGACAGGGGTTAGAGAAAGGAACGGGGAGACGAAATAGTAAACCACATACTATGTGAATACAGCAAACTGGCACAGAAGTACGAATGTAGGTATGATTGGGTGAGGAAGTAGATCGCTTGGAGACTGTGCAAACGACTAAAATTTGACCACACAGATAAATGGTATATACATAAATCAGAATCTGTCCTGGAAAATACAACCAACAAAGTTCTCTGGGATTCTGAAATAAAAAAGGGATCGCACAATCTCAGCTACAAGGCTAAATTTAGTGTTTATTAAAAAAAACTTGTAATTGAAAAAACTTGTTATAAACAAGAAAAACAAACGTATCAGTTAATAAAATTTGCCGATCCATCAAATCACAGAGTAAAAATAAAGGAAAGTGAAAAATTAGATAAATATCAAGACCTTGCCAGATAACTAAAAAAAAGTTATGGTACATAAAGGTGACAGTAATAGCAAAGAACCCTTGGAAATATCCCCAAGAACCTGGGAAAGAGAATGGGAAACTGAAATTCGAAGACGAATTGATACTGTCCAAACCGAAACATTGCTGAGATCGGCTAGAATTCTGTGAAGAATCCTAGAGAACTGAAGAGATTTGCAATTACTCGGACTTCAGCGAAAGCCACTAGCTAATAATAACGAGGAAAACTTGCAAGGACTAAAATGTTTTCATTGCAACCTTGAGCAAATGCATAAAACCAATTTTACTGAATTCTTGAATTCAGTAAAATTGGTTTTATGCATTTGCTCAAGGTTTTATGCATTTGCTCAAGGTTTCTTGAAACGCAAAACAGAAAAATAACAACCTCCGCCTTTGAGGTGAAAAACTTGTCACTGAATGTCATAAGCTGGCTTAAAAGGATTATAAAAATAGCCAGAATTAGTTGGAATTGTGCAAATAACTTTGAGATCTGCAAGAATATCGAAATAGATTGTTGTGAACAAAAAAAAGTCAGCATTTAACTAAACCCTCACATTTGTAGTATGCAATGCATAATCAATTTAATGAGGGGGCTTATGGACAAAGGAAAAAATAGCGTGAACCCCACAACCTGTTTCATGTGAACAAGGTTCATTGTGTTTTTTTCATACTTTGTCCGAAGATACTACACTATAAGATAAAATTGGTTGTGAGATTCGACACTGGAACCCTGACCTGAAGGCCAATGAATAGGATTGGTTTATTTGTTTAACGACATATAAACTTCTTATGGGTTATTTAATGCCAAAATTGGATTTATTTGTAAATGACTGCAATCATAACAATATTTTCAATGCTCCATTACATTTCTGTTGTATTTTTTACTTGACTATAATCCTTTGTTTGCACACTGTTACATTAAGTATTCTTATACAAGTAATCAATACAGTTGTATGGTTTCAAATGTTTTTAAGACTAATAATTTATATACAATTATATTATTTTAAGAAAGTATTTCTATTCAATAATTATTTGTTTGCACACATTTATATGATTTCAAGTATTCCTATCCAATACTAATTTTTGAACAGTTTTATTTCTCTCATAGATAGGACCCTAATAGGTAACAGAGTAAGAGTGGACGTAAGAGTAATGGCAATAAAGACGTACTCCACACTCCCCAGAACTCAGATGCTGAAGCCTCACCACCGAATGCAATTTGGCGTCGTACCCAAGATACGCTGATGAATAGAAAAGAGAATCTGCAAAACTGTAGACGTGTACTTCTTGTATACTACAGAGTAAAGAAAGAAAACAGAAAAAATCGAACATAAAATGACTTTGCACGGGAAACTAGAAAACGATAGAGAATGAAGTGTTTACATTGTTTACACTGGCAGAGATCGCCTTGTTAGGTGTAGAAAACAAGACATAGAAGCCCAGTTAAAAGTTTATCTAAAGTTTATTTCTCTAACAAGTTCAGGAGAAACGTATGACCCAGTAACAGCGTGTTTATCAATAAATAGCTATACCAGCTGATTCCGCTTCTTCAATACTCAACCTCAAGTAGGATGTCTTAAAACGTGATCATAGTTCCAACTTTTGAGAACACATAGCTGCTTGTTTGCTGCCTTCCCTGCAACTGTTTCTGAAAAAAAGCTTTTTGCCCCGTCACGCATTGTCTTACGTAATATTTAATGACTTCCCCAGAAGAAATTTCGATACAGAAAGCAAGGGCCATGCTCATCATAATTGGTTTGTTGGTTTTATGGTACAACAACACTTGGTTAATTTCAAGCTGAAGCTAGTTTAATAATTATGATTTTCCAGTTATATACGGTACGAAATGTATTATTCTAAACGGAAAAATATTGCATACTTCGTCGCAATATCAATGCTTAAAGAGTCAATACATTAATTATTTTAAACATCATTTTGAAAAAAAAGAAGCTAACAAAAATGAATTTTTTTACTTCTGTTAAAAATTCTGCACAGATAAGTTAGTGTAAAAAAAGAATATCTTGAAGATTGCGACTGTGTGTGTGTGTGTGTGTGTGTGGAGGAGTGAGATAGAAAACTCAGGAACAATACTTGTGTTTATAACAAATTTAATTTGAATTCACATCCCATGTTTGAAGTAAGATTAACAGACGACTAACATTCCCTAACGAAACATAAAAAATTCTAGCTTCTGTACTTTGAGTCGAAAACAAGAACAATGTCTCGATTAGTGTTTTTGTCTATTTACTAAACTTTTAAATACATGTTTTAGTTTTTATTAAAATCTTTGCTGAATATTATCAGTGATTAAAATGAAAAGACAAATGTATTAATTTGAAGTCTAGTTTTCAGGTGAATTATCTAAAAAAAAGCAAGCTAAAATGATTTTTTTTTACTTCTGTTAAAAATTCTGCACAGTCATTGAATGGATAAGTTAGAGTAAAAATGGAATATCTTGAAGATTGATAGAATATTTAAGGATAGCTTATAGAGTATCCGGTACTTAATATGAAAAAGGAATCAGAAGGAAATAGTATTTACAGAGATTGATACAACAATAACTAATTCCCACTAGCCGGCTGCTTTAATTAGTGCACACATGACGCCCAAGACATAGCAGTCGATAGTTTGGGACCTAGAATTCGTCGGTAAATTTTTAAATAGTTAAACTGTGGACTTATACAAAGTTAAAACTTAAGGAATGTAAGGACGGGAAGGACATGAAGTAAGAGGAAGAAAAAATAATATGGAAGCAAAAAGGGGAAAAAACGGATTTTCTTTTTTCTTTTTTCTTTTCTTTTCTCTATTCTTTATTGGAAGCCATAGGAAGCAGCATAGCAGACGTGAAGTAAGGCGGAAGAACCCAATGACGGATCAACGGCGTGCTTCATCAGATGCTGGGCGGTCGAACCCCACAGGTCAACAGCCTTGATCAAATAGTTCAGTTAGGGAACTACTGCTACTTATCTCTTTGGGTGACGCCTATTGATGAGGTTAAAATATAGCAATCGAAAGATTATCATGACTCTCACTACATGTCCAAACCGCATCGCCCTTCGCCCGGGTAAACTAGGGGCGCGTTCTGCGGAGGTTCTGGCTCTGGCCCCAATGTTAAAAAAATCAGCTACAGAACTCAAACATAAACAAAAGCTACTTAAATCTAAAAGCAAAATACAAATAGTGACATTTACCGTAAGAGCTTTAAATAGAATGGGCCAACTACCGGAGCTGATAGCGTCTGCGATAGATCATAACATAGACATAGTATGCAAATAAGAACACACGTACCATCCTTGCGGAGAAGATACAAAATACCACGATACTGACAATGGATGGACGTTTGTTTCTACATCTGTATGAAAAATTCTGTCAACGCCGTGATAGGAGGTGCAGGTATGCTTATCGGCCCACGGGCCGAAAAATCACTCAACAACATCAAGAAAATACAACCGAGGATGATGGTAGCCACGTTTAATGGCAACCCCAGTACAACGATTATCTCCTGCTACAACCCTACCAATGCTACTAATGAAACGGATTTCGTCGCGTTCAATAACAAGCTATCGTCTCTTATTCGTATCATCCAACAAAACAACGTTCTAATCATTGGTGGAGACATGAATGCCTAAATAGGTAAAAACGTAAACAATAAATTCAACTAACACGACTCGACAAACAGAAATGTGGAACCCCGAACGGATTTCACACTAGAAAATGGATTAACATGCCTTAATACAAAATTTCAGAAAAGAAAGGGAAAACTTTGGATCTACACTTACGCAAATAACGCTAAAGCACAGATAGACTATATCCTCACGAATAAGAAATGGATTAATAGCGCATTGAATTGTGTGGCATATTCCTCTTTTGAGGGTATGTTTTCCGATCACCGAATTGTCACGACAAAGATACGTTTGAGCCTACGCAGGAATACGGCGTAAACAAATACAAACGCACACTATAATTGGTCCCTGCTTAACAATAAGCATATTAGCGATAAATATACGATAACACTAAGAAACAAATTCGATGCACTACAGGAAATATTCAAAATATCTATCTTGAATGACGAATATGAGAATTTCGTCAACGCCCACATGGAAGAGGCAGCTGAATACATTCCAACCAAACTAAGAACAAAACATAGATATTAGCAGTTAAGAAAAAACGTGACGACATAAAAACCGCATTCCAAAACAATAGGAGAAACCCAAATAACGCCAACGCTCAGAAATTTAAGATGACACAAAGCGAACTAAATAACGCATACCTAAAAAAAAACCCAAAGAGAATACATCCAAAACCAGATCAATAAGATTAGAGACTCGGTTGAAGATAGGCAATTTAGGATAGCATGGCACACAGTAAACGGGGAGAGTAGAAGGAAGAGTACGATGAGAGCCAAACTAAAAGCTGCCAGCCTAGAAGAACGAACACACCTGTGGAAAGAACATTTCAAGAATCTACTTGGACCCCCGCCCCACCCCAAAGTTACGTATGAACCTATCACGAAAATCATGAGCAATCCAATGGACATTAAATTAGGACAATTTATGCAAGAAGAAATCAACATAGTTCCAAGAAAAACTGAAAAATAGGAAAGCTGCTGGTCTTGATGAAATACCTCCAGAAGAATGGAAAACAATGAAATTTGATGACATACAGCTCCGATACTACAACGAGATATACAACCAGACCATAATAGACAGAGGAACAAAGGAATTCATCCTCCTTTTCCCCCAAAAAGGTGACCTCAGAATAGCCAAGAACTACCGAGGTATAACCCTTTCTTTCATAGCGGCTAAGATTTACAAAGCTTTGCTACTCAACCGCATTGAACCAGGAATTAAGAAAATTGGGGGGGGGACCAAAGTGGCTTTTGAAGAAATCGATCCACGACATCTCAAATTGTGACAATCCATCGAATATTGGAAGGTGTTCGTGCAAAAAAACCTCAAGATGACACTATTATTTGTAGACTTCTTCAAGGCATTTGACTCCATACACGGTCTCCCCAGAGAAACCGCCGCAGCCATAATGATGCTATATAAAAACACGAAAGTAAAAATTCGCTTACCGGATGGAAACACAGACTTTTTTAACAGCTGTGCTATAAAGAGACACATTAGCTCCATACCTGTTTATTAACTGCCTATACTTCGTGCCTCGAACGTCGATAGATTTAATGAAAGAAAATGGCTTTAGGCTGGCAAGAAGCAGAAGATACAGAGCACAAAAGATTACGGACGTGAACTACGCCGATGACATAGCATTTCTGGCAAATACAACCACCCAGGCCCAATCCCTGCTGCATAATCTGGAATGGGCAGCAGGTGGCATATGCCTCCATGTCAACGCAGACAAAACAGAGTTCATGAGCTTTAATCAAAGAGGTGACATCACCATACTAAATGGTCGAGGGTGACCCGAAGGCTCCCTTTTCAATAGCTACCACACCGAGGTGTAGGGAAGGGTGCTACTCCATTCCCTGGATTGCTCCACTTTACCCTTGATCCCCGCATTATAATGCTGTGTAAAGCAAGTAACATTTTTTAAGTCTTTAGTATGACTCGACCGGGGATTGAACCCCGGTCTCCCGGACCATTGTCGAAAACTATACTCATTCACCTACCTCGGAAGCAGCGTCTCATCTACCGAAAATGATATCAACACGCGACTAGCGAAAGCTTGGACAACTATCGATAGACTATCGGTCATATGGAAGTCAGACCTATCAGATGAAATAAAACGCAGTTTTTTCCAAGCAGCGGTCATGTCAATACTGCTGTATGGATGCACCACATGCACCCTGACTAAGTGTATGGAGAAAAAGCTTGACGGAAATTGCACAAGAATGCTGCGAGCTGTATTGAACAAGTCCTGGAGGCAGTATCTCACAAAGCAGCAGCTGTACGGAGACCTATCACCCATCTCGAAAACCATCCAAATTAGACGAGCATGACATGCAGGACATTGCTGGAGAAGTAAGGGGTTGCTCATAAGTGATGTACTCTTGTATACCCCCCCACACACACGGACGAAGAAGGGTAGGGCGACCATCTAGAACCTATCAACAACAGCTCTGTACTGATATAGGATGTAACATGGAAGTCCTACCGAGAGCGATGGACGATAGGGGCGAATGGCGGGTGTGGTTCAGGGAAATGCGTATTAGCGACACGCCATGATCATGATGATTAGATAGAGATACTTAAAAACATGCACTAAAAGCAAAAGACTCTTCAGAAACAAATGTACAAAAATGTGAATATGAATGTACAAGAAATGCGATTCCCTAACCTCTAGGCATGAAATAACCCTAGATAAGTTGACATGCCGTTAAAATCAATCTGTCAGATGTGTATGTATGTATGTATGTATATGTGAGGGGATGAGGTCAAAGAGACAGTTCCAAGATTCAGAATCTTACCTAACTCTATATCTTTATCACAAGTAATTCGAAATACTACCAATTCAAGAACTTCTAAAATAGCAGTCAAGAATTATTATAAGAGCTATCAACAAAACAATCACTGATTAAAAAGATAAGAATTTAATAAAAATATGATTGAAAATGAATTATAAAACATAGTTATTGATTGTCAAGCTTATTTTTTCTAATAACATTTTTTTTTCAGAATGCTATTTTCAAAAGTGGAATAAACAAATTAACTAACCCTACTGAGAAAAAATAGGTGCTTTCGGCAAGTAATATAATAAGCTGCTTGTTTAAGGCCGGAAGAAGCAGTTGTTTCGGCCACACGATTTTGTGTAGGATCCGTGCTCAGACAAATAAACAAACGGATATAGCAGCTATCTTTATAGAAATGATGGGAACAAAACGTTTCTTTGAATTATTTTTTTATATATTTGGGCGAAATCGATAATTTATGATAGGGTGTTTTATTTTTATTAAGATGAATAAAATCGCCATTTTATGAACTCGCATCAATAAACAATTATCATATTGTTTGTCTATATCATTATGCTTGTATCTAAATTTATAACTGCAACCAAAAAAAAAAAAAAAAAAAAAAAACCGGCACAACATAGAGATACTTTTAAAATATTTTTAAAATTCATATAAAAAGTATGAATGTTTAAAAAAATACGTTCAGCATAGTCAAAGATCTTAGAGAATTATTATCAGTTACAATGTGAACTGGAAATGACTCTTAGAGAATAAAGCAATTTTCTGTCCTAACTGTAGCTGAAGGATAATTTTTTTATGCTTTGGACTGAATGGTATTTTTTAAATCTAAATTTTCAATACAATTGAGATAACTATAAGTTATAGTATGAACGTAGTTTAATAAACCAAAAGTTATCATTATAAATATGATTATCTTTATAAAAGAATACGCTCTTTGGATGCAAGTATTCAAGTTTTAATGTAATAAAACAATATATCAAAGTAGAAAGATTAATAAAATTAGATAAGAACGTAAATAAAAAGATTTGAAACAGAGGCTGTATGTATTAACAAAAGAACAGCATAGCTTAGATGCTAACTTTGCTAACTCCCGGCTTTCATTGCTAAATTTTCCTAATTCAACCGTCCAACTAAATTAAACATTAAAGAATAAAATTTCAGTTATTTCTTTTCGTGTATAAATATCTTCCTTTTTTTTCTTTTTCTTGTTTCTTTTCTTTTTTTCTTTTTTTTTTTTTTTGCTTATAAATCCAAGCAAATATTCAGTAAAATTAAATGTTTAAGATCAATATGCAAAATTGCCTTCTCGTTACTATTTGTAAGAAGATAAATCCAAACGTATTAATGATATAAAACAATTTTATTAATGATTGAGATTTAAATAAGAATAAAATCATGGAGAATGTGACTTAAATAACTAAGGGAGTCGTAACGTCGGTGTTACTGACGAACAGACAGATACATAAATTACATTATGCGGAGATTCTTATAAAAACGTTGGTGTTTGTTTTGGTTTTTCATGTTTGTTTGGTTTTTTTTGGGGGGGTTGAGTAATTCATAAAAATATTTGTCAAAGCTGTTTATATTGAAAGAAAAAAAAGGAAAACAGAGCTATATGAAATTATCTGTGTATTTTTCCTTGTATTAAGAATATTTTTCTTAAATGTAGAAAAATAAGTTGTCTGGTTTAATTTTTATGAATGAAGTTCTTTTTTCAACCTTCCTTTTTATTTTCCCACGCATGCACAGTTGTAATGGGTTTTAACTTTTAAACTAAAAATGGTTGATTCAGTAAATAATCGGCTTAAAGAAAAGCCACCAACAAATGACATTTTCCGAATATGTCTTACTGCTGTGTTTTTAAGGATTTTCATTTTATTTATTTATTCGTTTGCACGTCTAGTTATTTAACTTTTGAATGTAAAGTTCAATGCATTATCCTCAAGTTATTTGATTTTAGTTGCCGGAAGAAATGTCACCAGAAAAATGAAAACAATTGTCAGTATTCAATCGCAGGTAAAAACCAAGATTTCAAATGTTAATTTTCAGGGCAGTTAAGTCCTTCCAACTTAAAAGATTGACGCTACACAGTCATTTTGCCTCCATTCCCCACCTGCTAATAATCTTGATTGAGTAGACAATCTTTAAAAAGTTTACAATTTTGCTGCTCTTTAGTTGAAAGAGTTCTGTTAGGTTTTTGGAAGATGTATAGCTACTTGGATCGAGAAGACCCTGTGTCTGGCAACAAGACTGCTCCATAATACAGAAGCAGGAGAACCTAGTTTTGGCTCTCAGAAAATTTCTGCGACAACATCACCTCTAACATCTGGCCGCCTAATTGCTCAGATTATCTTAATAAATACAAATTCATAATATTTTTTTGTTTCTTTATCAGTTCTAATTGCGCTAAAAAACAAAACGCTTAACAACTGAATATTTGTCAAACTACTACATAAACTCAATTCAATATACGAGTCATGGTCATGAGTTAAATAACGGGAAATAACAAATCTGATTCACTTGCAAAATATATCATGAACAAAGAACTAAATTTAAAAAATATCTAGCGAAATGGAGATTGGTTTCAACCACGGCCTCCAGTCGACTTTGGAATCCAAGGGCCTTTTCAAGAAAACAACACTATGTTATAGAATATTAAATAAAAATCTGAAAATAAATTCAAAATACAAAATACAAATCCTAATTTGACATAAAATAACATTAGAGGTTGGTATGCCGTTAAAACTCAACAACCAATCATTGATTGTCTGAAATCTTTGGAAGAATAACCGAAGCGTAACACTGGGCTGCAACATTGTAAGTCAGTTCGAACTTCTGTCATTTCCGGATTAATACCCTTGGGAAAGGCATGAACCTTCTAATTCTCTCAGTTATTGTTTTAATTGTAACACTACTGTTCTACAAGGATAGCTTTAGCATCAAATCACCCTCAAAGGTTGATATGCCATTAAACAAAAAGAATGAATTATTGGGAACTCATTCGTTTTGTGCATCGAAAGATCTACTATTAGATATAACAATTTTGTGGAATTCTGTGGAATTCAGTTTGTATCGTACTTTATGCATTAAACTAAATAACTTTAGAGCATATCAATTGGTAAAAAGATATTAAGCTACTTTCATTACAAATTCATTACTTTAACCCACTACATTTTGTAATCAGGTCTGGCAACACTGCACCAACCCTAAATAATCACAAATAGATAACTGTAAATACAACGAAATTCTTGGAGAAATTTTTGGTGTTAGTTTCTCAAAGATTATTCCTTAACAGGCTTTGATCCGATTGTGAGGAATGATATTAATTTGAATATCTGTGAAATTCTTTTTTTCTTTTGTAGATTATAGCAAATGGCATAGTCTGTTACCAGGGTGTGTCAAGAAATCAGTTACTCACAAAATATTTGTGGAGAAAATAGCTCGAGTAGTACTTGAGTCAAAGTAATATTTTTCAGGTCATCGTAGAAGATAACTTATAAGTAGTATTTAACGATCGAGTGTAGGTACACGTAGCCACTGAAAAGTGACCGGCGGTCCCAACATATTTGTCTAATTAAACGGGAATAATATAGCATGAAATATTCCGCATAGATTTCATCAGAGTCCTTTTAAGGAAACAATAAACATTAAAATGTCTTCATTTTTCCGGTTATGAAATCTCTCTAGTTTTTCTATTAGTGTATAATGACATCTATAATGTTCATTTTCATTTTTATGTCCAAGTTTTCTTAAGTGCCTAGTGAATACTTAATACTGTAATATAAAGTTTCTATGCAAGGTTGACTTTTATTGCCAACTAATCAAACAACTAGGTAGACGACATTATTCAATCTCCCAACGAAAATAACGTTGAAATGACTTATATAATCATTTTTTCTTTCAGTTGTAAGTATTAAGACAGTTGCAACCCGACAGATACTTGATGTGTGCCACTTTAGGGTGTATATATTAACCCAAACTTTCTATCATGAGCAGAACATGACACAAAGTCAATTTTTAAGCGGAGTTTTCTTTCTCCTTGAGAGGTTACTTAACCTATGCAAGAGAACCTAGTTTGACCTACTTTTTACCATAACTGGGAACAGAAAAGAAATAATTATACCTTTTCCAAGGGTATTAGTACGGAGTGAAACGCAAACAGATTTGCCCAGGATTTGAATGCTGCTTGCCAATTCCATTTTCTACGGTGGCAATCGTTAAGCTAAGAGTAATTATCAGGGTGTATCAAAACTATGTTCGCTTTTTTATATAAATTATGAATTCATGAGGAAACTTGAGATTTAAGGATTGGTTATTATTTTTGCAATGGTTTCATCAAATTGTCTGATTGCAGCATGAATAAAAATGGTTTGACATTATTCATAAATTTTGTTCAAACCGAAGTGTTTTACTTAAAACTAACATAATTTTTACAGTTTTTCTGTTAAGATTTACTGGCGAATCGGATCAAAACCTCTTTTTTCACGAGACCTGAAAAAAATTCGCGAACACTTTTTCTTTTGTAATAACCAAGATTGGTGACCATTATATTTGACCAAGTCAGATTTGTAAAGCATGCAGCTGGCTAACACAGAAATCACCAAAGTTGTCAATATCGACACCTGGAGGTCCACTGGTCAATCCAAGGGATCGTCAAATGCATGGATGCCAGAAGGGATTCTATAAATCCGGTGTGAGTGGAAATCAGACAATAAGAAATAAAGATAATTGATTGCTCTATCTATGCAGAAGGACAGCAAACTGATAACCCACTCTTTTACTTCCCTATATTTTAGGCGACATGGACACAAATGACCACTGTGAATGAATTTAATTAATAAAACAGGAATAATATACAGTCAGCGTATTCTAAGTCAGGTTAAGATCTCCTGGGTATCACACTAAACTGGCTAGGTTTTAGTTCTGGAGATCTAGGGAAAATGGACAGCCCTGATATTACTATTAATTCCAGGTCCACTCTGACCCGAAGTGGTAGTACCTGTTAGACTCCCATCCATGAGTAAAATAAATCTATTTAGAGTTATTTTCATTCGTTAGTAATACTTGATGCTCTATAATTATAAATTATCTACATTAAAAATAGCTACTTAAAAACGTAATTGTTTACTAAGGATTATTATTAGTGACTTGAAACCATTTGTGAATTGCCCAGTCGGCTGGATATGTCGAATACACCGACCCAACGAGTGTCTGGGATATGACTCTAAACAATCTGATGGTAAAGGTTCCAGTAATGATGGAGTTTTGGGGAATGCAGAGTACCCCTTCATTGCCATCGCTCTCAGATCCACTCTGACCCGGATTGGTAGCACCTGATAGGGTCCTATCTATGGATCAAATAGAACTAAACTGCGTACGTATGCTAAACTGAACTGCTTGAAATAGAAGAGTTTTGACATTTAACTGTGTGGACAAAAACTATACTTATTCTAAACTGAAATGTTTGAATTAGAACTGTTTGAATAAACTGAATAGCTTGAAATAGAACTGTTTTTGTCAATTAAACTGTGTCCTCATGCTAAACTGAATTATTTGAAATAGAACTTATTATTTGTATAAAAATGGATTTGGCATTGAATAACATACAAAGGTTGATATGCCATGAACCCCAACCAACCAACCAACCAACCAAACAAACAATCGACCATCTATGCAAGCCAATGACAATTATTAGATAGAAATAAATAATTGAAACAACATAATTTTTGGTGTTAGATAGGAATACTTGAAAGCACACTAGACATATACCATATAATAGCAAAAAATCTCCTAAGAAGCAACTACAGAAAAAATGTAAATATTAATATACAATGAACGCAATTCCCTAATCACTTTACGTTAAATAAACCGAGACGTTTTGATATGACGTTAAAACGAATCAGACTTCAAGCTAAATGATACAAAAAAATTCTCTCCTCTGAATTTTCCAATATTTTATTCAATATATTGTTTTATCATACTGTACTCCCTCGTATTTCAGGAGGATTATCATGTTGAATCTCAGAAAGTATTAATTTCATTTTTCATGATTTCCATCCCAACACTAAGCAGTTTTTTTGATATTTTAAAGTGATATTCACAGAGGGAGAAAATATAGAACAATAATCTTGAGCCGCTAATGAAGAGATTCGGTTTCTTCTTTTAGGTTCCCATTTCTTAGCCATGTTCAGGTCATCTCTCCAATTTGATCGTTTGAAGAATCCATACAGTTGTTTTTCTTTACATTTTTGTTTTCTATATTTTGTGGTTTATCAATTTCTTTGTTTACATTGCTGTTACTGGTGACTGCAATAAGTCTTTCTTTGTCCTTGTTGGTGCATTTCTCGATTTCTTGTATTGATGCATCAATGCAATCCTCAAATGCTGGCGAGTTCATTTCCTCCTTTTTTTCTCTCGGGTGTAAGGCTTTGAGCATCATCATCATCAATTTACTCGTCCTTAGCTCCGTCTGTCTGAGTTCCCCCCTTGTCCATTTTAAGAATTTTTCAGAATACCTTACAAAGGAGGACAGCTCAGGTGTTCATTCCTTCAATGAGGTTTCAGCTACAGAGAAATTTACTCGTTCTACTGAGGTACTCTTTTCTTTTACTTACATCTCTATTTGATGGTGTTCACTTCACATATTTCCATTTAATTTTGTTTTCTTCAAGTGTTTCAATGTTTTCCTGATTTTATAGCTCTATTTCTTTCGTTGTTTCTATACACCGCTTTCTTTATTAGTGTGGAACATTATTTAATCCCAAATTCTATCCTTTGTAAAAGTGTTTCTAGTTCTTCTTACTTTTTGGTTGGTTGGTTGTTTGGTTGTGTTTTATGGCATATCAACCTTTGTTGGTTATTTAACGCCAAATCCATTTTTACGTAAATAATCAGTTCTGTTTCAAACAATTCAGTTTAGTATGAGTACACAGTTTAATTGTCAAAAATATTTCTATTTCAAAATATTCAATTTATTTATATCTTTTCCTGCGGCTTTGTAAATTTGTTGCCAGCAGTACATAACAAATAGAAGTGAAAGATGTCTATTTGGATTTTAACCTCTTACAGCATTTGTCTTTCTGCTGCTTTCCAATTTCCTATCGCGGTGAACATTTTCAAACATTTTATTATCCAAATTTGTGGGACCAGTCCTTTTTGTAATATATCCATGTCAGTTTAATTGTTGGTCTTTCACTCGAGTCTAAGCGACAGCAAATCTCAGGTCTTCAGGACTCTTCTCAATATTCTAGTCGATCTTAACAATGTTGCTGTCTGGAATATCTTAATTCTTCCACTGATTTCCGATTTTTTCGGTCTTTTTTCTATTCCTTTGGGGACCGTTCAACAATTCGTATCACCTACTTGAATTGGTATCACCGTCAACCTCATGTTTCACTGTTTGTTTTTAGTTTTCTGGCAACGTCCAAGTTTTTATCTTTTCACTTTCATTCACTTTTACTCCGTAGTCTGCTGGAATGACAAAATCCACTTCATAACAAGTTTTTTTTCTTGTGCTGGTTTACTGCATTCGCTTATTATGGGATTAACCGTGTCATCTTTGTCTCCACATAACCTACACTTGCCATTTTGATATAATTAGTTTTATGACATTATTAAATGCTGCTGTAAAAAGAAATTCAGTTTCTCTCCTGGGATATTCCTTTCTTATCTATGTCCAGGTTTTCTCGGGTGTGAACTATCCAATTTGTTGCTTAAAGTATCCATACAGTTGTTCTTCTCCTATTTATATTTCTAGTTCCTATTGTTTTTCTTTTCTTTCTTATATTGAAATCGCTGTTACTGGCTAGTGTAATAAGGTTTTCTTTGCTCTTTTCAGTGTATTCCTTGGGTTTTTGAATTGTTACACCTACACAATCCTCAATACTGATAGGTTCCTTTGTAAAATATACTGGTGCATGGAAATATGAAACACTGACGACTCTCCGTTGTTCAGGTACGAAACGTTTATGAACTTCTTGACTTTAGTTTTTCGACACGAGGAGAGAGAGACACAATTTTTGTTATGCTGACTGTACTATCTGACCCAACAAATGCGCTGCGTATCCCGTAGCCCCCAACTGGACTGGTCCGGCCAAGAGTCGGATCTCAACTAACGTCTTTTTCGAAATCACCAAATTCTCAGCCCCTCGCTTCCGGGCATGACGTCATTCACACCCCAGTCCCATTTACTATCTGGGGTTTTTATTATGACAATTGTGATTTTCATATCCTCTGTGCACGAGCGTGAACTGTACTCAATGTGTGTGCACCTGCACTAAGAGCCGAATAGTTTAAAGCCCAACCAAATCGAATGATAAAATATAATTAACGAAAAATGATTAATATAAAAAAATCATTCCGTAATTATATAACACCTTTTCTTTTTACCAAAGAAAGAAAGAAAAAGAGGACCTATCAGTACTGTCTGTCAATGTCATTTATTCTGTCTATGTCATCTCTCGTATGTGCATTGTCATCAATTTCATTGTCTTTTTATTCATTAGTTTGAGTCCCTCTCTTATCCATTATAAGAATGGTCTTGACTATCTTGCATTAATGTTTATTCCTTTCATGGGATTTCTGCCGCAGAGCATAGTTTCAATTTTTCTTCTTCTTCTTCTTCTTCTTCTTCTTCTTCTTCTTATTATTATTATTATTATTATCATTATTATTATTATTATTATTATTGAAAGTTTTTCACACCAGCGTTAGTCGATGGTTTTCACTGGAGTTTGAGTGACAACAAGTTTCTGCGAGTCACCAGGACTGTTCTCAGTATTCTGGCTGATCTTAACAAACCCATAATTTGGATGGTCACGATTCGCCCTCTTATTTCCAAGTTCTTCAATCCTTGTACCAATCCTTTGTTGACTGTACCGAGAGCAAGTACAATTGGTATCACTGCCACTTTCATGTTCCCCAGTTTTTTTTTTCATTTCCCTGGAAAGGTCCAGGTATTATCCTTCTCGCTTTCTTTCGATTTTACTCTGTGGTCTGCTGGGACAGCAAAGTCCACAACTCGGCAAGTTCTTTTTTTTTTTTTTTGTTTATCATGAGGTCGGGTTTTATGGTCGAGATGAGGTGATCCATTTGTATCTCAAAATCCCTGACGATAGATTTTGGGTTGAGCATATACCATTGTTCTCATGGTCAATTCAAATTTCTTGCCCAATTCCCAGTGGATCACCTTGCCCACCCAGTCATTTCTAGTTTTATACTCTTTCTGAGCGAGTTTGCTGCATTTGCTTATAATTTAATTGATCGTTTCGTTTCTATCAACACATAAACTACATGTGCTATTTTGTTGCGTCTTATCTATTTTTGCTTTGATATAATTGGTCCTTGTTGCGTTGTTTTGTGCTGCTATTTGAAACGATTCGGCTCCTCTCTTAATGTTTCCCTTTCTTAGCTATGTCCAAGTTTTCTCATGAGAAATCTCGCTCGTTTGTCGCTTGAAATATCCATACAGGTGTTTTTATTTCCATTTTTGTGTTCTAGCTACATTTGTTTTGTTGATACTAGTGTTGTCTGTATTGTTTCTGGTGGCTGTAATCAGTCTTTCTCCGCGCTTTTATATCTAGTCTTTGAGTCGTTGTATCGGTGAGTCAACGCTATCCTCAATGCTGGTAAGTTCTCTTCCTCCTTTTCTTGACTCATATAGTCTGTCAACGTCATCTCTGGGATGTAAGGCTTTATACATCGTCATTAGTTTTCTTGTTCTCAGGTCCATTTGTTTAAGTTCTTCCTTTGTCCAATTGAAGAATGGTCCCACATATCTTACGAGGGGGCAGCCTAAGTGTTTACCCCATTCATAGGTTTCCTGCAATATAGTTTGTTTTCGAGTAGTTTTCTCGTTCTCCTGTGATACCTTTTTTTAATTTTTTCTTTCATGTCCACTTGTTTGATAGCGTCCACTTCCAATGTTTCCAAGTACTTGTAATTTTCCTTTTCTCTGAACATTTTGATTTTTTCCTTGTTTTGGTAGTTTTATTCCTTCCGTCATGTGTTGTTTCCCGTTTTTCATTTTTAGCATAGCACATTTTTCTATGCCAAATTCCATCCCTATGTCCTGACTGTATATCTTCACTGCCTGTATTAAGGTTTCCAATTCTTTTTCGTTTTGGGAAAACAGTTTGATGTTGTCCATATACATTAGGTGATCGATCCTTTCTTTCGATTAACCAAGTTTGTATCTGCCAGTGCATTTCCTGAATATGTGGTTGAGTGACATCATCGCTATTACAAATAGCGCATCTCCTTGAAATATACCTCTCTGAATCTTTAACCTCCGCTAAGCTTTTTCCTCCTACTGTCAATTCCACTCTCTAAGTTTCCATGGTTTTCTCGATAAATTTTATGGCTTCATCGGATATTATGTACATTTCAAGATAGTGTATTATGATATTTACCTAACCCCTCCGCTCGGGCAGGATATGACACAAGGTCGATTTTTTTAAGCGGAGTTTATCTGGTTTGAATAAAGAGTTTTCCTTCTCCTAGACTAGTTGTCTCACCAAGGCTGAAGAACCTAGTCCGTCCTACTATTTACCCATAGCTGGAGGGAGAATAATTGGATTCATACCTTTCCCAAGGGTATTAGTGCTAAGTGAAATGCAATCAGTCTCGTCCAGGATTTGAACTCGTATCGCCGTGTCCATTTCCTACAACGATAACCATTACACCACGGGCACCTCCCTTCAAGTTAGTGTATTATCCAGCTATGGGGGACCATATCTTAAGGCTTTTTGTAGTCAATCCAGTCCATTTCTAGATTTTTTCCGTCTCGTTTTACTCTCGTTGCGGATGCGTTAATCAATATATTGTAGTTCTCCTGTCCCTCTGGTCCACTTGCAGCATCATTTCTATTCCTCGAGGAACTCTTATGGGTCAACAGTTGTTTGGAGCAGTTTCATTTTTAAGGTTTTTCTGGATCAGGGTGGTTTTTCTTTTGGTAAAACATTTGGGTATTTCAATTTTCTGTAAGCATCTATTCATTTCGATAGCCAGTCTCTCGTGGATGGAGGTGAATTTTTAAACCAATATCCATGTATGCCATTAAGGCCTGGGATTTTTCAGTTTGGTATTTTGTAAGTGTTGTTTTGTGTGAATCGAGGTGTATTTTCACTTTAGAGACTTCTTCGAGTATTAGCAACTCTTTTTCCACGTTGTTTATCCATTCGACTTTTTTGTTACGATCTTTCCGTTCCCATATTTTGCTTCAAAATCTTTTTGCCTCTTTCGTGTCAGGTTGCTGGCATGTCTTTGCTCAATCTTCACCTAGTTGCGAGCAGAATTTTCTTTCATTGTTTTGTAATGTCCTGTTTTGTCTCTATTGTTTGGTCCTGTCTCGGTATCTTTTTAGTCTTCCTTCTTTCGCCGGTACTTTTTGATTAGACTTTTCGAGTTGTATTTTTCATTTTAATTTTTCAGCTTCGTCCGAATATATTTTCATGTTTTAATGTCTCAGCATTATTATTATTATTATTATTATTATTATTATTATTATTATTATACTCCTTTTGAAGTTTTCACACCAGTGATTGCTGGTGATCTTTTACTAGAGTGACAGCAAGTCTCCTCAGGTTTCCAGGACTCTTCTCAATATTCTGGGTGATCTCAACAGTTAGGGTGGTTTCAATTCTTCCTCTGATTTCCAATTCCACCAGTTCCTTCTGCATTTCCTAGGGGACCGTTCCAAGCGTCCCAACCACAATTTATATTACTCTCACTCTCACGTTCGATAGCATTTTTACTTCTTTGGCAAAGGTCAAATTATCTGTTAATGTTTCCGCTTTCTTTTGTTTTCACTCTGTGGTCCACCCAACAGCAAAATCAACTTGACGGCAAATTCTTTTCATTTCTATTTTCATTTTTTTGTTAATGAACACTCACTCTGAAATTCTAACCAGGATTAGTTGATCTGTTTATATCTCAGTATTCAAAATAATTTGATACATCTAATTCTTTAGAGCTGATACTGGTTTGCGCGTGTAACATTTGATAGTTGGGTTGAATTTTAATCTCCTGCACCAAATCTCAGAGGAGTTTGTGTATCTCATTCTCCAGGATTCTGGGTTGTGCGTATACCATTGTTTGTGTGGTTAAACTTCAGTTTCTTGCACAATTCCCAGTGGATCACCTTGCTCACCCAATTGTGCCTAGTCCTATAATCTTTCTGTGCTAATTTGCTGCATTCGCTTATTATATGATTGATCGTTTCGTCTCTATCTCTACATAACCTACATCTGCAGTTTTGTTGCGTCTTATCTATTCTCGCTTTGATATGGTTGGTCCTTATGGCGTTATTTTCTGCTGCTATTAGAAAAGATTCAGTTTCTCTCTTAAATTTCCTTTTTTTTATCCATGTCCACGTTTTCTCGTGTAAGATGTCACTTGTTACTTGCTTAAATCGTATTATCATTATTATCATTATTATTATAAAATAGGCCTAGTTACTTGAATCAATTCATCTTTTGGAAGAAAATAAGCCGACATAGGCTGACATGCCGTGAAACCAACTAAGATCATGGTAGGATTGTGGAGAGCGATAAAGTGACAGTTATCTACCAGAAAAACGGAAACAGAGTTCGAATTATATGTGAGTTTACATGTATTCACTTAACCATAAGTCATCATCATCATGTCGCGCCGCGAGCACGGATATTCCTGACCCTCTCTCGCCACTTCTCCCTATCATTCATCGCTTTTGGCAGGTCTTCAGGGCTACATCCCGTATCCTCACATAGCTGCTGAATGTATGTTCGAGCTGGTCGTCCTGCTTTTGCCCGGCCATATGTGGGGGTCCATAGGAGTTCATCACTTATGAGCTCGTCCCTGCTTCTCCAACAGTGTCCTGCATGTCTGGTTCGTCTAACTTGGATAGTTTTTGTGATGGGAGGCAGGTGGCCGTATAGTTGGTGCCTTGTGGAGTGTTACCGCCAGGACTTGTTCAGTATTGCTCGCAGCATTCTTGTGTAATTGCCGTCTAGCTTCTTCTCCAGCCGTTTAGTTAGCGTCCAAGTAGTGCATCCATACAGCAGTATCGGTATGACCGCTGCCTGGAAGAAACTGCGTTTCATTTTATCGGTCAGGTCTGATTTCCATATGATCGATAGCCTTTCGATAGCTGTCCATGCCTTCGTTAGCCGCGTGTCGCTGTCCTTTTCGGTTGATGATACGCTGCTTCCTAGGTAGGTGAACTTGTCTACTAGTTTCAGTGGGGTTCCGTCTAGTGTGGTGATGTCGCCTGTTTGATTATAGCACATATATTCCGTTTTGTGTGCATTGACATGGAGGCCAATGCCTGCGGCGGCTCGGTCCAAACTATGCAGTAGTGTTTCGGCTTGGTTGGGTGTATTTGCCAGTATCGCTATGTCATCGGCGTAGTCGGCGTCGGCAATTGTTTTTGCGGGTTGCCTTCTGCTTCTTTTCTTTGTCAGCTCGAAGCCGTTTTCTCTGATTTTATCAATCGATATTCTAAGCACGTAATCTAGATAAAGAGGTATGGAGCTACCGTATCTCCTTGGAGTACTCCTGCTACAATGTCGAAGTATTCTGTGTCTCCATCTGGTGAACGTACTTTCACTTTGGTGTTTCTATAGAGAATCGTTATTGCTGCAACGGTTTCTTTAGGTAGGCCATATGCTAGTAGGATTTGTTCCATCTTCCCTCTGTGAATGGAATCGAAGGCCTTGGTAATGTCGACAAATAGTAATGTCACTTATAGGTTTTTTTTGCTCGTATCCCTCGAGGATTCTACGGATGGTTAATATTTGTGAGGTCGTGGATCTATCTCTTCGGAAGCCATTTTGGTTTTTCCTAAGGATGTTGTCTATTTTGGGTTCTATGCGGTTTCGTAGTAGGGCATTGTAAAATATTGGCTGCTATGGACGTAAGTGTTATGCCTCGGTAGTTCTTGGCTAATCCGAGGTCACCCTCTTTTTAAGTAAGGGGAGGATATATCCCTTCATCCATCTGTCTATCATATTTTGATTATAGACTGCGTTGCAGTGTCGGAGCAGTATGTCGTCGAATTGTCTGGTCTTCCATACTTCTGGGGGAATCTCGTCCAGCCCTGCAGCTTTCCTATTTTTAATTTTTCTAAGAACCGAGTCGAGTTCTTCTTGTGTGAACGATCCTAGTTTAATGTCCAATTGCTTACTAATTATTCTGGCGATTGGTTCATGCGTTACTTTCGGTGGATTTCCTAGTAGGTTTTCGAAATGCTGTTTTCACAGTTTTATTCTTTCCTGTTGGTTTGCAGCTTTCAGTTTTGCTTTGACTGTGCTCTTCCTTCTACTCACTTCGTTTATTGTTTGCCATGCTATCCTAGATTGCCTATCTTCCAGTGAGTCTCTAATCTTATCAATCTGATTTTGTATGTATTCTGTCTGTTCCTTTATATATATCCCTGCTAATTGATATTGTGCCGTTTTTAGTTTTTGGGCATTTGTGTTTGTTGGGCTCTTTCTATAGATTTTGGAGGCTGTTTTCACGTGTCCTCGTTTTTCTCTCACCGTTAACGTTTCCTATGAGACTCTATATTTAGTTCTTGGTATTGTTGGAATACACTGCGCTGCCGCCTCGATGTGCGCATTGACGAAATTCTCATATTCGTCATTTGGGGTACCTTTTTCCGTCTTCGCTTGTAGTGTCTCGAATCTGTTTCTCAATTCTACTACATACTTATCTCTTATATCTCTGTTGTTGAGAAGGACCCAGTGATAGTGTTTGGTGGTCGCTGTTCGTGTGGCGTTTTTTCGTAGGCTTAGTCGTAATTTGGCCGTGACTATTCGATGATCGGAGGACATACCCTCGAAAGAGGAGTATGCCTCGCAATTGATTGCACTATTTTTCCATTTCTTGTTTATAAAGACGTAGTCAATCTGTGCTCCCTCCCTTTTTTGGTAGTTTGTATTGAGGCATGTTAATCTATTTTCTATCATGAAATCTCTTAGATGTTGTCCATTCCTATTTGACCTGTTGTGTAGGCTGTATTTGTTGTTTCCGTTTTTTCCCCATTTGGGCATTCATGTCTCCGCCCATGACTAACAGGTTGTGTTTCGGAATGCTACGTACTAGAGGATAGCTCATCGTAGAAGGCGACTAGTTCAGTTTCTTCACTAACATTGGTAGAGCTGTAGCAGGAGATGATTGTTGCTCTTGGGTTTCCATTAAACGTAGCTGTCAACATCCTAGGTTGTATTCTCTCAATACTATTAAGTGTTTTTAACGGTCTAGGTCCTACCCCTACCCCTCCTACTGTGGCATTGACAAAGTTTTTCCATGCCGATACAGTGGCTAGCGTCCGTCTATTGCCAGTTTCGTGATATTTGATATCTTCGGTGTGCGTGTATCTGTGTTCTTGTATGCATATTATGTCTATCTTATGTTCTACGGCCGATGCAGTTAGCTCTGATAGTTGTCCTATTCTATTTAAGGGTCTTACATTAAATGTCGTTATTTGCATTGTTTGTTTGCATTTTAGTAGTTTTTGTTGTTTGAGCTCTGAAGCTGATTTTTCGAGCACTGAGACCAGGGCTACAACCTCAATAGGACGCGCCCCTTTTTTACCCGCGCGAAGAGCGATGCGGTTTATGTATGTGGTTTGAATATGGGTCATGGTTATCTTTCGATGGCTGTTTTTATTCTCATCCATAGAAACCACTCTTATAGATGAGCAGCAGTAGTTCCCCGATAGAACTGACGATCCTGCGTGTTAAGTCGCAAAACTCACGTCCAGGACCAGGTTAGGTATTGAGTTTGGCCGTCAATGGGTTTATTCACATACCTTCACGTCCATCATGCTGCTTTCCATGAGTACGTAAAAAAGGGGGAGAGGGTTTTAATTTCCCTTAAGTTTTAACTTAGTTAAAGTCCAGGGCTAGGGTATATTAAGCAGAGTTTTCAATATATTTTCACCTATCTTCTGATACTGGCACTAAAATACGTTTTTTGTGGCATTGGGACTTTTACTTAGGCTGTTTAGTTTTCTTCTAAACTACTGTTGGGGAGGGGCTGTAACAATTTTAACCTTTTTGAAAAGAGTCGAAACTTTTTTGCCGTGTACGCTGACAATTAGGACAGAGTCATATATTCAATTTGGGTTTACAGTAAAAGTGTCTTTACATTTAAAACACAGATTTCAAGCAAATATTTTACAAAGAATAAAACAGCATACAATTTTGTAAAATTTTCGGCATTTTAACCATAAGTACTCTTGGGAAAGGCATGAAACTACAAATGGTGATATCTTGATAATAAATGTTGCATTTTTACTATGATACGATTGTTGACAGAGGATAATGTAGGTGAGTAAACTCTTCGGTAAACCACTCATCCATCACTACCTTACCATCTAAGCAGTAATAACATTGTTACATGTATGTACCAATGGTCAACCTCGACAAGGAGAAATATATATATACATATATATATATATATGTGTGTGTGTGTGTGTGTGTGTTGATAATGATGTATATAATATAGTTTGTTATATTTATAAATAAAGTACTCAATACTGCTGATAGAGAAAATTTAGATACACTTTAAGATAGCGTTGATACCGGTTAAAGAGAACGGTGCTTGGAGACAGTCAGTTTCGCACTTATGCGAAGTACAAAAGAAATAATATCAACTTGTTTCTACAGTAACTAAGGATTGTAAAAAGTACTTTGACGATTCCAGAGGCGTTAAACTGACTGTCACCAAGCTCCGATGACTGCGTGTACACGCTATCCTAATATCTCTCTCTCTCTCTCTCTCCCAGAAAATATATATGTATATATCAGAATTATCATGACTAGAATATCCGTTTCGACCTTATTGGGTCTCATCAGCAGTGCACACCGTAATCTTCACCACAAGAGATCGAACCAATTACCACGGTATGCAAAAGCCGAAACTCTACCACTGGGTCACCGGGGCATGTCGCATATAAGCGATTCCGAATTAACAAGTCATGGTGACAATGTGCAACCACTTGACCTTATGTGTCTTGAAGGAACGTTTTCCCTATAGAGGACACGGCCACATCCAGAACTATGTCTTCCCAAGTCGGTGTTATGAATCCATATAACGTTAACCTCTTGGGCAGGAAATTATATTATTATATTATATTTAAATGGTGGAATTAATGCTATATTAGAATTATTATGACTAGAAAATCCGGTCGCGCATTGTCACTATGACTAGTTAATTCGGTATCGCTTATATGTGATATGACCTGGTGGCCCAGTGGTAGAGTTTCGGCTTCTGTATACTGTGGTGGAGATCACGGTGTGTACTGCTGATAAGACCCAATAAGGTCGAAACAGCTGTTCCTTATGACACATGTAGGTGTTTGCCAGATTTTCTAGTCATGATAATTCTAATATAAAATTAATTCCTCTATTTAAATATAATATAACACATATATGTATAAATAAAGTTGGCGACCTTAGTCGAGGTTGATCCGAAGGCTACCTTTTCAATAGCTACAACAACGAGGTGAAGGGGAAGGTGCTACTCCTTTCCCTGGATTGTTCCACTTTACCCTTGGTGCTTATCTTATAATGCTGAGTGTTAAGCAAGGCGGCATCAAGTACCATTTTTGAGTCTTTGGTATGACTCAACCAAAGATTGAACCCCGGTCTCCCAGGCAATTGGCGAACACTCTATTCACGAATGTTATTCAATGGATAAGGTGAATTTTTCTTAAGGAGATTAACGTAATGTTACTAATATCGGTACAAATCATTGTAAATATTGAGGATCGTTGAACATCTTGGAAAAGCTATCACCAAATGAACAAAATCAGGAATTATGAATTTAACAAACTTAGTTAAAATTAAGGTTATTAACTCCATTACCAACGTTATTATGTTCAATTTTGTTGTTGGCATTGAACAATAAATTATAAAATACTAAGTCTGCCTTTGTTGTTATATTATATTATGATACTTAATACGAAGTAATATCATTTGAAAAGTTTGCAAACGACGTGGTTTCTGAATATTACCCAATTCTGTTTAAAATTGGCTGACATATTTTCATATCAACTGGAATAAGAGTCTGAGCAAAATCAGCCAAAATATCATATTTTAATTTTCCGCCTATATTTCAAATTACCTTCGTATATACTTGTGTATAAGTCGAATATGGGTTGGGTAGTGAAAAATCTTTGGAGCGAGTCATGGCTTCAAAAAATTAATTCCTTGAATTGATCATTCTATGAGTGTAATTCAAGGGTCGACTTATACACGGGTAGGTGCTGTATGTATTCTTTTTCCTTTTTATGAAGGACGAAAATGAAAAAGAGTATAAAAAGATAACAGTAAATATAAAGAGAGTGATCAAAAATTTAGATCGGAAGTGACAATCTTTTTAACCGGAAGAAGAAGAAGAAGAAGAAGAAGAAGATGTAAAGAATGCTCGAGAAAAAAATGCCCATCCTATTTCGACTTCTTTCCTTATCTTTTTTCAATGAATCTTTTTTTCCTCTCTTCTTACGTTCACGCTTATTTCTTTCACAATGTTTTTTTTAATAGTCATATCTTGTGAACATCCCACGCATTTCTCGAGGGCTGAAGAATAGCTTCTGGGTTGGAGTGGGGAACTGGTACAGAGTGGTGGATTGTGACCAACCCGGCCTGCAAAAGTGGTTGGCACTTATGTTCTTTTTTAAGATTTCATGTCCCGTTCGGTAGACATAAATAGATGAATGGGTGTTGTCTGCGGGGAGAAATATCCGTTTAACTTTTCTATCGAAAAAGCAAAGAAATGTCTTAACTATCACCGAATCGTCCGTCGGGATAAGGCGTCTCCACCTCGCATCATCGACACACAGCGACATTTTAAAAAAGACCCGTAACATCTACAAACGTGGAGGTAAGTGGAGGTGGAGGGGGACATAAACACCGAATAAATAAAAAAAAGTACTGAGAGAATAATAACAAAAGCAACACGAAAATAAAACAAGGATTGTAATTAGGGAAAAAAAAGAACGGAAAAGCAGGAGGGTTAGGGGTATTGAAGGGTTGATAAAGAAAGCAAAAAAGGCGAGAAATTATTGACTGAGAAGTGGAAAAAATAAGGATGAGAAATAAACTTAACTTTTTTCTACCCAGACGAAACTGACTGTCACCAAGCGCCGTTGACTCTCTGTCAATGCTATCCTAATTTAGATCTATCTCTGCTCACACACACACACACACACACACACACACATATATATATGTATGTATATGTGTGTGTGTGTATGTATTTGCTAATTCATATAGTAAAGTAACCTTAGATACACACCTGGTTTTTAAAATACATTTGTTTGAAAATTATTGTTAAATTCCACAGTAGAATATTGTCAATAAAATGTCTTTTCAGAATTTGAAATAACCTATTTCTGAGCAGAATAATGTAACCTAATTAACGTCTGTGCGAAACTTTGTTAATATTGAGGGAAAGGGTATTATGAATTAATAAGTAGTAGTAATATGCTAAAATTAGCGGACTTTTTATCTAAGACACTCAGTGAGAATTGAACTCAATTAGTGTGATCTGCTAGCCTAGGATGGCACAACGCAGGGTCCCCATCATAAACCAATAAGTAATTTAAAAAGAAAACTAAAATGGGCATTGTATTTAGCTGTCAACTTTAATCGCTTTTAAAATTTCAATCCTCAGAGGAATAAGCTACTGAATTTAGTCCATCAACTTGTGCACTTTTTTCGGCTTTTATTACAAAAGTAAATTTCACTTTTAAGTTTTGAGAGAACACGCAACAAAAAAATGCATCAAAACTGAATAACATGAGGGCAAGTGGGATTATCACCCTTGTCTGCCAATGAATTTTCGCTAATGACCGCAAGATGACGTTGCCAAAGTAGGATAAAGGAAAAGAGCATTAAATCTCTTCCTCTTTGCTTATTATTCAGAAATTAGACCAGTCTCGTCCCCCAGAGACGGACGTTTTCGTCTATAGTTAACCTCTTTTCGTGTGAAACATAATATCACAGAATAATACGCAGCGTACTATGTCGTAAGGCTTACTTGCTTACACACAAGCATATTCAATTACATACAAATAACTAGGGAACACTTTTCCTATATGAATGTATTTATCCAACGACTCTACTACAATCAGGATGGTATGGCGCAAGGTCAGTTTTTAAGCGGAGGATGGATATTACATAACTCTCGTCTTCCTGAATATTGCCAGCAGCTTCGACAATCGTGAAGCTCAGTTTAAGATAATACTGCAAAATTGCCAGAAATTTTTATACTTTCACTCGTCATTACGAGATTCGAAGCCAAATGTACAGCTGAATATTATTAATAATGATATGACGTAAATAATAATAATAATAATAATAATAATAACGCTTGGAGAGAAGGAAAGCTACAAGTACCTGGGTATATTGGAAATGGACACCATCAAACGGGTGGAGTTGAAAGAATAACAACAGTACCTTAGCTGAACGAGAAAACCACTTGAAACCAAACTCTACAGCAGAAATCTCTCCAAAAATAAACACCAGGGCAGCATCTATCGTAAGATAATCGAGACCAATTTTAAAATGTCAAAGGAAGAACTTCAACAAATGGATCAGAGAATAGAAAAGTTTATGACGATACACAAAGTATTATATCCGAGAGATGACACTGACAGACAATATGTGTCAAGAAAAGAAGAAAGAGGACTCGCCAGTATTGAAGATTGAGTGGATGCATCAATACGACGACTCGAAGACTACGTAAAAAAGATCAAAGAAGAATTAATTACAGTGTCCAATAACATGTCTTCGAAAATCAAACCTTAAAAGAGAAATTGAATCTCTTCTAATTGCAGCACAAAATAACACCATAAGGACTAATTATAATAAAGTAAAAATCGATAATATGCAATCGAATAACAAGTGTAGATTATGTTGTAATTGAGACGAAACGATTAATCATAAAATAAAATAAAGCAAACAAGCGTAAACGAGAGTATAAGATTAGACACGAGTGGGTGGAGAAATTTATCTATGGGGAATTGTGCTGGAGACAGAAATTTGACTATACTAATAAATGTTTCGAGCTCAAACCAGATTTTTTCCTGGAGAATGAGATACAAAAAATTGTTTGAAATTCTGAAATACAAACGAAATATCTAATCTCGGCTAGGAAACCAGATCTAGTGATAATTAACAAAAAAGAAAAAAGAACTTGCCGTATAGTGGTTTTTGCTGTCCAAGCGGACCAGTGAGTGAAAATCAAAAAAAGAAAAAAGAGAGACCTTGCTAGAGAACAAAAAAAACTATGGAACATAAAGGTGACGGTGATATCAGTTCTAATTGGTGCGCTTGGAACGGCCCATAACGACTTGGTAAAAGGGATGGAAGACTTAAAAATCGGATGACGAATCGAAACCATCCAAACTGCAGCATTGTTGAGAACGGCCAAAATATTGAGAAGAGATCACCTCTGAATATTTGCTGTCACACAGACCCCAATGAAAGATGTATCGGCTAACGTTGGTTTAAAAAACTTCCAAGGAGTATAATAATAATAATAATAATAAGACCAGGCCTTATAATAATCAACAAAAAAAAGAGAACTTACAAAATTGTCGACTTTGCTGATCACAGAATAAAACTGAAAAAAAGTAAAAAGAAGAATAAGTACCTAGACCTTGCCTGGGAATTAAAAAAATATGGAACGATTATAACAATTGTGATTGGTGCATTCAGTACAGTAATTAAAGGACTGTTAAAGGGACTGGAAGACTTGGAGGTTGGAGGTCGGGTGGAAACTATCCAGACTACAGCATTGTTGAGAACGGCCAGAATACTGAGAAGAGTCCTGGAGACTTGAGGAGACTTGCTGTCACTCAAACTCCAGTGAAAGACCATTAGCTAATGCTAATGTGAAAAATTCCAATGAGTAAATAATAATAATAATAATAATGATAATAATATGGCATTTAAAAATGTGCCTTGCG
Organism: Sepioteuthis lessoniana; assembly: GCA_963585895.1. Taxonomy (NCBI): domain Eukaryota; kingdom Metazoa; phylum Mollusca; class Cephalopoda; order Myopsida; family Loliginidae; genus Sepioteuthis; species Sepioteuthis lessoniana. The sequence goes on from OY757917.1 coordinate 54,840,311, forward strand.
TTTATTGAAAAAGTGTGAAAAGAGAAATAACAGAAGGAACAGAACTGGAAAATCAGGAAAGCACCAGAACGCTTGGACAGAAGGAAAATTACGAGTACTTCAGAAAATTCGAAGCGGACACTTTTAGACAGAGATTAAAGAGAAAATAAGAAAAGAGTACCACAGAAGACCAAGAAAGCTAACGAAACCAAGATCTGCAGCAGAAATCTCATAAAAAGGATAAAAACCCCTATAAGATTCTTAAGACCCTTCTTGAATTGGTCAAGGGAGGAACTCAGAAAAACAGACCAAAGGACAATAAAATTGATGACAATGCAAAAGGTTTTACGCAAAAGAGATACAATAGACAAACTATATGTGTCAAGAAAAAAAAGAAGAGTGCTTGCCATCATTGAGGGTTGCGTATATGTATCAAAAGAATGACTCGAAGACAACATTAAACAGTGCAGAGAAAGACTCATTACAGCAGCCAGTCATAACACTGGCAATAGAAAACAACAAAAACAAGAAAACAAAAATGGGAAGAGAAACAACTGTATAGATGTTTTTAACGACGAACAGGCGAAATTTCACATGAGAAAACAGGATATGGCTAAGAAAAGAGAGATGAAACTATAAATAAGCGAATGCAGCAAACTAGCTTAAAGGGACTACAAAACTAGACACGACTTTGTGGTAAAAGTGATCCACAGGGAGGTGTACAACAGTTTGAAATTTGACCATACTATCAAATGGTATATGAACAAACCAAAATCGTAGAGAATTTCATGTATCTCATTCTCTAGGACAGAGAATAAGATGCATGAAATTCTCTACGATTTTGAAATACAAGCGGATCAACAAGTCTCGGCCAGAAGAACAGGGATAATTAATAAGAAAAAAAGGCACTTGCTGGCTAGTGGATTTTGAGGTTCTAGCGGACCACAAAGCAAATATAAAAGAACGTAAAAAAAGACAACATTAGGATTTTGCTGGAGAACTAAAAAAAAACCCGTGGAACACAAGTGTGACGTGGTACCATTTGAAGTTAGTGCGCTAAACATTAGAAAAAAGACTTGAAGAATTAGAAATCAAAGGGAGAATAAAGACCATCCAGATCACCTGATTGTTGGAATCGGCGAGAATACTGAGAAGAGTAATGGAGACCTAAGGAGACTTCAATGAAAGACCACCTGCCAACGCTGGCGTGAAAAACTCTTTATGAGTGCAATAATAATAATAATGATAATAATGTCCTAAAACACAAAATTCTTTGGGATTTTGAGATGCAAACGTATCCTCTAATCTCTGCTAGACGACAAGATCTAGCGATAGTTAAAAAAAAAAAGAAAAAAAGAACCTCCCGAATAGTGGATTTTGCCGTTCCGGCTGATCACTGGGTAAAACTTAAGGAAAGAGAAAAGAGAGATAAGTATCTAGAGAACAGAAAAAACTATGGAACATGAAACTGACGGTGATACTAATTGTAACTGGTGTGCTTGGAACAGCCACCAAAGTACAGGCACAGGAGAACCTGGAGATAAGAGGACGTGTGGAGACCATCCAAACTACAGCATTATTAAGATCGGCCAGAATACTGAGAAGAGTTCTGGAGACTTGCGGAGACTTGCTGTCACTCAGACTCCAGTGGAAAATCATCAGCTAACGCTGGTGTGGAAAAACTCTCAAGATATTCGACGAAGTCATAAAGTTTATCGAGAATACCATGGAAGAAAAAATATTTAGCTGAGGTGAAAATCTAGAGAGGGACCTATCATCATAACTATTTGTAACAGCGATGAAGCCACTCAATAAATTTGTGGATGCAAACTTAATCACAAGAAAAGATCAACCACTTAATGTGAATAGATGACATCAAACTGTATGCCAAAAATGAAAAAGAATTGGAAATCTGAATACAGGCAGTGACGATATACAGTGACGATAAAGGAATGAAATTTAGCAAGGAAAATGTGCTATGCTAATAATGAGAAGATAAAAACGATAAATGATGGAAGGAATGGAACTACCAAGTCAAGAAAAAATCAGATCGCTTGGAGATAAGGTAACTTACAAATACTTAGGAATATTGGAAAGGGACACCATCAAACAAACAGCGATGAATGAAAAAATTAAAAAAGAATACCTCAAGAGAAGGAGAAAACTACTGGAAACTAATCTACAAAGCAGAAACCTCATCAAAGGGGTAAACACCCGAGCTGTTTCTCTCGTAAGAGACATGGGATCATTCTTAATGGTGACTAGAGAATACCTTAAACAAATGGACTGAAAACAAGAAAACTCTTGCCGGTGTATTGGGCTTTTCATTCCAGAGATGACGTAGACAAACTCTATGTATCAAGAAAAGAGGGAGGAAGAGGACTAAACAGTATTCATGATAGCGTCGATGCATCGATACAATGACTAAAAGACTTCATAAGACTGATTACAGCGAGAAGAAACAATACAAACAACACAAGCATCAACAGAACAAAAGTAACCAGAAAACAAAAATGGAAAGAAAAAAACTGTAAGGGCATTTCAAGCGACAAACAAGCGAAATCTCACACGAGCGAACTTGGACATGGTTGAGAAATGGAAAACTTCAGAGAGAAACTGAATTTCTCCTGATAGTAGCACAAAACAACGCCATAATGTCAAAGCAAAAATTAACAAAATGCAATAAAATAGCAAATGTAGATTGTGTGGTGATAGACTAGAAACGATCAATCATATAATAAGCGAATGCAGTAGATTAGCGCAAAGAGGTTATGATACTAGACACAACTGGGAGAGGAAGGTAATCCACAGGGAACTGTGTAAGAAATTTAAATTTGACCATACGAACAAATGGTATATACACAATCCAGAATCCGTCCAAGAAAATGAGATGCACAAAGTTCTTTGGGATTTTGAGATACAAACAAACCATCAAATCTCGCCCAGACGACCAGACCTAGTGATAAACGAACCCTTCGAAGAGTGGACTTTACTGTTCCGGCTAACCATAGGGTGAAACTGAGGGAAAACGAAAAGGGAGATAAGTACCTAGACCTTGCTAGAGAATTAAAGAAACTATGGAACTTGAAGGTGACGTCGTATTTGGCTCGCTCAGTACAGTCACCAAAGGATTGGTACTGAGACTGGAGGACTTGGAAATAAGGGGACGTGTAGAGAACATCCAGACTACAACATTATTAAGATCGGACAGAATATCTTTGAGACTTGAGGAGACTTGCTGTCACTCAAACTCCAGTGAAAACTATCAGCTAACGCTGGTATGAAAAACAAGTGGGAGGAGATGACACGAAAATATCCAAACAACCGGATGCTTAAGAAAACGAACGATTTTGGATTAAAATATGGCAACCAAAATAACTTAACGAAAAAGCCGAATAGATAAACAAAATGACAAAAAAGGGCTCGAAAAAGGCTCGAAAGCGGAAATACGCATCGGTTTACTCAAAATGACGCTGAAAAACATCAAACTGGAAAACGTCTGGCCATGATGGAATATATGGGTTCTGGTTCCAGAAATGCACCTCCATTCACGACAGACTATCACTAGAAATTAACAGATTCCTACAAGGAGCACGCGTACCCGAATGGATGACCAAAAGAAAGACCACATTGATCCAGAAGGGCCCAATCAAAGAAACCGCCCCAAACAACTGCAGACGCATAATCTGACTACCGATGATATGGAAAATATTAACAGTATAAATAAGGGAAGAGATTTACTACTCACTAATAAGCCGCGGATTATTCCCTGAGAGACAGAAAGGATATTGCAAAGAATCTAAAGGCACAGAAGAGTTACTTTACATAGATCAGCACATCCTAAACGAGAGCAAGACCAGACGGAAGATCTAGCTGTGGCCTAGATTGACTACTGAAAGCATATGATATGATCCCACAAAGCTGCCTCAAAATGTACGAAATATTAGATGAAGTCATAAACTTTATCGGGAAAACCATAAAAATTGGAGAGTGGAATTAACAGCAGGAGGGAGAAGCTTAGCTGAAGCAAACATCCAAAAAGGTATATTTCAAAGAGATGCACTATCACCGTTACTATTCATGATTGCCATGATGCTGCTTAACCACATACTCTGAAAATGCACAGCCGGATACAAACTTAGTAGATCGCAAGAAAATATCAATCACTTAGTGTATATGGACGACAGCAATCTATTTGCAAAAAATGAAAAAGAACTGGAAACCCTAATACACACAGTTAGAATACACAGTCAGTACGTAGGAATGGAATTTGGTATAGAACAATGTGTCATGTTTGTAATCAAAAGCGGCAAACGATACCGGACGGACAGAATGGAACTGCCAAATCAAGACAAGTTTAGAACGCTCAGAGAAAAGGAAACTTACAAATACTTGGGCACCCTGGAGGCTGACACCATCAAACAAGTGGAGATGAAAGAAAAAATTAAGAAAGAATATTTCAGGAGAACAAGAAAGTTACTCAAGACAAAACTATCTAGCAGAAACCTTATCAAATGAATAAGTACCTGGACTGTACCCTTCGGGGCCCTTTTTGAAGTGGACATGAGAAGAACTTAAGCAAATGGACCAAAGAACAAGAAAACTAATGACCATGCATAAGGCATTACATCCCAGAGACGACGTTGACAGACTATATGTATCAAGAAAGGAGGGAGGAAGAGGACTTGTCAGCATTGAAGACAGCGTTGACGTATCGATACACCGACTCGAGGACTACATAGAAAAGCACGAAGGAAGACTGATTACTGCCACCAGAAACGATACTGACAACACGATGGCCAACAGAATGACAATAACTAGGAAACAAAGATGGGGAAAAAATAACTCTATGGGCGTTTTAAACGACTAATAAACAACATCTCACTCGAGAAATCCTGGACGTGGCGAAGAAAAGGAAACTTTAAGAGAGAAACAGAATCTCTCCTAATAGCAGCACAAAACAACGCTATAAGAACCAATCAAATCAAGCGAGAATTGATAAAAAGCAAAAAAATAACAAATGTAGGTTATCTGCTGATAGAGACGAAACGATCAATCACATTATTAGCGAATGCAGCAAATTAGCACAGAAGGAGTATAAGACTAGACAAGACTAGGTGGGCAAGAAATTTAAATTTGACCATACGAACAAATGGTATAAGTACAACCCAGCATCTGTCCTAGGAAATGACACACACAAACTTCTATGGGACTTTGGCATACAAACAGATCGCCTAATCTCGACCAGAAGACCAGACCTTAATCAACAAAAAAAAGAACTTGTAAAATTGTGGACTTTGCTGTTCTGGCTGACCACAGAATAAAACTAAAGGAAAGTGAAAAGAAGGATGAATACTTCGACCTTGCTAGGGAATTGAAAAAACTATGGAACATGCAGGTGACGATAATACCAATTGTGATTGGTGCTTTTGGTACAGTCACGAAAGAATTATTAAAGGGACTGGAGGACTTGGGGGACGAGTGGAGACCATTCAAACTACAACATTATTGAGAATGGCCAAAATACTGAGAAGAGTCCTGTAGACTTGAGGAGACTTGCTGTCACTCAAACTCCAGTGAAAAACCATCAGCTAAAACTGATGTGAAAAACTTTCAAAGAGTAAATAATAATATGAAAACATATAGACATACTAAAAGAAATAAACTGAAAAACTAAAATACATTGACATCCTAATATAAAATTAATGATTAATAATATAATGAAAACATAGGTATGTATCAGAAATAAGCTTTAAAAAAAAACTGAAAATATTTTGACATACTCTAATAACAAATATATAATCTGTAAATTTTATGGCTGAAAAATTCTAACCCTAAAAGTTCACAGATTATATTTATGGGCTTCGTAATTTTTTTAGTAACTAAGCCTGATTTATGATTTTGTAATAAGGATTAAAAAATAAATAAATAAATGAATAAATGAATAAATAAAAGCGCATTTACACGAAATCTTTGGCTAAAATCCCCCAATGCCATCAATGGGTAAAATAGAAGTACAAACAGTACGTTCAAGCCTTGATAGGTTACCATTTTTGGAAACGGGTAATTTTGAATTTAAAACCAAGAAGAGCAGGAGTCCCAAAATGAATCCTCTGTTGATTTCAACCTCATGCTAGCAAATATTACCCAGTTGTATCAACATTTAGTCTTTTATGGACAACATCAAAATTGTAAAGAACAGAGACTTGCCGCATGGTCAACTACTGATCTTCCATACAACTTTACCTGCGTCCAAATCTAAGCGCAGGTCCATGGTCAGTTGACAAACAGATGTCACCTTAAGTTAAATTGTGAAAAATTAAGAAAAGAATTTACACCCTTTTTCATCTAACATGTTCTTCAATAATTTTTTCCTTATAGCTTTGCCTCGGACGTTTTCTGTTTATTTTTCTTACTTCCAGATCGATCAGTGTCAATGTAATAATTATTCAAAATATTTCCTAAGCTTCTCCAACTAAGGAGCCACTATGATACTCTGTGTATATACAATGATATGCGAATCTTTTTGGCATTCATTATTTTAGCAAGACCATGTTTCTGCCTGAAAAATTTTGCTTCTCCAGAGTGAAAACCTGGTTAAGATTGTATAGATGAAAGGCCATTTCTCTCATAAAGCTTTCCTTTCATCGATGATGACGGGAACGGTCCTCGTTCTTTTTTTAGCAAAAATGAAGACCGATACAGTTTGGTAGTAGAGTCGTTACATGAGTTGCTAGAAAGAGGTTCAAGACAATATCGAGCTGCTTTAGGGACTTAAGCTATAGAATTTTTTCTCTGGGTTAACTCCCAAAGACTTACCCATGAGTAGATATGACCCCATGGCAACGAAAATTCAAACCCTGAGTTGTCTTTTTTCTCAATCGATTGCCAATTTGACCTAGAAAACCCAGCTTCTGCTATTTAATGCATTGAGGGAGATCCTATATTTAGTGCAAACTGAACATAAAGTGTCTCAGCTGGAAATTGAACTCGGTATGCCGATTTTATTTTCTGCACTGTTAACCGTTTCGTCACCCGCACCTTCAATATGGTTATATGAGTAGAGTATCATATATATATATATATGTATTGAGAGAGACTGACAGAGATAAGGAAGTACGTGAATGTGTGTGGAGGGGGTTCGTGGGTGTGGTAATATTTAGAAAATTAACCTTAACCGGACGACATTTGTTTCTGCTTGGTTAAATTTCTTACTATTTGTTTTCATATTCAAGTTCGCGTTTATTAAAATCATCCGCCAATTTTAGCTTCAAAGTAAAAAAATATCATTTGTGGTTATTCGGATAGAAAATATACAAAGAAACCTGAGACACTCAATGACTTCGACATATTTCTGCACACAACCACTCACACCCACACCCACACCCACGCATATATATATATATATATAGAGAGAGAGAGAGAGAGAGAAAGGAAGTAGCAAAATTAGCCACTACTCAGCAAAAGTATTGGGATGAAGTGAATGAACAAGAAAACTGATCGGAGTGTATGAGTAAAGATGGAAATAATAATGTATGGGTAGATGGGAAGTGATTCAAGCGTCTGTGGGCCTGTCAGATACTTATTGGCCTTGGACTTAGAGCTCAAGGTTATTTGCTGTTGACAGATGTTTTATTGTGCTGTAGTAATTGTATTTGTGATCCAGTACCTAATGTAAACTATGATTTATATATATATATATATATATATATGCAACTTAAAATTTTTATGTACAGACACACACACAAACACTCATATTTACTTTAGTACAGGCATAAACATACACACATAAACTCACATGGGTGCGCTCAGACGCATATACGCATGACCTTGTACTAAAAGTATACCCTAAAATTTATGCCTATATATATACATATATTCATATGAACATATAATGAATTGTTATTTCACCTCCTCATGTCATCTTCGTGACTAAATGTTTCATGTACGAGGTGAGTCTAAAAAGTAACGGGACCGTTATAACAATTTATTTTGATTCCAAACAAACTACCCGGTCCCTTTTCAAAGTAGCCTCCCTCTAATCTAATGCACTTTCCCATCCTTCTCTATCATGTTTCCATGCACTGCTGGAAGGATTCCTCTAGAATGCCCATCAGCTCAGTTGTTGCGACCCTCTTGATGGTCTCCACGCTTTCAAAACAGGTCTCCTTAATGGCCCCTTTGAGCAAAATAAAAAAAGCACACGAAGCAAGATCAAGTGAATAGCGAGGCTGTTCTACTGTACTAATGTACCTTCTGGCCTAGAATTGCCGGTTGCTCAGTGCGTTGTGAGCTGGTGCATTATCGTGATGAAGCAGCAATGATTTTTTTCCGCCACAACTCACGTCTCTTCTCGCGCACTGATCAAAGCATACGCAGTAAGATCTCCTTGTAGACTGATTGTCTAGCCCTGTGGCATGAACTCACTGTGGACTTTGTCTTGCGTTCTTCGGCCTCAGGGACGTCAGCGACTTCCATTGACTGCTCTTAAGCTTGGTTTCCGGGTCGTACTAAAAAATCAATGTTTCATTTCCAGTAATGACTCTACAAAGCAAGTCTAGTTCGGTTTGAAGACGCTCAATGATCTCCTGACACACCTGTATGCGACGCTCTTTCTGATTCAGTAATGTTAGTACAATTTTTACGCAGACTTTATGCATGCCTAAATTTTCGGTTATAATCTTCCAAACACTGTCCTTTTTCATGTCCAGGTGACTTGCAATCATTCGAACAGTCAACCGATAATCGCCCCACTCCACCTGCCTAAAACGTCTATCAATTCAGTCCCTCGCACCCCTCTTTCAACCTCTTGTGCCATTCAAAAACACGTGTGCTTGACATAGTGCCATCTCCATACACTTTCCACGGTTTTTGACGGAGTTTTCCCCAACAGACAAGAAATTTCCGGTGTTTTTCGTTCGTTCCTCTGTGCTCAAAGCTGAACAACCTGAAAAAGAGGAGGTATAAACTAAAACATCTAAAAAAAAAATGCAATGATTTCAGAAAGCTAAAATGACAATTACAATTACATACTCTCAAGATGTCATGTTAAATGATAACACGATCAGCTAATTCCTCTTTCACATATGCCTCACATAGCACACCCAGTCCCGTCATTTTTCAGACAGACCTAGTATATGAAACATGCATGAAAAGTGGGCAAGTTTCTTTTAAAGAATGCATTCTTTTCTAAATATATGAAACTTTTAGCAATGAAACTGATATGAAGAGATGATATAATTTGTTCTAGGGTTTATCTAGCTCTACAGGCAAGTATTTGAGAATTTAAGAAAAATGATTTTATAACAATTTGTTCATTCACTTATATATGTATATATATATATATATGTGTGTGTGTGTGTGTGTGTGTGTGTGTAATATTTGTCTAAAAAATCATATTATCATTATTATTATAGATTATATACTCATACACAAGAGGTGGATAAATAGCGTTCTGAACTGTGAGGTATACTTCCGATCACATTATCGTCACAGAAAAGATACGTCTTAATCAACGCAGAAATAAGAAACAAACTGTTAAAAGCACTAGTTACGACTAGTCCTCGGTTACCAATAGAGATATGACCAATGAATATACCGCAACTGTAAGAAACAAATTCAATACTCTTCAAGACATATCTGAAACACATTCTCCGAATGACGAATATGAAAACTTCGTCACTGGCCACATGGAAGCAACCGCCGAATGCATACCAACTAAACCAAGAACAAAATGTAAAGTTCCATGGAAGTCACTAGTAATAAAGAAAAAACGAGATTACATAAAAATAGCACCCTTACTTAATAAAAGAAAACAAACAAATGCAAATATACGGAAACTTAAGAAAGTCCAGAGAGAACTAACCAATATCAAAAAGAACAAGAATGCATTCAAAGTCAGATCAGTAAAATAAGAAACTTAGTGGAAGATAGACAACCAAGAATAGTATGGCAATCACTAAATGAAGTGAGCAAAAGGAAGAGCATCTTGAGCACAAAAATAAAATCTGCCAGCTTAAAAAACGATGACAGTTGTGAAAATTACATTTCAAGAATCATATTGGAAATTCCCATAAAGTTACTGATAAACCTATCACAAAAATCATTAATGGCCAACTAGAAATCAAACTTGAACAATTTATTGAGTTATATGGACTGAACGAAGTACCGACAAAAATTAAAAGCAGAAAAGCTGCCGGCGTCAACGAGATCCCCACAGAAGTATGGAAGACAAGGAAATCTGATGACTTACTTTTTCGATTTTGCAACACCGTATATAAACAAAATACAAAAGAGAGATGGACAAAAAACTGCCTCTTCTTCTTCTCTCAGAAAGGTGATCTCAGAATCATCAAGAACTACAGCGGAATAACTCTTACTACTGTAGTGGCTAAGATTTATAATATTCTGCGTCTCAACAGTATCAAACCTAAAATTGAGAAAATTCTAGGGGAAAACCAGAATAGTTTTCGGAGAAATCGATCCGTGATATCGCAGATCCTAACAGTCCATCGAATCATCGAAGGAGTTTGTGCAAAAATCTCATGGTAACTGTATTGTTTGTATATTTCATACACAGAGGGAAAGTGTCGCACACGGTCTCCCCGACGAAACTGTCACTGTTATAATGATGCTTTATAAAAACATGAAAGCAATGGTTCGCACAAATGATGGAGACACAGACTTCTTCGACTTAATCGCTGGAGTTTTGCAAGTAGATACATTAGCAAAATATCTGTTCATAATCTGCCTTGAGTACGTACTTCGAATGTCGATAGATCTAATAAAAATGGCTTTAGGCTAAAAAAGGCAAGAAATAGAAGATATCTCGCAGAAACTATAACAGACGAAGACAATGCAGATGATCTATCGCTTCCTGCAAATACACCAGCTCAAGTTCACGTACCTCAGTAGTAGTGTCTCATCTAAAGAAAGTGATGTTAATATACACCCTGTGAATGCATGGACTACTATCGTTAGGTTATGGATCATATGGTAGTCTGATCTATCCGATAAAATAAAATAGGATTTCTTCAAGATGTGGCTGTGTCAATTCTACTGTATCGACGTACCATAAGGACGCTAAGAAAATGCATTGAGAAAAAAAATAGACAGAAAATACACAAGAATTCTATGAGCTATTTGGAACAAATCCTGGAAGCAAAACATCACGAAACAACTGCTGTACGGCCACTTTCCTCCTATCTTAAAAAACCATCCTGAGAAGACGACACTGCAGGGGGAGTAAAAACGAACTCATAAATAACGTTCTTCTATGAACCCCTACACATGGTCGTGCTAGTGTTGGCCAACTAGCAAGAACTTACATCAGCTCAGATCAGAGAGAGAGAGAGAGCGGGGGTAAGGGGAAATATGTGCCGTCAACCTGACTTTATCATTGTTATTATTTGACTCCTTTCATGTTTTCCACGCCAGTGTTAGCTGATGGTCTTCCACTGAAGTCAGAGTGACAGCAATCTCCTCACATCTACTGGATTCTTCACAGTGTTCTGGCCAAACTTATCAATGTTGTAGTTTGGATGGTGTCTACTGGTCCTCTAATTTCCAGCTCGTCCAGCCCCTTTATCAAGCTTTTGGAGATTATTCCAAGTGGTCCAATTACAACTGATATCATTATCACCCTCATGTTCCAAAGCTTTTAAGTTCTCTGGCAAGATTTAAGTGCTTATATTTCTTTTCGTTTTCTTTGATTGTCACTCTGTACTTTGCCGGGACGGCAAAGTTCACTATTCGGCAGATTCTCTTTTTTTTTTTTTTTTTTTGTTAACTATCACTAAATTTTCTGCACGGGATAAGTTGATCCGTTTGTATCTCAAAATCCCAGAGAACTTTGTGCGCCTCATTCTTCAGGACTGATTCTGGTTTGTGTGTATACTCTTTGGTAGAATGGTCAAATTTCAATTTCTTGCATAATTCCCAGTGGATTACCTTCCACACCTAGTCATGTCTAGTCTTGTACTATTTTTGCGCTAATTTATTGCATTCGCTTATGTCATTAATTGTTTAGTCTTTATCACGACATAGCCTACATTTGCTATTTTGTTGCGTCTTATCTATTTTTGCTTTAACATGGTCCTTATGGTGTTGTTTGCGCTTCTATTAGAAGAGATTTAGTTTTTCTCTTTAGTTTTCCCTTTCGAAGCGATGTCTAGGTCTTTTCGTGTGAGATTTAGCCAGTTTGTTATTTGAAATGTCCATATAGTTGTTTTTCTTTTCCTGTCTTTCTTCTAGTTGTTATTGCTGTTCTGTTGATCTTTATGTTGGCAGTGCTGTTTCTTGTCTCTGTAATTAATCTTTCTTTTTTATGAAGTCTTCAAGTCATCGTATCGATACATCGACGCTATCTTCAATTTTGGTAAGTCCTTTTCCTCCGTCTTTTCTTGATACATATAGTCTGTCACGTTGTGTTCGCCAATGGCCCAGGAGGCCTGGGTTCAATCCCAAATCGAGTCATACCAAAAAACTCAAAAAATGATACTTGATGCTACCTTGCTTAACACTCAACATTATAAGGAAAGGATCAACGGTAAAGTGAAGCAATTCAGGGGAAGTAGTAGCGCCCTCCCCTACACCTCTGTGTAGTAGCTATCGAAAAGGGAGCCTTCGGGTCACCCTCGACTACGTTCGCCAACTCTTTTTATATCATCTCTGGGATATAAAACCTTATGCATCGTCATTAGCTTTCTTGTTCTCTTGTTCATTTATTCTTCCCCCCGTCTGCTTCAAAAATGGTCCCGAGTATCTTACAAGGGAAATAGTCCAGGTGTTAATCCACTTGATGAAGTTTTTACTGCAGGGCTTGGTTTCGAGTAGTTTTCCCATACATCTGAGATATTCTTTTTTATTTTGTTTTCTTTTATCTCCACTTGTTTGATGGTGTCCGTTTCCAATATTCCCAAATACTTGTGAGTTTCCTTTTCTCTGAACGTTCTAATTTTTCTTAATTTGGTAGTTCTATTCCTTCTGTTTAAAAAAATAGCTTCAATATTGGTTAGTATGTCTTTAAGCCCTACTTATTTAAAATGCCGAAAATTTTACAAAATTTTATGCTGCTTTTTTCTTTGTAAAATATTTGCTTGTACTGTTTGTTTTAAATGTAAAGACACTTTTACTATAAACCCAAATTGAATATATAACTCTGTCGAAATGTTAGCGTACACGGAAAAAAAAAGTTTTGTCTCTTTTCTAAAAGTTCAAAATTGTTACAAAAACAGTAGTTTAGAAGAAAACTAAACAGCCTAAGTAAAAGTCCCAATGCCACAAAAAACGCATTTTAGTGCCAGTATCAGAAGATAGGTGAAAATATACCGAAAACTCTTACTAATGTACCCTAGTACTAGACTTTAACTAGGTTAAAACTTAAGGGAAATTCTAGCCCCCCCCCCTTTTTACGTACACATGGGAAGCAGCATGATGGACGTGAAGGTATTTGAATAAACCCTTTGACAGCAAAACTCAATACCTAACCTGGTCCCGGACGTGAGTTTTGCGACTTAACGCACAGGATCGTCAGTTCGATCGGGGAAATACAGCTGCTCATCTCTAATAGTGGTTTCTCTGGATGAGTATAAAAACAGCTATCGAAAGATAACCATGATCCACACTCAAACCACATACATAAACCGCATCGCTCTTCGCGCGGGTAAAAAAGGGGCGCATCCTATTGAGGTTGTAGCCCTGGCCTCAGTGCTCGAAAAATCAGCTACAAAACAACAAAAACTACTAAAATGCAAACAAACAATACAAATAGCGACATTTAACGTAAGACCCTTAAATAGAATAGGACAACTACCAGAGCTAACTGCATCGGCCGTAGAACATAAAATAGATATAATATGCACACAAGAACACAGATACACGCACACTGAATATATCAAATATCACGAAACTGGCAATGGACGGACGCTAGCCACTGTATCGGCATGGAAAAACTCTGTCGATGCCACAGTAGGAGGGATAGGAATTCTTATAGCACCAAGACCGTCAAAAAAACTTAATAGCATTGAGAGAATTCAACCGAGGATGTTGACAGCTACGTTTAATGGCAACTGAAGAGCAACAATCATCTCTAGCTGCAGCCCTACCAATGTTAGTGAAGAAACTGAACGAGTCGCCTTCTACGATGAGCTACCCACTCTAATACGTAGCATTCCGAAACACAACAAGTTAGTCATGAATGCCCAAATAGGGGAAAACGGAAACAACAAATACAGCCCACACAACATGTCAAATAGCAATGGACAACATCTAAGAGATTTCATGATAGAAAATAGATTAACATGCTTCAATACAAACTACCAAAAAAGGGAGGGAGCACAGATTGACTACGTCTTTATAAACAAGAAATGGAAAAATTGTGCAATCAATTGTGAGGCATACTCCTCTTTCGAGGGTTTGTCCTCCGATCAACGAATAGTCACGGCCAAATTACGACTAAGCCTACGAAAAAACGCCACACGAACAGCGACCACCAAACACTATCACTGGGTCCTTCTCAACAACAGAGATATAAGAGATAAGTATGTAGTAGAATTGAGAAACAGATTCGAGACACTACAAGCGAAGACGGAAAAAGGTACCCCAAATGACGAATATGAGAATTTCGTCAATGCGCACATCAAGGCGGCTGCTGAGTGTATTCCAACAATACCAAGAACTAAATATCGAGTCACATTGGAAACGTTAGCGGTGAGAGAAAAACGAGCATACGTGAAAACAGCCTCCAAAAACTATAGGAAGAACCCAACAAACACAAATGCCTGAAAACTAAAAACGGCACAATATCAATTATCAGGGATACTTATAAAGGAACAGACAGAATACATACAAAATCAGATTGATAAGATTAGAGACTCAGTGGAAGATAGGCAAGCTAGGATAGCATGGCAAACAATAAACGAAGTAAGCAGAAGGAAAAGCACAGTCAAAACAGAACTGAAAGCTGCAAACCAACAGGAAAGAATAAAACTGTGGAAACAGCACTTCGAAAACCTACAAGGAAATCCACCGAAAGTAACGCATGAACCAATCACCAGAATAATTAGTAAGCTATTGGACATTAAACTAGGACCGTTCACTCAAGAAGAACTCGAATCGGTTCTTAGAAAAATTAAAAATGGGAAAGCTGCAGGGCTGGACGAGATTCCCCCAGAAGTATGGAAGACCAGACAATTCGACGACATACTGCTCTGACACTGCAACGCAGTCTATAATCAAAATATGATAGACAGATGGATGAAGGGATATATCCTCCCCTTCCCTAAAAAGGCTGACCTCGGATTAGCCAAGAACTACCGAGGCATAACACTTACATCCATAGCAGCCAAAATTTACAATGCCCTACTACGAAACCGGATAGGAAACATCCTTAGGAAATACCAAAATGGCTTCCGAAGAAATAGATCCACGACCTCACAAATATTAACCATCCGTAGAATCCTAGAGGGCGTACGAGCAAAAAAAAAACTACAAGTGACATTACTATCTGTCGACTTTACCAAGGCCTTCGATTCCATTCACAGAGGGAAGATGAAACAAATCCTACTAGCATATGGCCTACCTAAAGAAACCGTTGCAGGAATAACGATTCTCTATAGAAACACCAAAGTGAAAGTACGTTCACTAGATGGAGACAGAATACTCCGACATTGTAGCAGGAGTACTACAAGGAGACACGCTAGCTCCATACCTCTTTATCATCTGTCTAGATTACGGGCTTAGAACATCGATTGATAAAATTAGAGAAAACGGCTTCGAGCTGACAAAGAAAAGAAGCAGAAGGCACCCCGCAAAAACAATTACCGACGCCGACTACGCCGATGACATAGCGATACTGGCAAATACACCCAACCAAGCCGAAACACTACTGCATAGTTTGGACCGAGCCGCTGCAGGCTTTGGCCTCCATGTCAATACACACAAAACGGAATATATGTGCTATAATCAAACAGGCGACATCACCAGACTAGATGGAACCCCTCTTAAACTAGTAGACAAGTTCACCTACCTAGGAAGCAGCGTATCATCAACCGAAAAGGACATCGGCACGCAGCTAACGAAGGCATGGACAGCTATCGAAAGGCTATCGATCATATGGAAATCAGACCTGACCGATAAAATGAAACGCAGTTTCTTCTAAGCAGCGGTCGAATCGATACTGCTGTATGGATGCACTACTTGGACGCTATCTAAACGGCTGGAGAAGAAGCTAGACGGCAATTACTCAAGAATGCTGCGAGCAATATTGAACAAGTCCTGGCAGCAACACCCAACAAGGCACCAACTATACGGCCATCTGCCTCCCATCACGAAAACTATCCAAGTTAGACGAACCAGACATGCAGTTCACTGCTGGAGAAGCAGGAACGAGCTCATAAGTGATGTACTCCTTTAGACCCCCACATATGGCCGGGCAAAAGCGGGACGACCAGCTCGAACATACATCCAGCATCTATGTTAGGATACAGGATGTATCCCTGAAGACCTGCCAGAGGCGATGAACGATAGGGAGAAGTGGCGAGAGGGGGTCAGGGATATCCGTGCTAGCGGCACGACATGATGATGATGATTCCTTCCGTTATTTGTCTTTTTTCCCCTTCTCTTTATATGCTGGCACATTTTCTATGCCTAATTCCATCCCTAATTCCTCACTGTATATTCTTAATATTTGTATCAGGGTTTCCAATTTTTTTTTTTTTTTCATTTTTTTTCAAATAGTTTAGTGTCGTCTATGTCCATTAGATGGTTAATTTTTCTTGCGATTGCGTAAATTTATAGCTCCCTGTGTATTTTTTAAGTGTGTGATTGAGTGGCATCATCGCTATTGCTAATAGTATTGGTGAAAATGCCGTCTCCTTGGAAGATATCTCTCGGGGCTTTAACCTCGTCAAAAGTTGTCCCTTCTGCTGTCAATTCCACTTTTCAATTTTTCATGGCTCCCGTTATGAATTTTATTATTTTGTCGGGTATCTTTTACATTTTGACACAGTTTATCATTCGACTTAGCGGGACCATATCGTATGACTTTTTTGAAGTCAATCCATGCCATAGCTACATTTTTCCTGCTTTTTTATTCTCATTGTAGATGTGTTGATCAAAGTGTAGCAGAGCTCCTGTTTTTTTTCCCCTTGTGGAATCCTGTCTGGTCTTCTGAAAACAATCCGAGGTTTACTAGTAAATAATAAATCTCCGCCCTTGTTTGTGCGGTTGAAATTTTCCACATCATAGGTAGAAACGATATTGGTCTATAGTTGTTACTATTATTATTATTATTATTAAGATAAGTATTTTCCTCAATTGAGAGTTTTTCACACGAGCATTAGCTGAAGAGATCTCACAGGAATTTGAGTGACAGCTAGTAACTTCAAGTGTCCAGGGCTCTTCTCTGTATTCTGGCCGATCTTACATAATTCTGTTGTCTGGATGGTCTCTACTCGCTCTCTAATTTCTAAGTCATCTAGTTCCTTTATCAATCCTTTGGGAATTGTTCCTAGTGCACCAATTACAATTAGGTGATCTGTTTGTATCTCAAAATCCCTGAAAACCTTGTGCGTATCATTCCCTTTGACGGATTCCGGGTTGTGCATATACCACTTATTTGTATGGCCAAATTTCAATTTCTTGCACCATCCCCAGTAGATCAACTTACACACCTATTCGTGTCAAGACATATTCTTTTTGCGCTAACTTACTGCTTTTGCTTATCATATAATTGATCGTTTCCTCACTATCACTACGTAACCTACACTTGCTATTTTGTTGCGTCTTATCTATTTTTGCTTTAACATAGTTAGTCCTTATGGTGTTGTTTTGTGTTGCTATTTGAAGAGATTCTATTTGTCTCGCGGGGTTTCCTTTTTTTAGCCATGTTCAAGTCTTCTTGTGTGAAATTTCTTCCCATTTTAGTTTTTTGGTTATTGTTGTTCAGTTGATTCTTGTATTGTTTCTGTTTTTTCTGGTTGCGGTAATCAGTCTTTCTTTGTTATTTTGTATGTAGTGTTCGGGTCGCCTTATCAATGTATCGACGTTATCTTCAATACTGGTAAGTCCTCTTCCTCCTTTTTTTTATCTCGATGCATATAGTCTTTCTATGTCAGATCTGGGATGTAAAGCTTCATGCATCATTAGTTTTCTTCTTCTCTAGTCCATTGATTGAAGTTCTTCCCTCGTCTACTTTAAGAATGGTCCCGAGTATCTTATTATTTCACTGCTTACTGCTTTTTCATGAAAGAGTTTATTTTCTTGGTCTTGACCTCTTGCGCAATTCCCAGTGGATCACTTTTCCTACCCAGTGTGTGGCTAGTTTTGTACTCCTTTTGGGCCAGTTTGCTACATACGATTAAGTGATTAATTCTCTCATATCAGTCTCCACATAACATAAACTTGCTATTTTTTGTGTAATATGAATTTTCACCTTAATATAATGAGTCTTTATGTTATTATTTTGTACTGCTATTAAAAGAGATTCGGTTTCTATTATTATTATCATTAGTATTAGTATTGTTGTTTAGTTGATTACTAATAATTTTCGTGATTGGTTCAAGCGTAACTTTCTGATGTTTTCCGAGTAAGTTTTTGAAATGTTGTTTCCACGAATGTATTAGTTCTTCTTAGCTGGCAGCTTTCAGTTTAGCTCTCGCAGTACTCTTCATTCAGCTCACTTCGTTTACCGTCTGCCATGTTATCCTAGATTGTTTATCTTCAACCGAGTCTCTAATCTTATTGATCTTATTTTGTATGTATTCTGTTTGTTCTTTTAGGTATATGTTAGTTAATTCATTTTGTGCCTTCTTAAGTTTCTGAGCATTGATATTAGTTGGGTTCCTTTTATTGCATTGGGAAGCGGTTTTTACGTTTGCACGCTTTTTTCTAACTGCTAATGTCTCCCATGGGACTTTAGGTTTAGCTCTTTGTTTAGTTGGTATGCATTCTGCTGCCGCTTCTAAATGGGCATTGGCGAAGTTATCATATTCGTCATTCAGAGTAGATGTTTCTGATATCTCCTGAAGTGCATCGAATTTGTTTCTTAGTGTTAACGTATATTTATCTCTAGTACCCCAGTTGCTAAGCAGGGACCCATCGTAGAGTGCGATTGTTGTTGTTCGGGCTGCATTCCTTCGTTGGCTCAGTCTTATCTTTGCCGTGACAATACGGTGATCGGAGGACACACCCTCGAAAGAGGAATATGCCTCGCAATTCATTGCGCTATTATTCTATTTCTTATCTATAAAGATGTAGTCTATCTGTGCTTTAGGATTATTTGCGTTGATGTAGGTCCATAGTTTTCCCTTTCTTTTCTGATTATTTAGTCTTGAGGCATGTTAATTTATTTTCTTGCGTGAAATCTGTTAGATGTTCCCCATTTCTGTTTTACGAGTTTTATAAGCTGAAGTTGTTGTTTACGTTTTTACCAATTTGGGTATTCATGTCTCCACCGATGACGAGAACGTTGTGTTTCGGGATGCTACGAACAAGGGAGGATAGAAGGCGATGCTACGAACAAGGGAGGATAGAAGGTCCGTTTCTTCACTAACATTGATAGGGCTGTAGCAGATGATTGTTGCGCTGGGGTTGCCATTAAAAGTTGTTAACATCATACTCGGTTGTATTTTCTCGGTGCTGTTAAGTGATTTTAAGGCCCGTGGTCCTATAAGCATACCTACACCTAATATCACGGAGTTGACCGAATTTTTCCACGCATATGCCGTATCGTGGTATTCAATTTCTTCGCTATGAAGGCATCTGTGTTCTTGTATGCATATTATGTCTATGTTATGATCTATGGCAGAAGCTATCAGCTCCGGTAGTGGGCTAATTCTATTTAAAGTTCTAATGTTAAATGTCGCTATTTGTATTGTGGTTTTGCATTGTTGCAATTTTTGTTTTAGTTTGATCTCTGTAGCTGATTTTTCGAACACTGGGGCCTGGACTCCAACCTCACGAAGACGCGCCCCTTTTTTTACCTGCATGAAGAGCGATGTGATTTGGACAAGTGGTTTGAGTATGAATCATGGTAATCTTTCAATGGCTGTGTTTTTAGTCTCATCTATAGAAGCCACCCAAATAGATAAGCAGCAGTAGTTCCCCGATCGAACTCTTTGGTCCTGGTCGTTGTCCCATCGGATTCGTACGCCCAGCACCTGGTTAGGCATGGCGTTGTCCCGCCATTGGGTTTGTTCGCCTTTACATCCACCACTCTGCTTCCCATTGCTTTCGAGAAAAAATCCTTCCCCTTCTGGACTTTTACTAAGATAAAACTTAATACAGGCAGGAGTGGTCCTGCCTGTATTAAGTTTTAACTTAATAAAACTCCAGTCACTTTTTTAATTCATCAAAGAGTCCGTATTCATGGTTCGTTGCATCCTTAGAGGCATTCTATTTTTACGCTCACTTAGGTTTTCAAACTGTCATAAATTCCAAAAGTATTAGCATCTTTTACCTCCTTCTTCATTGTTCAACAGCAACTTGGAATTATAGTAAGTCTTTTTGCCTTTAAAGCACAGATAATACATGGCAGTGGTTTGCTAAAAGATAAAATCTTTCATGCATTTTGAAATGACAATATAGTAAAAGACAAAAAATATCTAACGCTGAGTTGACCACTACCAAAAATAGAAAGGATCTGCTTTGCTTTAGGCCGCCTTCTTCGTTTTATGAGAGTCCGTCCATTCTACTGTCGTCTGGTGGTTGTAAATCTTTCCTCTTTTATACAAGTCCTGGAGGCAACACCACACAAAACGGTAGCTGTACGGCCACCTACCACCAATCAGGAAAACTATCCAAGTTAGACCAACCAGACATGCAGGACACTGCTTGAGACGTAAGGATGCACTCATAAGCCATATACTCCTGTGGACCTCTTCACATAGACAAGCAAAGGCAGAACGACCAGCTAGAACCTATATACAACAACTCTGTGCTGATACAGGGTATAGCCTTGAAGACCTCTTGGGAGCGATGGATAATAGTGACGGGTGGCGAGAGAGGGTCAAGGAGATCTGTGCTGGCAGTATGACATGATGATGATGATGATGATTATGATTAGTATTATTACACACCGCGTGAGTTTCTCAAACCAGTTTTAACTGATGGTTTCTCACTAGAGTCTGAGAAACAGCAACTCTCTTCAGGTCTTGAAGACTCTCCTGAGTATTCTAGCCGATCTTAATAATGCTGGGATTTGTTTGATCTCAATTTCTCCTCTAATTTCCAATTCCTTCAATCTTTTTTCCAAGCCTTTGGGGATCTTTCCAAGTGTACCAACTACAATTGGTATCACCGTGACCTTAATGTTTCACAGCTTTTTCAGCTCTCTAGCAAGATCCAAGTATTTATCTTTCTTTTCGCTTTGATATAATTAGTCCTTATAGCATCATTTTATGCTGCTATTAAGAGATTCAGTTTCTCTCTTTTGGTTAACCCCATCCATGTCACCTTGAGTGCAATCTTTCCTGTTTGTCGTTTGAATTATCCTTACAGTTGTTTTTCTTCCAATTTTTGTTTTCTTGACTTTGTTGTTTTACTGATTGTCTTTTTGTTGATATTGTTGTAAGTGGCTACTGTAATTTCTCTTTCTTTGCTCTTTTTATGTATTCCTCGAATCCTCGAATTGCTGTATCTACGCAATCCTTCATACTGGTGAGTACTTTTCCACTTCCTTTTCTTGACACATATAATCTATGTCCTCTCTTCGTTATGAGACCTTGGTTATCGTCATCAATTTCCTTGTCCTTGGGTTCATTTATCTAAATTCCTCCCTTGTCCATTTTAAGAATGGTTAAGATTATCTTAGAAGGAGGGGGATCCAGGTGTTTATTTTTTTGATGAGATTTCTGCTGCAGAGTTTGGTTTCGAGAAGTTTTCTTGTTTTTCAGAGGTAATCTTTTCTTATTTTTCTTTCATATGTTTAGTGGTATCCACTTTCACTATTCCCAG
This sequence comes from Sepioteuthis lessoniana, assembly GCA_963585895.1. Classification (NCBI taxonomy): domain Eukaryota; kingdom Metazoa; phylum Mollusca; class Cephalopoda; order Myopsida; family Loliginidae; genus Sepioteuthis; species Sepioteuthis lessoniana. The sequence goes on from OY757917.1 coordinate 54,862,244, forward strand.
CCCACTCGGCTGGAGCTGTAGAATACGCAGACTGCATCCCTGCAGAGGGGAAAGATCCCCACAATGAGTGTCTTGGATATGACACTAAACCATCTGATGAGGAAGCTCCAGTCCTGGAGCTTTGGGGAGTTTGGAGTACCCTTTTTTTTTGCAATTATTTCTTGGTCCACTCCGACCCGGAGTGGTAGTACTTTTTGGGGTCCTATCTATGGATCAAAGAGAATTGTTTAATCAATTTACAATGCTTGAAACCACTTGTGTGCAATTAAAACTATTAGTAATACTTGAAACCATCTAATTGTGTACAAACACACGAGTGTTTCTTGTCCTTTTTATTTGGGGAAAATATTTCAATATCATATATATATACATATATATACATAAGGTGGTTTATTTTTTCTATGATTTTGTAAATCTATAGCTTTCTGTGCAATTATTAAGTATATAATTGAGTAACATTATTACTATAATAAATAGTTGTGGCAAAGTTGAGTCTCCCTTGAAGATGCCCCTTTGGATTTTAACTTCTGCAAGGGTTTGTCTTCCTGCTGCTAATTCCTCTTGCTTTCCTGATAAAGTTGATAACTTTGAAGGATATTTTGAACATTTTATAATTCAAATTTGCGGTCCCAGTCCTTTTTGTAATCTATCCATGCAATAGTTACATTTTTCCGCCTCTTTTTTTCTTCCTTGAGGATGTAGGTCATTTGTTCCCCTTGTTCCGTTGCGGCATCCATTCTGTTCTTCTGGAAATGGCCTGCAGCATTCAAGCGCGTAATATATTTCTTCTCTTAGGATTTTCCACTTCATCGGTAAACACATTACCGGTCTGTAGTTGTTGAGGGTGATTTCTTTTGAGGAGTTTTCTGGATTAGGATAGTTTTCCTTTTTGTCATCAATTCAGATATCATTGCTTCCTGTTGTGGATTGACGTGAATTTTTTAAAGTAGAATCCATATATGCCACCATTGCCTAGCGTTTTCCAATCCGGTACTTTCTTGAGTGTTGCTCTTAGTGACTATAGGTGTATGTTCACCTTGGCACCTACTTATTATTATTTAATTCCTTGCGATTCTTTATAACAGCGTTAGCTGGTGTTCTTTCACTGAAGTCTGAGTGACAGCAAGTCTCCTCAGATCCCCAGGACTCTTCTCGGTATTCTAGCTGATCTGTGATCTGTATGGTCTCGATTCTTCTTCTGATTTTCATCTTGTGTCGTTTTCAAACTTTTGGGAATTGTTCCGAGTGCTCCAACTACAATTAGTATCTCTGTCACTTTTTTCAGCTCTTTGGCAATGTTAAAGAATTTGTTTATCTCATCGTTTCTTTTATTTTCACTCTGTTGTCCACTGGAACCGTAAAATCCATTAAGTCACAAGTTGTTTTATTGTTAATTAATATTAAGTCTGGTCTTCTGGCTTAGATTGTATCTCAAAGTCCCAGATAATTTTATGGATCTCATTTTCTGCGTGGAATTCTGGTTTATTCATTTGTCAATATGGTCAAATCTTAATCAGTTGAACAATTCCAAGTGAACCACCTTTCTGATCCAGTCGTGTCTCATCTTGTATTTCTGTTGTGTAACATATCATGTTATATGCTGCATTGTCCACGCATTTTGATGAGACTGAAAATTTAAAAGTTCAAATCCAGAATTATGCTCTGTATTTTGTACATTTCTCTTGATTTCCACAACACTAAACATGTTTTTCATTTTTGTATCCCGCTATGAGTGATATATACTAGAGTAAGGAATACAGAACAGCACAGATGCATATTGTGAAAGTCTCGCCGATAACGATTCTACTACCCAGCCATATGATTGACAGCAATTAATTTCAATCACGAGAACTTGTTATAGGTGCGATAGGTGACCAGACACGAGACTAAGGGATTTTTTAAAAGGTTCAATGTGAGAAAGCGACAAGTTGCGATCTAGATTTCGGAGCATATCTTCCAGTTTATGAAATCAGCCTAAAAATAACTTGTAGCATCAGAAATAAACGTGAATGGGCGTCTGTGTTTTCTTCTCCTGCTATGGCCAACCTAGATTTCTCCGATGATGTTTTCTTGGAAACAATAAAGCATATTCATATTTGGGTCCTTTTAACCAGGGTATCTCTCATCGGCAAATTGAAAAAAGATGCAACGTGGAAATAAAAAGAAAAGAAACGTATCACAGATAAAACTGGAGGAAAAACAATTAAAAAAAATAAATAAAAACCTACACAGTAGTCACATACATACACACACATTAGCCAGGGAGTAGGTAATACATATTTCTTTCTTTTTCCAATGTACAAAAATCCGATGTGCATGCTTGTTTTTTGAAAATTTGTTTGGTGAACATTGTCATGCATTTCCATCTGATGTTGCGTTGTATTTTGGCACCATTTTCGTTATGTTTGAGTTGAATTGTTTTTATGTAAGTTCTCATTGAGTACGACACATCTTATTTTTTTTATTAAAATAAGCTTGTTTCCAGGTACTTATGTGAATTAAAGAAATACGGATAACGAAATTCTCGTGTACAGTAAATATAATTGTTTAATTTGTTGTTTTCACGAGGCCAGTGATCTTTTTTCTTGGGGGTGAATCTGTAATGCTGATATCGGTGATTGGTTGTTGTATATATATATATATATATAACAGCTAATTACCAATATATATATGTGTGTGTGTGTGTGTGTGTGTGTGTCATTTTCTCTTTCAAACATGTTGGTTAAATTGGACAGAGACTTCGTATGTGCCGATTTTATTGTTGCGACGCTTAAGTCTTCGTAAGTGTAGTTTGACATTTAGATGGAATGAATTTAAAAGGGCGCCATTTTTTCCCCAAGTACTTTCGGCCCCAGCTTGAGCTGTCTTCGGGAGAACGTACTGTGAAATGACAAATCCAATGACGAGTCGCATGCATTTATATAAAGAGTAGAAGGAAGAATAAATGCAAAGGGAATTTGCAAAAGAAAAGAACTTTACTGAACTTAAGAGGGAGAAATAGTGGGAAAAACATCCAAGGCATTTCAGGATGCAGCTGACATTCTAAATTGATCTTGTTTAAAAAAGTTTTCTTAATCTTTATACAGAGAGCTTCAAGAATTTGAAGTTTTTTTGTGTAATGTGGAGGTGTTTTCACTTAGAATATTTCTGTTTTAAGAGGAGGAGGAGGAGGAGGAGGAGGAGGACGAGGACGAGGAGGAGGAGGAGGAGCATAAAGTTGTTTTTAGATTTTAAGAGGTGGAAGTTTGCTTGCGAAAAATACGGCGCCTTTTTTAATTCATTCCATCCAAATGTCAAATGATTCATACAAAGAAAAATAGACAGAAGCGAAATGTCTGTTCTATTTGATTAAACACACACACACACACACACACACATATATATATATATATATATATATATCGTGTTTTTTTATTCTACATAGTGGAGTTCTGGGGATGTAGTGGTCACGACATCATAGTAAGTGAGTTCGAACTCAAGTCACGCTATTTCGTTCACTTTCGGACTAATACTATTGAGTAAGGTATGGACAACCTTATCTCACAGCTATGGCTTAAATAGTACCACAACTGTTGTTCTACGAGGATTGCTCTGGCATTAAATAGCCATCGAAGGTTAATATCCTATTAAACAAAAAAAACTGAAGCCAAAAATACTGTATATTAGAAAAGATATGCGCGTGTCTTGAGACCTGGAGAGGTGATTTGGTTTCTGAATGTCGATGAAGGAAGGGAAAAAGGGAACATAAAAATATAAGTAATAATATAGTTGTAATATGAGTAAATCGAGATATGGATTTGAAAATGAGGAAGAGTCAGAATGCAATGTATTGACCTCCTCCCCACATTAGGGACTCTGCAACCCGGCTCTGTGACCGACAGCAAAAGGTCAACCATGAGAACTACCGTTGTCGGTGTAAGAGGCAGTCAGATACTGATTTTTGAAAGGGATTAGTCCTTTAATTACTGGGAGAGTGATAAGTCACCATTTAAATTTCAGGGAAATACGAAACCGCCACTTCCTCATGCCATTTTGGGGTGAGATACGATTTATAAAAGAATGAATTGTTTCTTGATCGACAGAACAAAAAACCATTTTACATATTCCTGTTTACAAGACTGATCAAAAAATAATTTGTCACATGAGAAATAAACGTGAGATTTTTGTAAGCATGTGACTGTTCTTTCCTTCCTGATATACACAACCGATCACGTCCTTTTCTATTCGTCTTTGTCTCTTTGTTTTTTCAACTTACTACGAAACGCCTTCTATGCAACAATATGGAAACTGCACATTTACTTATCAATTTATTATACATACCTCGGTGTCGATTCCATGGAGATGTCGATGGTCTGAAATCTTTGGCAAACTCTGGTTTAGATCTAAGCCAAATCCTTCATCTCATGGTATTCATAACTTAAAAATAAAATAGAGCAAATAATCATTAGACTATGCACTTTTTATTAACCAATCATATGGTTTAATTTCATTAATCCTTTCGTTCGACATTTTATTCCTGGCAACGGTAAATAACAGGGCATTAGTTGAATATCGTATATTCTCTTCTATAAGTCGATCTTGTGTATAGAGTGACTTTTGATTAATGATCTCGAAATCATTGATTTTTTTTAACTAATCTAGTTGATACTAGTCTTTCCCATTTTCTTGAAATTTCAACCATACAAAATGACTACTCATTAATAGTTCGATGTCAATTTTTTCTTCATTATCAGGTTTTCAAATATGACTAATACACAAGTACATAGGATATTTTAGGTACCCTTTGTGTAACGGTTATCCTCTTAGGGAACGGAATCGGTGACCTAAGTTAAAATCCTAGGCCTGACTGTTTGCGTTTCACTTTGGGTCAATGCCCTTGGAAAATACATGAATCCATCTGTTCCCTCTCAGCTATAGATAAAATAATTGTGCAGACTGGGTTCTTTCACTTTTATTAGGCAACCTAACTATGAGAAGAAAACTGAATTAAAGACAGCTATACTCCGCTTAAGAACTGACTTTGTGTCACATTCTGACCGTGGTGGAGGGCTTCGGTAAATGATACATACGCTATTTTAGAGTTATATATATATATATATATATATATATATATATATATATATATATATATATATATAATATCAGAAGCGATGTTTTTAATTTGTATTTTTTAACATTAGTAGAGAGGTTTATAAATGAAACATTGTCAATTATAATTAATTTTTTTACTTTTATTTTCTTTACCTTAATTTCGGTTGTTGTTATTCTACGACCATCAGCAAGCAAATAGTCACAAGTATAACAATATTTCATGAAATAAAAAAAATGAGTTTTTTTAAAAAGTTTAAACATTTTTATTGCACTAACGCAAACAGTGTAACTTTACAATCTTCCAACATACGACCTTGTAATATTTCAAGCTAAATCTAGAAACTATATGATTACTCGAATAGTTCACGTTATTTCTGATGGGAATATTTACTCATGGATCAATATTTCTGTCGAGGATCAGATTTTATTCCTTTAGTCGGGAAAATTCTATGATGAAAAAATGAAAATAATTGCAAACTCTAAGACGTAAAACTAGAAATTATAAAAGTAAAAAAAATATGTGAGAATTAGAAACGATAATTATTTAACATAACAATGGTGATCATTGAACATATTAATAAATATAAATTTTAGACTCGACAAAACTTGAATCATACGCTAATAATAACAAATAACAAAATATTTATCCCAATAAGAGAATTTCTGAGCACTCCATCCCTCAACCATGGGTATGTGAGACAAAGTCAATTTTTAAGTAGAATAAGCTGGTTTGACTTCAGGGTTTTCTTTCTCCTAGACTGGCTGCTTAAACATGAACCTAGTCTGCCCTACTATTTACACCAAATTAGGTCGAAGAAAAGATGGATTCATGACTTTCCGAAGGGCATTACCAGGACGGGAAATAGCTTCGTCCTGGATTTGAACTCTGACCACCAATTCTATTTCCTACAATGATGCCCGTTACGCGAAGTGCGTCTCCCAGAGCACCTGGTGTAGTGGCAAGCTAACTGATAATTGTTAATGAGTTCGATTCTCAGTGAGTGTTCCATATTTCAGGTCTCAGTGGAGAGATCAGGTTGCTAAATACATTTGGCTTATAATGCTTCGTGTAATCAAATCGGAATTTCCAATTACTCTGTAGATATACCAGTTTTTGTGACCGATATATATATATATATATATATATATATATATATATATATATATATATATATATTATAAAGTAACATTGTTTTATATAAGTAGATGATGAATGTGTGAGTGTGTGATTGTCTAAAGTGGAATGGAGCACTCATAACATTTGGGTGCGTTTGTAAAGAAAGTTCTTTTTTCATTTCAAATATGTTCCTAATTAGAATTACATTTCATAAGAAAACCCACCGGATTTTTTTAAATACGTAAATTATCCACTGACATGTGTGCTGTTAAATACCAACTTCCGGAGTATCAACATTAAATTCAATTTTACAAAGACTTTTATCTCCATTGACTATTTTTTTAACATGTACGCACAAATATATTCTGTAACTTTCTGGTTACCTCTATTACAACTAATAGCATAATATTACTCCATCAGATTACCAACCAAGTTCAATTAAGAAGCCTTAAAAAGGTTACCATATGAATTTTCTAATAAAGGCAGCTCACAAAACGACCAGATAATAGTTATGAAAGCTAAACTGAACATACTGTTTTTAATAAATAAGGCGAATCTTAGCGTAGAAAATACCAAGATTTTAAGGAAATAATACGTGGTTGTTATATTTACATTCTTCTATGTCATTATTAAGCTTAGCAAGTACGTAGAACGTAAGTCTAAGACCCTCTGTCCACTGGCTATATATGGCTCTAGGATTATTTATTTGTGGCCTGTGGCAAAACCGCTTAATGTCTAAAACTTAGACATTTGATTTAAGATAAATTTTTATTAAAATTATTATTTTGTCCAAGTTTCAAGACTCAATTAGAAGATTCGAACCTCAGTAATAACCATTAGAACCCTGAGCATCCAATGCTCGTAGGCCAGTGTTGGGTGTATAACCAACCCGTGACTGTTGAGTCACATAACTGGATAGCTCTCCTGTTAAGAAGAGATAACACTTCTTGTAATGGTGACGAAAAGAAAGCCGTTATTGTGTCTAGTTCCGTTATTGTCTCCATTTACAACTAGTACATAACGTAATATAGTGGCAGCTGGTTATTAAAACGCCTCTGCTAATTTGAAGAGATCACAGGTTGTCAACCACGCAGTAAGCTGCTATTTTAAATTTTTATTTCTGTTCATTTTATTTTAATTATTTATTTATTTGTTTCTATTGATATTTTGTCTTTGATCCCGTCGCGAACTGACGTATTGATGCTGTTAACGTCGTTGATTTTCCACACTATCACTACTTGTTTTCTCTCTCTCTCTCTCTCTCTCTCTCTCTCTCTCTCTCTCTCTCTCTCTCTCTCTCTCTCTCTAGCTAGCTAGCTAGCTAGCTCCCTCTCTCACTTGGATATACACAATACTTTTTTCTCTTTCTTCTTCTCACTGATTCTTCTATTCACTCCCGTTATTTCTTGTGGTAACCTTGTCTTGTTATCACAATGCCTGAGGAAGAAACTCTAGCTGTTGTTTCTATGGTATGTCTGGTTTTCTCATCAGAGCCCCGGGACGTTTGACTTTTTTCGCAGACTCATGGAAACACTTCCATAGAAGATGGATGAACAACTCCCTACTATCCGAGCTGAATCGCAGACCCAGGGGAATACATGTAGCAATAATAGAGAACTGACTGAGCAATGATGCAATGAAAATATACCAAGGCATGCACTTTACAACACCCGAAAACGAGCGTACCATCCAAGAAATGTAAGATGTCTTTGAGGACTAAGTAAAAGGTATCACCAATGAAAGATGAACGTTTCGTATTTCGATTGAAAAGTCAAGATGGTCGTGAATCAGTTGAAAGTTTTTATAGCAGTCTCCAAACCATTTCAAAGACATATAATTTTTGTGACAAATGTCGAGACTCACTGATGAGGTACCAAATGGTTCCTGGTATATGGAACCACGGCAACAGATAAGACTCGCTAAAGATACAATATATGACCCATAATGGCGTATTTAAACGTGTAGGACAGCAGAGAATGCCTCTACCCATAGCCAGGGCATAAGAGCAGGGGAAACCAAGGAGCTTAAAGATGATGACACGAAGAGGAATGACCCAAAAAATGAATGACGTTTCTGTGACTATACGCACACATGAAACAAATGTCCTGCATATGGTAAACCCTAGATGAAAGAAACTATTTCGAGTTGCAATATCCCAACAAGGAAATGAAAATCAATAAACAAAGAAACAGCAGACCCCAGAAGAAAAATAGGTTGGAGTCCCATTGATCAGTTCCATATCTAAAGAAGAGGAAGAAGATACACAACAAGAGAACAAAGTCACAGCAAATAAAGAATTAAGAGATGTCAAATGCGTAATGATGTTGGATAAAAAAGAAGTCAACTTTCAAATTGATACTAGGGCAACGTTTGACATGCTTCCAACAAAATTTACTCGAGAAATAAAGACCTATAATAGGGTCTTGTCGATGCTAAACTTGGCCCTAGTGAGACCACTCGTAGTCTGTAGAATTATAAAGAACGCAAAGACATACAAAAGTTCCCCATTTTGAAAGGTGAAGATCATTGTCTGTCTCTGGTAGGCCTTCGAGTTAGTGAACAAATAGACCTGATGAAAATAAAGAATTTTCACCGTGATGCAGCTGTTGCTCTGAATGTTGAGTTCAAGAAGCTATTTAAAAAACAAGCTAGATGAACTACCGGGAACGACCACACTAGAGTCGAAGTCTGGTGCCATTCTTATGGTAATGGTTAACCGAATAATATCCATTTCTGTTCGTTCTTAGCTAAGGTAAGAACTATAGAGACTTACCAAAGTGGGGCTATTGAGTAAGTACAGAGAACCACACAATGTGTCAGCTAATTAGTACTAACTAAAAGGAACATTGGCTCGCAAAGAATATGCCTGGCTCCCCATGAACTGAACAAGGTCTTCATGCGAATGAATTATGCCCGAACTGGAAAATGTTCTCCATGATATGAAGGTTGCCAAAATCTTTATTAAGGCTGATTTATCATCAGGCTCTTGGCCTGTGAAACTGGATTTAAAACCTGTTTTAGACGGCAGCGGGTACCATTTTGACTGAGCTCATCAGCGAAGATATTCCAGAAAAGAATATTGGAACAGTTTCAAGATATGAAAGGAGGCACCTTTGCTGATGATTTGATCATGTTTTACAGGAACTAAGCCTGTTCAGGCCGTACTAAGGAGATGCTGCACATTGGAATTAATTCTAAGAAACTGGAAATGGGCCTGGATAAGATAACCTTCATGGGGCATCACATTATGAAAGATGGTTTCGTAGTCGACCCAGAAAAGTCAGAGCTATCTGAGACATGGAAATCCTGGAAACTGTTGAAGCCCTCTGCAGATTTCTAGACATGACTAATTAAGTAGGGAAGTTTATCCCAAACATAATCCTATTTACCAACCCCTCCGCTCGGGCAGGATATGACACAAGGTCAATTTTTAAGCGGAGTTTAACAGGTTTGAATTCAGAGTTTTCCTTCTCCTAGACTAGTCGCCTCACCAAGGCTGAAGAACCTAGTCTGCCCTACTATTTACCCATAGCTGGAGGGAGAATAATTGGATTCATACCTTTCCCAAGGGTATTAGTGCTATGTGAAATGTAATCAGGCTCGTCAAGGATTTAAACTCGTTTCGTCGTGTCCACATCCTGCGACGATAACCATTACACCACGGGCACCTTCCCAAACATAATAACCATGATGAAACCCCCAATAAAGCCAAGAAGGATGTCTCATGAATATGGTCAGGGTTCAAACAGGCAACAAAAAATGATTACAAACTTGCTTGTTCTCACCTACTATGACCCTCTCTCCATGCAAACCGAAATGAAACAGAAAGCGCATGCTTAACACTCCGGAAACATGTCTTCGAAGAGCAAGGGACTTAATCATCCGGCTTGGTATGCCAAATGAAATTCGACACCGGCGTGTAGAAGTCTATGCTAGCGCAACCCGAAATTATCGTGCCAGAGTCAGAAAAAACATGGAAACAAATAGTGGCCGACCTTTATGATAGGAAAGGAAGAACCATCTGTTCGCTGTCGATAGATACAACAATTTATCAGACTGAGAGACTTACATCAGAGTCAGTAATTGAAGATATTGACTTCCGACAATGGGCCCCAAATCTCGTCAAAGACTTTCAAAAAAATTGCAAGGAAGTGGCTATCGAATCATGAGACTGTCTCAATCAATCTGTGCATTTGTAAATTTACCAAAATTTTATTGTATCTCACTAAAGTTTTCACACTTTTATCGAAATCACTTCACCAGGAATCACACACTTACACACACACACACACACACACACACACACACACACACACACACACACACACACACACACACACACATTTTCTATAATATTCTTTCTTGCTTTGAGAAAGTCATTCTGCACCACAAGATATAAAACTTTTGGTGAACATCTAGTTTATAATAATTTGTAGTAGTAGTAGTAGTAGTAGGAACTTTCTTCCGTCATGAATAAAGAATGAATGTAACAGACTGGTAAGGCCTCCCCAAACAACTGTCCTGGATATGACACAAACCATAATGGTGAGGCTTCAATCCTGGAGCTTTGGTGAATGCGGAGTACCCCTTCATTTGCCTTTACTCCCAGGTCCACTCGGGCCTGGAGTAATAGTACCTCTAAGGGTCTTATCTATGGGTCAAATAGAATTGTTTAACAATTTAACTGAGTGTAAGTAAATGACTGATGTTAAACTGAATTGTTAGTGTTACATATCAATACTTGAAACCATGAAACTGTGAAAAAACGAATGAGTATAGTTGAAAAGATTTATTTGTGTAAGATAGCAATACTTGAAACCATTTCATTGTGTGCAAAGAAATGAGTTCTGGTTTGTTTAAAATATTAACTACAAACAATTCATATTCATAATCACATATTTAATATACCTGGTGCCTTCAAAAAGTTTCCAGACTTTTTTTGTACAGGCATTTAAAATTGTCGTAGACTCTTGAAAATTCAGTATGTTATTGTTATACATCTTATGAGATGACTGGCCAATTTTTATGATTTCAGGTTCGAATGAGCTGCTACAGCAGGAATTGGAATACAACCAACTAAAGCCTGATTGTCACAGTTGGTGAATTTCAAAAATCCAATCTGGACGTGAGGACACTTTAGAAGAACGATATGCAATAAGATTATGTTTTAAACTAGGAAAAAAATGTCACGGATACGTATGGAATGCTTCAGACTGCTGCTTTTGGAGCATCTTGCAGGAATCGAGCATCAGTTTTTGAGTGGCATAAGAGATTCAAGGAAGTCAGGGAGTCTGTGAGGGATGATGAGATGTGTGGGAGGAGTAAGGAAGTCAATACACCAAAGGGTTAGAGTTAGGGTTACTATGTTGAGGTTTTAAGGGAGTTCATGAAGAGATTCTTAGGGAAGAGGCCAGCACTCTTCAAATCGGGTCAGTGGCATTTCCACCCGGACAATGCACCAGTCCACAACTCTATCCTTGTCACAGACTATTTGACCAAGATGGATATCAAGACACTTCTCCACCCTCCCAATAGTCCAGACCTTGCTCCCTAAACTCAGAGGCTGTCGTTATAGGATAATTGAGGAGATGAAAGAGGCTGTAACGAAGGTCATCGACACGCTCACACAAGAGGACTTCCATGTGGCCTTCCAAAAGTTTTTGGAACGGTACAACAAGTGCATTGCAGCCGGAGCATATTACTTTGAAGGGTACTAGAGTTTCACGTGTGTACTATCAATAAAAGTGCCCATACGAAAAAAGTCTGGAAACTTATTTAATGATCCTCGTATATACAGGGTGCGGAAGCAAAATATTGAATAATTTTTAAAACGTTATTTTTTAGTTTGATTAGTCCAATTTAAAAAAAACGTGATAAATCTAAATTTTCATGTTTAGCTCAACTATTCAAACACTTTTTCATTAAAAACCAGCCCAATATGAGTGAGCAAGGAAAGAAATGACAAAGAATCTAATATTTTCTTAACGCCGAAACCAAACCAAAGTTTTTTTTTTGTCTACAGTATACAATGAAAAGAAACCTTTTTTTTTTCTTTACAGAAAAAGAGCTTTTTAAGGAAAAGGGCGAGTGGAGGACTGAACAAAAAACAAGAAGGCTTTTTAACTGCTCTTGCTTCACCGATTAAGAAGGACCCCACATTGTCAATAAGAAAGCACGCTAATGAATTGAAAATCCATGAGAAAACTGTGTGGACAGCAATCAAACAAGATTTAAGCCCGGACCTTAAACTCTTGATTATTAGAAAACAAAACAAATGCAACTTCCAATCCAAATATTGGTTCGCTTAAGATTGCTATTAAGGCAGAATGGAATAAAATATCTGAAGAATTTATTTTGAAGGCATGCAAATCGTTTCGAAGGCGTGTTGATACAATGAATAAAAAAATGGTGGCCATATTGAATAAATTTCCTGTTAATCTTGTTTTATAACTGAGTCGTTTATCATTATACAAGAATATTCCTAATTTTTCTTTCGCATTCTGTGTAAACAGATTTTGGTATTAAATAACCTGCAAGGATTGATATGCCATTAAACCCAAGCGAGCAACCTTCTAGCATAGTTAATTTGTTTATAGTGGTGCAGGCTTCAGTAGGACCAGCCACACTTTTTGGATAAGCTGATAACAGAAGAATAGAGCACAAATGGGCCACGGGATTTGAATTCAAATTTTCTTTCTTTCTCCAAGTGCCCCGCTTGCCCTACTATTTATTCATAGCTTGGAGGAGAATAGTCGGATTTATGCTTTTTCCCGTAGTGCTTAGTGAAACACAAACAGCCTCGTCCAGGATTTGAACTCGGCTCGTTGATTGCGTTTCTTACAATTATAACCGTTACATCAAGTGCGTTATTATATAGCGTATAGGATAAACACAAAAGCTCTCTTATAAAGTTTCTAGAATAAAAAAAAGTGCTGTATCTGACTCCTTCCTTCTCCTCGTCTCACTATCTATCTATCTATCTATCTGCAATGATTCAAGATATGTTTTTGTGCTCACCTTATACTATAGTTTTGCTCTTTAAAAAATGAAAAAGAAAATAAATTTTGCATCAAGTCTAAAAAACAGAAATTACAGACATCCATTTTGGATTCAAATGCAAACCCACGCGGGTTTAGTTTTAAACAAACCACACGATTCTAAAAAAAACATATTCCAACCAATGGCAATAAAAAACCAAAAGTCTGAATTACAAAAGCAGCAAACGAAACTTTCACAACTGATCATAACAGACACAAAAACAGCAGCAGATGACAGACGGCAACAAGATTAACAACAACTATTAACTACAATCTACAATGTATCAACTTAATTGACGGTTCAACACAACTGTTCGCTGCCATACATCTAAGAATACTGGAAAAGACATTAAAATTCGTGGACTGACCAAACATCTAGCAAAGCAAGATGCTCGCTGAATTAGTAATTCCATAATTATTCCCAGTAAAACTCACCACGTTCTTATTTGTTGAATTTTTCTTCAACAAAGACATTTTCCCTTACAGGGACATACTTGCTTTCATACACCTGAATACAAATAACTTTACTTTGCTGTCCATTTACTCTCAGGTAATAAATTTCTATTTTGAAATTTTCGTCGAAAATTTGTTGTCAATGTTACTTGCTCGCCCTTTTCTTTTTTCCTTTTCGTTTGTTCCATTTCCTTTGGTCAGCTGACAAGCGGTTGAATTTTTCCCACTTTCTCCATGAATGAAGATAGTTTAGTTTGGTTTTATGACATATCAACTATTGTAGGTTATTTAATGCCAAATCCATTTTTATACATATAAACAGTTTTATTTCAAACAATTCAGTTTAGCATACAAAAACAGTTCCATTTCAAACAATTCAGTTTAACGTAACTACAGTTTAGTTCTATTTAACCCATTGATAGGACCCTATCAGCCTCTATCACTCCGGGCCAGAGTGGAGTGATGGCAATGAAGGGGTACTCCGCATTCTCCAAAGTTCCACCATTACTGGAACCTCACCATCAAATGGTTTAGTGTCATATGCAGGATACTCGTTGCGAGATGGTCTTACCCCTCTGCAGAGAAGCAGTTGGTGTATTCTACAGCTCAAGCCGACTCAGCAATAATGAGGCTGGAAGAATATTACGACATTCTTTACACTGCAAAAGTAGTAGAGTATAGTATAGTATACACCATATTATTCTAACTGTATTTCTTTTCCTTTTTTCAACTTTAAAGTTCACGTCATTTATCTATGTAAATTTGTTTCTACATATTCCTGAAATGTTTACAAATGCGTATGGTACCCCACCCATGACACACACAATTTAATTTATACTTGTCTTAACTCTTATTCACGCTCATATAAACATAAAATATACCCTGTTCCCCCCATAACAAAATAGACGTCAGACAGCTCACTCCCATTTTTTCTCAGAATAAATTTGTTTCCACATTTTTGCCTGAGAAATTTGAAACGAAGTCTTAAAGTTCAAAACCAAAAAATAAATACAAAAAAAAACTTTCTTTTGTCCCTTCTCAAGCCAATTGTATCTCGTCTCGTAACGAAAAGTCATGGTAGCTGTGTGTGTTTTAAAAAAGGTCGAAGGTTAACTGCTTTGCCTTATTTTCCCAAAGTCCAAATTAAGTAGTGTTATCTCTTGCACTCCGAAAACTGGGAGACAATAAGCTAAAAATAGTTTTTATTATATCCGTATGTAGTACTCAGTAAGGGGGAGGAGATCTGTCAATCTATCTCTGTGTGTGTGTATGTGTGTGTGTGTGTGTGCCGACTGTCATTGAACAATATTTTGCATGCGAGTTTATCCACTTCATAGTTTGCGTCCCACTGGTTTATCTTTTTCTAGACGAAGTAAAGCTTTAAAAATATCTATAATTGCTGTACTTAGATATATATAAGTATAACGCTGCATGCCGATTTTCTGTCTCTGTCTTTGTCTCTCTGTCTCTCTCTCACTCACACACACACACACACACACACACACACACACACATAGATCTTATCTGCATTTTTATCGATAATTTTCTTTTAATTGAATTATTTCCCTCGTCAATGGACTTTTTATTTACGACGTGTCGACTCTTTGCTCGTCTAAGTTTCTGGTAGTGCTGGGTTTATTCAGATAGTGACAGATGGTATTCAATGTTCATTAGAATCCAAATACAAGTACTTTTTTTTTATTTAAAATTATTCTTCGGGATAACGTTCACATGAAATCGTTGGAAGAAATGACAAATTCCCAAATGCTGTCTTTACCGATACTCTGTTTGCTGATGAAATCAAACGAGCTCAATTCCTGATAGCTGCAAAAGACGTGAAACTGATAGTCACTATGCAGTTTTAACTTCTGTGACTGCACTATATATATATATATATATATATATATATATATATATATATATATATATATATATATATATATACGAAGTGCCTTCAATAGGTTTACAGACTTTTTTCGTATGGGCACTTTTATTGATAGTACACACATGAAACTCTAGTCCCCTTCGAAGTAATCTCCTCCGGTTGCAGTGTACTTGTTGTACTGTTCCAACAACTTCTGGAAGCCCCCATGGAAGTCCTCTTGTGTGAGCGTGTCGATGACCTTCGTCACAGCCTCTTTCATTTCCCCAATTGTCTCATAACGACAGCCTCTGAGCTTAGGGAATAACCAAAAGTCACAGGGAGCAAGGTCTGGACTATAGGGAGGGTGGAGAAGTGTCTTGATGCCCATCTTGGTCAAATAGTCTGTGACAAGGATGGAGTTGTGGACTGGTGCATTGTCCGGGTGGAAATGCCACTGACCCGATTTGAAGAGTGCTGGCCTAGGAATCTCTTCATGAACTCCCTTAAAACCTCAACATAGTAACCCTAACCCTTTGGTTTATTGACTTCCTTACTCCTCCCACACATCTCATCATCCCTCACAGACTCCCTGACTTCCTTGAATCTCTTATGCCACTCAAAAACTGATGCTCGATTCCTGCAAGATGCTCCAAAAGCAGCAGTCTGAAGCATTCCATACGTATCCGTGACATTTTTTCCTTGTTTAAAACATAATCTTATTGCATATCGTTCTTCTAAAGTGTCCTCACGTCCAGATTGCATTTTTGGAATTCACCAGCTGTGACTATCAGGCTTTAGTTGGTTGTATTCCAATTCCTGCTGCAGCTATTCATTCGAACCTGAAATCATAGAAATTAACCAGTCATCTCATTCGATGTATAGCAATAACATACTGAATTTTCAAGAGTCTACGACAATTTTAAATGCCTGTACAAAAAAAAGTCTGGAAACTTATTGAAGGCACCTGGTATATATATATATATATATATATATATATATATATATATATATATATATATATATATATGCGCATGGGCGCGTGTGTATGTGTGTGTGTGTGTGTGTGTGTGTGTGTGTGTGTGTGTGTGTGTGTGTGTGTGTGTGTGTGGAATATTGATAATACAGTTTTCTATAAATAAAAAGAGCTCAATATAATTCATAGAGCGTATAGATATTTTAATCTATATTAGGTTTGCGTTGACAGTCAGCAATTCTCATTAACTGTCTGTTTCTCGCCTATGCGTTCATCAGGCGAGTCTCTGACAGTTACCAAACACCGTTAACTCTATGTCTATGCTAACGTTATATATATATATATAGATAGATAGACAGAGAGAGAGATAGACAGACAGACAGAGAGAGAGAGAGAGAGAGAGAGAGAAGAAGAATGAAATCTAGCAAAATGAAAAAAAAAGAATTGGAAAAAAATCAAACTGTCATATTTCGCCACACGATTTGACGTCATCAGAATACAAATGATTTTATTTCCAAAATCAACATGAACAGTTAGAGGTGTGATTTATCTATTTTTTCAATTCTTAATGATAAAAATTTAAGTGTATAGTTGTGGAAGACGGATTGTGGTCTAATCTATTTTTGTCGTTCATGTATTTTAGTATTCCGCATTCTATGTGTATTAATTTGTGAGGAATAAGAATACATTGCCATAACCCATATATATATATATTTAGAAATATATTATTTAACTTTCAAAATATATTAGCGAACTTTCGCTTACTATAGTAGTAATAAGTGTGAAGTTTGCTTATAGAGAATTGCTTCTATGTAATACGTTCCTGTTTCTGACTAATTTTGAATACATTTCTGATTATTTTGGGAACTGTTTGTTACTCTATTTATACTAGATCAGATTTCTTTTCAAGTTTCGAGGCAAGTTTAATGTTTCTTGGTAATATTATTGCCTAGTGTTTGTTTTTGCTTTTTTTAAAAAATAGCATTTAGCATGTTTTTTTTTGTTTTTTTTAGCATTGTATATGAATGAAGAGGTTGATGGTAGAGTTCAGTATAACTTTTTCTTTCTTTGCTAAGGCTTTTGCTAATTTGTGAAAAGCGCTATCAATACCAAATACAATAGATTTATACATCTTTAATGGGGAAGTATTCTATCTACCATGACCATATTTTACTTCAATTTTCACGCGTTTTATTGATTTTTATGCTTTATAAATTTTGCGTTACTCAGTTTTTTCATAAATACCAATGTCTTTTAGTAAAGGTTCCATATTGTACAAAAATATATTTTCACAATCATTTTAAACGGGTAAATATTTCATGATATCAAACAGATCTATTTGACACATAGATTCGACACTAACAGGTACTTCTACTTCGGGTCAGAGTGGCTGTTATAGCAATGAAAGGTACTCCACACTGGGGAAAATTTTCTCCTAGATACATTATTCGTATTGTGTACGATTTGTAGTTTATTCACAGGGAGTGTAATCTTGGAAAAATAGTTTGTAATCCATGCTCGCAAAATATATTAGCGTAAGAACACATGAACATAGGACTTGAAAGTAGACATTTCATGCGACGATTACATTATCATAAAACATTTTAAATCATAATTTTCATTTAGAAAATAACGCTCTAATAAAAAGAAAAAAAGAAAAAAAGAAAAAAGAAATAATCTACGGCGACGATTATGTAGAGAGAGTGTTTTTTTTTGTTATTCCTCTGCAGTCATTTCACGTTGGTGTTATTAAAATATAATCTCATTCCATTCTCAAATTGATATCCATGAAATGTTGAATACTAAAACATAAACGACAAAAAATAAACAAAACTGATGGACATCTCTTTTTCCATGACGGTGAAGTTAATTTCTTATAATTAATCATTCAAACGTTTTAGATAAATTCTGTTTCTCTTCATTTTTGTTATAATGATGATGTCAGACAACAGGTAAAACATGTCTGCTTTGTGCATGAAATTTTCAGTGGCTGAGAAGTGCAAATCATCAAAAATTTGCCGAGAATGTTTTAGCGAAAAAATGTTTACAAATTGGTTAAATATTGGTTTGCTTCTACGAAACTGAGTCGAAAATTAATCAATGCAAAGGAAACACATTGACTTTCCGTTTGAGAAAAAGACCTAGTTGCTGCGGTCAGTAAAGGAGGTCATGCTCACAGTCTTTTGCTATATGAAGGGACCCATCGCTATTGATTTCCTTAAAAAAGATGCAACTCTAAACTGTTCTTTCTATTGCAAACTCCTTTGGCAAAATTTACCCCTTATTTATTGAATGACCCTTTTATATATATATATATATATATATATATATATTTTAAAGAAAGACTGCTGCCTAACCACACACACACACACACACACACACATACGTATATATATATATATATATGCGTGTGTGTGTGGTTAGGCAGCAGTCTTTCTTTAAATATGTTTGATTAAATAATAAAGACACATTTTGTCTATATAATTTTATTAAGATTCTTTCAAGTTTCCTGATAAGTGTCTTTGTTTTAGGTTGAAATTGGTAGATGAAATTACCAAAATTGTCCTGAATGCTTTCGGACCTTTCATAGGCCATCATCAAGGGTTGTTTGCATGTGTAAAGAGTGTTTTTATGAGTTTTTTTTTTTTTGCGGGGTGGGGTATAACATTACAAAATTACGGCAACGAAAAGGTAGGATAAAACTGAGATGCTGATGACATCGAACGAATTTAAAACAGAACGCTATCAATATAAATAGAATATTATCGAAAAAAAAGAATACTATCAAAAACAAAAAAACAAAAAACAAAGGCATTTCATAATTGAGAGAAGAGGGGATACAAGTAGCGTACCAGTTATCGACTTGGGAAAAGAAAATAGTGGCGTGATTTTAAATTCTGGACGTCGCTGTTAAGGTTTCTCTTTCGCTTAAAGCCTTGGGAAATGTATGAATAAATCTACACTCCAGCTAGCTACAAGTAAATAATTGGGTAGACTGGATTCTTTAACACTGGTACGGCAACCGGAGAAGGATAAATCTGAATTTAAATCAGCGCTGGTTAGCTTAAAAATTGACCTTGTGCCGTACCCTGCTCGTGGCAGCAGAATATATATATATATATATATATATATATATATATATATATATATATTGTCATCTACAGACAGACTGTTTCGTTGTATCACAGCTCTTATCAGTGTGACTAAACACGCAAGAAGCTTCAACTGGGATCGGAACCCGGCTGACTTTACGCCCGTCGGATATCTTACCGTACATCCATAAGCAAACTCGGCGTGAGCAGAGGGATTTTAAGGCATATGAATAACTTTATATTGTACATCGTACTAGCATAATGAAGAAATGATGAAACCATAATGAAGAGGCATGGCACTTCTTTATAAATCTCTTTATTCTTTCTTAGGATCCAAACTTCTATAGCGTATAGAAGAGACAGGGTGACGAATACAGACGGAAGATTGCTACATTGACCTAACACTTCTTAGCACTTCTTCTGGCAGCTCGCCGGTCACTCGCTGTTGCTCTTCAGACTTCTTGACTGCTCGACTGTGTATCCGAGACTGATCATATCTGATGTGGGTAACCGTGTACATATAATTTCATAACTCCAACACGTTCTTCCTTTTGTCAACCCATGTGATCTGGTTACATCCGTGTATTGCTTGCTTTCCGGTGATCAAATTGTTTACACCGGTGCCTCCTGTGTAGAAAAATCACTAACTGATGGCTCTGTCAAAGGTCAATATGCAACATTTAATTTTGTTTAAATATATACGCTTAACGGCTGCTGAACTCTCAATTTATTACAAAAGCTTAGCATTACGAGAGTGGCAACCACTAATTCCTTCGCGGGAGTGCTCAACTCCCGGTTGGAGGAGCATATGTATTTATATATATATATATATATATATATATCGCCAATGGCCTGGGAGACCGGAATTCAATCCCAGGTTGAGTCATACTAAAGACTCAAAAAATGGCTCTTGATACCTTCTTGCTTAACACTCAGCACTATAAGGTACATATCAAGGGTAAAGTGGACCAATCCAGGGAAAGGAGTAGCATCCTCCCTTACACTTCGGTGTAATAGCCATTGAAAAGGGAGCCTTCGAGTTGCCCCTGACTATGGTCGCCAACTTTATATATATATATATATATTTATAACAGTGTTGTTGTCATTATCTCACTTTGTGGGTTTATGGCAGACCAAATGCGGTATAATTTAGAGAGTGCTCAGTATCTGTGATAGAGCTATTATATGATAATAAGTAAAAGTATATTAATTTTCATATATGTTTAATAGCATGGAAGACTGTCAGCGACCATAGGTTTCATGCCGTCTTATAACGTCAATCATCAGGCAGAGAAAGAAAGATATTTTAATATTTAAAATTTTTCCATTTTCAATATATCGTTTTTAAGAATCTAATAGCATTATCTTAATTCTGTTTGTATTTTAATTTAAATTCAATCAAATGCTTGTTTAGAATTTACCGATATCAACGTTCATTGAGATTTTTGAAAGTTATCATCAGATACGGCTGGCTGTTTTCTTTCTTTCTCTCTCTCTCTCTCTCTCTATATATATATATATATATATATATATATATTTATATAATACTAAATTTAATATGCCTGTTTATTGGTCCCCGTGATAGACAAAAATAATATTCCTTTTGATGAAAGAGAAATTTTATTGGTAGATATTCTCTAAGAATAAACATTAATCAATGGAAATGTTGCTGTAGAAAACCATCAAAAGAAAAATGATTAGCAAGTTGTCTTAATAGAATATTTATTCACATTTAATTAAACATGATATAATAAGGTTTGTAGATCTGTTTTCATGCAGAAGATATAAAATAATTACCTCACATTATTGTTTTGTTAGAACAAAAAGTACGGACAAAAAATAAAAATGCTTAAATCGAGAAATCTCTGTAGAATTACAGAAATTACGTACTTTTTTCAAAAAAATTCTGTGAAATCTTTCATATAACAATAACTTCAGAAGATAATATAAAATATAACTGATAAATGTTTCTTTTCTTTCGTGTGGATTGATCTTTTTATAGAAACAATTACCGTTTGTAACTGCTCGGTGTTAATTTTGAAGTGAATACAAAGATTGGAAAATAGACACTGTCTAGAAAAATAAAATACTTAGACGGGATTTTTGACATTTTCTCTTTTGATCTCGCGATTTCTACATTTCTTAATACTGACCTTTTTCCTCAGCGTAAACGTTTACTTCAGCTTGTATATATGAGCAACTTATGTAATAAAATTTAGTATTGCGCATTCAGTACGTTATTTACATGGGTCAGATCACATCTGAGTGAAAAGAGAGTAAAAATAAAAATCAAAAAAGAAAGTTTCGTGAAGGGAAGGAAATCGCGCATATGACTTTGCTAAAATGAATGTACAAATAAATCAAGTATACATGCTAATCATATAGTCGGTTGGTTGATAGGAATTTATGGCATATCAACCCTAATAGGTTATTTAGTGCTAAATCCTGTTTATACATATATATGTATGATTTGTAAACGGATTGTTTGTAGGTAACATTTTAAACAAGCCAGAGCTCATTTGTTTGCACACGCTTTAATAGTTTCAAGTATTGCTATGTAACACGAACAGTTCAGTTTAATACCAGTCATTTATTTTCACACAGTTAAATGGTTAAACAGTTCTATCTGACCAATAGATAGAACCCTACCAGGTAAAACTACTGCGTGTTAGAATGGATCTGGTAGTAAAGAAAGGATTACAAAGTTTAAGGATTGGAGATTCACAATCAAATGCAGTTTAGTGTCACATCTAGGACACTCGTTGTTGGAGTCTCACTGTTGATCATATTGGAAAACCCAATGCTCGTGTAATATTTGAAATATAGGATTCCTGGGTCAAAGATCAACGCAAGGTCTAGAAAAACTCGACGTTTGTGGACTTATTGATGCTTTTCATGTGCTAGGTCAACAAAAAGAAATCAATTTGATAAAATTCTGTCAATTCTCACCCTGAAAATACAAAACTTGCAACATTTTCTAAAAACCACACTGTGTAACGTACACTTGAAAGATGCTGAGGTAATAGTCGACGGAAACATGTTTACATGACAAATAAAGCTAACAGAACGAAAAATGATATAACAAAAATATTCAATCTCAAAGCTTCGAAAAACGATATAAAATTCTAATTTGAAACGATAATAAAAATGAAATAAAATGAAATAAAAGATAAAATAAAGCCCATCCTTCAGGAGTCAACCAAGTACTTTAAATAACAGCAGAGTATAAATATCTTGTTTCCTGGAACTCAATAAATTCCCAAATAGCATGATGTAATACAATTACATTTGACTTTTATAGAAAGGATTGTTTAGGATATGTGATAGTTACTTCCCTTTTGCAAGCTGAGTTATAATTGAAAATGGCCCACACAGGCTCAAATTTATTTGTTTTAATTGGAAATTTTATTTTGTACTAGCATTTGTAATAGGTGCATGAGCATCCGAGATAAAGTATTTCCATTATTAAAAACAATTTGTACCACTGCCTGTTTTTATCACGTTTTCAGTCGATATTTGCATCAATTTTCAAATTAGATTTAGGAAATACAAAACAAAGAAGTTCTTTTGATTGAAACTCGAACTAGCATCTCATACCACTGAAGTTTTCTTTGACATATAACATCACCTATACCATACTGATTATATAAGCCATTAAAAAACTTGAGTACTCATCCAAATGCTTTTTTTTAGCTGCAAGAGTAATGTCCTATGACTAGGGTAATCACATGCGCTTTCTGACTGGTTGCTTTGTCAATGCTTTCTGCACCCTCGTTGCATTTTTAAAGTTATGCAGAACAGGGATCGATGCAACTTGATCGGAACTTCTTATGACGAGTCGGAAGGTTAATTGTCGAGGACGCTGACATTCCAAGGACGAGACAACACTCCGGTAACAATTACAATATAAGTTTTTATTGCAATATGATTATGTAACCATATGTAATAATATAAGAAAAAGTTTGGCATACTTGTTAGGAGAGAAAAACGCAGTGAGAAATTTGATTTGGTTTGGTTTGGTTTTATGGTATATCAACCATTGTATGTTATTTAATGCCAAATCTTTTTAATACATGTATATTAAATATATGATTTCTAAATACATTTTATAGATTACATTTTTAAACGAGTTTGGTGTATTTCTTTTCGCACAGTTAAATGGTTTAACTTATTTCTACCTAATACGAATAATTCTATTTACAGTAAATCATTTGTTTGCACACAGTTTAATATTTTCAAGTGTTACTATGTATCACTAACAATTCAATTTAACACCAGTCATTTGTTTACACACAGTGGCAAAGTCTTATTCCAGCGTCAAGTTCTTCTAGCGACAATTTTCGCAATCTTGTCTTTCTCCCTTGGTCCTTATTTTCTCCGGTCTCTCAGTGAATATTAGGATCTTCGATCCGTTCATTTCTGTTTGCCATTTTGGTTTACTATTTATATAACAAATAAAAGTAACCAACAGAAGTAACTGTTATCATAAAATATATGAGGTGAAATATAGTTATTAACGAATTTTTAATTTTGCACAAAGGCAAATAATTGAAATGCAGGACCACCTTGTAAACAACTGTCATATATATATATATATATATATATATATATATGTGTGTGTGTGTGTGTGTGTGTGTGTGTGTGTGTGTGTGTGTGTGTGAAACTACCAATCTCTCAATCATTTGTTTGTGTTACGCTTTAGCTTGGAAATATATGCAGTTGACTGTATGAAACTGAAGGCTCTAACATACCCGAAGAGGGTAAAAAGTGAGAGAGATCATGGGTTGAGAAAAAATGTTCAGTAAATGTTTTAAATACACATATTGTATATGCTTACGTTATCTCAGATGATAACTTACCCTAAATATAAGACTTTTATGTTTATTTTTTTTTTAAATTTTATTGGATACTAAGTTTATAAAATTTGTTGTTTTAAAGTTGATTTAGTTACTTATAGTGTGCGTCAAATACAGGAAATAGAAAATTTCAACCAAATTTTAAACGTTGCATGCACGTATTCGTAAGGTAAGAATCACCCAATATATTTGTTGTGACTTTGTGATGAAGCAAAATTATTGCAGTTTTGTACATAGTTCATGGAATTTCCACTGGTCAAGCTATATGAAGATGATTATCTTGAAACTAACAAGAATATCAAAAAGTCTGCTGAAGACTTGAAGAAACTCGCTAGGATCTACTCAGTTGTGATAACCAGCAAAAAAACACTACTGTTGTGAATAATAATGATTATACTTCTACAAAATAAAGAGAACTTGCCGAATAGTGAACTTGGCCGTCCCGGCAGACCACAGAGTGAAAATAAAAGAAAGCGAAAAGAGATATAAGTACCTAAACCTTGCTAGAGAACTGAAAAAACTATGGAACATGAAGGTGACGGTAATACTAATTATGGTTGGTGCACTTGGGAAATCTCCAAATGATTGGTAATGGGACTGGGAGACTTGGATATACGAGAACAAGTAGAGACCATCCAGACTACAGCATTATTAAGATCAGCTCGAATACTGAAAAGAAGCCTGGAGACTTGCCGTCACTCAAGTTCCAGTGAGAAAACTCCAGCTAACGCTGATGTGAGAAACTCTCAAAAGGAGTAAATAATGATATACAGCCAGGATATAGAAATGGAATTTGGCAAAGAAAAATGTGCTAAGCTTATAATGATTAGAGGAAAAAGACAAAGAACAGAAGGAATTGAAATATCCAATCAAGAAAGAATAAGAACACTTGGAGAAAAGGAAAATTACTTGCATTCTTTTAATATTTGGGTATATTGGAAGCGAACACCATCAAATCAACGAAGATGAGAGAGAGAAAAAATTAGAAACCAAGTTAACGAAAGCATGTGTAGCTATCAATAGGCTATCGATTATATGGAAATCAGACTTAACCGATAAAATGAAACGCAGTTTCTTCCAGGCAGCGGTCACATCGATACTGCTATATGGCTGCACTACATGGACGCCAACAAAACGGCTGGAGAAGAAGCTAGACGGCAATTACACAAGAATGCTACGTGCAATCTTAAACAAGTCCTGGCGGCAACACCCCACAAGACACCAACTGTACGGCCACCTGCCCCCTATCACGAAAACTATTCAAGTTAGACGAACCAGACATGCAGGACACTGCTGGAGAAGCAGGGACGAACTCATAAGAGAGGTACTCTTATGGACCCCCACACATGGCCGTGCAAAAGCAGGACGACCAGCACGAACATACATTCAGCAGCTATGTGAGGATACGGGATGCTGACCTGAAGACCTACCTAGGGTGATGAATGATACGGTGGAGTGAAGAGAGAGGGTCAGGGATATCCGTGCTACCAGCGCGAGATGATGATGATGATGATGACCTCAAACAAACGAGAAAGTAGGTCGAAACAAAAATCTGCAACAGATCAAAGGGATAAACACCTGGACAGTGTACCTTGTAAAATACACGGGACCATTCTTAAAATAAACAAAAGACTAACTGAAATAGTAAATTGATGGTGATGCACATGGCTTTATACCAGAGAGAGAGGGGTGTGCATAAACAGAAAAGGAAAGAAGAAGAAATAGGACTTACGAGCATTGGAGATAGCGTAGATGCATCAACACAAGGAACCGAGTGTTACATTTTAAAAATCGAAGAGATATTAGCTATCAGTAACAGAATTAGCAATATAGTTACAAAGAGGAATAAAACAGAACAAGAAAACAGAAATTGGAAGAAAGAGAACAATATGAATATTTCATGGAGACAACAAGCGATATTAAAAAAAGAAAAAGCGGTCAAGGCTGAGTAAGGGGAACGCAGCAAGATGGGACAAAAGGAAAAGATGAAACAGTTATAATAACATCCTAAATAAATGCTGCAAGATGGCACAAAAGATGGAAAATGGCCAAGAAGGAAAAGAGGAAAAAGTAAACAACATCCTAAATGAATGCAGCAAGATGGCAAAAAAGGAAAAGATGAAACAGTGAATCGCATCCTAAATGAATGCTGCAAGATGGCATAAAAGGAAAAGATGAAACAGTTAATCGCATCCTAAATGAATGCAGCAAGATTGCACAATTGGAAAAGATTAAACAGTTACACGCATCCTAAATGAATGCAGCAAGATGGCACAAAAGAAAAAGATGAAACAGTTAATCACATCCTAAATGAAGGCAGCAAGATGGCACAAAAGGAAAAGATGAAACAGTGAATCACATCCTAAATGAATGCTGCAAGATGGCACAAAAGGAAAAGATGAAACAGTGAATCGCATCCTAAATGAATGCGGCAAGATGGCACAAAAGGAAAAGATGAAACAGTTAATCGCATCCTAAATGAATGCAGGAAAATGGCCAAAAAGGAAAAGAGGAAACAGTAAACTACATCCTAAATGAATGCTGCAAGATGGCCCAAAAGGAAAAGATGAAACAGTTACACGCATCCTAAATGAATGCAGCAAGATGGCACAAAAGGAAAAGATGAAACAGTTAATCGCATCCTAAATGAATACTGCAAGATGGCACAAAAGAAAAAGATGAAAAAGTTAATCGCATCCTAAATGAATGCTGCAAGATAGCACAAAAGGAAAAGAGGAAACAGTTAATTGCATCCTAAATGAATGCAGCAAGATGGAACAAAAGGAAAAGATGAAAAGGTTAATCGCATACTAAATGAATGCAGGAAAATGGCCAAAAAGGAAAAGAGGAAACAGTAAACCACATCCTAAATGGATGCTGCAAGATGGCCCAAAAGGAAAAGATGAAACAGTTACCCGCATCCTAAATGAATGCAGCAAGACTGCACAATAGGAAAAGATGAAACAGTTAATCGCATCCTAAATGAATGCAGCAAGATGGCACAAAAGGAGAAGATGAAACAGTTAATCACATCCAAAATGAATGCAGGAAAATGGCCAAAAAGGCAAAGATGAAACAGTAAACCACATCCTAAATGGATGCTGCAAGATCGCCCAAAAGGAAAAGATTAAACAGATAATCGCATCCAAAGTGAATACAGCAATATGGAACAAAACGAAAAGGTGAAACAGTTAAACGCATCCTAAATGAATGCAGCAAAATGGCACAAAAGGAAAAGGTGAAACAGTTAATCGCATCCTAAATGAATGCAGCAAGATGGCAAAAAAGGAAAAGGTGAAACAGTTAATCGCATCCTAAATAAATGCAGCAGGATGGCACAAAAGGAAAAGGTGAAACGGTTAATCGCATCCAAAATGAATGCAGGAAAATGGCCGAAAAGAAAAAGAGGGGACGGTAAACCACATCCTAAATGGATGCTGCAAGATGGGCCAAAAGGAAAAGATTATACAGTTAATCACATCCTAAATGAATGCAGCAATATGGCACAATAGGAAAAGAGGAAACAGTTAATCGCATCCTAAATGAATGCTGCAAGATGGCCCAAAAAGAAAAGATGAAAGAGTTGATCGCATCCTAATTGAATGTTGCAAGATGGAACAAAAGGAAAAGAGGAAACAGTGAATCACATCCAAAATGAATGCTGCAAGATGGCACAAAAGGAAAAGATGAAACAGTTAATCGCATCCTAAATGAATGCAGCAAGATGGAACAAAAGGAAAAGATGAAACCCATAATAGCATCCTAAATGTATGCAGGAAAATGGCCAAAAAGGAAAAGAGGAAACAGTTAATCGCATCCTAAATGAATGCTGCAAGATGGCCCAAAAGGAAAAGATGAAAGAGTTAATCGCATCCAAAATGAATGCAGTAAAATGGCCAAAAAGGAAAAGTGGAAACAGTAAACCACATCCTAAATGAATGCTGCAAGATGGCCCAAAAGGAAAAGATGAAAGAGTTAATCGCATTCTAAATGAATGCAGGAAAATGGCCAAAAAGGAAAAGAGGAAACAGTTAATCGCATCCTAAATGAATGCAGCAAGATGGCACAAAAGGAAAAGATGAAACAGTTACCCGCATCCTAAATGAATGCAGCAAGATGGCAAAAAAGGAAAAAAATGAAACAGTTACACGCATCCTAAATGAATGCAGCAAGATGGCACAAAAGGAAAAGATGAAACAGTTACCCGCATCCTAAATGAATGCAGGGAAATGGCCAAAAAGGAAAAGATGAAACAGTAAATCACATCCTAAATGAATGCAGCAGGATGGCACAAAAGGAAAAGATGAAACAGTGAATCGCATCCTAAATGAATGCAGCAAGATGGCAAAAAAGGAAAAAAATGAAACAGTTACACGCATCCTAAATGAATGCTGCAAGATGGCACAAAAGGAAAAGATTAAACAGTGAATCACATCCTAAATGAATGCAGCAGGATGGCACAAAAGGAAAAGATGAAACAGTGAATCGCATCCTAAATGAATGCAGGGAAATGGCCAAAAAGGAAAAGATGAAACAGTGAATCACATCCTAAATGAATGCAGCAAGATGGCACAAAAGGAAAAGATGAAACAGTGAATCACATCCTAAATGAATGCAGCAGGATGGCACAAAAGGAAAAGATGAAACAGTGAATCGCATCCTAAATGAATGCGGCAAGATGGCACAAAAGGAAAAGATGAAACAGTTAATCGCATCCAAAATGATCGCAGTAAAATGGCCAAAAAGGAAAAGAGGAAACAGTAAACCACATCCTAAATGAATGCTGCAAGATGGCCCAAAAGGAAAAGATGAAAGAGTTAATCGCATTCTAAATGAATGCAGGAAAATGGCCAAAAAGGAAAAGAGGAAACAGTTAATCGCATCCTAAATGAATGCAGCAAGATGGCACAAAAGGAAAAGAAGTAACAGTTACACGCATCCTAAATGAATGCTGCAAGATGGCACGAAATAAAAGATGAAACTGTTAATCGCATCCTAAATGAATGCAGGAAAATGGCCAAAAAAGAAAAGATGAAACAGTTAATCGCATCCTAAATGAATGCCGCAAGATGGCACAATAGGAAAAGATGAAAGAGTTAATCGCATCCTAAATGAATGCTGCAAGATGGCACAAAAGGAAAAGATGAAACAGTTAATGGCATCCTAAATGAATGCTGCAAGATGGCCCAAAAAGAAAAGATGAAACAGTTGATCGCATCCTAAATGAATGCTGCAAGATGGCACAAAAGGAAAAGATGAAACATTTAATTGCATCCTAAATGAATGCAGCAAGATGGAACAAAAGGAAAAGATGAAACCCATAATTGCATCCTAAATGAATACAGCAAGATGGCCCAAAAGGAAATGATGAAGCAGTTAATCGCATCCTAAATGAATGCAGCAAGATGGCACAAAAGGAAAAGATGAAATAGTTACACGCATGCTAAATAAATGCTGCAAGATGGCACAAAAGGAAAAGACGAAACAGTGAATCACATCCAAAATGAATGCTGCAAGATGGCACAAAAGGAAAAGATGAAACAGTTAATCGCATCCTAAATGAATGCAGGAAAATGGCCAAAAAGGAAAAGATAAAACAGTTAATCGCTTCCTAAATGAATGCAGCAAGATGGCACAAAAGGAAAAGATGAAACAGTGAATCACATCCTAAATGAATGCTGCAAGATCGCACAAAAGGAAAAGGTGAACGGTGAATCACATCCTAAATGAATGCTGCAAGATGGCACAAAAGAAAAAGGTGAAACAGTTACTCGCATCCTAAATGAATGCAGCAGGATGGCACAAAAGGAAAAGATGAAACAGTGAATCGCATCCTAAATGAATGCGGCAAGATGGCACAAAAGGAAAAGATGAAACAGTTAATCGCATCCAAAATGAATGCAGTAAAATGGCCAAAAAGGAAAAGTGGAAACAGTAAACCACATCCTAAATGAATGCTGCAAGATGGCCCAAAAGGAAAAGATGAAAGAGTTAATCGCATTCTAAATGAATGCAGGAAAATGGCCAAAAAGGAAAAGAGGAAACATTTAATCGCATCCTAAATGAATGCAGCAAGATGGCACAAAAGGAAAAGATGTAACAGTTACACGCATCCTAAATGAATGCTGCAAGATGGCACGAAATAAAAGATGAAACTGTTAATCGCATCCTAAATGAATGCAGGAAAATGGCCAAAAAAGAAAAGATGAAACAGTTAATCGCATCCTAAATGAATGCCGCAAGATGGCACAAAAGGAAAAGATGAAACAGTTACTCGCATCCTAAATGAATGCTGCAAGATGGCACAAAAGGAAAAGAAGAAACAGTTACCCGCATCCTAAATGAATGCTGTAAGATGGCCCAAAAAGAAAAGATGAAACAGTTAATTGCATCCTAATTGAATGCTGCAAGATGGCACAAAAAGAAAAGACGAAACAGTGAATCACATCCAAAATGAATGCTGCAAGATGACACAAAAGGAAAAGATGAAACAGTCAATCACATCCAAAATGAATGCTGCAAGATGGCACAAAAGGAAAAGATGAAACAGTTAATCGCATCCTAAATGAATGCAGGAAAATGGCCAAAAAGGAAAAGGTGAAACAGTTAATCGCATCCTAAATGAATGCAGCAAGATGGCACAAAAGGAAAAGATGAAACAGTTAATCGCATCCTAAATGAATGCAGGAAAATGGCCAAAAAGGAAAAGGTGAAACAGTTAATCGCATCCTAAATGAATGCTGCAAGATCGCACAAAAGGAAAAGTTGAAACAGTTACTCGCATCCTAAATGAATGCAGCAAGATGGCAAAAAAGGAAAAGATGAAACAGTGAATCACATCCTAAATGAATGCTGCAAGATGGCACAAAAGAAAAAGGTGAAACAGTTACTCGCATCCTAAATGAATGCAGCAAGATGGCACAAAAGGAAAAGATGAAACAGTGAATCACATCCTAAATGAATGCTGCAAGATCGCACAAAAGGAAAAGTTGAAACAATTACTCGCATCCTAAATGAATGCAGCAAGATGGCAAAAAAGGAAAAGATGAAACACTGAATCACATCCTAAATGAATGCTGCAAGATGGCACAAAAGAAAAAGGTGAAACAGTTACTCGCATCCTAAATGAATGCAGCAAGATGGCACAAAAGGAAAAGATGAAACAGTGAATCACATCCTAAATGAATGCAGCAGGATGGCACAAAAGGAAAAGATGAAACAGTGAATCACATCCTAAATGAATGCGGCAAGATGGCACAAAAGGAAAAGATGAAACAGTTAATCGCATCCAAAATGAATGCAGTAAAATGGCCAATAAGGAAAAGAGGAAACAGTAAACCACATCCTAAATGAATGCTGCAAGATGGCCCAAAAGGAAAAGATGAAAGAGTTAATCGCATTCTAAATGAATGCAGGAAAATGGCCAAAAAGGAAAAGAGGAAACATTTAATCGCATCCTAAATGAATGCAGCAAGATGGCACAAAAGGAAAAGAAGTAACAGTTACACGCATCCTAAATGAATGCTGCAAGATGGCACGAAATAAAAGATGAAACTGTTAATCGCATCCTAAATGAATGCAGGAAAATGGCCAAAAAAGAAAAGATGAAACAGTTAATCGCATCCTAAATGAATGCCGCAAGATGGCACAATAGGAAAAGATGAAAGAGTTAATCGCATCCTAAATGAATTCAGCAAGATGGCACAAAAGGAAAAGATGAAACAGTTACTCGCATCCTAAATGAATGCTGCAAGATGGCACAAAAGGAAAAGAAGAAACAGTTACACGCATCCTAAATGAATGCTTCAAGATGGCACAAAAGGAAAAGATGAAACAGTTAATGGCATCCTAAATGAATGCTGCAAGATGGCCCAAAAAGAAAAGATGAAACAGTTGATCGCATCCTAATTGAATGCTGCAAGATGGCACAAAAGGAAAAGAGGAAACAGTGAATCACATCCAAAATTAATGCTGCAAGATGGCACAAAAGGAAAAGATGAAACATTTAATATCATCCTAAATGAATGCAGCAAGATGGAACAAAAGGAAAAGATGAAACCCATAATTGCATCCTAAATGAATGCATCAAGATGGCCCAAAAGGAAAAGATGAAACAGTTAATCGCATCCTAAATGAATGTAGCAAGATGGCACAAAAGTAAATGATGAAATAGTTAATCGCATCCTAAATGAATGCAGCAGGATGGCACAAAAGGAAACGATGAAACAGTTAATCGCATCCTAAATGAATGTAGCAAGTTGGCACAAAAGGCAAAATGAAACAGTTAATCACATGCTAAATGAATGCAGCAAGATGGCACAAAATGAAACGATGAAATAGTTAATTGCATCCTAAATTAATGCAGCAACATGGCACAAAAGGTAAAGTTGAAACAGTTAATCACATGCTAATTGAATGCAGCAAGATGGCATAAAAAGAATTTCAGACTTGGTACCACTGCGTCGGAAAGTTAATATCTTGGGAATTTTGCAGGAGATTAAAATTTGGCCTTACTACCGAATGTTTTGTGCACAAACCATAATCCTTCCTAGAGAATGAGGTGTATAAATATCTTTTAAATTAGGAGATACAAAAGGATCACTTAATGTTGGCCCAAAGACCAGAACTAGTATTAACAAGAAGAAATTAACTTGTCAACTAGTGAGTTTTGTCGTTCAGACTGACGACAAAGGGAAAATAAAAGAAGGTGAAGAGATAGACAAATACTAGAATCTTGTTAGAGCAGTAAAATCTAAAAAAGCTGTAGCACATGAAAGTGACGCCAATACCAATCGTAGTTGGTGCACTTGGAACAGTCTCCAAACGCTTGGAAAAAAGACTGCAGAAGTTAGAAATCAGATTGGCTAGAATACTCACAAGAGTAGTGGAAACCTGAGGAGACTTGGTGTCACTCCGGTGAAAGACCACCTACTCATGCTGGAGTGAGAAGCTGGGGTGAAAAGTAAACAATAATCATAATAATAATAATAATACGCTGGAGAATTACAAGTGTGGGCGATGTGTGGAGAGAGACATAGATAGATAGATAGGGTTGAGAGAGAGAGAGAGAGAGAGAGAGAGAGAGAGATGAAACAGTCATATAATAAATGAATACAGCAAACTGGCACAAAAGGTGTACAGGTGCAGACATGAATGTGTGAGGAAAATTATCCGCTGAGGATTGTACCAGAAATTGAAATTTGATTATACTGACAAATGGTATGGGTATTTATTTAGCTCCTTATGAGGCCAAAAATTTGACACATGCCTGGTTTAATGTGGGAGTTCCCCACAGAGGTGAACCTCTCCGGGAGTGGGTGAAAAAAATTGCTTAGGTTCTGTCAGCATTCCCTTTCAGGGGTCCTTCAGGCACTGGACAATAAACCCAGTCCTTACCCCTTTTAGGTGACAGGGCAGGTACTGCCTTTGGAGAAGACCCCTTGGAACTAAGATTACTTACTCACCTATCCAAAACCATAATCTATAAGAAAATGATACGCTGAAGATTCTCTATGATTCTAAGATAAAAACTGATCACCCAATGCAAACCAGATGACTTGACTTAGTTAACAGGAAGAAAACTTATCAACTATAAGATTTTGCCGTTCAAGCAGACAACGAAATGAAAATAAAGGCAAGTGAAAAGATAAACAAACGCCTGGACCTTGCTAGAAAGCTGAAGAATTATGGAACATAACGTTGACCGTCATACTAATCATAATTGGAGCCTTTGGAACAGTTTCAAATAATTTGGAAAAGAGATTGGGCGAATCGGAAATCCAAAGAGGAATTGAGACAGTCCAGACCACTGCACTGCTGTGATCGACTAAAATACTTGGATAGAATTAGGAGGTGCTGGGGGACTTGCTGTCACTCAAACTTCAGTGAAAACCAACTACTACTGATATGAAAAACTCGCAAAGAGTGAAACAATAATCTTGCGCGGAGGAAACCTTAAAGATGAAACGGAATCGCAATTAATAACAACCCAAACACCTTAAAAACAAATGATGTATGCTAGAATAGATAATATTCAAGAGAGCAACAAGTGTAAGCTATATAAAAGAAGATATGAAACAGTAAAATACATAAGAGAATGAAGGTACGTAGCCTAGAAGGGTTACATGATTGGGTGAGGAAGGTGATCCATTCTGCAAGCGATTAAACTTTGACCATACATATATGCACAAACTAGAAACGGAAAAATAAAACATTAAATTCTCTAAAGTTTTGAAATGAAAATGGATAATCCAATTTAGGCCAGAAGACCAGACTTTGTTAACATTAAGAAGTGGACATCGCTGTTCCAGCAGATCACATATTTTAATTAAAATAAAGTGAAAAACTAGATAAATAATTGCACCTTGTCAGAGAAATAAAAAGAGTCGTGAAATATGAAGGCGACTGTAAAAGCAGTCACAGTCAGATCTATTGAAACAATTCCAAAGAACTTGCAAAAGAGACAGGGATAACTAGAAATCTAAAGAAGGAGTGTGGTGGGACGCTCGAATGACTTGCTATCACTTGAACTTTAAGAAAGACCACCAGTTACTGACGATGGGAAAAACTCACAAAGAGTATAGAAATCTTGCATGAAAACATCAGTAGATATATGTAAATAATGTTCATACGTAATAATATTAGTAGTAATGATGATAAATCAGTTTATTATAAATCATCATTAAAGTTGCTGTATATCATAAACGACAGGATTATTTAGATATGGGTTGGCACTTCTTGTCAATGGGTTCGAGATTGTATCATCGGGCATGGCGGCGAATTTAGAAAGTATCGGTCGCCTGTCTAAAGCCTGACAGTAAAATGTAATATATGTGTGTGTAGTGTAAATGATTGAATAAAAACACCGATATACAGATTAATAAATTTCTATTTCTTTAAACTGAGGGAAAAAGTTTGTTGAAACACAGAAGTTAAAATGTCTTTTTTTGTAAGAAAAGATAATATTAGTCAGAACGTAAATATTTTCAAGAGAGGAAGTGAAAATTCATGCATGAAAATATAGCAGTTATTGTTTGCTTAAACCTAAATAATATTTTGCGCGTGTAAAAATCTTTGTGTGAGTATGTTATTTTTTGAAAGAGAAAATATGTTTATGTGTATAAAGCATATGCAGCTGCTGAAATTTTCATCAGCAAGCCTTTCGGGATTAATAAATCTACGTAAACATTAACATATTTATCTAATTTGGGATTATTAAACGATGTTGTTGAAATTAAATGGATTCTTGAAAGAAAAGAATCAAGATTTTCACTCAAAAGAAATAAACCGAAAGGTAGTTGAATAAGTATGGAATAATTCCACACTTACTAAAGAAATATATATTCCTTCGCTTATTTGTAAGTTTGAAGTTGACGCGAAATAAGATAAAAAAAAGTTGATTCTATTTGGTTAAAAATGTATTTTTTAACAATTTAGGAAGGAAAAGATTTCTTAAATTATTTTGGTATTGATCCTTGGAATTTTTGGTGGCTAGATCATCATCTGTTAAGTATCTCAAAGAATTTTCAAACGACTTGCTAATTAGTCAATAAATGCAAAAATGTGGATACAAAAATTACAGCTTCACGAACCCATTTTTTACACAATAATTAACACTATTTTTAGTACGGAAATCAGTTGATTGTGTATTGAAGCAGCAGATTTTCTTGTAGGCATATTGAAGAACAGAAAAGAATTTTGTATTCAGCTTTTTATCGGCTTTTTCTTCTTGGTCAATATTGTAATAGTCCAAGTATATGTACTTTCGACCATTGTTGGTCATTGTCGATGACCTGGGTGCTTCTATGTTCTGGAATTATCCAAGAAAAGTTAGCACCAGTAAATGCGGAACACGAAAATTCTTGTTTGTCGATTTCAATAATATAAATATATATATGTGTGTATATAAGGGTCGTTTAAAAAATTCTTACCCTCACTTACAAGGAGTCGAAGAAACGAGGCAGTTTTTTTTAATATGACAGCAATGCAATTGGTTCAAGGATGCTCAATTGCAATCCCATCAGGGAAGGAGGTGGCATCCAGCCACCCTCACCAAAATAAAATAAAAAATCCTCTACAGGCCATCATTGTTTCCAAGATGGTGACTCGCTGGTGGGATTTGAGTTTAAAACACCAGAAGTCAGATGGATTTAAGTCTGGTGAATAAAGAAGATGGTATAGCAATTTAAAGTCGCAGTTAGTTGTTTCAGCGACTACAATCTGAGCATTGTGAATGGGTGCGTTATGCCGGAGAAAGGGGTTCACCTGCCCTCAGCTCCCTTCTGCGTTTCAGCTTAATTTCTTCCTTCATTTGTTTTGATTCTGATGCATAATATTATCCATTATAATTTTTCTCTTTTCCAGCTTATCTATCATGACTACACCCCCACGCGGGTGGAGAACTAGTGTGTTTCAACTGTTTGCTTTGAATCTTTGATTCATGTTCGAAGTAGTAAATCCAGGTTTCGTCTCGAGTTACTAATCTGCGGTGGAAATTGTTCAGGTTAACCTGGAAACGAGTAAGAAGTGTCCAAGAAATGTCGTTACTTTTCTGCTTGTACTCTGACGTCAGCATTTTTGGAACCCATCTTGTCGACAACTTGTTTATCCCAAAGATCTCAGTTAAAACAGTGTGGACCAAACCAGAACTAATACCTATGGCTTTAGTAAGACGTCTGTCATCCAAAACTACATTGGAAGAGGCGTTACTCAGCAAGTATATCTATCATAATCCTCATACATTTCCTTGCAGAAATTTTTCTTTTGCAGATGCTTTATAATTGCTCTATTTTGCCCGTTTCTCTCACCTTTCATCTTTGGATGGGCCTCACCTACAAAGAAATTAAAATAGAAATCCGATTTAATTTTATTGGAAGTGTTAATGTGTTGTCACAACAAAAATGTTCAGTTGAGGCTTTTATTTCTAGGTGAGGCTTAGAACTTTTTAACAACCTTCGCATATATATATATATATATATATATAAGGAATTGAAAGTGCCAAAAGAAACACAAAGAATGCAGAAAAGGAAAAAGGGAAAATAGTGAGTAGGACGTAAGATGAAAGAAAGTGTAAGTAAGAGAGAGAGAGAGAGAGAGAGAGAGAGATGAAATAATTCAACTCATCAAAAAACTCTAGATATATTTAAATTTTTGAAATTATTATTTTCTACAAAAGAAACTAAATCTTATATTCATACGTATTTACCATGAGGGTTTTTAAATGTTATAATAGGTTGTATAACCATAACAAAACTTCTCATTAATCCGAGACCATATTGTATGACCGATATGTATCCATACCTACCATATATATATATATATATATTGAGAGAGAGAGAGAGAGAGAGAGAGAGAGAGAGAGAGAAATAGTATTGCTCATAAGTATTTGAATAATTAATTTGTTTCCAATCCCTTGAAGCAGCAGTTGTAGGCATATTTAATTGTAGGTGTTTAGTTTTTTATTGTCTGACCAAAATAATCGTTTATTCAATTAATAACAACTGAAAGTTGATATCAAATAACACATTTAGTATCAAACAAATTACAACGTATGAATTTAGTCATTTTTTGTTATTCTGAATGTTAGATATCTACAAAAAAAAAATAGAATTAAACTGCTGATTAAAAAAACATCTATCCATCAAAAATTTTGTTCAAAATCGATCATTGCTATTTGGAAATGTTGCCAAGCTAGTAGGTTAATTTGGATCCATACAATCCAAAATCCTTTATGGATCTTGGAATGTTAGACAACAAAGATTGTACTTGTCTAAATACTTATGAGTAATGCTTTCATTAGAATACTGATGATAAAGACTATTGAAAATATTGGTTGGAAGGTGGAATAGAAAAAATTGACGGTAAGCACAAAAACACTTTGTTGTGGAGAGAGGGTAATTTTGGATTTCGCTACTCTCTGGCAGTGAGAGGGGTGCACTGATATTCTGCTGGTGAAAAAGAAATATTCTAAGTTAGTGTATGCGATGTCACTATATCTATAAACATATTCCTATAGGCTCTGATGTTATAATGATTTGAAATCGAGAAATGCTTTTGTACTCTCCCTGTGTTTCTATGCCTCACCATATCGTCTTATTGACTTTAATACCGAACGGCAATCTGTTAAATCTATACAGACCTTTAGTGTATCTATAACTAAACACTTCGCACATAAAAAGTAAGACTTGCCTATTCACTATAGACCATTTTGGTCAACTTGCCTACTTGTTCTAAGCGGTCGAAAACCTTGCGAATGGAGACTTCAGCGGCAAAAGGTACTTTATGGCCCAAAAATGGGCGTCATATTCTGTTTAATTTTGAATGTTACTTTAGCTTTTGTGCACCTCCTAGGACTCTCAGAAAAAAATTCAGGAAATTTTATCCGTAATTCTTTTTTTAAGTTTTCTTCGCTATCAGAATTAACGCTGATACGATAGCAGAACGAATTAATTGGTTAATTTAAAAGGTCGAATGACTCAATCTAGTCCATACCGAATAGGTTCTGGGTTCGATTCATAACGAATCCTTTTAATTTTAACGTTTTTTCCATAAATATTACATTTGCGTAGCATTCACCAACAAATTTCAGTTTATTTCCTGTAAAGCCATGTGCAATTCTTTTCGTCTTTAATAACGATAGTTGCTAATTTTTTTCCAAGTTTGTTCATTTATCAAAGTTACATCAGAATTCAATTGAAACTTAACCTCTGAATGGCTCATTTCTACTTCAAAAACTTTCTTTTCATTTCTATTTTTGTGTCTTCTGTTTTAGTTGAGTTAACAGAATTTTTATTTTATTTTGGCGCCCCCTCCTCTTATTTTTTGACTTTCTGCTATGCGTATGCTTATGACCTTTTTGGTCACAATTAAAATATTCTTTCCTTCTAAATGGACATTCCTTATGATAATGAATCCGTCCACAGCCATAACAAGGATTTATTTAATGAGCAATTTTTTATGCGGTTTTTGTTTAATTGCATTTATTTTTGACGTGTCGCGTTCTTCAATCGCGTGTCGCAGATTTTCTATTCGTTCGCATTCTTCTGCGATCATTTGCTGACTGATTTTAGGATTTTGTTCTAATTTAGACAAAATTCTGGTTCTAATTTCGCCATCTTTCGGTACCATAAGTCCAAGTATAAAAATCAAACATTTAAATATATCGAACCTTTTACACTCTCCATTGACAATCCCAGCAAAAGCAGAGTAATCCTCCTCACTTTTTATCAGGTTGAAGCACTGTCATCTTGTGTTGTATAGAGAACTTTTCTGCCCAAATATTTTTTCAAGATCAAGACAGTGTCCTCACACGATATCTCTCCAGGATTTCTCGAAAGTACGTAGTTAGCATGTTCGCTATGATCAAATTTCCTGAGCAACAGACGAATTTTCTTTTCGACCGGCCATGTAGCGTGATCTTTAAAAAATAACTTCATAACGGCGAAAATACGCTGAAAATGTTACTTCTTCCTGGCTGTACTTAAATTTGCCAATTGAATCTATTACTGGATCCTGCGGAAAAGAATTTTGCACTGCTTTGTTCTTTTTTCAAGACTAATAGTTCGAACATGCTTTCAAACGTTATGTTTTTCATAGCGTTCTTGGTCCAAACGTTCGTTCAAGATTGTCATAAATTCCATCATAGCTTCTTTAAATTCCTTCATGTTTCTTTAAAAAGACGCAATTCAACGGATACAATTATTTCTCACTTTTTTTTAAACAAATATTACAGAACAAAAATCTTGTTTTTTCAAGGACGACCTTGTTATTCAGATTAATTACTGCGTGTTTGTTTTGTTCCGCAGAAAATTTTTTAACATTCAAGTCCTTCGTAAATAGATGTCGGTCGTACTTAACGTTTGAATGTTCGTCGCTCGTATCTAGCTGAAAATTTTCTACGTTCAATTCCTCGTCACCAGACTGTTGTGTCGTGAGTTGTAGGAGTTGACACACATGTAAAATAAGAGATATTTGGTTATGGTGAGAAATGAATTACGCCGACTAATCTTAGCAGACTTAATTGTTTTGTAGTTGAAAAAGCAGACTGACAGCAGACAGTCATACTGACATCAAGAGCGAGCATGGCTTTAACATAG
Source organism: Sepioteuthis lessoniana (assembly GCA_963585895.1). Taxonomy (NCBI): domain Eukaryota; kingdom Metazoa; phylum Mollusca; class Cephalopoda; order Myopsida; family Loliginidae; genus Sepioteuthis; species Sepioteuthis lessoniana. The sequence goes on from OY757917.1 coordinate 54,902,821, forward strand.
TTCTCAGACCATACATTCTGTGGAGGCTTCCAGTCACACCATAACAATGACGGTTTCTTTGTACTCCCGACAGATCCTTAACTTTTGCCATTAATGATACAGTGCGATAATACAGGGTGGAACGATAAAATTGTCGTCCTAAAGAAAACAATACTACAGCTTTATTTTAAAACTTTTATTGAGAAAATCAATTCAGGTAAGTTGATTATGTTGTAGAGCTGACATCTATTCAATGTAGCTGCCTTCAGCCTCAATCACCGCCTCGATACGGATCCGGAACTGGGAGCATGCCTTTTCCACAAGCGCCGGCGGGAGCTCGGCGAATACTCGGCGGATGGCGGCGATTAGGTGTTGTGGGAGGTCATGTTGGTGATGTTCTCAACGTATGACCAAAAGAAGTAGTCAAGTGGGTTCAGGTCAGGGGAGGAGGGGGGCCAGTGAGAGAAGGGTACAAATCGTAGCACTCCTTCTGAAGCCAAGCCTGGGTCTCTTTGGACTTGTGGGCCGGCGCCGAGTCCTACTGCCACACCCAGGGTTTGTCACCGGCCACCTGATTGCACCAGGGGATCACCACACCGCTGGGGAGTTTCATCAATGATTGTCTGGAGGTGCCCGTAGTGTAATGGTTATCGTCGCAGGATATGGACACGGCGACACGAGTTCAAATCCTGGACCTGACTGATTGCATTTCACATAGCACTAATACCCTTGGGAAAGGTATGAATCCAATAATTCTCCCTCCAGCTATGGGTAAATAATAGGGCAGACATATTCTTCAGCCTTGGTGAGGCAACTAGTCTAGGAAAAGGAAAACTGAATTCAAACCTGTTAAACTCCGCTTAAAAGTGGACCTTGTGTCATATCTTTCCCGAGCGGAGGAGTTGGTAAATATGATCAATGATTGCCTGGACCTTTTCGATGAACTGCTTGGTCTGGGTCTTCCTGGCGGTGTCCTCAGCCTCCGCTCCCCCAGCTCCAAAGGGTCGTCCGATGCGTTGAGCTGTGCCCTCAAGCGTTGAACCGTCCGGATTTGCATTTTGAGGGTGCTGGCAATGGTCCTGTTGTCATAACTTGGATCAGTAGATAGCATGGGTTGAACAGCGGCGCATCTCCGATCTCGCTCGTTGAACATAATGTCACTTTCAGACATGATAGAAGGCTCCTATCGCTCTTGGGATTTGTACACAACTGGCCAACTAGTAGATGGTCTGCAACAAAAAAAGAAAACCGGTTTTCATTTAACGGAAATGGAATCATGTCGTCTTTTCTAGGGTGACAATTTTATCGTTCCACCCTGTAGTAATTTACTAAGTTTTATGCCTAGATGTAGCAGAAGGTCGTAAGAATGGGGCATCCAATGATACTCGAACTCACTCATGAAGGTTTGCTAGTCTAGCTTGTTAACCATTACACCACCAAAAGCGTCCTGGGCGATAATATGTATAACACCAAAAATTTCACTCTTTTTATACCAATACTTTGACACTGAAAATACTCATGAAACTACTTCATGTTTAAACCATTAAATAAATTCAAATTATCAGGGATAAAATGCCAGATTATCATTGAATTGATATACTATGAAAAGGAAAACGTCCAATTTTAAACAAAATCGAACGAGAAATATAAAAGTTATTCGCAAAAAAAAGACAGAATATTCCATTTCAGTAAAATGGTATAGTATCATTTTTGGATAGGTTGCTTCTTTTTGTATGAGTCACACTTGTATCGTGGCTGGTGCTGTGACTGGGTTGATATGAACCTAACTACGTAATCTTGGTCTCCGTCTTCCTTTTGTCCTGCTTTCCTGGCAAACTGTTGCCCAGTGGTTGGGTTTACCACATGTGTTAGATGTTGATACAAATGCTGGACAGGCTTCACGACAGAGTGCATGACCTCTGCTACTACTAAGGCATTTTTTTTTTTTTTTTTGCTTTCCAATGATTTGCTGATGGGCTTGTATAGCAGTGATTGTAGTTTCGTTGGCAGTTTTGCATAGATCTAAGTTGTTTTATATGGACGCAAGATGCTTCGTTGGTATTGCCTAAATGAAATCTCTTCGAATTCGAGTATATCGTTTTTTCTTCGCAGTTCCTTCTGGAACGATTGTGCTACTGGCAATTATAAGTTCTATTATCCGCTCTTGTCACTCGGTCTCCGGTTGTGAACACTTTTGGCCAGTCATCTACATCTGTTCACAAAATCATCTTGTGACACTTCTGTTTATTTTTTGTTCTTTTTGTTTTGTTTTGTTTTGTTTTGTTTTTTGTCTACATGACATTGATTTGAGACAGTTCTCTGTGTAGTTTTCTTTCTGTTCCAGTTGCTCTAGAAATTTACCGAAAATAATGTCAGAAAAACTTTTCTCTTTTTCCGTGAGCGTCCAAAAGTTGAATCTTTTCAGTCCTTCATCACCTACTTGTAATAGAATGTTACTTACTTTTTTTTTTTTTAAATCTTATTTACTATGAAATATAACTCCATTGCAGTTTTAAAGTTGGAACGTTTCCGCCAGGTTTAGTGTTACTCCATAGCAGGAGTATTCTTTAAAACCATGATAAATTGTTATGTCCATACGTGCACAGTAAGTGAAAAGGGATAATCTATGTCTGTTATCCGAGTGTATGTGTGAAACAGTCGAGAAAAGCAGGAACTGTTTACTGGGTATATATATAAATGTTTACCGTTATTTTTGTATTGCTGTAATGACCAATTGCCGGTCGCTTCACCGACTGAAGTCAAAAACGTTGTTTCGTTGAGTTCATACTGATTTTTTTGTTTTTTTGTTTTTTTAATTTTTGATGATAAATGTCTTCCGCTGCCACCATGTAGAATTTGTTTGTAGTTATTTACCATTAATTGAATTGTTTCTTATACATTTTGTAATTATTTTTAAGAAATTATATATATTTTATGTTCTTTTTTTTTTCTTGAATTTATTTTAAATTTGTGTCGATATAGGATACTATTTTTTCTTCAATCACCATGGAAAAGAGGAGGAAATATTTTCGAGCAGTCTGATTGACTAATCAATCTGTCAGTCAATCAGAATGGCAACCTTGTAATTTTGAAACAAAAACCGATGGAGGAAATATTTTTCCATGTGGACGTCGTTAACATTCACTTAATTTCTATTTTTTTAACGACACACAATTTTTTGCCAATGTTGAGAAGGGTAATTTCTTACTTTTGAGAGCCTTTTTCAAAAGGAAATGTTTCAGAAGTCGTAATTTTTATATTTTTAGAAGAGGTTTTTAATTCAGGACGTGTTAATTCTGAAGTTTTACTGTCGATATATCTACAAAGGCTGCTCAGAACAAGCAAAATTCAGACATTCTGTGATTAAATTCCTTCAATATATTTTATCGAACGAAAAGGTACTCCTTTCTTTTCGGAAAAAAATGCTCTTTAAGTGAATTCCTGAAATTTTGAAAGTTTAAAACTTCAGATTCAAATTTCACGAAAACGTACAATTGATAACAGTAGTCCTGCTTGCGAACTGAAAGAAGAAAAAGGACAAAAAAGAAAAAGCTTATTCAATAAATTTTGCATGTTTTTTTCTAACTCAAGAAATAAAGAAATAGAAAGGGTTTCATTTCCTTCATATTTACGTGAGTTATTCAATTTCTTTGTCTTTTTGTAAACGAGTTAATAAAAGTAGACATTTTGTGTGCCTTTTTAATTGTTACTCAGCACAAGGAATTATTCTGTAAATCTATTTTCCCTATTTATTTTATTTATTTTTTGCATTCCTTGGATTAAATGAATTCTTTTGATTTCTTTTTATAGTTTTTGTATTTACTGCTGTAAATTGATTCCCCAAATTTTTACAAGTATCTCTTTGTTTATCAACATCTGTTTTAACTGGAAATAGTTCAAATTTTTGATAATTAATAAACGTTAATATTCAGTCCGTACGTGTCATCTCGCGCCAGGACTTGAAGTGATATGATGTAAGGTATTATTACGCTAACGGGCTTACACGCGTCAGTATGCGTAGGGAAATAGTTCCCCATATACTGATACAGTCTGCCTAATTATTTGCCCACAGTTGGAGAGGGAATAATTGGATGCATATCTTTCTCAAGGGTAATTGCGCTTTGTGAAAAGCAAACGACCTTGTTCAGGATTTGAATTCGATTCACCGTGTCCATTTCCTACGAAGATAACCGTTACATCAAGGTCGCTGACTACGGCAATAAAAAGTTACTCCACACTTCCCAGAATTGGAGCTTTACCACCAAATGCAGTTAAATATCATTTTCCCTTTGTGGGATTCTTACGAAATCTTTGCAAAATTCGCATTTTGTGTGCTTCACATAGTGCAGTGTTTAACGAGCTAGGCTAGCGAACCATTTTTAGCGATTCGATTTTAACTAAATTCGTTGAAAATTTTTTCAAATAAATAATTCACTTAAATACTTGGCTATAGTTCATTCGGTCATAATAATAATAATAATGTCGTTTTTATTCTTAATTGAGTAATAATAATCATTGTGCACTTAAAATAAGAAAAAATGTGTTTGACTTTATAAAAAATCGTGATCACAATTCCTAATTCTTTCCTAGGAAATGGATTTATTGGTGTATGTGGTTTCATAAAAGTAGGATCATGCATTTTCGTGACTTAGCGAGGAAAGACTGTCATCCGTGCACGACAAATGTCGAGGTCACGGAAATATAGTCTCCCGCACTACTACACACATAAGCACACAATGACACAAAGACCGGAAGGTAGATAAACAGCAGGAATCAACCCTCTTCAAAATAAAAAATAAATAAATATGATAAAAAATAAGGAAAGGATTTTAAAAAAATATGATGAAGGTTTTTGAGGAGCGATGAATGACAGGGTGGAGTCGATTCATTAGTCACGGACGAAAAACGGTGTACACTGATCTACCCAGAAAAGGGGCGTTAAGTTGAAAAAAAAAAAAAAAAGAAAAAGAAAATAACGATCACCAACATACCATTAGATTGTAATATTATTCAGAAAGAATCTCTGACTTATCTCACCTTTCTTTCGTTTTTTTCTTTTTTCTTCCTCCTTTTTTGTCCTCTCCTTGTTTTTTTTTTTTTGTTTTTTTTAATTCTATTGTTGTTGTTTCTTCTTTCTTGATTTAAACTGGAAGTGTGTGGTTCTTTATGGAGAAAATACTTTTATCAGCATTTGTTTTTCCTCTGTTCGTGTTAAGTGTGTAAAATGCCACAAATGTTTTTGTTCGTTTTGTCTACATTTGTACGGAGCGACATTTGTTGGGGTTCCGCCTCGTATTGCCTCAGACGGATTCATTTTGTAACTTACATAGATGAGACAGAAGTAACAGGGCATTCAATAACAAGATAATATATATTGACTATGTTTATATATCCTTTTTATTAATACGAGTTCTATTCATTACAGTCTGTTATCTATCTATCTATCTGTAACTTCTTATCCACCACATGTTTCGTGAATCATTCTATTTTTTCTAAGTTTAGCTAAATCAGGCACGCAGCTCACTTACTGATCAGATTTACCAATGTATTAATGGTTTATTTGTATTAATCGTTTATGAGATTAGGTTGTTAACCATTGCTACATGATGAGTTTAGTTTATTGCTAATATCTACTGAGCTGATCTTAGTCTGGCACAAGGCTATAATTAAGGTGCTGTGACAAACTCTTGTGTGTCATTTAACAGAATTTTTTTTCAAAAATTGTTTTGTACAAAACTGAGAATTGTGAAACATTTCCACTACTACTACTACCATAATTATGTTTATGCATAAGGATTATAATGATGATGATAGTAGTGGTGGCGGTGATCGTGGTTGTTTCCTTCATCATCAGGACTACAGTATTTGCTATAACAATGGCGACAGCAGAATGTCTAATATGAAGATGGCGGTTTTACTCGTCATTGTCGGAGCTCCAGAAGAACCTTGGAAAGGGATTGAAAGAATTAAAAACCTATGGAAAAATCGAAAGTATCTGGTTGACAACATTACTAAAAATCTGTGAGAAAATTGCTGAAGTATTTAAAAGACTCTTTGTTACTTGATCTAAAGTGAAAGATACTAAATGGTACTGGTGCGAAAATTTCATGGAATACAACAACAATGATGGTGATAATAATAGGTCAAATATACTGGGAATTCTTGCACATATTAAATAGTAAATTAAAAGATGAATTTACGCACTGGGAATAGTTCTAAAATTTGACAAAGGAACCGAAGGAACTGGTGATCCAAGAATGAATAGAAACTATACAGAACAAAGTAATGTTGAAGTCAGTCAAGAACATTTTATAAATTTTGCAAAGAAACAACTCTAAGCCGATGACCAATTTCAAGGAGGGGTGTTGTCTTGCTAGAATCTCTTCATTACACTCAAAATTCTAAAGCCAAAGTCATTTTCTGATGCCCAGGATGTCCCAAAGGGAAAATTCAGAAGAAAAAAACTAGCAGTTTTTTATCCTTGGTTCCGACGTATGTCTCCCGCATAAAAAGGGCCTCGTGCTTTTTTTAAATGTGGGAGACTATGTGAAGAGAACAGGTAGATAAATTCTGCAAATTTTAAGACATTTGTTGTCACTAATGAAAGATTCATTATTATTTTAGAGTTAACATTTGCCTTAGTTCTATCAAAATAGAATAAGATGTCTTTTTTTTTCATATGTGGGGGTTATTTGTTTTGGCATTTTACCAATCCAACGGTCAAACCGTTTTTTCCTAAATATTCAAGTAAACAATAGTTACTACTTATAATCTCGTGCTTTGTGTTCTCTAAGTCATTTATAGAACAGCTTCTATCCGTCACACCTTTTTCTTGATATCAAATTTATTTCTTACTAACATCTTTCTTTCTTTCTTTCTTTTACAGCCTATTCATATCTATCTATCTATCTATCTATGTGCATGTATGCATTCATAAGGTCACGCTCATATAGCTGATTGCCTTTTCCTTAATCGCAACTGTCCTACAATGCGTCAATTTTCCACTTTTATTTTAATGTTTCTTCTTTTTATGTAGGCGCTGGTGGCGTAATAGATATCGTCGTAGAAAATGAACCCAGTGACCCGAGTTCAAATCCTGAACACGGCTGTTAGCTTTTCACTTCGTACGAAGCCTTCACGTCTCTCTCCAGCAGTGGATTAATAATTGGGTATTTCTTGTCGGTAGGCAAACTGGTCTAGGAGAAAGAAAACTCAGATCCTTTATAAGAGAGTCAGCCTGAACGTATAATTTGCTGCGTTGAGTCAGTTGGGGAATCGTTTAAGTTAAGTCAGGAATCACTCTTTGCAACTGGTGCGATGTAACCCAGTACAATCTGTCACATGCTACTTTGAGATGAGCACCACGAAGTAACACTTCTATTTACCTGCCGTCCTGTCGGCTGGGGATGTAGAATACGCCGACTGCATCTCTGCAGAGAGGTAAAACTCCCCCAACGATTGTTCTGGATAAGACACTAAACAATCTGATGGTGAGGCTTCAGTAATATAGGAGCATTGGAGAATGCGAAGTACCCCGTCATTGACATCGTTCCAAGGTCCACTCTGGCCCGTAGCGGTAGCACGTGACAGGGTCCTATCTATGAATCAAATAGAATGATCTGACATCTCAACTCTGTACAAACAAATGTCTTATGCAAAATTGAATTGTTTGATCATTCAACTGTGAGCAAATAAGCGACTAATGTCAAATTGAATTGTTGGTGACAGATAGTACTACTCAAAATGTACAAACAAATAACTTATCCACCCTGTCGGCTGGGGCTGTAGAATACACCGACTACACCTCAGTAGAGGGGTAAGACCCCCCCCCAAAAGAGGATACCTGTTGGCTGTGGGTGGCAACCCGTGATGCTTCAGGACAGGTTCCTGGAGGCTGAGCTGTCTGTGACCCAGTTGCCTAAGTAGCCACATGATTAGCAACACTCCACTTTGGTTCTTACTGGGCTAGACGGGTGGTCAAGAGAGACCCAATCTGATCAATCGGCTGGTCATGTCAAGCCCTCTTTCAGAGGCCTGCAAAAGACCTTTGTAGGTATCCAAAGCAGAAAGCGGTGGCTGCAGGATCAGTCATGCTGAAGAAAGACCTATGTTTTCCCTTTTATCTCTAGGTGAGTAATAAACTTGGGAATGAAAACCTAGATATCCCAAATTGCTGGTCCCTTTCCTCAGTGTGAGTAAACTGAATGTGTAGCCCTGATTTGCCAAGGCGAATGGGCTTTCCCTTGACATTTCCCTTCATAGGTCTCGGTGGTGGGTGGGGAACACAGTCAGTGAACTCAGCAGAAATCCCTAAGAATACAAAACAAAACCAAAACCCAAGTGAAAAAAACCCAAAACTAAAGCGTCTGCATGCAGAGTCTGACTGATAATAACTCTGACCAGACCCGTTTCCCCAAATTTATCGTGTTGGAGTCAGAAGAGGATACCCCAATCACAAAGTTGTCTCCCTTCATTATCGAAAAACCCTTAGCAGTTTGATAAAACCAAAATCTGTAAAAATAATTAATCAACAATACCCTGCCGGTAGAAGTGCCAAAAAACTTTCTCGAACAGAAATACTTTCACAACCTAAAAATAAAAGCTTCCCCCCACAACTCCCTGAATTCGTTAAAGGGTGTAGTGAAAAGTCTAGATCTCTCCCTCTGCACTTTAGATGAAATAAAAAGTAACCTCCGCAAACAAGGTGTCACTAATGCCAAACGAATATCTATCAAGTGAAATAATCAAGTAATCTCAACAAACACCTATATCCTAAATTTTAACTCTCCAAAACCACCTACTGAAATAAAGATAGGATACTTAATAACAAAAATTGATACTTATGTTCCAAACCCACTGAGATGCCACAGTTTCCAAAAATTTGGGCATCACAAAGAAAAGTGTACCAGACCTCCAACATGTAAGAACTGCGGAGAAACTGGAAACTATATAGACTGTCAACAGCCCCCAATATGAGAAAACTGCAAACAAAATCACTCAGCAAATTCCAAAGAATTTGAATTATAGAAAAAAGAATACTAGAAGTGAAACACACAAAAATATATCCTACACGGAGGCAAAGAAGTTCATTGAAAATTCTCTAGCGACAACTACCTATGCAAACATAGCCAAACCCTCAAACAATTCTACCCAAAATCAAGGAATGATGACTCACTTCGACATGACAAATCTAATAAAAGAATTGAAGACACTACTTGAATTACTAAAGGAAAGCTTGACCAATTTGACAAAGCTCCATGCTGGACTAGATCCAAAGAAGAACCTTCACCCACACAGCAACGAAACTGAAGATAAAAAAAACAAAAACTCAACCCAAACAACAATAAACTCCAGGCATTCCTCCCATCTCTACAAAACCCAACAATCTTCCACCAAAAAAAAAAATGGACAACACTGAAATCCTACCACTACCCCCCCCCAAAAAGAGATCTCCTTGGAAGAAGGAATCTAACAAACATAAACCACAAATCTCACTAATAGAAACTAAAAATAAATTTGAACTGATGGAAACAGAGAGCCAAGAAAGCCCTTCAAAACAGAGAAACCCTAAATACCCCAAAAGCCTCAAAATCAGGTCCAAAAACCTAGAAACTTTTGAAATCTTTGAATCCAGCCAAATGAAAAAGTAAAACACTAAAACCAAAACGACACCAAACAAAATAAACATCAAACACATAAAGATTAAAAAAGCATAACCCGTAGAATAATTCAATGGAACTGCCGTGGCTACAAAGCAAATCATGATGAGCTACTTCTATTAATAGCCGAATTCAACCCTACCGCCATATATACCGCAAGATACCTTCAAAAAACATAGTGACAAATTAACATAAAAACCTTTGAACAATATGACGACATACATGATACCGGACAAAGAGCTTCAGATGGAGTATCAATCCTAATTAGGAAAGATATCCCCCAAAATAAAACCAATATCAATACTCACTTGCAAGCAATTGCATTCTCAGCAACCCTACATAAAACCTTCACCATCTGCTCCCTATATATTCCACCATACGACCCCATAAATGAAAATGAATTAAACAATCTAATAGAACAATTCCCTAAATAATTTATCTTAATGGGAGATTTTAACAGCCACAACATAATATGGGGAAGTAAAATGACAAACAAAAGAGGCCAGATCTTAGAAAAAATCATCAATAGCTATAATTTATGCCTTCACAATCAGAATTCTCAGACCCACCTTAACCCATCCTCAGGTTCATTTTCTGCCATAGACTTAACCCTCAGTGACCCATCAATCTTTACAGATTATAATTGGAGAGTATACAAAGACCCCTTTGGCAGTGACCACTACCCAATAATAATGGAAAACTCCACAATAAAAAATTCAGAACCACAAATAAAACCCCTCTGACGGAATTTCAAAAGAGCAAACTGGAAATCTTACAAAAAACTATGCCTTACCACACTAATCCCAGAATCTAATACAAATCAAGAAGAACCTATAATACATTTTACCAACACCCTCATTACCATAGCAAATAAAACTATCCCCAAAACCACAATAAACTATGGTTCACAGAAGAGTTCAAAAACATAAGAAAACGTCAAGCAACTCTTTGGAAATTCAAGACAAACCCCTCATCAGAAAATCTAAACAAATACAAACAAAAAAGGGCAAAATCCCGACGGATCATCATAGAAGCTAAAAGATCCTCCTATAGAACCTTCACTTCGAAGACAAATTCTAATTCAACCCCCCCAAAAAATATTGGGACTTTATAAAGAAAATAACAGTTGAATAGTGGCTTGTATCACGTGACTTCGGGTATCTCGGAGGAATAAAAGACGTTCTGTTTCTTAAGCAAGGTTTCGGACGTAACACCAACAGCGTGAGACTTATAATATTTGTTGGACTGTACCACTTCAGTTAATAAATAGTTAACTCTATTTCACTGTGTATCTCTTCCTTTCTACGATACAACAATAACAAATAAAACCATCAACAATCAACTCTCCTAAGGAAATACAAAAGCCACAAATGAAAAGCTAGACCTAAGTAAACTTTCCAAAATCAAAACACACACTATCACCTTCTAAGAGAACTTCTTCAACATCCAAAACAACTTCCTAGACCACCACCACATCTATACATATGGATCCAAACAGGAAATGAAAGTTCCTTGTGCTGCTATCTTCCCAAACCAAGAACTGTTAAAACGTTTCCCAAATGAATCATCAATCTATAGTACAGAAGCCATAGCTATTGACCTAGCCATGAACATTTTAGCAAATCATAAATTCTCTAAATATATCATCTATTCAGACTCCAAATCAGTTCTCCAAGCTCTACAGAGCAAAGATTCATCAACTCCTCTCATCACAAGACTACTAGATAAAATGAACACTCTTTCTGAAAATAATAGCATCATTCTTACTTGGATACCTAGCCACATTGGCATAAAGGGAAATGAAAGCTGCTAAAAAGCACTCGAGACACATATCCAATACAAAAATTCCATACACTGACCTAAAACCACTTATTAACAAATTTATTCTCAAGAAATGGCAAAATCTTGGGACGATCAAACACAGAACAAGCTCCACTATATTCAAGATACAATAGGTGAATGGCCAGCAGGTTACAGAAGCAATAGAAAAGAAGATGTGTCTCCAGATTTCGCATTGGCCACACCCACATTACCCACTCACACTTCCTAAAAGTATGTTCAACATGCAAAGTACCTCTCACAGTTAAACAGATTCTCATAAACGGTGAAAGGTTTAGACAAATTCGTGCAAAACTTTACCAAACAAACAATTTAAAGGACCTCATCAAAAACTCCTGACGGGAGGAAATCTTAAGCCTTCTAAAAGAAACCAACCTTTTCATCAAAATCTTGTCAGATATAATAAAACATAACCAAAACTCATACCCTAAATCCTAAAATATGAACAAAAAACGAAACCAATTTAACCCTTCTGACATTAAATGACCCACAGAGGTTTATATGCCGTTAAATAAAACTAAAACTAAAACCCCATTTACCTGAGATATACCATGAAGAGGAATTGCTTGGCATGATGACCCAAAGATCAGAAAAAGGCCTTGGGACAATAATAAAACCACCAACTGGGACTCCCTGACTAATGAACTCTCGAGACTTATTTTGTGTCAACTTGGCTTTTATAACTCCAGGTCAATTTACGCTGGAAGCATTAACTGTCAAGTCAATGAAGTTAAGCGTCCATGAAGCCATTCAGTATTAGATTGATGTCGACGCAGTAAAAGCAGAATTACCTATCAAATTTAAAATATAAATAAAAAGGTGACATAGATTCTATTCAAAATTTAATTCTACGGTAATAAAGAATAATATTCGCCATTTTTCTTTCTTATTTTCATCACTTTATTTTAGAGATTATATCGGCCAAATGCTTGCTTTCACAAGCTATATACTTCGGAAGCCTTACTTTGAAGTTCTGTGGTTCATTAAATCGCAGTAATATTAGTTTGTTTGTTTTTTAAGTCAACGAATAATTTTTTTTAAGTGGACGAACAAGGCAAAAGAAAACATTCTTAGCGAGAACACAATAGCTACAAGATAACTAAGAGCGCAACGATCGCTATTGCAGCTGGAATGTTGACAGAAATTCTGAGACAATATCAGGAGCAATTCGAACAAATACTGCTTCGCTTACTAAAACCTCTATCCCAGTGTTTTAATATTCAACAAGCAGCTGCAAATTCTAACAGCAGTTCTGAAGTTTCTGTTGACTCAACAATTTAAAAACTCACACATGTGAGGCATGTTACAAAGTCTTAGAAGAAACTTTTCTCGTTGAATTAACTGGCAAAGGCTACCCGTGGCATAGTTGAACAAAAATGTTTCACAAATTTCTATTTTTCGAAACAACTTAGGATCTAGACTTCACACGGACAGTAAAGCAACTCGATGAAATATTTGGGGAATAGTTTTTTCGATTCAACGTTCAAAATAAGTCTCAAGTTAAACAAAGACGAGGCAGACAACTACGTGACTTTCGCTGGTTTCGTCAACTACGAATGCGAAAAATTTCAACTGTAGTCAAAGGGTTTGAAGGCCTTATTTTTATTACTAGACTTCAATCTCCTCAAAACGCAGATGTTTGGACTCGACTCCTATCGAAACAAAAGAAAGAAATTACTGCGAAAAATATTACAACCGATTGCCGACGTTTACTTACTCTCAAATGCGACACTTAGATGGTATAGCAGGCAGCGAAATTACCTGCTACTAACAGCATTCAAGCAAGAGAAAAGAGGTCAACATCATAGTCTTGTAATAAGTGGCATTATTCACATTTTTGCCCGTTCAAAAAACACCTGTATTAGAAACTCGTGTGGACACAAAGAAGGCTTTTTTCTACCCTCAGAAAGCCAAAACTATTCACAAGTAAAATAATAATCCTAATAATCTAAACTTACTGAAGGAACCTACTTTTCAAAGCTTGACCTTACTATTTCCTGATGATTATAAGGATTTACTGATGATAAATACTCATTGGGAGTTGTTCCGATTTTCTTATCTCCCTTTTGGCGCCAGCCGTATTTCACCAAATGATGAAAGCCATACTGACCAGGTTAACAGGTGTTGTTTAATACTACATTGATAATATAATTTTCACAGGTTAAAATTCAGAAAAAATTCCTAAAATGTTTGAATGAGGTACTTGACTGAATTCAGTAATAGGAATTTCGCTTAGACAGCTGACGAATGGGAAATTTTTGGAACATCGATTTGATATTTAGAATTTCATTTTGATAAACTCAGAAAATATTTACGCCGCAAGATATGAAAATACGACCAATTTATCAATTCTACGCTATTTTCTTGGTTTAATTAACCACTACAGTATATTTTTGTCAAAAATGCACCAAGTACGCAGTCCCTTCATTCGTCTTCTGAAAAAAATTCACCGTTGAACTAGTGAAGCGACTGTCAGTTCACCTTTAATATAATTATGTCTTTACCTGGTTCTGAATTGCTGCACATTCATTCATCAACAGAAATTATTGATGTCTCTGATGCTTTGAAGTATGGAATAAGATCAGTTATTTCACTCATTTTTCCTGACAGAAGTGAAAAAACAATAGCTTTTTCATCTTGATCTCTATGTTAGTCCTTGCTGGTCGGCCAACACTGGTGTGACCATTTTTAGAAGTCCATAAGAGAACGTCGCTTATTAGTTTGTCCTTACTTTTCCAGCAGTGCCCCGCATGACTTGTTCGTCTAACTTAGATGGTTTATGAGATGGGAGGCTATTAATTGTACAGTTTCTATTTTGTGGGGAGTTCTTTCCAGGATTTATACAAAACAACACAGAACATTCATGTATAGTTTCCATCTAGCTTCTTCGCCAATGCTCCACCTGGACACTAACGAAATGCATGGAGAAAAAAGCAATTATATTAGATATATATTAAATTAGAAGGCATTTGCCCGGTGTAATTGTTAGCAAGCTAGTAAGTTCGATTTTTATGAGTGCCTTGTTCTTCTGGCCTTGTGCCAAACCTCTGCTTATCAAGGATTGTAAATCACAACCACCTCAACCATCATGTTGGCAATGATACTTATTTATTCAAGAATTGTTTGACAGTTTTTTTTATATCTGTAACCTCTTAAACGATATTCGCAAACTTGGTAAATCGGAAGAAGAATGCAAATGACGTCATAGTCAAATGCGCTCAAATGTTCTTTAGTCAAAGTCAGCAGTTTATTTGTTTGTATATTTCACTGTTTTTAGTTGATTTCTTTTTTTACTGAAATTATTCCAATGAATGAAATTTCAAGAAAAACAAAAACCATTGCAGCTATTATTTCGCTCCTAACAAGCTTTTCATACCAGCTCCGATCGTTCACTGAAGTCTGAGTGACAAGTGTCCTCAGGTCTCCAGAACTCTTCTGAGTATTCTAGTCGATCTCCATACTGCTGTTGTCTGGATGGTCTCTATTCTGATTTTCAATTCTCTTGGTCCACTTTCCAAGCATTTGGATACCATTTCAAACGCACCAACTACTATTTGCATCACTCTCATCCACATGTCACTCAGTTATTTAGTTCTTTGTCTAGCTCCAAGTATTTATTTATCTTTCAACTCTTTTTCATTTCCACTCTGTGGTCCACCGGAACGTCAAATACTTTAGGAAACAAGTTCTTTTTTCTTGACAATTAATACTAGGTTTGGTCTTTTTGTCGGGATTAAGTGTTCTATTTATATCTCAAGTCTCAGAAAAAATTTCACGTCTCCTTATGGTTTGTGCATTTACTATTTAATAGTATGTTCACATTTTAGTCTTTTGCACAGTTCCCACTCGATCACTTTTCCCTACCAGTTGTGCCAGATTTTCTGCTCCTTTTGTGCTAGTTTGCTATATTCGCTTAGCACGTGGTTAAAGTTATTGCTTTTTTATATCGGAAGGGGTATTCACTTTTAAAGTTGAGGGTGCTGGAGTTATTAGTCATTTTTTTTTTTGTAAGTAGAGGTAGTGAAGTTATTATTGTTAATATCAATGAGAACATCTAAAAAGGAAATTTTATTGGTTTTAGTTCATGAGTAAAGTTAAGAACTGAATTTTCTGGACGATGTCTTATCGTATGTTGATTTCATTAATATCATTAGCAAGAATAAGTATATCATCAACGTATCTTAAGTGTATTGAAGGGTTTCTAATGCCATTAAATATTTCATTTCCGAGGTCAAACATGTAGAAATTACAGAAGATCGGGTTCATGATATACCCCACAGTTACCCCGTCTGTTTAAATGTAAATATTACCAAGATGGTCGTGAAATGGATCTTCAGTAGTGCATGTTAGGAGCAATTTTCGAAGTATATACGGGTTGATTTTAAGAGGAGATAGGAATGAGTAGGCGTATTTCTTTTCTTCTTTCTCTGTTGTACTAATATTTTCGAGGGTTAATTTTGTTTGAGGAAATCCATCCTGTAGTAACTGTTTTATATTGTCTTATTTTGTAACTAGGCGCCTAAGTTTTTTTGAAAATATTATGAGAAAACATGCAAATTTACTGTGAATAAACTCTTTCGTTTTGTAACTAAACATGACCATTTGTATTTTCATCCTGTTTTTCCCCTCCCCATTTTGTTTTAGACGTGGGCTAAGGTTGAATTTATCTGCAAGACTATAAATTTCCGACATGTCCGACCTCAAAAATAAAATATTTACTATAATTTGATTCTTTGATTCAAAGAAACATACTCCCCATTGATCCTAAGGAAAAAAAAATTATCATATACTATAATAAATTTTAAAACTCCAACTTAATCGTTAATAATAGTTTTTCTTCGATTGAAGTTTTGCAAAAAACTAATGTTATATCTCAACTTAAATGTCCTTTAGGAGATTGTATCTCTGAAAGCAACAATATATACATCGGTTTAACCTCAACTACCCCATCGAAGAGACTTACAATGCACCTTTCTGATACCAGTTCCATAGCACAACATCTAAAAAACATGCATTTTCCAAAATTCAATTTTAAATTCTTACCGAAAACACAGTAATATTAGAACAACAAAATAAAAAGCAAAAACTATGGGTTCTCGAGGCGCTACATATTAGAAATATACAACCCACACTTAATAGAATTAATTTTGAATCCAGTACTTAAATGTCTTTAGCTACTGACGCTGTTCATAGAAACAAATTTAAAAAGTAAACGCTACACAATACACCAGAATAAACGCTCATTCTTACAAAGTAATAATGTACATACAAAAGTTACATCACTTTTGTAATACATCATCTCCTGATGATGGCTCAAGGCTGGGTAGAAAGTACTTGGGAAATAACTAATTATGGAAGGTTTGTCAACCAATTCCCCCCGAATATTACAAGATGGATACGACAACTCAAAAGGATTAACAAAAAATATGTTGACAAAAAGTGTCTTTAATGTTCAATCAAATATGCCATTACAATATTATTATATATGTATAAATCATGCTCTCTCTCTCTCTCTCTCTCTCTCTCTCTCTCTCTCTCTCTCTCTCTCTCTCTCTCCCGTCCCTATTGTCTATCTCTCCTAAACAATATTTATGAAGCCGTTCATTGATTGCTCATTTAATAGTGTGTGAACAAATGACTGATGTTTAATTGAATTGTTAGTGATAAAAGTAAAAAAGTTGGCAACCTTAGTCGAGAGTGACCCGAAGGCTTCCTTTTCAATAGCTACTATACCGAGGTGTAGGAGAGAGCGCTACCCCATTCCCTGGATTGCTCCACTTTACTCTTGATCCTTATTTTATAAAGGCTGCATTAAGTACCATTTTTGAGTCTTTGGTATAACTTGACTTGGGATTGAACCCTGGTCTCTGCAATAATTGAAACCATTTGAGTGCAAACGAATGAGTAATGTTGAATAGAATTATTAGCGTGAGATAACAATAATTGAAACCATTTAACTGTGTAGAAACAATAGCTATACTTGTGTACAAACAAATTAATTCTAACTCATTTCAAGATGAAATTACCGACAAAACTTCTTACACGACTGGACAGTAAAGGTGATACCCTGGGAATTGTGCAAGAAATTGAAATTTAACCAGACAACCAAATGGTACATGCAAAAACCAGAATCCGTTCAAGAGAATAAAATTGTATGGGACTTTGAGATACATCAGATCACCTAATCCCGGTCAAAAGGTTAGACTTAGTGTTAATTACAAAAATAAAAGAACTTGTCCCCTTGTGGATTTTGTTATTCTGGTGGACAAAAAAAGCGAAAAGATAGATAAATACTTAGATTATGTCAGAAAACAAAGAAAACTGGAACATGAAGCTGATACAAAATGTAAGTGATGCGCTT
Source organism: Sepioteuthis lessoniana (assembly GCA_963585895.1). NCBI lineage: Eukaryota > Metazoa > Mollusca > Cephalopoda > Myopsida > Loliginidae > Sepioteuthis > Sepioteuthis lessoniana. The sequence goes on from OY757917.1 coordinate 54,920,659, forward strand.
GGAAAGGGGACCGGGAGAATTGAAAACCAGAGGAAGAATGGAGACCATCCAGACTACAGCATTATTGAAATTGACCAAAATACTCAGAAGAGTTCTGTAGACTTCTGGTTATGGTTGTATGATTTTCCAGTCTATGACTAATCTGCTTTTTTTCTTTCTTATTTCTTTATGGGATTTCTAAAAAAACTTTAATTGATTAATCGCCACAATTTACCTGAAGCCATAAATAAGATGGGTGCTGCGAAGCAACTGACATTTCCTGAATGGGAATTATTCGGCATGACACTACAACAATCTAACAGGTTATAGGGCAACATGTTTATGCCTTATTATTTACACTAGACAAAAGCATGACTAGAGAAGTGATAAGGATTATCAAAACATAATAAGAGACACAGCTGCACCAGTGGATAAGAAAAGGAGTTCTCTCCACAAAAATGAATAGATAAAATATGAAGCTTCAGCTATGAGGTAATATGAGAATGGGGTATGTGTCAATAATGACAATAAAAATGGAATAGTACGAATAATAAATATGAGAAAAGGAGGCAATGCATACAAAAAAGGTTGGTTGTCAAAGGAGCGTGGGACAAAATGTGATTATAAATAAACATGTAAACAAAACAACGTGTGTCATTTAGGCGTAAATAGCTGGATATTTCATATTTTCGTTTACAGAGTGATATGGTATGGCTATAATATGACTTGTGAAACAATGAATCTGAGTCTGGATCTCGACACAGACCCGGGCGAAGTTGTATGAAAAACTGATTGTTGCCCATGCAGCAAGTCTTTTCACGACTACAATATTGTCCAAAGGAAGAGCAAATTGCTATACAACTTCAGTGTTTCTTCAAAGTTTGCCAAAACGGGGCTGACGACAAGTTACAATGATATGGCGATGAAATATGATAAACGAAGTGTGGAAGTGGTCTGTTAGTTGGTTATACAATATGGCAATCGTTATTGGATTATTTAATGCCGAAGTCAGTTTTGTTAGCAATTAAGGGATATGGGGAACAAGTTAGGACTCGAAGAAGGACCGAATGCGAAAATACACCTCAATTCACTCAGAGCAACACTCAAGAAATTACTGAACTGGAAAACGCCAGGCCATGATGGCATACATAGATACTGGTTTAAAAAAATCACTTCCGTCTCAGAGAGACTGGCTATCGAAATGAATAGATGCGTACAAGAAACAGACATACCCTATAGGACCATAAAAAGAAAAACTATCCTGATCTAAAAAGACCCCCAAAAAGGAACCGCCTCCAACAACTACAGATCCATAACGTACCTACCGATGATGTTGAAAATACTAACAGCACAAACTTGGGAGGACATATACGATTCGCTAATAAGCCGCAGACGCTTCCCCAAGGAACTGTAAGGATGCAACAAGTAGACCAGAGGTACTAGAGAGATCGTCTACATTGATCAACACATCCTCAAGGAGAGCAAGTGGAGACGGAAAACTCTAGCTATGGCGTGAATCGATTACAAAAAGGCATATGATATGGTCCCACAAAGCTGGACAATAGACTGTCTCGAAATGTACAAGATATCCGGCAAATTCATAAAGTTTATTGAAAATACCATGCAAAACTGGAGAGTCGAACTGAAAGTAAGAGAAAAGAGCTTAACAGAAGTGAAAATCCAGAGAGGGTTCTTCCAGGGAGATACTCTATCACCAATATTACATGTAATAGCGATGATGCTACTCAATCACATACTTAAGAAATGCACAGGTGGATATTTACTTCATAAATTGCAAGAAAAAATCAACCACTTAATATGCACTGACGACATCAAACAGTTTGCCAAAAAATGAGAAAGAATTAGAAACCCTAATACAGGCAATGAGGATATACAGTCAAGATATAGGGATGACATTTGGCATTAAAAAAATGTACCGTGCTAATAATGAAAAGCGGAAAACGGCATAGGATGGAGGGAATAGAACTACTAAATAAAAACAAAATCAGGATGCTCGGATAAAAGGAAACCTACAAATACCTGGGAGTATTGCAAGTGGACACCTATTAAACATGCGGAGATAAAAGAAAGAAGAAATTACCTCAGGAGAACGAGAAAACTACTCGAAACCAATGTACATGGCTGAAATCTCATCAAAAGGATAAATACTTGGGCTGTCCACTTCGTAAGATACTCGGGACCATTCTTAAAGTGGACCAGAGAAGAACTCCGACAAATTAACTTGAGAACAAGAAAATCCATGATGATTCATAAAGCTTTACATTCCAGAGATGCCAATTAAAGAAGGAGGAAGATGACTTATCAGCCTTCAAGGTAGCATCGATGCATTGATACAACGACTAGAAGGCTATATAAAAAAAAGCGCCGAGGAAGACTGATCGGAGCTATCAGAACAAAAATAGCCAGAAAACAAAAACAAGCGAAATCTCGCGCAAGACATGGACATGACTAAAAAAGGGAAACCTTAGGAGAGAAACTTAATTTCTCCTGATAGCAGCATAAAACTAAGCCATAAGGATTATGTGAAAGTAAGAATAGACAAGATGCAATCAAATAGCAGATGTAGACTATGTGGTGATAGAGACGAAACAATCAATCATGTAATAAGCGAATGCAGTAAATTAGCGCAAAGAGAGTATAAGACTAGACACGATTGGGTGGGCAATGTGATCCATTGGGAATTGTGCAAGAAATTTAAATTTGACCATACGAACAAATGGTATATGCAAAACCCGAAATCCTCCCAGGAAAACGAGAAGCACAAAGTTCTCTGTAAATTTGAGATACAATCGGATCGTCTAATATCGGCCAAATGACTAGATCTAGTGATAGCCAACAAAAAAAGAGAACCTACCAAATAGTGGACTTTACCGTTCCGGCTGACCACAGAGTAAAACTGAAGGAAGGTAAAAAGAGAGATAAATTCTTGGACCTTGCTTGAGAATTAAAAAAAAATATGGAACATGAAGGTGACAGTAATACTAATTGTAATTGGTGCACTCGGTACAATCACCAAAAGATTTGTACAGGGACTGGGGGACTTGGAAATTAGAGGATGAATGACGACCATCCAAAATATAGCATTGTTGAGATCCACCAGAATACTAAGGAGAGTCCTGGATACTTAAGGAGACTTGCTGTTACTCAGACTCCAGTGGAAAACCATCAGCTAACACTGATAGGAAGAACTCTCAAATGAGTAAAAGTAATAATAGCAGAGCAAAACAACACCATAGGGACGAATTACATTAAAGCAAAAATAGATTAGGCGCAACAAAATAGCAAATGTTGGTTATGTGGTGATAGAGACGAAACGATCAATCATATAATAAGCGAACGCAGCAATTAGTGCAAAAAGGGTATAAAACTAGACACAATTAGAGAAAGTGATTCACTGAAAATTGTGTAAGAAATTAAAAATTTGACCCTACGAACAAATGATATATGCACAAACCAGAATCCATACTATAAAATGGGGTGCATAAAATTCTATGGGATTTTGAGATACAAACAGATCGCCTAATTCCAGTAAGAAGATCAGACCTGGTAATAGTTAACACAAAATTGAACCTGCCGAATAGTGGACTTTGCCATCCCAGAAGGCCACAGAGAAAAAAAGAAAATAAAAAGAAATGGAAAAGAGAAATAGTTATGTAGACTTGCGAGAGAACTACAAAAAACTATGGAACATGAAAGTGACAGTGATAACAATTGTGATTAGTGAACTCGAAACAACCCCAAAGGATTGGTAAAGGGACTGGAAGACTCGGAAATAAGAGGACACCAAGATCGGTCAGAACGCTGAAGAGACTTACTATCACTCAAACTCCTGTGAAAAACTATCAGCTAACAGTAGTGTGAAAAACTCTAAAAGGAGTAAAAAATAAATGATAATCATTTGTAAACAATTATACTTTCAGATAACAACTTATACAAATAATTTGTACACGGTTATATTGTTTCAAATGTTTCAATCTAATACAAATAATTTATATTTCATTATAAAGTTTCGAGTAATTATTTCTGTCTATCATCATTTGCTTGCATCAAGTTATCTGGTTTCAAGTATTCAGCCCAAATTTATAGAAAATTATAAATTTTCAAGTGTCCTTATTTAATAGTTATAATTTTTAAAACGATCGATTTGACGCATAGATAAGACCCAAACAGGTACTAATACTCCGGGTCAGAGTTAGCTTGGGAGCAATGGCAATGAAAAGGTCCTCCATATACTCTAGACTTCCAGAACAGGAGTCTCACCACCATATTCCGTTTAGTGACATACCCAGGACACAAGAATGATTCAAGAAGATGTCAATCGACTAATAAAACCGCAGGTGTAAATTGGTGCTTTGAAAACTATAAAAAGTTGTTTTTTAAGTTACGAATATTATATGAATGCTTTGCTTTAGGAGTGACTCAAGTATCTCAGGATCAATTAGATACTTATTAAACGCATACCATGCTTTTGAAAAATGTATAGAATAATTTCTTCCTCCTTTCAGTTGTTCTAAGTAAGTAGCTATTTCAGTTTAACTTGTACCTAAAAGAATGAATACCAAGAAAGCATGGATGAGGTTCGTAAGATTTAGTATACCTAGGTTTGACCAGAAACTCCCGAGCCGATGGCACGAGACCATAGATATCTTTTCCCTGTATTCAAGCATAATTTGTCCCATCCGTGTCAGAAATAGATTTGTTTGAGATAATTACTGTGAAGATGCATTTTTGGAATTTATATGTAAATACAAAAATTCATGACCAAGTCAATTTGACAATTATAGTTTCCGTTATAATCAGAGACAATAATGGTTGATATTGTAGAAGGCAATAATGGTTGATATTGTGCAAGACAGTAATGGTTTATATTGTACAGGGCAATAATGGTTGATATCGTACAAGGCAATAATGGTTGATATTATGCAAGGCAATAATGCTTGATATTGTACAAGACATTAATGTTTAATATAGTGCAAGGCAATAATGGTTGATACTGTACAAGACAGTAATGGTTGATTTTGTAGAAGGCAATAATGGTTGATATTCTGCAAGGCAATAATGGTTGATATTCTGCAAGGCAATAATGGTTGATATTGTGCAAGACCAACCAGCCAAGTATGCACATATTTATTTATTTATCCGCAAGAAATTTTTCTAATAAAGAGGTCTTCTCTCTCTCTCTCTCTCTCTCTCTCTCTCTCTCTATCTATCTATCTATCTATCTATCTCTCTATCTCTCTCTCTCTCATTATATGTCATCGACTCAATTTCTTTTTTTCTTCGGTTTGCGTCTATTTTCATTATATATCTATCGATATAGCAAGTTATCTATCTATCTATCTATCTCAGTGTATTCCATCTATCATATGAGAAATGTGTTATAAAATATGCTGGGCTATTTGCTAAATCACACTATTATGATATTTAAAGTGGAATTAAAGATAATCAACAGTCACTAAAGATTAAATTGACTCAAAAATGTCAACAGAATATATTTGTGTATTTATATTTACAACTATTAACCTTTAAGTGTAATTTTCAAAGCAAAATTTAACAAGTTCTAAAAAGCTTAGGTCATCAAATGATAATGATTTATATTTGCATTATTAAAATATTTATGTTTACGTTCTCTATGATTTAGTGTAAGAAATATCGAAAAAACTAAGCACATTGTTCACTTACTCTTTCTCCAAATCAGCAAAACCTGAAAACTCTATAATCATTCTCAAATTCACGCTAAGTTTAATCGGGAAGTGTCATTCGACTTTCTTGTGAAAATATATTGCCAGACGGCCCAGGGTTGAGAGGAAGAGAAAGTCATGAGCTGTACAAGCCTCGCGAAAGAGAGGAGAATCTGATCAAATATCTTGAGATAATACTAAATACACGAAGCAAAGTAGTGTGAAGAAACGGGCTCATGAGAGTTGAAGAAATGTGAAGAAATAATCTCGCAAAAGTCGAAAGCGGGTATGGTCTCAAAAGAAAGAAAAAGATTTGCCTTGCAAAGGCCTAAAAGTTGAAAAACATTGAGAAGCTGAGCCGATTAGATGTTTTGAGTTGGCCTTCTACCAGGCTTGCAAAAGAAGAATGAAGACGAAGCGGTTCACAGAAGATTCCTCTCTCTCTCTCTCTCTCTCTCTCTCTCTCTCTCTCTCTCTCTCTCTCTCTCTCTGTGCATATCTCAGCAATCTTTGACCCTCTCTTTCACTCCACTATTTCGTACATTTCGTAATAAAAAGAAAAGAAGCCGTTTATATCTTCTTAGATAAAAGTTGTTGTATATACAATAGTAAAACATACTAATATTCTTGTGCCAAAAAAAGCTTAGCTTACTAAATAACTACAGCAGAACATTAACAATTTCACTTTTTATTCCATAAAAGTTAACTATATTCAAAAAGTAAATATGTATGCATCAAATTTCAACAGATATATTAATGCAGTTGTATGGTTTAACTAAATCCGGTAATTTTCACTGGTTCAATTTTATATTGTATTTCTTGATAAGTTTGAATATCAAGTTTTTTCACTTCAAAAATTCAAGGGATTTGACTTCATACAGATTTATTTTCTGGAAAAGATTTTTCACAAGAACTTTAACACAAGTACGCGAACAAAAACCCTGTTACAATCTACACATTTCATTTTGTAATGGTAGCATACATATAAAAAAAAATGTATCATTATTAAATGGATTTTCTTTATTCAATCATTTCTTTTTTTATTTCTTTATTTTCATTTTATCGAACAATATATTTCAAAATTTTGGATTTGTTAAAAAGCACAATATAATAACAGTATCATTATTCTGTGAAAGAACCAAATGATGAATTGAAAATATAACAACAACGTAGCCTCGTACACTACCTCCTCATTGCTTAAAAATGAATAATAATAAAAATGTCAATTTTTGTGCTTATAATATTGATTGCAGTTGTAATGGAAATTAGAAGTAGATAAAAGTAAAAATTTGAGGAACACTGGAAAACCATTATCCAAAAGAAAATAACTTAGTCGAGCCTGGAAGAAGATGCATTATGGAAATAAAGTTTACTTAATATTCTCAAATAAAGTAAAAATTATAGACACGGATCAATATAGAAGTGCCCATAAAATGAAAGGATTCAGACGTATACGTCTGTCGATTTTTGCACCATTTGAAAACCTGTGCAAAGAAATGTTAATTTTAGCACTTAAGACCTTCTGTATCAGTACCTTATATAAACCGCCTCTTTCACCACTCCCATTAGAGATGTCAATAAAAGGTCATCTCTTCAAAAGATAGGACTTTTCAAGACCTCTTCACTAACTTGGGAACTTAATACACAGTTCGTGATATCTAATGGACTTTGTTGTTTAATTGAAGATATGAAAGAAAAAATTGTGAAATGATACAAAGAAGATGCTTTTGTCACTTAAAAAAGTGAAGGAATATATAAGATTTTTTGTAAAAAAATAGAAGATACTACGAAGGAAGGTTTTTTACTAATGCATATATATATATATATATATATATATATATATATATATATATATATATGTTACAAGACGAGATCTTGCCTTGATTTGAAAAAAACAAAAAGAAAGGAGAAAAGAAGAAAAGAAAAAAAAACTGAAGTTACCACTTCGAGTTCTCAACTCAAAATGAAAAGTTAATCGTTACGCATCGGCTCCGCGCAGAACTTCCGTTTGCGATAAATTAACAAAAAAAAAAATACATTAATAAATATCCAATCGGAACGCTTCCCGCGGGGCACAAAAATTGCCGTTTTCTGAGCCTACAAAAGATATATAAATAGACGGACCAAATAATTATTAGTTAGACTTGCTCCTTCACACTGCTCGTGCTAACGATTCTACGCCACTGACCGGCGACTGTCATCCGATACTTCAAACGATCGCCGCCGTTAGGAACGCTGCCCTTATTCCGAGAAAACCATCCCTTCACCACGAGACAAGGACAGTACATGAACTTTGTAACTACTACCACTGAATTCATTCTTTAACTATGAACATATTTCTCCATTCTATTCTCTGTACTTAATCTATTTATAAAAATTTTCTATAACATCATTACTGTGTTATTGTGAGTATCTATACGTTCTTTGTTTTGCAACCATACGCATTTCTCGCCCACAACACAGATATCAGCAACTCAGAATATAACATATATATATATATATATATATATATATATATATATATATATATATATATATATATTACAGTCGACTCATTCTTGAAGAGTGTTAATGGGATCGTGTAACCCAGTATTACTTGCCACGTGGTTGAGTGATGAGTGGTTAAAAATAAAATCCGTCAAAGAATAAATGAACCCTCTTGTAGGGTCAATAGTATTTTCAGAACACACATACCATGATATTCATCAAGATTTGATAAATCATCCATTTAGGAGAAAGACAGGATTGAACCTACAACCGCCAGATGATTTCACTTAGAAGTTCTTAAACCAAATAACCTAAATCCGTTAAGCTACAACTAGTAAATAACAAGGAATACTTACTATACCTGGTTATGGTTAATTGAATTAAAACAATCTACCCGTCATGGATTAAATATAGAGTTCTGTTTGAAGTTCCACATTGGTTTCTGAGTTCGACATTAAATACCCGAAGAAAACTGAAGAACGCATTGACCGAAACAATAAAACGAAGACAATATTCCGAACACACTAAGTGATAAAAATGATCAAATTTAGACAAATTACACACACACACACACACACACACACACACACACATATATATATAAGCTTATGTATGCATACGCTTGTATACACATATATTTTCAAGGGCACTGAGTGAATTTAATGTGTGTGAGGATGTATTTATATCCATACATAGTTGTGTGTTTACATCAGATTCGACAACTCAAGCGGCTGTCTCGTTTGAACAACTTTCCTGTTTTGTTAAATAAATCTGTTTATTTTTCTCCTTTCCGCGGTGTTATTTTTCCTTCGTATATTTTCACCTTATTTTATCCTTATTTCATGGCCTGGCAAACTCAACAGGTTATGGGCCCAGGAGAAAGGATAATAGAAGTCAGTGGCACTTGTTACTTTTTGACAGAGATGAGACCTGTAAAGTCTTTATATCTGAGGTAATGGATACTTGCTAGGTATGGACTATTACCAAGATGAATCGATAAGATGGATGGTGATTAAAGACAGAGGGAAAACGAACATCTGCTGCTATGCCTGGTACATTCCTTTATTGACCAAATCCCCCGGATGTGGTAGGGGCCGTAACCCCTGTGGCATCAGAGGTTATTTCCCTTTTGTTAGTTAGGATATTACAATGCTCTCTTTTTTTTCTTTTTTTCTTTTTTAAATAATGATAACAACAATGACAGTGGTGGTAATAATTATCTGGTGAGGGAGTTCATTCAGTCTGTGATTGGGATGCTTGAACAGATGGCTCGGACTCTATGTCGGAGGAGATGTCTGTTAACCTGAATGAGAGAAAAGAAAATGATGATGGTTCAGTCTATTGTGTACGGGTATGTTTATTATTATTATTTTTTTCTTTTTTTTTTTTTTTGTGGTCAAATCTTTTGGGTAGCCGTTTTGTTCAACTTGAATGCCTGAGGTTTAGAGTTGTGTGTTGTGTTTGGTTGTCTTTGTATTCTGGTGGTGTTGTCGTATGTGTGTAGCTTTCATCTTCAGATGAGGGGTAATCCAGTAGGTTATGTGCATGGTTTGTTGTTGGCTTAGGGATTTTTTTTGAAGAAGCTGGAATTTCTTGTAGTTTGGCTACCTTTGTGTGTGGCGGTGATCATGATCCCTTTTTCTTTATAATAGTCATTGGGTTAGGCTGGTAAGGTGTGAGAGCCTTTGAGGTGTTGTCACTTTTTACAATGACTGTATCACCCACCCTGAGATCATTGGGTTTCACGTACGCTTTTCTATCAGCGTATTGCTTTATTTTTCTCTTGGCTTCGGTATCACGCTCCCTAATGCTGGGGTCTTCAGCAATGGGTGTGATCAGGTGTGGCAGGCGGTTTTTTATGGTCCAGCCAAATAGGATTGTGGCTGGGGGTGCGCCGGTGGTGCAATGTGGTGTCGTCCGGTAGTCCAGCAGGAATTATTCAAATTCCTGCTTCCAGCTTCGACCTTTATTTAAGGCAGCTTTAATGGACTTTTTTACAGTGCGCATGAAGCGTTCTGTTTCCCCGTTGGCCTGGGGCCATAGGGGTGTTATTCTCCTGTGTCTGAATCCAGTGATGGAGGCATAGGTTTTGAATTCGTGGCTGTTGAGCCACGAATTCAAAACCTATGCCTCCATCACTGAATGGTGGGCCATTGTCCGTTTTGAGGGAGACTGGCACACCAAATTCGGCGAATATCTTGTCTAGGCGGGGTATGACTGATGTTGTTGAGATGGAGTCCAGGATGTCGACAACAAAATAGCGTGAGTATTCGTCTGTGACAACGAGGAGGTACTTTCCATTTTGGAGGTGTCCAAAGTCAGCACTGACTTCTGCCCATGGGGCTGCTGGTAGTGGGGACATTTGCAGTGGCTCTCTTGTCGGTTTATGGGTACTGATCTGACAGGTGTAGCAGTTCTTGATGTTTTCTTCCACTAGAGGCTGCATGTTTTTGAACCAGACCTTTTCTCGGAGGAGAGCCATGGTTTTCACAATGCCTTGGTGTCCAGCATGTGCTATTTTGACAGCTCTGTTTTGTAGTGCTTCAGGCAGTACTATACGGTGCCCTTTGAGGATGATGCTATCCTTGTGTGCAAGTGATAGTTCGGCACGATTGGCGTGCAGAGTGTGGAATGTTGCTTTGTTTATGCCATCCTCGACACCATGCCATTTGTTGGTAAGGATGGCTTGGATGACGGTGGTGAGTGTCTTGTCTTTTGCCGTTTCCGTTGCAACTTCATCAATTGTCATTGCTTTGGGGGTTGAGGTTGAGCGGATGTAGTTTATATATTCCTCTGCTATTTTTTGTTCTCTGTCGCTTGGTGGTAGGTGCGTTGGATGGCGGCTGAAATAGTCAGCTGGATTGTCATGGCCTGGTCTGTATATGACGGTCATGTCGTATGGTTGCGTTCTCAAAACCCAGCGTTCAATGCGTGCTGATAGTTGGGAGCGGGTGTTGTTAAAAATGGATGTTAGGGGTTTGTGGTCTGTAAAGACAGTGAATGGAGCTCCAAAGATATATATGTGAAAGTGTTCACACGCCCATGTGATGGCGAGTGCTTTACGTTCTGTTTGGGAGTATCTCTGTTCAACTGCGGATAGAGCACGACTTGCAAATTGTACTATCCGTCCATTTTGTGACAGCACGGCAGAAATGCCTACCGGACTGGCATCCATATGTATTTCAGTGTGTTTGTTCGGGTCAAAGTAGGCAAGTGAGCATGCTCTGCTCAGTGCCTCCTTAATGTTTTTTAGACATTCAGTGTGGCATTCAGTCCAGGACCACTGTGTGTGTGTGTGTGTTTTTTTTTTGTTTTTTTTTTGTTAGTTGACGTAGTTCATGGGTGAGGGTTGCATAGTTTGGAATGAATTCTGCCCCGCAGAAGTTAGTCATCCCCAGCAAGCTTCTGACTTCTGATGCGTTTTTAGGGTCGGGTAATCCAAGGATTGCTTTTATTTTGAGGTCGCTTGGGCTGATGCCTTCATTACCGAAGGTGTGTCCAAGGAACTCCAGTGACCTCTTGTTGTACTCACATTTGCTGCCATTTAGGGTGAGCCCTTTTTCGCGAAGTCGTCTGAATATCGCGTGGAGGTTTTGGTCGTGGTCTTGCTGGTCTGATCCGAAGCAAAGGATGTCGTCACTGATGTTGATGGCTCCCTTGATCCCTGTAAGTGCTTGACTAATTTCTTCCTGGAATTTCTCACTTGCGGAGTTGACACCAAAAAAGAGTCTTTTATATCTGTACAAACCGGGACATTGGCCCAGCGGTTAGAGTGTTCGCCAATGGCCCGGGAGACCTAGGTTCAATCCCAGGTCGAGTCATACCAAAGACTTTAAAAATGGAACTTGATACCACCTTGCTTAACACTCAGCATTATAAGGTACGGTTCAAGGGTAAAGTGGAGCAATCCAGGGAATGGAGTAGCGCCCTCCCCTACACCTTGGTGTAGTAGCTATCGAAAAGGGAGCCTTCGGGTCACCCTCGACTATGGTCGACTATATCTGTACAGGCCCAGGTGTGTTGCAAAGGTGGTTATATATCGGGATTCTTCAGCTAGTTCCAATTGGTTGTAGCCTTGGCTAAGATCCAATTTGCTGAAAACATTAGCTCCTGATAGAATAGTTTTCAGTTCATTGAGTGTGGGGGTTGGGTGTCGTTTCCTTTTGATAGCTTTGTTTGCCGCCCTCATGTCGATGCAAATCCTGATTTTATTTTGACCCTTTTTGGGTACTACAACAATAGGAGATACCCATGGGGTTGGTCCGTCTGCCTTTTCAATCACTCCCAGTTTCTCATCTTTGGCTATTAACTCTTCTAGATCCTTCCTTACGTAAAAGGGGACCCTGCGGTATCTCTGAGCGATGGGTGGTATGTTTTCATCTATGTGTAGGTGAACTTTTTTTTCTTTGAGTTTACCCAGACCATTGAATAGGTCTGCGTAGTCCTCTAGAAGTTTAAGAGTGGGGAGTAGGGTCTGTGCATCAGAGTTACTGATGTGGTTGACTGAATGAGTGTTTGCTGACAGTAGTTTGAGCCTTTTACATGTTTCCCAGCCAATAATGGGTTTTTCTGGGTTCTTTATAACATGTATGTCCGCTTGGCAGGAGATGCCTCTAAACTTTAGAAGTATGCTGAATTGACCTAGGAGTGGGGTGGCTTCCTTGACACCGAATCCAGATATTACGGTTTTTGTGGGTCGGAGGAGGGGCGTTGGTCTTAGGGATTTGTAATCTGCCTCAGACAAAATGTTTATGGTGGCGCCAGAGTCAGCTAATACATTGAACATTTGATGGCCATCACCAAAAGATAAGTCAAAGTAAGGAAGGTTTTTCACTTTACCTGTATGGAATACATATTCCGTGTCACTGCCGCTGTTTGAGTCTCGTTGATGGTCCTCAATGTAGTTTACCGGTCGTTGACTGGTTTGAGCTTGTGGGCGTGGGGGGCGGTTTGTTCTTCGCCGTCCGTCCTCGTCATTTAGTTTTCTGAAACAGACAGAGGCGAAGTGTCCCCATCTCCGGCAATAAGCACACTGGTTCTGGAATGCAGGGCAGGATGTCGGTCCCCGTTCATGTGAGTATTTCCCATTGCAATTTCTGCACCGGTTTTGCTGGGGGCGTTTGCGTGGCCATTGTTGTTCATGCGTGACTTTGTTGGCTACTGCATTAATGGATGTGGTAGGTTTTGTAGTAGAGTTGGCGTCTTCTAAGCGCATCTGTTCCATTTGTTTGGATATGGTTTCTGTCATTTTGGCATCGTTTATTAGATTACCTAGGAGCGTGTTTGGGTTCATCAGTCCCTTTTGGCGAACTTTTTCTGATAAACAGCCCGTTATTAGCTGGGATTTTATTTCTGCATTTCTGTCTGTGAAACGGCACATAGCTGCTGCCTCTTTTAATTCCCGATGAAAGCCCTCTATGTTTGGGGTGTTTTTTGTTTTTTTTTCGGAATATAAATCTGTTATACTCAGTGTTGTTTTCTGGGTTGAAGTGGTTTTGCACAGCCAGGACGAGCTTATCGAAGTGTGTTTCGTTTTTTTCTGGTGTGGTTTGTTCAGACGGTAGTTCGTCAATAATATCATTTACTTCTTCGCCAACAAAAGTTAAAAGTATAGCTTTTTTTCGTTCATCGTCTTCTATGTTGTATGCAGTGAAGTAATATCTCTGTCTGTTGACATATTTTGTCCATTTTGCTGCTTTGTTTTTTTGAGGCATGTTAGTTTTTTTTTCGGCACGTGGGCAGGTTTGTTCTTTTCTTTTTCTTTTTTTTTTTGTTGTTGTTATTGGTGAGTAAACGACTCTTTCTTCGTCGTCAATGTTAAGTCTTTATATCTGAGGTAATGGATACTTGCTAGGTATGGACTATTACCAAGATGAATCGATAGGATGGATGTTGATTAAAGACAGAGGGAAAACGAACATCTGCTGCTATGCCTGGTACATTCCTTTATTGACCAAATCCCCCGGATGTGGTAGGGGCCGTAACCCCTGTGGCATCAGAGGTTATTTCCCTTTTGTTAGTTAGGATATTACAAGACCAAATACGAAATGCAGGAAACAACATTTTTATGTCATTTGCATACGTTATATTTTAAAGACGCCATTTAAAGTGAAAACCTAAAGGGAGACAAAAAGTTAGAGAAAGGAATGAGGTCTATGCCGAATTAATACAATTTCTGAATGACAAAAGCCTGTTCCATATCATGAGTGAAGCCTCTGACAGTGAAGAGAAGATCTGAGTATAATACGTAGCAATTAAGCAGGTAATGGAAAACCCAGAATTATTTCTCTTTATACCGAATTAACTTCACTTAAAAAGGATTGTAATGAAAGTGTGATAGACTATATCATAAGAACAGAAGCAATGTTAATGGTACTAAGAAATACCGGATAATCATTAAGAGATGGACAAATAATTGTCATGGTGTTTTTAAAAACATGACAATTTTTGGCCATAACTTAATGAATACCTGACATGTTTAATTCCTTGTGAATCGTAATAGTAAGAACCTAATGTTCTCAGATTTTTAAACTCGATTTGGAAGTTTCGAAGATACCGAAAAATACCGTCACAACTTAAAGTCACTTAAAAGTTGTGACGGTATTTTTCAGTATCTTCGAAACTTGCAAATCGCCAATGTCATGAAATTAACTGATTCATTTTCGAAAACGACTACAAATGGGTTTATGTATTTTTAAGGAAGTTGCTCTTCTTTACTTAAGAATCCATTTTGTTTTTATCATCCTTTGTGAGTATAAGCGCCACATCCAAGAATATAGAAATGCTTCGCATGTGTGTCATTTTTTTCAACTGTAGTTGTTGGGCTTCAGTTTCAAATATTTATTGCTGTTGATAAAACTTCTACCCAGAACTCTTTAGAAGATTCGAATAAGATAGCATTGCACATACAGTTTATATTGATATCCGATTAATCCTTTCTGCCAAACAATTTTGCTCTAGTGTCTTATAAACAGTGTGTTGATACTGTATACCCTCCTTTTGTAGGTAGTTTTCAAATTCTCTTGAAGTCTACTCTCTACCATTATTTGTGCGTCGTGTTTTCACTTTCTGTCCACCACAGCTTTCTACTATGTTTTCCTACTTCACAGTCTTCTTAAAAAATTTCTCGCATTTGAGCTTGTACACCCATACAAATCTAGATTTATCGTAAAAATATGATAACATATTTAGCTTCAACAAGCGATTTCGTCTGAATCTTTCCACAAACATCGCTGTGCACAATTCCAAGAAATTCAGCTGATCTACTTGCACCAGATTTTGGAAATGAAAAACGGTGATGCTTTCAATCCACGTACGGTTCACAAAACCCTTTGTGGCATCGAAATTAAAGCTATTTGAAAACTAATCACTCACTAATATCCGCAAATTCTTCTCTCCAAGATGACCAAAACATCGATGCCAAATTTCTTCTCGACTACAATTGCATAAACATTTTGCTGCTGCATGAGTCACTTCTCGTTCTTCGACATAGTTCAAATAGAACAAATTTTCTCCTTTGAGCTGCTGTAGTAATTGGTTTTTGCTTTTCATCCAGAATCTATCAATTTGTTTCAGTGAATATAAATGTTTTTCCAAATTCTGTAGTTTTAGCTACACTAAGTTGTGTGATAATTTGGGAACATATTTGCCACTTTCCATTTGAAACTCACAACTATTCCCTATGATTCGAATGAATAATTATCACCAAAACTTATTTTCTCTGCTACATCCAGCTGACTAAAGTTTAGAAAGTGTTTCATATCATAACACTTGTGACACTATCCAATTCTTCCTTAATTATTCCATCTGTTGAATGGGTAAATTCACTATAGAATATAATTTTAAAGAACTTACATTTTAGACATTCTTATTAAAAACCAAAATGGCCAGATATTTTAGATATTTACCATAAACACACAAACATCCAAAAATACCTCCATTTCAAAAGCCACCCCCTCAAAAGCAGTATAAAATCTATCCTTTACACTCTTGTATGTAGAATTTGCACCATAGTCGCTAACAAAAACTTCCGACGGGTCCGCCTAGAAGAACTTTGCGTAACCCTCCATTAGAGAGGATAACCCACAACATGAAATTCGAATTAACAGGAAAATGCCACTGAAAGAACTACGAAACCCTAAAAACATAGCAATGAACAACCTTTAGCATGTCTCTACATACAACATACAACAGAAACAATCCAAACACTAAAAAATAAAGTTTCTCTACCTAAAAGAACCATTAAATTATCAAACTATTAAACCACCGAAAACTTTATGTATTTAACCGCTCATTGATCTAGTGGATAGAGTGTTTGCCAATGGTCCGGGAGAGCTGGGTTCAATCCTAGGTCGCGTCATACCAAAGACTTTTAAAATGGTACTTGATACCTCCTTGCTTAACACTCACCAATATAAGGTACGTATTGAGGGTAAAGTGGAGCAATCCAGGGAAAGGAGAAGCACCCTTCCCTACACCTCTGTGTAGTAGCTATTGAAAAGGGAGCCTTCTGGTCGCCCTCGACTACGGTCGCCAACTACTATGAAAGTAGAAACGAAAACTTTAAAATAATGCCAATCTACCAGAACTACTTCAAATCAGAGAAATGAACTTTATAGAAAAATTTTTAACAATCATTAAACAAATCCAACAACATGCGCAGGCACGTTCGCACATATACAAACACACATAAACACACATACTCACGCACAATCATGTACACACACTGACTAGCTTAAAACGCATATATGTGTGGGTATGAATACATCCTAACATATTAAATCAATTAAATGCCCTTGTAAATATGTGTACGAGTGTATACATACATAAGAGTACAAATATATACATGTATGTGTGTGGTTATGCATGTGTGCATATATATATATATATATATATATATATATGCACATACACACCTAACGCGAACGCCAGACTGCTTCTGGAAAACCAGAATGGTGACAAGCTCGTGGGATTAATACGTACATCCATTGAACTCCCTCACATACACATAGAAAGAATACGCGCAAACACATTAATAACAAAAGACACACACATACATGTACCAGACATAAAAAGAGACAAAATAGAAAAAAGAGGAGAAAAGATCATTAAGAAAACAACCAAAACTACTCACAGACAGTTAACTCTAATGGGGCATGTCCCAGTCAGCTGGGGCTGCAGAATACACTGACTGCATCTCAGCAGACGGGTGAAACTACCCCAACGAGTGTCCTGGATATGATACAAAAAAATCTGATGGTAAGGCTCCAGTAATGCTGAAGCTTTGGGAAATACAGTGTGCCCCTTTATTGCCATCACTCCCAGGTCCACTCTAACCCAGAGTAGTATCACCTGATAAGTTCCTATCTATGGGTGAAATAGAACTAAACTATGCTTATGCAAAAGTGAAGTGTTTGAAATAGAACTGTTTTTATATTTAACGTTGTGTAAATAAATGAGGTTTAATTGAATTGTTAGTGATATATAGCAATGCTTGGAACCGTTTAACTTTTTTGACTAAACCAAATTGCTTAAAATAAAAATATTTTTGACAATTAAACTGTGTACTTATGCAAAACTGAATTGTTTGAAGTAGAACTGTTTATATGTATAAAAATGGATTTGTTATTAAATAACCTACAACGGTTGATATACCATAAAACTAAACCAAACTAAACCAATATTGGACAGGTCCCGGAGGCAGCACCCCACAAAGCAGCAGCTGTACGGCCACCTACCACCCATCACGAAAACTATCAAAATTAGACGAACCAGACATGCGGGACACCGCTGAAGAAGTAGGAACGAGCTCATAAGTGATGTACTCCAGTGGACCCCTTCACATGGACGAGCAAAGGCTCAAACATACATACAGCGGCTTTGTGCTGACATAGGATGTAGCCCTGAAGACCTACCAGAAGCAATGGAGCAATGGACGATAGGGAGAGGTGGAGAGAGAGGGTCAGGGATATCTATGCTGATAGTACGACATGATGATGAAACTAAACCAAAGGAGCAGTAACAGACATTAAGCATGAAGTCAACTAGAATCAACCAAAATAATCCATGCTCCTCCCCATTATATCCTATTCAACTCACAACCACTCACCTACAGTAGACAAGAATATACAAAACACGTGTCACACAAATATGTACATACACGGAATGATGATAATCAAAAATTAAACACCAAATATGAAATCATTCGCAGAACTTTTCATTTCAATATATATATATATATATGTATGCATATATAAATGAAAAGAGCTGCAAATGATATATATATATATATAATATGTCAATTAGCAAAATATGGTAATTTGTTTGCTAAATGTGTTATTTTTAGGCCACAAAATATGTTAGTTAAGTTGTAAAAAACAGGAACACTTTGGGCATTTCAGGGTATTACATCACAGATGGGACAACATATGTGGGTCAGTGATTGGTTAGTTTGAAATGTGTCATATGTGGCCTTTAGAGAGTGGGCTCGACCAAGGGAGACAACCCACATACCTTAGGTACAAATATTTTTTTTAATATGTATATTAAAATGAAAAGGTCTGCAGATGATTTCAAATTTGGGTTATATATATATATATATATATATATATATATATATATATATATATATATATGCATTTATATACGCAGCCAACTATAAAATTATTTGTACACCCATTAATTTCAAATATTTTCATCCATTTCTCCAAATGTAATACCTGTATGAGGCCAGTTTTTTTTTATCTGTTCATAAGCACAAAAAATGAATATAAAACTCAATTTTTAGAACAAATTTGATTGGCAAATTATGCAAAATTGGAAAAAAAATTACTTGCACAGTAGAAAATATCATTTTAAATTGAGTGATTAGTGTAAGTTTAAGTCATTTATATTATTATTTTATTAGTGAAGCCTTCTAGACAGATTATTCTGTGTAATATTTGTGATAATTCCAGCAAAGAACATCACTTGGTGCATAGAGGGTCACCATTGTTATTTTTGCATTAACATGATGGGGAAGACAAAGGAGCTTAGCATTGACAGAAAATTATCAACTAACTCAAAATTGATGAACAAGTTCATGCCATTCACCATATAGTTTTGGATGTCCACACTGTTTTAACTGAGATCTTTGCAATCAGTCATCTGTCTGTAAGAAGGGTTTCAAGAATGCTGACACCAGTGCACCAGCTGAAAATAGTTGATATATATTATTTAACTCCCTTCTGGGCTAATTCTAATTTCTATTGCTGATCAGTAACTCAATATGAAACTTGGGTTTACCACTTTGAACCTGCATCAAAGATTCAAAGCAAACTCCACTCCTGAAGAAGTTTAAGCAGGCAGTGTTTGTTAGCAAGATGTTCATATATGCTGTGAATGAATTTTAAGAGGATCAGGATGCAGCCTTCTTCTGTGATGAAATTGTAATATTTGAGCATCATAAGATGAATTGCATTCATGTCCATGGGGCCTATGTCATAAAATAATGAAAAATTGCTTTGCTTATCTAACTCTTTCTGGGTGAGGCTTAGAAATTTTTAAATGACTCTTGAATGCACACACACACACATACACACACACATATATATATATATATATATATATATATATATATATATATATATATATTTATATATATATATATACCTAACCCCTCTGTGCAAGCAAGATGTGACACAAGGTCAATTTTTAAGCAGAGTTTAACAGGCTGGAATACAGAGTTTTCCTTTTCCTAGACTGGTTATCATAGCAAGGTTAAAGATTCCAGTTTGCTCTACTATTTATCCATAGCTAGAAGGATAATAGTCAGATTCATACATTTCCCAAAAGTATTAGTGCTATGTGAAATTCAAACAGCCTTGTCCAGGACTTGAACTTGGTTTGCTATGTCCATTTTCTATGATGGTGAATATTACAATACAAGTACCTCTGTATATACATATATATATAATGGCCTTGGTAAAAATTATGGAATTAGCATGCTTAGATGATGTTCACCAAGGTTTCTTATTAACTAATAACAGATAAGATACAAGAGGAAAAAAATTTATTTACAGCTACATAAAAATCCTTTGTGAACATTCTCTCAGTGTGCTAATTTTTTGCCATGGATTGATTATATATATAGTCAGGTCTCTCTTGAAAAGTGTTACTAGAATCATTTCAGCCAGTATTTAACTATAAGAAGACATAATATGAAAAACAAATGTTAGCAATCATATGTACTTATATGTAAGCTAACAAAGTTTTTAAAAAAATTAAAAGGATGGTTCACTTACTAATTCTTGTAAATAAAAGTTTCATGTGACATGTGGCACAATCATCAAACAATTGTGACACTCTGTACATGAAATTTTTGTGATAAGAATTTGAAAGTAATCAATCTTTTTTTAATTATATATATATATATATATGATTTTTGAGTGATAAAATTATCACACACACACACACACATATGTGTGTGTGTGTGTGTGTGTGTGATAATTTGTGTGTGTGTGTGTGTGTGTGTGTGTGTGTGTGTGTGTGTGATCATTTCACAATCATTTCACACACACACACACACACACACACACACACACATGATCACACACACACTCACACACACACACAAATGATCACACACACAATGATCACACACACACACACACACACACACACACACACACACAAATGATCACACACACACACAAATGATCACACACACACACACACACACACACACACACACACACACATGATCACACACACACACACACACATGATCACACACACACACAAATGATCACACACACACACAAATGATCACACACACACACAAATGATCACACACACACACACACAAATGATCACACACACACACACACACACATTTCATGTGTGTGTGTGTGTGTGTGTGTGTGTGAAATGATTTTGTAACCCAAAACTAAATCAAAGTTTTCTTTTGGGATTTACCATTAGTTAGAACAAAATTGAAAATTAAAAGTCAATCTAAATCAAATTGAATAGATATTTTCTTTATTTGAAAACATTTATTAACTTCAATAAAAACATTACATTATAAGACATTAGATACAATCATACTGACACTCCAGCAGTGGCAGTAGTCAATATCTTTGTAATAATAATAATAATGTTTTGAATTTGATTTTAATTGGTTAAAGATTTTATTTTTGTGAAGAATTTAATGTATAATGTTGCATCTTTTTGATCTGGGACTCAAAAAACATAGGTTTGATCAATAAACATGATTTAGATCATTCTGAATGGTTCTTTTTTTTTTTTTTTTAGATGAAACCAACTGAGCCAATCATTGTTATTATTAATCATGACTTGTATTCACTTTCATCTTAGTTTTTAGTTGCTACCTAAATATCTTTTTAAAAATTTATCAAAGCTTCTCTCATGTAATTTAAATATTCTCTCCCATTTGGAAGGAAAGAAAGAAAGAAGGAAGAAAGGAAGGAAGGAATAGATTGACCAAGCTTAGTTAAAATTAACCTTATGTACCAATGCATTATTATATACATTAACTGATGAATCTTTTTAATTCTTAGCATGACCATTTTCCAGTTCCCCACTATATTTTCACTGAAATACTACAGTGATTTTGCAATTCAATTGGTATAATGATTAGTGAACTAATAGATAAATAGATGAATGATGTGAAGCCGATTTTAATTTTGATCAAATTATATAAGTCTATACCTACTACAGCTAACAATCTATGATAGTGAGGAACAGCACAGATCAGGAATGATAAAGGAAAAAGAAATTATTTGACCCATGTCTCATTTGCAATAGGGGAGCCTAGTTAAACCAACAAAGCTACAAAGAGCCATTGGTTTGCAGAATACACACACAAAAAAAAAAAAAAAAAAAACAATCAATAAATATGGTACTGAAATTGAGAATAGAGTAAAGGATGAGTTTAAAAGGTTTGATAGCATTGCTGCAGTGATGTTCTGGGTATGACATTAAACTGCATCCTGCATTGGGGCTTTAGTTCTGAAGCTCTGGAGAAGAGAGTACCTCTTCATTGCTATTACTCCCAAGTCCACTCTGATTCAGACCTGTTGGTGTCCCATCAATGGGTCAAATAGATGCTTGAAAGTTAAAGTATTGGATAGGAAAGCTTGAAACTATATAATTGTGTGCAAACAAATAATTATTATTTTTAAATAGGAATAGTTACATAAAGTCATATAATTGTGTATGAATTATTAATATTTGATTGGAACACTTGAGACCATATGACTATGCGCAAATTATTTGTATCAAATAGGAATACTTTATACCATATAACTGTGGGAAAACTAATGATTATCATTGACAATTAAAAACATGTGACTGAAAAAAAAATGATTTCAATAGAACATGAAAAATATAAATAGTTATCATTGTAATCAAAAATTTACAAATGAATCAAATTTTGGCATTAAATAACCCATGAAGAGTTGATATGCTATTAAACAAACAAACAAAACAAAACCAATTAAAAGGTTTGATGTTGGTGTCAGCTAACTTCATGAGTTTGAATCCTATTGTTAGTTTTTATTATTTGTAATTTATGCTGTTCCTTATTGTAGCTTGATTGCCCAAGTAAGTTGCAATAAAGTAAAAAGCAATTAAGGTTAAACTAAATACGAACCAAAATTAATAATGATAAAGATCACCAACATTTTCCTTGAAAGCATTTGCCAAGTTGGATAGGGCGGTAGAATACACCGACTGCTTCTCTGCAGAGGGGTAAGAGCCCCCCGCCAACGAGTGCCCTGGATATGATACTAAACAATCTGATGGTGACGTTCCAGTAATGCTCCCAGGTCCATTCTGGCTCGGAGTGGTAGCACCTGATAAGGGTCCTATTTATGAGTTAAATAGAACTAAACTGTGCCTCCTTCACTATACTGATTTTTGCTTTTAAATTGCGTATTTATGCTAACTGAATTGTTTGAAATAGAACTGTTTTGACATTTAATCTGTGTACTTATGCTAAACTGAATTATCAGAAATAAAACTGTTTCGACATTTAACTCTGTGTATTGCCCAGTCAGCTAGGGCAGTAGAATACACAGACTGCACCTCTGCAGAGGGTTAAGACCTTCCCAATGAGTGTCCTGGATATGACACTAAACAATCTGATGGTGAGGTTCTAGTGATGCTGGGGCTTTGGGAAATGCGGAACATCCCTTCATTGTCATTGCTCCCAGGTTCATTCTGGCCTGGCGTGGTAGCACCTGGTAGAGCCCTATCTATTGGTTAAATAGAACTAACGGCATACTTATGCTAAACTGAATTGTTTCACTAAACTGAATAGTTTGAAATTGAAATGTTTTTGACAATTAAACTGTACTTATATTTAAACTGCGTGCTCCTGCTAAACTGAATTATTTTAAATGGAACTGTTTTTTGACAATGAAACTGTACTGACACTAAACTGAATTGTTTAATATAGAACTGTTTTGACATTTAACTGTGTGTAAACAAAATCTGTACTTATACTAAACTGAATTAGCTGAATAAGAACTGCTTGACTAAACTGAATAGCTTGACATAGAAATGTTTTTCAGAATTAAGCTGTACTTACATTTAAACTGTGTACTTATCCTAAACTGAATTGTTTGAAATAGAACTATTTGCATAAAAATGGATTTGGTGTTAAATAATCTACAAAGGTTGATATGCCATAAAAACCAACCAACCAACCAACCAACCTTGAAAGCGTTATTCGGAATAATATTAAATTAATATTAATATTAAATTTCATGATAATAAAACATTCAGCCCACCAAAGTGTCCTGTTAATAACAAAGTACCATAGACTGAATTTAGTTGTCAGTTCTTTTCTGATAAGATTTCTTTGTAATGCATCATTTTAATTCTAACTATAGTACATCCCATCTGTACTACAAGAAGTGCATTCCCTTCCATTAATAAGAATATTTTGCCTACCCTCCAACAAAACTTAATTATTCATTGCTTCAAATGTCAGGGTAACATTGACAATAGGGTTAAAACTATCCAATGATTAGATGTGAGTATTTCCCAACATGTCTCTGGTTCTATTCATAGATATGCACCAATATCATCATCCAGGCATTCACAGACACATTAGTTTGTCTTTAGTGAGAACTTGTTGAAGATAAATCCATGCCAAATGAATTATTCAAAAAAGTTCTTTTCTGTTCTGCACAGGTGTCAAACTAAGCACCTCACCATCTTGGAAGCTACTGTTATTAATACACGATGTCTGACTGTGTAGACAGAGAGAGCTCAAACACAAATTAAAAATATTGATAGAGAGTACAATGATTTTTTTTTCTTTTTCGTTTTTTGTCTTCTCCCAATTTTAAGATCCTTTTCTTTTTAAACCTTATTCCTTTCATTTGATTGACTTTGAAGAAGTATCAGTCAAAAGGTGCCTAAGTTTTATATTTGTTTTAATTAATTTTAATTTTTATCAAAACCATGTTCCCTATTTCACAACTAATTTTTTTCATGGTGTTGTACAAGAAACATATATATATACTTTTTATATGAAAATGAAAAGAAAAAATTCACTTCTTTGGTGTCATTATAAATTAATTTCTGGTCGTGATGACCATCATCCAATGTTACACAAAAAATATTGTTATTTGGGTGTTTTTATATTGCTTCCTGTGAGAATAGGATTTTTTAAAAATTCTATTCGGGTGTTCTGTAAGAATAGGATTTTTTTTTTTTAATTAAAATCTTTTAAATTAAAACAATTTGTTAATTAAAATAATTTTTAATATATTTTTTCATCATATTTTTTAATCAAGAAAAATTTTTTACAAGAATAATAAGAATGTATTTCTATGTTGACATACAGAAATCATTTCTGATCAGAAATCATTTCCATTCAAATATTTTAATAAACATATTTTCTCTTCTAAGCATAAGTTACACTTACCATGTAAATTGTCAATGAGGATCTTTTAATTATTAATTATTTTAATCATTTTCCAATTTATAATAGGTGTTAGTCCTAGTTCTATCAGATACCAGTAATACCTTGGTAGGGCAGTTTAATTTTTTTATGTTGGATTTTTAAATGATTATAGGTGGTTGTAATATCTAAATTTCAGGTTTAAGCTTGTCATACCTATCATTAGTATCATTTTCCTTAGTTGAAATGTTGGCTTGGTATACAATATTATCAAGGTTACATTTATTTCCTAGTGGGCATTCATCTTTTATTTTACAATTACATGAATGTTTTCAGTTATCATTGTTCAGTTCAGTTTATTTATTAATTTCTTGTTGTGACTGTCATTTAGTTTAGATATATTGTTAGTACAAGAATAACTAATTTTTATATTATTCTTATTAATAATTTTTCTTTGGGAGTTACCATCTTTGAAATGTTTGTTTATTAAACCCTGAAGATATTTCCCTAAATTGATATTAGAGAGTTTGGAAAAAGGAAAGTTTAGATGTTAGGAGTCCATTACTACTAGGGATAAAAAAATAACGCATCATCGCTGTAAATTCCAACATTATTCAAATTTAAAAATCTACCCAGTTTATCTAAAATGTATATTCCTACTAAGTCTACAGTTTTGGAGGAGTCAAATGACCCCATTGTAACATCAAACTTATCAGTTGTTGTCTTTTCCCAAGTTGTGTTATTGTAAAATAGTACAGATTTCCTACTTGCTAATATGATATCCTTAGTTATGGTCATCACAACCAGAAATTGATTTATAATGACACCAAAGAAGTGAATTTTTAATTCTATTTTTATATAAAAAGAATTTTTTGGCTCTGCATGTTGAGTTTTGATGTATTTTTAATCCCAAATTAATTATATGTCAATAGCCATTGACACTCAAATTGTATACTCCTACCCTTTGGATTTTCTCCCCAGGTTATAAAATATATATGTATACACACACACACTAACAGATGGGAAGACAGAGGAAAAGTGAAAGAGAAAAAAGTAGCAAATATGTGGTATGCTAATCCAAACATGATTGATCAGGATATGTCTTTATTTTATTCACACACACACACACACACACACACATATATATATATACTTACATGTTTATCTAAGAAGGGTAGAATATGATTTCTAATTATTTCTCAGTAATCACATAATAGATGAGAGTACACAATTCTATTTTTGTTGCTGGAATTAGATATGCAGTGTTACCAGTTTATTTATATTCAGTATATCCTTAACACTGGATATCATCACTGCAGTTTTTCATAAAAAATTACTAAATTTAGATCTGAATTTAGTAATTAAAAGGAAATATATTAAAAGGAAATAATATTTTTGCCAAAATTTAATCCCTAACAATAATAAGGAAAAAGTCAATAAAGTTTATCACAATACACAATGTCATATGTTGTTAGAATAATCAAAAATTGGTCAATGAGAACTATAAAATGTTTTTTGTTGTCCTTGATCAAAAAGATGCAATCAGCTACATGAGCTAGTTTAATAGTTAAAACATGGCTACTGTAAAAAACATTTTTCTTGAATTAGTTATATGTATAATTATATACCATATATGTCAGAATTTGTGTCAATTTTTAAGTATAAAAAGCAAATAAAAAAAATCATCATTGCAGTCCATTTCTTCAGTTCTGAAATTTAGAGTGTCATTGAAATGGTGCCACTTTATTTGAGCTGGAGTTGACATTCAGCAAATAGAGATCTAAATGTGAATCAACAACTTAATATGTTTGGGGTTAAATTACATATATATTGTATATAAGCATGTATTTATAAGTCTGTATTTTTATCTATGTAAATATGTGCTTTGTGCTTTGTGTGTGTGTGTGCTTTGTGTGTGTGTGCTTTGTGTGCTTTGTGTGTGTGAGCTTTGTGTGCTTTGTGTGCTTTGTGTGTGTGTGTGTGTGTGTGTGTGTGTGTGTGTGTGTGTGTGTGTGTGTGTGTGTGTGTGTGTGTGTGTGAAGCTATTTTATATATCAGCAGCAATAAAATAAATTTCTGTGTTATAAACATTTATAAAGATTTTTTCATCAAAGAAAAACATATCACTGAGTAAAGCAATTTACAAGTTGCATTTTCTGAATTCATTCAAATGTTTATTAGAAAATTTGTCATACGTATTTCTATTTTGAAATTGGGCAAAAAGTTTCAAATTTTCTTCTCTTTTTTTTCGTGATGATAATGAACAAATTTACAGTCCAATTTTTAAACAAGCTAGTGAAAATGAGTTTCAGATAAAAACTTTTGACCACCCCATAAGTAAGCCATTTAGGTCCATTCATGTTAAATAAGATGTAACAAGACTATTTAGTTGTTATAGTTTGGTGAGAGCATTAAGGTATCATTTGATTTGGCATAAGCCCATCAACAATAGGAAAAAATCTTTGGAAAAAATTTAGTGACTCTATTTTTTACATACAATAAGTCTAAAATTTTATTTAAAAAGTAAAAACAAAGGCCAAAATGTTAACACAAGAAATATTATTCATTATTCTGCTGTTACCAGACAAGGAATTAATGATAATAAATATGCAAGACTTTTCTTGACTAAATGGAATTTTATTGAGATTTCAAAAGTGTGGGATAAAATAAATAAAAATATTTTGATAGTTCTTTTTAAAAGGTAGCCTATTAATGGATACATTATTTGAATTTTGGTAGATTCAAATTCATTCAAGAAGTGAAAAATACTCTCCCAAAAATGATTGGTGTTCCTATATAAATGGGTTGATACAAAAAAGGTTTGATACCCAAAAATGCTCACATCCAATCAGCCATCAAAAGGTACTAAACTCAATTAAATTTCTTAATATTTGACACAAATATATAAAAGGCTCTTCTGATTGGGGCTCATGATGAATTCTCAAATTCTTAATTGAAAGGCATTTGGAATTGTTCAAATAAAGCAAATTTGATCAAAACTGTATTGAGTTTTCCAGTTCAAAGGAATTGTTAGCTGCAGACAACTTAAAGTGAGTCATTTGTAACAAAAGTTTTTTGTTACAGACAATCATAAAAAATGAAATTTTTTAACATTGAAAAAAAATTTTTAACACTGAAAATTCTGCTCTTTAAATACGACTTCCATCACATAATAGTGGTTACATTGACAATTCATATGCAGATATAACAATTATTGTGGGATAGAAGTTGTAATATTTTTTAAAATATTTTTTCTGTTAATTTACAAAGACTCCCCCCAATCATAAAAAAAAAAATTAGCTCTAGATAGGCATTTCCACATTACCACCAATGCTGCTGTATAGTCATTTCAAGGGTTTCACTGAACATGATATCAAATCCATTTTCCTCCACTACTTTTATTATATATAATAAAGAAAAACATTATATATCTATTCATTCATTATTATCATTCTTGAAGTGATATTCACTCAGAATTGATGTCATTAATGTTGTTATTATATCAGTTTTTAAGAGAATAAAATTTGCAATAACAATCAAAATCACATGACATTAGCATTAACAAAATAATGCTATATTTGATTTTTTTTAAAATTTTTACAATTGATATTAGTTAGGATTAGTTCACGGGGCATTTTTATTTTCAATATTTATGTTTGATATTGTGTTTGATAGACACAAAAATTAAAAATCATTATTCCACATTATTTTCAGTGTTTTTTTTTAAATATTTTATTTTATCTTTCTTGATTTTTAATTTTTAGTATTACGTTACATCGGGTGGTATTTTCAGTGAGCACATTTTTATTTCTTTTTTTCCTTTCTCTCTGAAACTAGGAGACCACCACTTAAGTGATATTGTTCAGCAGTAGGGGTTTTGCCAAAAACTTCTCCACATTCTTGATGTTGATAACACAGCCAAAACATTGTATTAATAACATCAGAAATACAAAGAAGTTCATTGGTCTGGTGTATTAATTACTCTTATCAAATTTATTGACAATGTAGAGTTTTTGTTGATATAAGAAAAATGAAGAAGAACCCAAATGACAAAGAAAACATTGTAAGCCATTTTTAAAGATTACAAAATGCGGTATCCTCAGGAAAAAGATCAAAAAGATATTGATCGAAACATTGTTCTAAAAATAAGAAAGATGAAGCTAGAAAATATCTATGGAATAATGAAAATACTTTTTCTCAAAATTTCAGATAACACTTGTAAAAGTAAAAAAAAGCAAAAAATGTTTTGTTTTGTGTTTTTTTTTCTGAAAATCATGTTCTCCACTCAATGAAATCCATTCAATGCTTTTGCACTGAACGTGGTGTTACCTATCTGGTTAATAAAACACTTTACCTTTTTTTCTTCTTCAGGCTTCATAAGAAATTTTGGTGGGGTTAAAATAAGAAGCCTGAAAAAGATGATAGTGTCAAATATAACTTTTAGAATCACAGATTCTTCATAGAGCTATCACAAAAATTACAAACACAGTGAGTACTGCCAAACATGGGCCCAGAATTTGACAAACATCTTTAAACAGAGAATACAATGTTAAAAGGCCACTGACCTTTACTAAGAACTCTTCATTTTAAACAATTCTTATACAGATTTTCGTTTGGAAATTTTAAAAAAATTATTACAAACTCCATTCTTAACTTTTTGTTCATCTGTTGTGACCGGGAAATGGAGAATCATGATAAACATGACTTTTTAAATCTGCTCTTAAAATACTTGACAACAAAATATCAACAAACGCCTTGGTGCAAAATTATATGCACAAAACAAAATTAATTTATGTACTGAAATTATGCTGACAATTGGGAAAAAAGGGAGTAGTTAAAAAAAATTGTTGATAAATTAACAATTTTACAGTTTAAATTTCTGTCAGATAATAAAAGATGTAAGGGAGATCATTTCATTTTATATTAACCCCCAATATATATATATATATATATATATATATATATATATATATATATATATATATATATATATATATATAAGTATTGCAAAAGCTAATCCAGCCAACTGCAAAACATTACCCGAAATTAGTTACCTCCCTTAAGAAGCAAAACTGACAACTAGTGCCGTAAAAAAATGCAAGGTTTTTATTTGTTTTGTTTTTTCTTTTTCTTTTTAAATAAATTTTTAAATATATTTATCATTTTGAAAAACTTTGGAACAATTACTCACAATTAATGAAAAAAAATTGCCAAAAAATAAAACAAGGTGGAAAGAAAAGATAAAACAAACAAATTTGTTGTTACATTCAATTTCATTGACTAAACAACAAAAAAAATAAAAAAAGACAAAATATAGAATGAAGTTATGAACAAACAAATTTTGAATGAGATGAATTTGTTTTGTTTTGTTCTGTTTGCTTGTTCTTTCATGATTAAAGGCGCACTTATTTTCCATACAGGTATGGAATAAAAAAAATAGAAAATATTCCATCCTACATAGAATTAAAATTCTTATAGAGATCTGAAGTGATCTATGTTTATTAAGAATCAAGAAGCTATCACCCAAGTCTTGAGCAGATGATATTTTCTAAAAGTCCAGAATGTTTTCCATATGTTTTCCATTATTCTGAGAATATCTAAAAATTAGAAAATAATTATCAAACATTGTCAGTTTTTATCTGCCAAGAAATATAGCAAAATAAGAGAATAAATTCTAATAAGAAAAAGATTTTTTGAAGAGATCAGAGTTACCAAATTTGACGGAATATAAGGAGCACATTTTTTTTACTGGAAATATCTTTTAAAATTCCTCTGCATCTTATATGCCATATGTAAGTTTAAAATTTGTGATAGCTGAAATTAGCTATCTGGCAACTTCTATCAGCTTAGACTTTAGAATAACTTTCATATACTTATTATGCAGATTAAAAGTGTTATCATTGATAATATTCATTATATTAACTTCATCACATTTAATATTAGTACTTTGTTTTTTTTTCTTGATTTGCTCTGCTGAATTTGGGGTGCATCTTATTCACTTGTGTGTCTTATATGCCATCAAATACAGTGATTAAAGACAACAGATACCCAAGTAATTAAATATTACTACCTTTGTCCCATAAAAGTTGTCACATTTAGGGTATAAAATGTACATTCAAATATACCAACTATTATGAGACCAAGTTAGTATGAAATCAGCTAAAATAACTTCTCTATATTATTCAAACTGTTGTCTTCACCTTTGCTATCTTTTACATGACACTTAATCTTATGGTAGTGCAAGTGGCATATCATTTTGAAAAGTGGAAGAGGAAAGCTGAGTTCAAATCCCAGCTGAGGCTGTTTGCATTTGTTTCACTCTAATGCCCTTCCAACTATTGGTAAAGTAATTGCACATAATGAACTGCCAAGTCTTGGAAAACAACTTCTCTGAGAGAAATATTACTCTGAATCAAAAATCAGATGCTGGAATCTCCAACATTGTCTGTACCCAGTTTCTAGCAAGTCCTGTGTCATTTCTTTGACAAAATCAATGACAGAAAAAGAGAAGGTTTGCTACATCAGCATCTATCAGTCTTCCATAAAACCTTGCCAAGGCCTGTGCATAGAGTCAATGATCCATCCTTGGTCTTGCAAGGCAAATAGATTCCATTATTACTAAACCAATACACTTTTTTCCTTTCACCAGTTGTGTTCGGGTTTCTGAATTTGAACTTCATTTATTTTTCTGTTTTTTTATCTTTGACAGGTTTCTGGTAAAGATAAAAAGTAGTCCAACTAAACTATGTTAGTGGATATTATAGTCTTATGTTAGCTGTCTTTATAACATTAGAAACCTTCTCACAATTGACATAATCCAGAGCACAGATTCTAGTCTTACTTTTCCTCTCATTCATACACCTGGATCTTAAAATCGAAAATTGAAAAAAACGAAAGAAAAAAAATTAAACAAAGAGGACCAGATTCAATATACATCTGAAATAGTCCAATGTCAACTAAAATGTGTTAAAAACAAAAAAGATGAAGATAGCAGTTTGAAAAATAACAAATTTAAAAACCTCCAAATATTTCTGGAGAAAAACACATAAAAAATAGTTCTATTTCTAAAAGAAATTCAAGAAAAATTATTCGTCTTTATATGGATGTAAAATATTTACATCCTCATTTAACTCTTTGAAGCCTGTAATTCTTAATTTTGTTCTGTGAGGATATTTAAACTATTTGAAGTTTCGAATTTTAATTTTTCACAGCATTTACATTTCAAGGGAAATAACTAAAATTTGTTTATTTGGAATTACTTCCCTTGAAAAATATTTTCATTATGATGTTTACTTTATGTACCGCGAAATTTTTTGTGGCCTTCTACTTTGAAAGTAAATTTTTATCAAAAAGGAAAAATTCCCAAAAGAAGTGAAAATCAGTTTTAAACATAGTAGACCTAAATACATAAGAAAACTTTTTTCTAAGGATAATGCACATAGTCCAGTTTATAATAAATTTATATTGTAAATTGAATAAAAGTTATATATCTATTGTAAACTGAACCCACTCTTGAAAATTAATGTTTGTTCAAAAGGAAAAAATAAAATAAAATAAATAAAGAATGTTTAAATCTAAAAAAATTAAAGTAATTCTCAAACTCGGCCATCATAGATACATAAGAAAAAAATCTATTTTTTTGCGAAATTACGATAATCTAGTGAACTGAATCTTTATCAAAATAGGAATTATTCAACAGAAAAAAACTTACTAAAGTTTTCTTTTTCTTTTCTTTTAAATTTAAAGTATTTAGTTTTTAAGTCAAGGGAAGTAATTTCTCCTTTCAAGAAAATGCCCTCTGCGAACAAGAGAAATGAATATATTGCTTCTCGAATCAAAGACATTTTTTAAAAGTATAGCTGCATTTATTTTTTCTGTTATTAGTACAAAAATAAAGATTTATTTATGAAATTTTAGTTTGCAAGAAACTTTTCAAGTAATTGATTACTTTTTATAGCAGCCAAGAAAATCAGCCAGCATTCAAAACATTTTTTTTAAATTTAGAAAGGCCCTTATTTAGCATTTCAAGGACACATACCGAATTAAGAGTGTTTATATGATTCTTTTCTTCTTTAATTTTTTTTTTCTTTTTTTTTTTTTTTTTTTTTTTGTCAAATACCCAGAATATAGATTTGTTTTCGAACTTCCAAGCACATTAACTATTTAGCTTGTTTTGTTTTGTTTGGTTTGGTTTCGTTTTTTTTTTTCTTTTTTTTTTACAGTTTCGGTTTTTCGTATTTTTTGTTTTTGTTTTTTTTTTCGTTTTTTTTTTTTTGTTATGTTTTTGTTTTTGGTCAGTAAAAACAAAATTATAACTTTACAGAATTAAAGATCAATCGACAAAGGCTGCTTATCCTTCTTTCGGAGGAGAGGAAGTTCTTTGAATTATCTCCCCTGAAATATCTTATTTAGATTATTTCTATATTCAAGATATTTCTTTGGAAATATATTTTTTGTCTTATATCATTGACAATAGCCAAACATATTTCCTCTTCTTCGGCTTACAGAATTCATACCTTATAAAGATGAGATTGCTGCAATCTTTTTTTTTATTCCTGAATATGTTGTATTTATATTTGCTTACAGAAACTTCAAAAGTACTCCAATATATTGGAATTATTTTTTTACACATATATTAAAAATTCAAGGCAGGTTTTAAAAATGTTCATCGATTTTTAACTCAAATCTCAAACAAAACTTGAAACAGGATTTTTTTGTTGAATTTGGAAGAACATTAAGCTGTAACAAGGTTCTTTTTCTTGTGCCACACAACAAAAACATCTCTTCTGAATATACAAAAATGTCATTACTCAGTGTCTTTTAAATAAAGTATATAAAAAGAATTTTTATGACACTAATTGAACCGGAGGTATTTTTTTCCAGACGACCAGAAAACATTTGTCCTTTAGCCAAAAAACAAATAAAACAAATTATTCATTAAGCTTTGCTTAGTCTGGCACTAAGTCAAATAGTGGAGCACAGATACTAATATCCTAGAGACATGTGTTTTTTGTCAGTTGGCAGAATCAAATTAATGTCGTTTTTCCTTAAAATTAATTCAATTACCATTATTCCAAGCTATGATCTTGTTCTTCACTTAGCTTAGCTTTGTCTTTGAGAGGACCAAATCAGATTGGGAAAGACTATGTAGTGCCAGACTTCAATGAGAAGAGAATTTCTTTGAAAATCAGCATTCAAAGATTCAAGGACTAGCCACATGTCCCTGTGGGAGATGAATTATAACTTCAGCTGGTACAAAAAGACCCTTTCCTAAACCAAGACTTGTCTTTGATATCGCTGAAAGAATTAGAACAAGGAGTAGTAAGATTGTGTGGCACCAATCTACCTGCCTTGAAAATCAACATACAGAATAAAATTGATTTTTAGTTAGACTTGAACACTGATCATTGATACTAATGGGAAATATCTGCTTGTGCACAGATCTTCTTGACTATTATATATATTTACCTAAACTCTCTGCCATGAGCAGGATGTGACACAAGGTCAATTTTTATGCAGAGTTTAATAGGTTTGAATTCAGAGTTTTCCTTCTCTTAGACTGATTGCCATACCAAGTTTAAAGAGTCAGTCCACCCTACTATTTACCCATTGTTGGAGGGAGAACAGTTGGATTCATACCTTTCCCAAGGATATTAGTGTGAAATGTGTGAAATGCAAACTGCCTTGTCCAGGATTTGAACTTGGTTCACTGTGTCTATTTCCAATGACAATAAACATTATTTGCCACAATCAACTTCATCATTGTAAGATTGAATCTTAATCTATGATTAAGATTTGATGAAATTTAAAATCTAAATACATAAGAGTTTGGCATATTTTCCCAGATCTTTTAATGATTTTTTCAGCAGTACCTCATCTCATAATTTTAAGGATTGAGAAAAAAGACTTGAAACATTCTGGAAAGCATTGTGAATCATTGTTTAAGTCAGATTTGTTTCATCAAAGTGAACTATAACTGAATCTTTCACTACTAAAAATGTGTTTTCTATAAGATATTTCATAAAAGACACAGCTCTAAGGAGAAGGTAAATGTGTACATAAATTTTATGCTATTATATTAGTTACATGATAACACTCACAACAGCACTTAACAGTTTAAAATAATTCCATCATGAGGTATCTATTATTTAATGTTGTATCAATTTTTTTTTCCATTTTCCAATTATGAATATGCATTCATCATTGATATTAATTTCACATATAAATCTTTCTTTGAGAATTTTTGAAAAGTGTAATATTTTAGAACAGTCCTTATGCACTTGAAGAATCATTGAAAGTTATCATTGAAAGGGTGATTTTAAAGAAAAGTGAGCAAAGAGTATAAAAGTTGATTGGAAATATATGAACTGGCTTCTGGAAATCACTCTCAACATCTTCTGTAAAGTTAAAATGCATCTTTTTGAAATTTACATCTTTAAAAAAATAGTTTTTGGATTTAAAATAGTTTAAATACATTTTTTTTATTAATTTTGAGCAATATTTTTTTTATCTTTAGTTGTTTTTTTATTGCAACTCACTTGAGTTGTCAATTTATAACAATGAGAAACAGCCCAGATTAAAAAGAATAAAGGAAAAGCTATTAGGGAGATTTGAATTCACATCACCTTTGCTTGAGGGAAGCCTGGTTATATGCAATGCCTACTCTAGCAACAGAACTACTAATTTAGAGATTCCTAAATTTAACTGGAATGAGTTGCAATAAAAAGCAACTAAACATTAAAGATGAAAATATAAAAATACTGATCAAAATTAATGACCTACAAGGTTTCATCTAAAAAATAAAAATAATCAAAAGTATAAATGCAAGTAGTTTCCTTTTTAAGATACTTGTTTCCAACAGAATACAGAATTTATTTGAGAGAAAAATGTTCCTAAATTGTCTACTTAATTCTTCTTAATATTAATATTAGTTCAACAGAGACACTTAAACAACTATAATCGAATGTAAACAAATTAAGATGTCCTATTTTAAATATGACAATGTTGACATATTCACAATAATAACTTTATGTCATTAATGTGAATCGTTGTATCTAAGAATTTTTTATAAGTTTTTACTCGATAAAGACAAATAATTAGATAAAAATCATCCATGACCTTTTACTGTTGATAACTTGGTTTTTGATTTCTTTTTAAGATTTTTGTCTTGCATCAAATCTTTAATTCTTGTTTTTAGACATTTTGAAAAAAGTTAAATTTTTCAAGCAGATTTTAATTTGTCTCGAAAAAGATTATTTATCATAACAGCCATTTTAAAATGAATACTGAATGTGCTAGGTATTTGAGAACATGCTTTGAACAGGTCTTAAATGAAAGATAACCTAACATGATGTCACATTTTACATGCCAAACTATAACATTCTTATTTCTCTTTCAGATGAATCAAGATCATTAAAATGGCACCTTTTAAGCTGATACAGAAAACAAAAAGGCACATCATGTCCATGGCATGAACCATCAACTGCAGTCACTTAGATATAAGTAGGTAAATGGGAGGAATGAAAGTATCCATGGATTAAAATTTGTCTTTGCACACTAAAGTCATATAATCTATGATGGTTCTGGGATTTTGATCAATAAGAGCTATGTCATATGGTGCCATTTCTTCCCACAAGTCTACAAGATCAATGACACTACCTACATTGCGGTTCAAACATGATGATGAAGTCTTGAATTTGGAGGATGGCCTAGGTAAGGTCATTCATGTTCCAGCAGGCTTCTGCTATCTTCCATATGGTTCATGTGACCTAGGAGAAGCAGGCCAACAATTTTCATGCCATATAACATTTGACCTCCCAACTCTCTTGATTTGAATCCTCTAGACTTCTAAATCTATCATTAAGAAGGATACCAACCAGTGACCTCCAAATACTAATGACTTTTTGATAGTTGCCAATATAAACATGATGGTCATCATGTATAAGAACCCCTTGTTCCTAGTGTGTAATTGCATCCAAAGCTGCATTCAGACCATTATAAGCAAATGGTATCAGGGTGTAAATAGATAAGTTATAAAAAAAACAGCATCTGAAAGAAAGAAGAGTCAACAAAGTTTAACATCTCCCTCAGTAGGCTAAGTTTAACAAGATATGCTTGATCTAGCGACACAGGCTGAAAACAGCAGATAACCAGATATTACTAAGGTCACCAGACTTGACTGGCTATTGAAGTAGTGGTGAGAGTTAACCAGACAATGCCACCACATCAGACAAAAGTGGGGATTGAGTGTTCTGTGAATCCCAACAAAAGATGACTTTCTTGTTTATCTCTCTTTTATTGATTGGGATATGAGGGGACAAGTGTTCATGTGTAAGGAGAGTGAATGAATCTTTCAAAGATATGGGAAGAATCAGTTCATACTAGAATGAAGAAACTACCCTGCACATTGTGGCCATTATCCATTTTCACCAACTTCCACAGCCTCAAAAAATGAAGAGAGAGAATGAAGCTACAAAGGTCCTAAAGCTTTGAGATGAGTGATATTTCTTCTCCTCCATTCAACAATTAGCCATCACTGACATATCATGTGCAAGTACAAATTTTTAAAATATAAACTGATTTTTTCTTTTTGTTTTTCTTTATACAATAAGTTGTTCTCAATTACCTGGTTTATTGTTTACATGCACATGTGCCAATGCCAAGTTTAAAGTGTACAAAAGCTTTGATCAAACAGAGAAATTATTTGCTAAAACTTAATGAATGTATAATCTTAAAAAATTTAATTTTGTCTGGGATTCGGAAACAAATTGTTAACACAAACAACCTTCATATTAGCAAGGGTCAAGTGTGCAGGATCCCCATGAGAGTAGAAAAACTACAAATTTAACTTTTAATACTGTTAGCCATATTTAACACATGCAAAATTGTAAAACAATTTACTGTACTGTTTTATACATTTAAAATTACATAATTAACAATGTAGGCTAACTCACCCAGAGAGAGACAGACGCAGAAAGACTGACAGACACACAGACAGAAACAGAAACATAATTCATACAGTATATGATGAAATACATGTACACAATGTATATTCATAGTAATAAATAATGAAATAGATTAATAATAAATATGTTTTAATGCATTAATAATTTACTGGATATTTTTCCGTTTTCTTTATATATTTTAGCAAACATGCAATTTTTGAAGGGAGTTCAACAAACACAAAATAATTCCTACTTAATTATTAAAGGCAAACTCACATATAATCAAATTTGTGAAAGTAAACCAGAGAAAGTCAATGTTCAGTATATAAATATATATAAATATATATATAAATTTTCTTTAGATTTTTACTATCATCATCATAATCTTTAATTGGGTCGAAGACTGTCATCAATCAATTTTGGTACCATGTCTTTCAATTTTTATCTGCTTATAAAAACCAAATGATGTATTTGGATCACAATTTGAAAACCTTCTCAGTCCTATTGGAGGGACATAAAATATGCCAGCTGTATCCCCTGTAGAAAGGTAAACCACCCAAAAAAGGGATGTCCTGCATCAGGTTCAAATTTTGGAGCTTTGAGAAGTACAAAGTATCCTTTTATTGAATTACTCCCAAGTCCATTCTGACTTGGAGTGATAGTAACTCATAGGGTGCTATTTATGGGCCAAATAAATATGTTTAAAAGTCATTTGTATTAGATAGAAATACTTGATATATAAGCATGTGAAAAAACTCTATGCAAAAAGCCCATTGACTGAGGCTGTAGAATAAGCTGACTGTATCCCTGACGAGAAGTAAGACATGCCCCCAACAAGTATCCTGATGGTGAGGCTCCAGTCCTGGAACTTTGGGGAATATGGAGAACCACTTCATTATTATTGCTCCCAGGCCCACTCTGGCCTGGAGTGATAGCACTTGATAGGGTCCTATCTATTGGTCAAATAGAACAGTTTGACATTTAAGTTGTGTGCAAACAAATGACTTATGTTAAATTGAAATGTTAGTAATAGAACTGTTTGATCATTTGAGTGTATGTAAACAAGTGACTGATGTTTAATTGAAATGTTAGAGATACATAGCAGTACTTGGAACAACTGTGTGATAATGAATGAGTAATGTTGAATAGAATTATTAGTGTTGATTAGCAGAACTTGAAACTTGTAACTGTGTACCTAAATTGAATTGTTTGTGTTACATAATGATGCTTGAAACCATTTAACTGTGTACAAATAAAACTATTGATCTTAAGTCACAATATATGAAATCATTTAAGTGAATGCAAACAAATGATTAATACTAAATAGAACTTTTTGTGTTAGAATATTTGGAACCATTTAACTGTGTGCAAACAATAGTAATACTTGTATGCAAACAAATTAGCTCTGACTCATTTAAAAATAAGATTACCAACAAAATATTGACTTACAAATCATATGAATAACCATTTAACTGAATGCAAACAAATGAGCTCTGGCTCATTTTAAAATGTTATTGACAAACTATGCATTTAGAAATCATATGTAATAAGTATACAGATGATTTGCATTAAATAACCTACAAGACTTAATATGCAATAAAATCCAACCAACCGACCAACCATCAGAAAAAATGTAAATATAAACATTCAATGTATGCAATTCCCAAACCTCTAATCATAAAATAACCCTAAATAGGTTGACGTAGCATTAAAATCAGTCAATGAAATATTAAGAGAGTTTAAGTGAGTAACACTGAATGTTCTTAAGAGGTCAATCTTTGTGTCTTCTATTCCTATGCAATGGAAGAAAAAAATTTTTATTGCAGATTTTTCTTCAATTCTCCTGTTTAATATGACTTTTTTTAATGAAGAAATGAAGAAAGGCAGTCTTTTCTGATTTATAATCAAGGTTAAAAGAATAGGAAATTAATTGGTGTCAGTTGTTTTTACAAGTGCATGGTCATACCTTCCTATAATTAGGAAATGATCTTTATTCACACAACTACTTGATTTAATATCATGGATAAGGATTTTTAAAAAGTGTTTTGTCATGGTTCTTTGAAGATTCTTATTCATGTGATCAGCTCCCTCCCTGTAAAGTCTAAAGAAAAATATATAACAGAAAAAGTTAATGGTACCATACTAGTATTAAAATGGTACCATACTAGTCATCATTCTCCTCATTTTACTAATCATTTGTATTTTTGATAACTTCCTTTCTATCTAAATATCATTTTTACCAACAATTCTTTATTTGTTCATCAATATTAATATTGGGAAGGATTTGTTTTTCTGTTCTCTATAATTGGCTAAATAGTTTGATGTAAAGTTACCAAATATTGTGTGCATACTTATTGGCCCC
This sequence comes from Sepioteuthis lessoniana, assembly GCA_963585895.1. Taxonomy (NCBI): domain Eukaryota; kingdom Metazoa; phylum Mollusca; class Cephalopoda; order Myopsida; family Loliginidae; genus Sepioteuthis; species Sepioteuthis lessoniana. The sequence goes on from OY757917.1 coordinate 54,961,045, forward strand.
AGAAAAGGTTTTTTACAGAAAAATTGTCCTCAAAGGGAAAAAAGAGACTTACTCAGAGAGGTTGTCTCTATTTCTAGAATAAACAATGATTTGCCAGATACCATGTTGCTGCAAGACATAGCTAATCAGGTAGAATTTAACATTCTGTATTACATCATTAATACTGAGGAATTGGTTCATTGTCAAAATAACCAATTGCAAAATCTATGTCAATATTTAATACCCATATGGATAGTATGTAGATAGTGGTGGAATGTACATTTTTATAGACAAGGATAAAAATTGCCAGGTCTCTACAAATAATGACATGCTGATATCAGACCCAAGTCTTTTGTATAAGGTGCTGCTGCAAATCCAGACATTGTGTCCTGGCCAAAGACAAGAAAACAGTTCAATACATTGATGTTGATCTCAGGTACCATACTTTCTGGTACCATATCTTAAGGTTGATCAGGTATCATGCATTCCTGTTGATTAAGTACCATACTTTTATCTCAGTCTGAAATTTGGGGGAGACTACCATTCAACGCTGATCCTCTTTACCTGATGTAGACAGGCATTTTAGCTAGAATCAATAATATTCGATTACCATCAAAAGAAAATCAGGTTTAATTTTCACCATGTTTCCAACAATGACAAGGGTTAAAAAAAAAAAAGAAAAACAAAGAAAAATTTCTGTTACTTTTATCATAAAAACACCTTTAAGCCTTTTTTTTAGGTTTGCTAGAGAACATGAGTAAATAAGGTCAAATAAAATCTATTAGATAAAGGCAAAAATAAATTTTGAATGCTCCTGCCAACTGAGATTATAATTTTTTAATAATGCCACAATATAAATGATTATCATCACATACAGATTTTCATTTTTTTTTTTTAGACAGTTACTCATAGTGAAGGGAAGTATTTCAATTAACAAATCTCCAACCCTCAGCAGGTGATACAGCACTCACTTGCATTCACAAAAACAGAATGATTTAAGGTCTTTTAAAATTTCTCTTTCTGACTATTTAACAGATAAAAGGAATTTTTGGTATTAGATACCTACAATTCAGTTTTCTTTAATCCAATAAGCACCATCCTTCCATTTATAGCTTTAAAAACTGCTACATTTATATTTCAAATCCCTCCAAAGTCACATAAAGGTGACAGAATTTTTTTATAATGAATAATTGTGTTTTCACTATTTTTGGAAGGCCGCCGTATTAATCATTATTAAAGAAAATAATGAATATTTTACCCTTGAATGATTGCAATGGGTTGACACATATGGATTTCAGTTTCCGTTAAGAAGTTTTGCAGAATTAACATAATCACAGAAAATCAGAATATTAGATAGAAGTGAAAAATATTGAAAATTTGTCAGTCAAAATGTTTTGGAATTAATGTTAGAGTTCAAATCAAAGAGCTTCTATCTTTTTCATTCTTGTTTTTGTTTTTGTTTTTGTTTTATTCAAGGGATGATAATTTTTGATAACTTTTTTTACCAAAAAAATGTTAATACCTAAAAGATACCATATTACAGAAAGTCAGTTCTAAAAACTTTTGACATCATCAATAATTCTTATGAACTGAAACAGAATATACCAATGAAAAATAAAATAGTAACACCCAAAAGGACATTGCTAATTATGACTTGCAGAGGATGCTCTATATACTCTTGTTTTGGAACTAGTCTAAATATTGATCTGCAGAAAGAGAGAGAGAGAGAGAGAGAGAGAGAGAGAGAGAGAGAGAGAGAGAGAATACTGTTAAGTTTCTAAAGGACATTTTGCATTATGGTAAAAATCAAGAATTAACTAAGAAAGTAAACAGCAACAAAAAAAAAGGGTTGCAGCTCAAGTTAGTTTAAGGCTGAGAAAAACACAGAAATTATTTGGTTTACCAAAATGATTTTTCTTTCTTCTGTTTACATTGAGAGTAGATGCAGTATTGAAGATGCCCTTCAACAAAGTTTGCACACAAAAAAATTGAGTTAGAAGTATAAGTGATGTTCCTGACAACAGTCTTCTCTTTTATGACAAGAAGTAGGGCACTGATTAATCTCCTTAGTTGTACACTCCCTTCAGTTCATTGAAATAAATAAATGAAAAAGAATTTTTAGATATTTGAAAGTGAGAGATTCTGAATATGGTGGTAGTTTGAGGGGGAAGGGGAAGGAAGAGGAGCAAAGAGTAAGCAAAATAAATGGAAAGAGAATGAAAGAGAAAGAAGAGGATGGAAAAAGGGGAGAAAAGTGAAATAAAGAAGAAAAAGAAAGAGAGGAAAAGAAAAAAATAGAAAGGAGAAAGAAAAAAATAAGAAGGAAAGAGGATAAAAAGGGAAAGGAAAAAAGAGAAAAAAGAGGAAGATAAAAAGAGTAGATAAAAGGAAAGGAAAAGAAAGAATAAAACAGGAGAGGGAAGAAAGGGAGAAAAATGACAGAAAAAAAAGAATGAAAAAGAAAAATGAAAATATAAAGAAATGGAAAAGGAGAGAGAAAGAGAAAAAGGAAAAGGAGGAAGAAAGAGGAAAGAAAAGAAAAAAGAGTTAGGAGAATTAAGGAAAAAGATAAAAGAAAGATGAATGGAGAAGAAAGAAATGGAAAAAAAGATAAGAAATGAATAGAGGAGAAAGGGGAAAAGGATAGAAAAGAATGTAAAGAAAGAAGAAAATAGTTGAAAAAGAAAAAAGAGAGAAAAAGAAAAAGGTTGATAGAGGCAAAAAAAGGAAAAAGAAGGATGGGAAAGAAAATGAACAGAGAAAGAGGATGAAAGGAAAGAATGAAAGGAGGAGAAGAAAAAGAAAAGGAAAGAGAAAGAACAGAAAAAAAGAGGAGAGAAGAAAGAGAGGAGAAAGGAAGTAAAAACAAAAGAAAGCAAAAGACAAATAAGAAGCGAAAGTAAAAGTGGAAAAAAAGAAAAAAAAGAAAGATAGAGAATGATAGATAAAAAATATATTGGGTCCAAGAAAGAAAGAAAGAAAAAAAGAAAGAAAGAAAGGTAAAAGAGATAGGCAGAGGTTTTCCTCACCCCGTGATTTTGTTTAAGGGTTCAAAAGAATATGGTGGGAGAAGCTTCTTGGCTCATCAGGAAGGTGCTAAGTGTATACTGTGCCATCATCTTTGCTTCCATTGAATGGTGACACAACTATTAAATAACCCACACACACACACACATATATACTTCCACTCAGTGCCCTAACTTGGTAGGGGCAGATGGGGTACCAAATCTTAGGCAGTTAGTAACTAACCAATAGTTAGGTTAGATGTACAAAAAACTTCTTCCAATTTTGAGGAGAACTATGTATTTATTTTCCTAATTTGTCCCAGGGATAAATTCAAATGAATACACATTTCTTCTTAAAACCAGTGTTATTAAAATTTTTAATGAATTTTAATAAATACATGATAAATTGATGTTAACCCTTCTAAAGCCCCCCCCCCACACACACACACTGTACTAAGGCAAGATTATTCATACTCACTTCCATATATACACATATTTCAAGCAAAAAAAATGCAAAAATGTTTACGCATATGTAGTGTGTGGAAGAAAAATATGGTATGAAAACCAAAATTAAGTAGAGTATCTATTATAATGTTTCACAATGGCTTCATCAGATAATGATTTGGGAAAAAAAATTTTCTTTTTTCAAATCAGGAAATTTTCTCGTTTAATAGGAATTTTTCCAAATTATTATTTGATAAAACCTATAAAGGGTGAAACATAACAGTTTTGGTTTTCACATCATATTTTAATTCTGTCAGATATCTAATCCATATATGTTTTTATATGTGGTGTGTCCAAAAAGAAACCAGACTTTTAAAATGATACACAAATAAGATGTTTTAGTGTGCTTGCAAATGAAATGCTGGGCAGCAATGACCATGACCTTTTATATAAAATGCCACATCAGTTAATGAAACTGTGTGGAGAGCTTGTCAGTTTTGGGGGTTGTTTTTTTATTTTTTGTCAAGTTTAACAATGGAGGATATTAAAGAGTATTTCAGGAGTTTTATTCTTTTTTGTTAATATTTTTTAAAAAGGTTTATTATCTTCTTTCCAAGTTTAACAATTAAGAGAGAGCATTTCTATTTAAGTACAAAACAGCATACTCATTTTCCAGCCATTCTAGTCTCTTGATTGAGCCCATTCAAACTATTTTTGTTCCTAAAGCTGAAATCCACCCTGAAAGGTTGTTGATTACTAACAATGGAAGAAATAGAAGAAAATAGACCTTCAAAATAATTTTTAGAAAAATGTTGGGAACAGTGTATCATGAGGACTATTTTGAAGGAGATGAGTCTCATTAAACTGTTGATTGTTTTTGAAAAAAATTGTTTTCTTTTTGGACAAATCATATACATATATGACACACACACACACACAGACACACACACACACATACACACACACACACACAGAGACACAGACACAGACACAGACACACACACATACACACACACACACACACAACTCTATGTAGACCAGTAATTACATTTCACTTAAAATAAAAGACGACAGGAACTGTAGACCTCATATCTAAATAATTGTAGATAATGTCCAAGTGAGGTAAATCAGGTGAGTCAGCTAATAGTAACAAATCCTTGTAAAAATAATCTATGAACTGAATTTGCAATTTAAGGCGATTTTTGCAAAAGGTGGACTTTAACATATAATGTCACAGAAATATCTCTCCATATATTTGTTCACTAAGAGACAATGGCATACATATACATATATACACACATACACACTCATATTTATATACCTACATATATACAGACATGTTTATTTATTATAGACAAGTTAACACATTAACACATTCATATATATATATATATATATATATATATATATATATATATATATATATATATATATATATATATACATTCAATTACATACACACATAGATAGATAGATAGATAGATAGATAGATAGATAGATATTCGTCTTTTCTCTTCCGGCCATGACTAAAGAGCCTAGTCTGCTAGACTGGGCTCTTTAGTTATGGTGTAGCAACTGGTTTAGAAGGGAAACTTTGAATTCAAACCAGTTATAGTACACTTAAATATGGAGTGGCTAAAAAAATACATACATATATATTCATATGCACATGCATACATATATATATATTTAAACATATACATCTACATACATACATATGTACTTTTGTAAGATCACTTTAACATTAATATATACACAGACAAAAAATAAAATTACAACACCTCAAAGGACAATGCTGATTTTGATTTGCATACCATATGTGCATGTTCGTAGGTACAAGATATTATGATAGGATCTCCAAATTTTTCTGAAATTTTGTGATATAATAACATTTATACCAGCACACTGTATCATACGCATGTGAGGTTACAGAGCAGAGTTAATACCAAAGGAGGATTTGTAGTGTATTAATATGGGATCTGAGTAGAAATAATAAACCCCTAATTTTAGAACCTCTGCTCGTATTGATCAGTATGTGTGATCATTTACTGCATTCCAGCTGTATTAACATTACGTTACATTTAAACTTGCATAAAACTAAACAAATTCAGCATGTTGCAATTTTTTTCTGTCAGTATATATATATATATATATATATATATATATATATATATATATATATATATAAAGGGGGGGGCTTGTGCTTGTTCTGGAAGACTTTCAGATTTGCACGGAAAAAACAAAAAAACAGAACGAGGTTTTTCAGAGTAGAAATGAAAGGTTTGTTGGTGTTGAGTTTTTGCTCCAAGAACATTTTCTGAGAGCCGTGGCTGCCCCCACGTCATTATATTCCTCTTTCCTCAGCCACATCGGCCGAAAGGTTTCCATTGATGCTACTATGGCACCCCCCATCCAGGCTGAATATTTTCGCACTGGCGGTGCCGTGATATTCACGCTTGACAAAGACAGAACGGAAAGTTCCGCATGAAGTCGCGATGGTAGACCTGGAAGCAGAGTTGTTCCCCCTGCTAACACCACATTCGATGACAGTGTTTCTTGCAAGGAAACATGACACCGGAGAATAGATTTAGCAACAGTCTGCTGTAGACTTAGACACGTAAAACCACATAGTTCTGGTTGAAAAAGAAGTTCAGGTATTCGGATTCTTTCCATGCTAACTGCTAATCGAGTGTCCAAACCGGGTAACTGGTACATCTCGTCCTCCTGCAAAGGCATCGTACTTTTGCGAGCCTCACTATATTTCATAACCATGCAGTACTTCTCCTTTATGTCACGTACCATTGAGCGAAAAGTATCCACTGACTGTCGCAAGCGAGGAACAGACTCTCCCTGTAAGGATCGACCCAACTGTTCAGTAAGATCACAGCCAGCCACTGGGAAACGAACAATAGCTTCATTGCACGGGTAACCATCAAAAACAGGTACCACATGAGTAGTACCCTCCCCTGCATCAAGCACGACACCTGACCAATGTCCAGATCCATAAAGAGCTAAAACTGGTTGCAAAATCAAATAAAGAGCTGGAATGTCAAAAGTTTCAAAGAGAACTTCGGCAAGTTTTTCCCGATTCTCCTGAGGAGTGAATGGGGTCTCGCTAAGCAAGGCTGGCTGCGTATCTGAAGCAACCCCTAACCGGTCATAGCACTGCTGCCACACGTCTTCCATTGCATCCCAATTTGTTACAACACCCCGTTGGATAGGGTTACTTTGGATTACATCATCTGTACTGGCTCCGAAAATTGGAGAGTCTCTGTCTTTGAGGCAGAATTTTCCCGACTGAAAGAGAAAAACATGTAAAAACATAAATAAATGATTATCAGAAAAAATTCAAAGTTGAAAATTAACAATTTAGTACGAACCATTTGCTTGAGTGAGCAAAATTTAAGCTTAATTAAACAATCACATTGTATAAAACATTTTCTCAGAAAAAAAAATTGATAAGAAAACCTGTAATATGAGTAAAAGAGAATTAATTTTTTTATTTATTGCGGACTTTTTGTACTCATCTTGGTAGTTTTTGTGTATGCGATAGACAACAACTATGAAAGGCAGTAATTACTGGGGATACGCTTACAATACTCAGCATACCTTTCCCAAGGGTATTTGCCCGAAAGTGAACGTAATAGCGCGACTGGAGTACGAACTCGCGTACTACGATTCCGCAGTCCATCGCTTTTACCATTACACCACGAGTAAAAGAGATCTGAAAATTTGAGATGTATGTATTTACTTAACCAATACGCCACAAGCAGGATACAGTAGAAGGTTAATTCCTAAGCGGAATACAATTTGTTTGAATTCCTCCTCCATCTTTTCTGTATCATCTTCCTCCTGGACACCTTGTTGCTCATAGGGCCGAAGTCACACCTTGTTAGTAATGGTGCTGTAGTAACTATGTTTTATGGGGTGGAGTTATTAGCCTTATGCCCGCACTGCTTTTGAATTCAGAGTTTAACCAGTTGGAATTCAGAATTTTCCTTCTCCTAGATTTGTTTCTATACCAAAGCTAAAGAGCTTTACTATTTACCTATAGCTGGAAGTAAAATAGTTGTATTCATACTTTTCCCTAGAATATTAGCGCTATATGTAATGCAAACAGCCCCGATTAAGGTTTGAAATTGGGTCGCCGAGTTCATTCACTACGACGATAACCATTATCCTATGACCACCTCCGTCTGAGATGTAGTCATTTCATTATTCTCATTAGTATCTACATCTTTGTTGTTTGTTATGACTACATTTCCACTCATATGCTTATCAGTGTGTAATATGTATATTTTATCAGAGAAAATATTAACATATATAAGTCTCGTCACACTTTCCAATTCCTTTTTGGTACTGGTGTCCTTTGATTAAAAACATACTATCTGTTCTGTATAGGAGTGGCCACTTAAGAATAACAGGTACTGTAATCCTGTGTAAAAGACTGACCTCGGTATAAAATAACACAACAAAGGTTGACATGCCGTAAAACCAACCAAACAACTCTTCTTGTTAGTAACAATGAATTAGTAGTGCAACCAGTAAAATTCCAGGATCATTTGAATGCACTTGCCTCTGTCAAAATTCGACAATGAAAAAGTGTTGCTTTTCCCCAAAGTCTCAAAAATTACAAAACAAGAGGCAAAGTAACGATGTTGTTCAGAGAACAATTAGCCAGAAAAGTTTTATCGCATTAGCGCGAATTAGAAATGCAAACAATCTAACTAAGAATTTGAACTAGGTTCGCGAAGTTCACTTCCTAATACGAAAACGATTACACTAAGCACGTCTCCTGCGTTAAACGTATCAATCTTAAGTTGTTATTTACCAAAATTTGACGATAACCGTTACTGCAAGCATCTCTACAGAGATGTAAAACTATAGTCTCTCAAGGTTTTGGTCTTCTCGCCTCCACTGGGGACCCGATGGATGTTTTCAATTAGTCCCCTAACTTTTCCCTCTCAGTTAAAACTTTTGTGTCAAACAAGAACAATAAGAAGATGGCTTACGGCGAAGTCGCGCTGAAAACATTAGTTCTCGCTAGATCACCAAAGTTAAGCAGCAACGAGCCCGCTCATTATTTTGCTAGGTGACGACTTTGTAACAACAGCTTAGCAACCCAAGGCCTATATGCCAAACTTAGCAAGGAAGTAAGTTAGGCTGTAATGAGTAATGGTTCTGATCATAGGAAATGCGATCGGCGACACTTGTTTAAACCCTGAGTAAAGCTATTTGCGCTTCATTTCGCGCCAATGCCCATGGGAAAACTATAAATCCATCTGATCTTGGTTAAAAGCAATATTCAAAATCCTGGCTTTTATGTGACCTTTAGCATCAACCACAAACGAGTCATATAGATATCCACAAACTTTGGTTAATCTTACACATGGCTGAACATATAGAAGAACCAGTGAGAAACAAACTCATAGCAACTGCAATAACTTGAAAAAGTTTGATAACAATGGTTTCACAGTTAGGAGCCTCGTGATATTTATTAAGCTCAACTTATTCTGCCACAAATCCAAAGAGGAAGCGGTTTTCGTCGTAGGAAATAAGCTCGGTGACCTTAGTTAAAATCTTGAACATAGCTATTTGTATTTCACTTATCGCTAATGCTCTTTTGAAAGAATATATCCATATGATCTCTTCCAGCTATGGAAAAACTATGAATTCTAACCAACTTTATTCTACTTAAAAATTGACCTGGGCAGCAAAGGGAACTGAAACATGAATCAAATTGGAAAAGGTAATAACTTCTGTATGTATGTATTTACATCAATATGTGTGTGCATACATATATATATATATATATATTTAGGTGCATGCGTGTTTATGAATGTGTGCATGCGCGCGCGTGAATATATGTGTGTATGTTGATTACATTTAACGAAGTTGCATACATGAAGCACGTCATTAAGTTTACTCACTTGCTGAAGTTCTGCAACACAGGTAGGGAACACGTCCCTAGGGAAATCCTCTCCGGCAAAACCCACTTTACATGTGCCTGTGCCACAGTCCAGTACAACTGGGACTCCATTAATGTTGTAACGTTTGCGGGAGACGGGTGACGTCTCGTAGTAGGTCTGAATATGTCCCTCCTCTTTCCTCGACCTGTTGACAAAAACAATAGGAAAATGCTAATAAGAAACGAGAAAATTACAATTAATGGATATATTCATGATATCATACTTCTTCAGGAATTACACCTTCCAAATGAACAAATAACAAAATTGGTTACGAATAAAATCCATAATAAAACCAACAAATCACAAAATCGGTTATTGCGACTTATATGTATATACTACTCTAACATTGGGTTATTCCATATTTTCCTCTGAATGGTTCAGAAAAAAAAATTATACAATTAATCTAAATAATTTAATCTACTTTGTTTAAGGAATATCTTATGAAGCCCAAATATTTAGCTATTAAAGAAAAAAGTGTTGCGTCTTATTTGTTGTTAGTTTATTTACAGCTAAATGAAAATATCTTAAGTGAACTTCTTCTTAGTGTGCTATTTCCATTTTTGTCCACATTATGTTTGGATTTTAAATATGCAGGGATTCCTGATTACAGCTCTGGTTTTAGGAACCAGTGTTATACTCTTTGTCAAATTTCAACATGATTCAAGATTCTTCGACAGGATATAATAAAATAAATATACTCGTCCACACTGAACACTGGCCAACTACTTACCTTACAAACGTGATGAGAGGGCAGATTGCGTGACCCTTTTTGACTAATGGGCAACACAAGCAGGACCCTCGAGGCATATACCCGCGGTTCGGTTTGGGCAGTCAGCCAGCACGCGTCAAGACTCAGCAAAGTGGTGTACCTTCCTCTTTAGCAGCGTTCAGCTAAGCACACTAATGAACCAACAAACACTTATAGAAGCCCACATGCATCCCTTCGGCAACAACACTTTATTCTCAAAGATCCATTAATTAGCTAGACCTTTCATAGGATTAAAAATCGTGTACTTTAGTTTCATTTGAGACTATTCTACACTGGGTACTTCCAAAGAAAGAATGTGATACAACAAGCGTTAAAATAAAAAAAATCTGTTAAAATAAAACTTTTTCCTTTATTAATATTAATCAAAATGCTAATCTTTTCTTGTCTAAAATGTTAAAATTTTCCAAATTTTTCTGTTATTTTTCTTTAAATTCACGAAATCAAATAATGAGGACCAAAATGCTGTGTTTGAGGTAATTTCGTTTTAATTGTAGCGATATTGTACAGTGGTTGTATGTATTTTCAATATGAAGGAATGAGATAGATATATATAGTGCTGGTAGAGAAGAGATGATAAAAAAAAGCAATTAACGTAAATTGACTTCGAACGGAATAATTGACTAGGTAACATAACATTGATAATCAACGCTTTTCTTTTATTGTTTTTACGACCAATGTGTTGTCTAAAATGTTTTCTTTCCAACAGTAACCTCTCAAATTATTTATTTAAAACTCCTTTATTTTACAACTGTTAAAAGTGTTTAATCAATCAAAAATACATTGTATGTTACTTGTGTCCCTTGTTGCATGATCATACTTGGAGATGTACATTGTTTCAGTATATATATATATATATATATATATATATATATATATATATATATAAAGTAAATATATATTAGTTTATATCTAATTATCTGCAGACAAGCCGCCATGCAATTAAATATACATAAAAACTAATATATATTTACTTATTATTTTCATATTATAGCCCTATCACAGATATTGAGCACTCTCCAAATGATACCACATTTGGTCTTCCACAAACCCATGAAGTGAGATAGGGACAACCAACACTGATATATATATATATATATATATATATATATATATATATATATATATATATATATATATATTGAATTACCATGACTATAAAATCCATTCAATAAATAAGGTGAATTTTGCCTAAGGAGTTAGCAATAGGAAGTAGTAATTTACTAAACTTTTGCTTAGACGTGGCATAGGGCCATATGAATGAGGCACCCAATGAGAATCGAACTCACTCGTGAAGAAAATAGCAATAGGAAGTACGGTTTACAGTTGCATCATTTTCGAGGAAATTAATAGTAATGGATTCTTTCATATCTCAGAATACTGTCAGCATAACCTTTTTTACTGCCCGTTACCCTCGAAACTTTTCTTTTTCTATAGACTGTCTTTTGGACACAGGGTTAGAGTGAAAAAACCCATATTTAACCAATTTGTAACGATTTTTTGACTAAAACATGCTTCTCCGTATATATCACTAATTTTTCAGTAAATTTCTCAACCATCAAAAATTTCATTACAAACTTCTAAGCTCTCTGTTTAATTTCTCACCATCTTGAATAGCCTCAAAACAATTTTTGCTTGATAAGAATAAAGTTTGCAATAAACTAATTCCAATCAATGCCGAGTTTACATTTATGAGAACAAAATTCTAAAAAGAATTTTTTTCTTTTTATAAAAAATTCCCGATTTATTCAATGAACTTATTTACACAAACACACACACACACACACACACACACACACACACACACACACATATATATATATATATATATGTATGTATGTATAAATATATAGTGGCACAAAACGTCACATACCATTTTAAAAATTGGACAAACTTTGAATTAAAAAAAAGTAAATTTTTCTTTTTGACTTCTGGAAATTACTTAGACCTGATTGTGGAATATAATATCCAAGAAATAAAAAGAATTATAGATTATTTAAAAGTTATTTTTTAAAGTAGTAAATGGCTTTTCTCCCTCTCTCTCTCTCTATATATATATATATATATATATATATATATAAGTTGACGACCGTAGTCTAGGGTTGCTACTACACTGAGGTGTAGGGGAGAGCACTACTCTTTTCCCTCAATTGCTCCACTTTAGCCTTGATCCGTACCTTATAATGCAAGGTAGCATCAAGTACCATTTTTTGAGTCTTTGATATGACTCGACCTGGATTGAACGCTGGCAATGGGACAGTATATATATATATATATATATATATATTCGCAAGATCAGGAAGAGGCCGGTCGATTGCAGGTACATTCGCAGCTGATAAAACCAGTGCGGGACAAGCAGACACGGTCTGACCGCGCCTGAAGGTCTGGTCAAGTTTTAATGACATAGTATTACTGTTCCTTCTCCAGCGCCTTTTATCCTTGAGAACGGTCTTGCGAGTGTTTTCAAAGGAGGGAGACTACACGGTTGATAATGAGACGCCTGGTCTCACGGTTCTCAGCTAGACTAACTCCAAAGGTCAATGTGACAGGCACCAAAGGAATCTTTTCAAGCATTTCTTGAATCCTTCTTTGGTACCCTTCGCTGCACAGAATGATCCTAGACAAGCGATGATTCTCTATCTTGGAGACGTGTCCAACCCAGCGTAGCTGGGACTTCAATAGCATGGCCTCGATCCTGGTGGTCTTCATTTTTTCGAAGACTTCAATATTGGTGATAAAGTCACTCTAGTATAGATGTTAAGGATGGTGCTGGTGAAACCATTCAAGGAGTAATAGATGGTGCCGATAAGTGACCGATGACTCTGAGCTATATAGGCGGGTGGCTTTATACACGTTAATCTTTGTGCCCTTCTACAGGTGTTTGTTATACTACACGTGTTTATATAGTCTGATAAATGCACTGCTCGCCTCTGCCACCCATTCTTGTTTATTTTGGCATCTAACTTGGTGCTGCACTCCAAGTAGGTGAACCAATAGACCACCTTCAACTCAGTCACGGCGATGGTGATGTGTAGAGAGTTGTACTCTTCCTTCTTCTACCTCTGTCTTCTTTAAATGGACTTCTAACCCAACGAGCCGGGCAGCCTCTGTGAAGCAGGAAGTGATCCACTGCAAAACTCCGAGTGCACAGCAAGTACAGCATCGTCGGCAAAGCCGAGGTCTCGGTTCAATTGCTCCAGTGCCTTCGTATGGACCTGTAATTGTCGGAGATGAAACAGGCAGCCATCAAGAAGGTATCTGGTGTAGATACCGTCCCAATCATCAAAATCTTTCGTTGCCTGTTTGAGTATCGTGCTGAAGACAGTGAAAAGAGTTGATACTAGGATGTAACCCTGCTTCACACCGCTAGTGATCGGAAAGGGTTCTGAGAGGTCACTGTTGTGTATGACTTGGCCACACTAGTCTTCTTACAGCGGTATGATCATGTTTAAGAACTTTGAAGAACAACTGAGTCGTTCCATGATCTGACACTTTTTTTCCTCTGCTCATTGAGTTGAATGCTTTTGTTAGATTAATGAACATTGCGTACAACTCCCTGTTTTGATCCTAACACTTATCTTAAAGATGGTGGAGAACAAATACCATGTCTATTGATCTCCTATTGCCTCTGAAGTCACACTGGCTCTTTGGAAGGTGTTCTTCACTCATAGTGGATACTAGTCAGTTCAGCCGAATTACTTCGAGGATTTTTCCTGCCAAGGAGAGCAGAGTAATCTCCTCGTAATTGAAGCAGTTCTTGTACAGGGTAAAGATGATTGCATCGCTGAGATTTGGTGGTAATTTGCCCTGCCCCTACAACAGACGAAGAACTCTTGAAGTGTTTTATACAACTGGGCCCCCATATTTCCAAATTTCTGGTGGGATTTTATCGACTCCTGATATTTTATTACTTTTCAGCTGCTCTATGGCTTTGGTAGTCTCTCCAATGAATAGGAATTCATCCAGTTCAGTTTTTACTGGTTGCTGAGAAATACAGAGAATTACTGATTCCTGGACAGAACGGTTAAAGTTAAAGAAGACTTAAAAATGCTCTGATCCGGGACTTTGGAAGGACGCCCTATTTATTTGGAGCGACTGACCACTTGCACTGCGCATAGGGTTCTGAACCTAATAAGGAGAGCTGTACACTGCCTTTGGTGTCTACGTACAGCAGTGTTCTTTCAGCGATGTTGGTACACCACTCATTCTTGATCTCAGAAAACTTGTGCTGCTGGTCATGGCATACAAAATGAAACACAACTTACTTTTTAGCTTTGTGGGCTTGATTGGTTGATCTCTTCTCCACTCGTAGTTCTTGAATTTCCACGTTTTCATCAGCTGCCAGCAGTGTTTAGCATATTTTTGACGTTCCAGTCTTTCTATATTTTGTCCTTTTACACCCTTGCAGGTAGTTGCATGCTTTTTTCTTTCTTGTTGTTCGACCGTATGAGAAGTCCGTTGACCGCGGTTAGCCTACGGGAGGTGAAGGAGACGAGCTTTATTTAGGTTACCTTTTCTACGCCTCCCTCAATATGTGTTATCTAGATGGTTTCGATTCTGCCTCTTATCTTGAGTTCTACCAGGCTATCTTTTAGGCCTTTGGGACCTTTCCAAGAATTCAAACTACAATTATCATCATTGTCAGTTTCAAGTTCCTCGCCCTCTTCAGATCTCGAGCAAGACCCAGATATTTGTTTGTCTTTTTGCGTTCTTTTATTTTTGCTTTATAGTACTCTTGAACGGCAAAAATCACGAGATAACTTCTTGTTACTTAACACTGGGTCGGGTTTTCTAGCCGGAAATTAGTGATCCGTTTGAAATCTCAAAGTCACTGAGAATTCATTTCTCGTTCAATGCAGTGACGGGAGAGCAATTTAAATCTTAGATCACTGAATTAACGCTTTGATCATTTACACTGTTTGGAATGCTGTGAATACAACAAAGAATTACACGACAAGCCTGCATCTTGACCCGGTATTTTCACAATGCTATGAAAAACAGTCTGATGATATCGTAAAATATTGTTTTGGGAGGCTCTAAATTAGTGGTAATGATGCACTGCTTCGGAGACCCTACCTGACTCCAGTCATCGTCTGATGAAGGCTTGGTTGGTGACACAGATGTTGTTTTATTTTTTTTGCAGCAAATATATATATATATATATATATATGTGTGTGTGTGTGTGTGTGTGTGTTTAACCCAGACGATTTAAAAAAAAATTTAATTGTCTCTTGTTTGACCCAGACTATCTGAAAATTAGAAAAAAGAACAACTCTTGTTCGACGTAGACAATTCGAAATAAGGGGATTTATTTCTCTTGTCAGACCCGAGCGATCTGAAATAAAGATGCCTTGGCTCTTGTTCAACCCATTTAGGCTTAGATTAGAAAACTTAATATTTATCATGAATGTTTTTCAAAACACTCATGAGAAATAAAAAGGAAATTTTGGCCCTTGTTAGACTCAAGTAATTTGAAATAAGGAAACATTGCCCTTTGTTTGACCCAGTCAATTTTAAATAAGGAAACGTTATTCTTTGTTCGACCCAGACTAAGGGCTTAGGTTTCTTTGTGACAATTTGTCACAAAGAAACCTTAGCCCTTATTCAGCCCAGCTAATTTGAACAAAGAAAAATTTGTTCCTTGTTCGACTCAGATAATATAAAAGAAGGCAATCTTGTCGCTTCCTAGACACATACAATTTGAAATAAAGAAACCTTGTCACTTGTTTGACCTCTATTTCTCTCTCTATTCTATATCCAGCACGCAGAATAGCGCGAGACTATCAATTCCAAAATTAAGTCAATTTTAGTTTGTTATTGCACAGTTTATGTAACATTTGGTGCACAACCATCGAACAGATATTATTGCAATAATAAATTTCAACATCTTTTGACAATATTTTTTGATATGTCATTCTTTATCATCAATCACAATATCATAAAAGAAGCATGTTAGAAATGAACTTGCCAGATGAGATGAACTCTCATCTGAGTGCTTTTGATAAAACTTCGGCTTCTTTAAAAAGTTTTAATTGGTTTCAAGGCCTTAAAAAACAGACATGATTACTTGCTTGACAAAGCATATAAAGAGATTAAACTGCATTTTCTACTTTTTGATCTTTTATGCTTGTTACCATCACTAAAAGCTCAGCAGCTGAGGCGCGCTTAGCGTATCAGTTATCTTCATCGGAAATGGAATCGGTGACCAAAGTTCAAATCCTGAACGAAGCTGTTTGCGTTTCAATTCGAGCAAATGCCTTTGATAAAGACATAAATCCATCTCCTCTTCCTTCTGCCAACGCTAAATTTAAGCAAGCAATACTTTGTGTTGCATCCGTGACAGAGGGGTTGGATAAATACATAGAAGCTTAGAAGCTCTCGGCTCATTTTCTAGATAATTTTTATAGATATAGTTTTGTGTTGTTTTTTGTCAATTATTTTAGATATCTACTTGTCAAAATTTTTTTTAAATTAAGGATATTTCATATTTGTCCACCTGGCTCAGGATTTAGGCAAAGTGTCATAATAGCAACTAACCTGGCTGGTTTGATTTCTTAATTCACTTTCAATTTCTCTGGAATAACACACACTCTATTCTATTTTCTATATAACTCTAGCAGAAACCTAACTTTTAAGTATTAAGAAAATAAAATCTGAGCAACTTTAAAGCAGTTAAATATGAATTACAAAGAACAATCAAGAAGATGATAATAATGAAATTTCTAAAACATTTCTTCAAAAGGGCTCAATAATTTCAAATATGCATACACCCAAATTCTGCGGCATATAATTGTTACATATTTACAAAATAGAAGCAAAAGTGCTTGCCTGATTTGTTTGTTGTTATTTTTCTTTTGCACAAGAATGTAGACATAAAGGAATTGTTTGTCCAAATGCACGTTCGCTCACTTATTTTTATTCAGTTATTCTAGCATGTAAATAAAAATACATTTTACCAGGATATCTGATTGTGGGATACACTCTGTTAGTGGAGCTTAGAATACAGTGCCTGTATCATTGAAGGAGGATAAGACTCTTACCCCAAAAGGATGTCTTGTGTACGGCACTAATCTGCATCTGATTATAAGAATCCAGTTCCGGAGATCTAGGCAGAATGGAGTACCCCTTAATAGTCATTACTCCCAGATCGACTCTGACCTGGAGTAGTAGTACATCTTAGAGTGCAATTTATGGATCATACAGATCTGTTCAAAAATTATTTGTATTCGATAGAAATACTTGATACCATTCAACTAAATTATTTGTATTAAAAATTGCTACTTGAAGCAATTCGTAATTGTTTTTATTAAAAAGGGTTATTATTAGTAACTTAAAGTCAAATCTTGTTGATCTTTACTCTCTAGACTTCTCTCATTCTTGATACAAGTTATCAAATGGTTTCTTCCAAAGAACGGCTGAAATGAAAAACAAACTCCAACTGCACATGAACTCAGTAAGTATTTAGTTGATCTTTAGATGTCTGATTCACTCCCTGTTCATCCATACATTTATATTCTCATTTTCAGTCATCTCGACTCTTCAGTAATTATTTCTATTCAATTACCACATCACATTGCCATATCATTGTGATCCTTTGCTAAGTATCAGCCAAGTTAGCTTTGCTTTGGGTGAATCTCAAAATCATTTTAAATTATTCATAGTATTTGACAGCATAAAAGACGCACGAGCATATTAGATGCGCCTCTATTTTAGTAGGGCGCATTCAAGAAAAAAAGTTTTTAGTGTATGCAATGTATGTAATGATTAAAGCAGACCACCACTATATTACAAAATATTACAAAAGTATTTTAGCTCTAGCAATTACTATAAGTGAATAAAAAACCCATACCTTCATTAATCATTCTCTTTGGCCACTTCGAATCATGGACATATTTCTTTGTAGCCTTAAAATTATATTTCCAAAGTTTTACCATTACTGTTGTTTCCTTTCAGTTTCAGTCTCTTTCTTTTGCAGATTCCAGATGGTTATTGATAGGAGAGAACATTTAGGTATGGATCAGCTAGTACGACAAACTGCTCCCCTGATAGCCAACATGGCGGAATCGATAGTCATCCTACAAATGTTGGCTGTTCTTCCTTTTTCAGGTACACGAATGACAACCCAAGTAACCAGGGACATCAACATCGAAAATGGTCTAAGAAAGACAATAAACTTGCACTTCACTGTTATTCTTGAAGCAACCTGACACAAAGAGGGTATAGGAAAAGAATAATAGAAATCTGGAAAGAATGCGCTAGATTTCAGACAACAGGTCAAAGACTCGCTGATCAAGTTAGGATGATCATAAACAAAGGTTGTTTTTCTGACCTTGAAATAAAAGAAATACACCAGCAAATAAGTTAGGAATCAAGGTAATAAGACCATAATACAATAATCGACACAGCAAATACTGAAAAACAAGAACACCGTAACCGAGATAAACTGCGAAGTAGTAACACTCGGAACAGCACACACCCAAACCACACAAAACAAACAATAACTTAAGAAGAAGAGATGATTATTGAAAATCTAAAGAGAAAAGAAGACTAGTTTACCATCGCTAAGAAACCTAGACTGGAAAACAGTCGAGGCATAAACTTAAAAAATAAACGAATTATTAACACACATCTCAACAAAAAACATCACGGAATTAAACGAACTTATCTTTGCCGGAGCAAAATTAGTCTGTGTGATAAAATCGGTGTTCCCCTAAAGAACAAGAATAAAAACTCAAAACCTGGATGGGAAATTTGACAGGAAACACAGATAAGAAATCTTTGACAATAAGCAAAAATTATAAGACAGACGAGGAACGCTGGAACATGTTTAAACGAAAAGAAAAAAGCAACCCAACAAGTAAAAAAAAAAACAATACAGCTCGAGGAAATAAACTAGAAGGTACTGGCGAAAGAAGGAAGACTAAAAAGAAATCGAGACAGGATAAAACAATATAAACAAAACAGAACATTCCTAAACAACGAAAGAAAATTCAACCAGCAAGTTAGAGGAGAATGCACCAACACAAACCAATAACCGGATGACAAGGAAACAAAACAATTTCGGGAAAAAATATGGCAACGAAGAGAATTTAACAGAAAAGCCGAATGGATAAGTGATATATCCCTGGGGGAATATACTCATTATAAATAAGACTCCACACGAAGAGTAAGTATAACTAGTTTATCGTTCGAAAGTACAACGTACAAATAATATATGGACACTCGATTGTATCTTGAATACCAGAGTGGGTACTCTCGCTTCTACCACTTGGTTACTGCTTACTCGCGTCTTTTATAGACCGAGTAATCTTTAGCGAAGGAAATGTTATTATTTTTAGCGAAGAAATGTATTCTTGTGTGTGTTGTTATTCCCTCGCTAAGTGTTGTTGTAAAATAAAGGAGGATGAAGAAATAAGAAGATGAAGATAAGGTTTTATATGAAGGTTTTTAATGGCAGCATGGAATAAAGCGTTTACGTTTATGCTGCAAGTCTCGTAGGAAGGAAAGAAGTAAGGAAACAAAATGAAGTTGTTATAGAGTTGAGAAAGCATTTTAGCAGCTAAATGCCTGAGCGAAAAGTGCATCGTTTGGTTAAGGCATTGTTGAATGTATGAGGGGGATAGTGTTTGCTGTTTGAGGACAGAAACGATTGTAGTCACCGTGAGTTTGTGATTCTGGTTGTTTCGGAGAGAAGCGGGAATGTCTCCAGAAAATGTTGCCCAGAGATGAAGTAGCAAGGTGTCGGAGCGAAATTTTGCTTAGCAGTCGACATAGCCAATTTTGAGGGTGACGTTAAGTTGTTCCTATGTGTGGCGTATTGAATTCATCTAATTCATATTCAACTGGGAACCCTTGGTCTAAGAGAATAGACGCAAGGGGTCCATAAATTAGATAGCTTTCCGTATGGTGGTGTGATACTGCTGTTGCTATTGAAGAGCAGACAGTAAGACGTCTGTCCTGAACGAAGAAGTTCTGTGAAAGAAAGAGTGTTTGACAGCTTCCCCACTTTGTACTGCCCGGAAAGATGGTCCGGGTTGAATGGGATAAGTCATCCTGATTGGGTGAAATTATGCGTCGACCCTAACGGTCGAATTAAATTACGTGCCAAACAAAAATACGAAATTCTTTCTGCGACAAATTCATTCACAGGGGGTTTCAGGATCTTCCACCTTCCTCCGAGCTAAATTCTTCATCGAATTTTGCTTTCAGTATTCCGTTCTTTTAGGATTAATACATAGGTGTTTAGTCCTGTTCCTTTTCCTACTACTAATTCTCCTCTCAGTCTATGTACTTTCACATTTAGAAGAATCAGTAGTTTTTTTTTGTTTTGTTGTTGCCTCTATCGGCATTTCAACATTCATGGGTGGTTTTATTTGAAAAGAGTCATACAATACCTCCATTGGTATTTTCTTCTTTATTTTGGACGGTTTCTATGTATCGGGGTCTCAATTGATTGATATGTCTTTTACAGACAAACTTTGATCCTTGAATTATGTAGATAACTCTCCCAATTCTTCTACCATCCTCCCAAAAACTTTTTCCAGTCCGATAGTTCCTAAAGAAGACTTTATCCCCTTCTTTATACGATTTATAGTTCATCTTTATTTTCGTATAGTTCTTCTTTCTATTTGGCCACAACCTGTCGAATACTCAACGTATTTTCCTTGCATACATGATCTCGGCAGGCGATAAATTTTCCCTTATATTCTGATTGAGCGTTATTCGGTAAACCATCAAAAAAGTTTGAATGTTTTTCTCTTCGGTGTCGAACCCTTTAGTTTTTTTAACGCACGTTTAAATGTATCGGCAAACCTCTCTGCTTGTCCGTTTGATTGAGGATTATACGACGATGTTGTTATGTGTTCGATTGCTAACGAATCACCATAAACTTTAAATTCACTTCCTGTGAAGATTGTTCCATTGTCACTTACTATGGTATTAGCGACTCCCAGCTGACTAAACACTTCGTTTAGCGCTCTTATCGTATTTGTAGCTGTTAGGTGTTTATATTTGAAAACTACTGGCTATTTAGAGTAGCTATCTACGATCACTAAATAATAATATCCGTTTAATGGCCCTGCGTAGTCCATATAAATACGTGACCAAGGGATATCCGTCTTTGGACAGAGCTGACTTCTTACTGGTGGTGATTTGGCTGCTAATTGACATCCTTTACAATGTCTTACCAAATCCTCAATGTCCTGGTCCATTTTCGGTTAATACGTCTAACTTCTCATTAATGATTTCATTCTGGATATACCTGGATGACCCAAATGAAATTCTTTTAAAATTTTCTTTCGTAAGACACGTGGTATTACTACTCTTTGTGCATACATCAAAGTTTCGTCACATATTGAAAATGGCGATACTTTTAGTTTTTTTTATTTTTCTCGTTCCCTTTCACTTGTTTATTCATCTTGATTATGTACTCGTCCGTTTTTTGCTGCTTTTTTAATTTCTTCCAGCGTAACTGGTAATTCGCTAACGGTATTAATCAATACTTCCTTTAGTTCTTGTTCTTGCTTCAGTGCAGCAATCACTGCTTCTTCCAACAGTTCAGCGTTGTCTGGGAGTAGTCTCGAAAGACCATCAGCGTGTGAGATTTTCTTGGATGGCATATATTGTATTTTGAAGTTGTAATTTAATAAAATCACACTCAATCTTTGTAACCTATTTGCGGAATGAGTAAGAACACCTTTTTTCGAACCAAAATCGACAATAACGGTTTATGGTCGGTTTGTAGAACGAATGTTCTCCTGTGAATAAATCTATGAAGTTTTCTCACAGCATACATTATTGCGAGTCCCACCTTCTCAATTTGACTATAATTTCTCTCCGCAGGTAGTAAAGCTCTTGAGGCATGAGCTATAGGTTTTATTACTCCATCCTCAATTCTGTGTAGCAGCACGGCCATAATCACTTGCGTCTGAAGCAACAATTAACTCCTTTTTTGGATCGTAGTAGACTAAAGCTAAATCCGATAATAAGCACTTCTTTATTTTATTAAATGCATTGTCGCATTCTTTCGTCCTGCACCACTTTTTATTTTTACTCAATAACTTATTCAATCGCGCTCTCAATTCGTGCATATTAGGAATATATAAATTGTAATAGTTTGCTAAACCAAGAAATGATTGCAGTTTAGTTACGTTATCCGGAATAGGCATATTTTTTATGGCTTCCGTTCTTTTTGGGTTCGGTCTTCTTCCTTCATGATCGATTATCTGACCCAAATATTCTATTTTGTTCATACAAAATTCGCACTTTTCAAGTCCGACCTTAAATCCGTATTTCTCAATTCTTTTAAAAACTTCTCGGACATGACTTTTGTGTTCCTCGAAATTTTCGCTCTTTATCATCTAAGTATGCCATTGCATATTCCAGACCAGAAAACATTGTATCCATGATTTGCTGAAATAGACTTGGTGCTAACTTCAGGCCGAAAGGCAACCATTTCAGTCGATATGAACCTCTATGTGTGAGAATGGTTAGATACTTTGTACATTCTTCTTCAACTTTGACTTGCAGATAAGCTTCTGACAAATCAATTTTCGAGAAGACTTTGCCTCCATTCAACTTTTAAAATATCTCCTCCGGTGTAGGAAGTGGATATGTGTAATCCCTTAGACATTCCTTCAGTCCAGTTGAGAAATCCGCGCAGACCCTTATCTTATTGTTTTTCTTTTTCACGTAGACTGTAGGTGATCCCCATTCCGAGTAGTCGACTTTTTTAATAACTCCATTTTCTTCTTATCTCCGTAACTCTTTGTCAATCGTTTCTAACGATGAAAACGGGACTTTTCTTTTTGGCTTGAATACTGGTTTTACGTTGTTTTTGAGTTCGAATCTCACTTCAGTTTTGGTACAAAAACCAAGTACGTCCGCAAAAACTTTATTAAATTCGCTTTTTAACTTATTCACAAAGTTTTCAGTTTGTTTTGACTTTCCCATTCTCGAGGCATTTAACTTTCTACAAAACGCGTTTATCGGCTTCTCCCATGAATCAAATCAAACTATTAAGTCAATGATTCGAACTTCCACATGCTTTGCAATAAATTTTTCTCTCATAGTGTTCTTTTACCCTTCTTTCATAAGGTTCACTTTCCTTTCTTTCTTTATTGTCACGTTTGATTTTATTTATTCGGGTAACATTTTTTTCTTCAATACATATGTTATCCCGTTTTTTGGATTACGTATTGTTAATTGTGAGTGAATAGTTAGTGTTTTTGTTGTTACAATTGTTACTGTTGAAATTATTGTTACTTTTGTTATTATGGTTGAAAAAGTGATTGTTTTTGTTATTTGATTTGTGCCCCTCCACCAAACAATTGTTACTTATTTGCTGAGCGGGGTCAAACAGAACTTTATTTGTTATTTGTTATCGCTTTCATTTTAAAAAAAAAAAATCGAACATTCATTTTTCACCTTGCTCACTCGTTTGCTCATTCGATTCATAACAAACATTCACATTAATTCCTCCTAAGTTGCGCCAAGCAACTATGGAGGAACCTACATCGTCAACATCTTCTCAAATGGACATATTTAATAGCCTGAGCCCCTCCTCAAAGCCGGGAGAAAATGGCCATCTTTATCGAGTATGGCCAGCTCAATCCAACCGGCACAAAAGCGCCATCTATGCCAGCCTCCTGGACGACACAAACAATCAAAAAGATTCCTCCGCAAAACCACGTGAAGAATAGGGGAAAATATGCCCAATACTTTCAGGGCAATAAAATATTGCCCATACTTGAACTTGTACAGGAAGTACAGCCAAAAATAATATCAGGAGACTGGCAGGCCTAAGGAAAGACACCTTTGAGGAGATATTAAAGGCAGCAGGAATCACCGCCAAATACTATTGCAGGCGTAGCTTTGCTACCTGGGATATCCCGCCGCCCTCGGAAGAATTAGCGATTAAGCTGGTCGGTGATAACATCACCACAAAACATTTCCGGTTGCAGCCAGAGTACTTGGGACAACGTAGAATCAAGGTCACCGTGTGTAATGGCGAAGTGTTAGCGGTGTACTTATGTGAGCACGGAGAAGTAGAATATATTATAAAAGCCAAGTCATCCAACGGGACTGCGCACGGTGACTACTTCTTCACAATGTGTCTCAATAGGAAGGGGTTTCAGTCTATACCTCATACGCTAGAGTATGACACCCAGGTAATGACGGTGATCATGGAGGGAAGAAAGCCGCAATGCTGGTTCTGCAAACAGCTGGAGCATTTCTCGCGGTCCTGTCCGCAAAAAAACTAGCAAACCAACATCACCTCCACCGACAACGACAACAACAACTACGACAACAATAGCACAAACCACTAGACCCAATACAGAAACTGGGGACCACCCAAACAAAGGTGAAGAAGGGTAGACCCAGATTACTCGGGGTCGAAAAAAGAAATCCCCATTAAAAGCACAAATAAATGAAGCTACAACAATCACACCCGAGAAAAAAACTACAGATAAACCAACGTCACCAATAAAATCTCAAAAGAAAAAAGAGGAAAAAAAAACAACAACCAATAGAAAATATGGACGTTTCCGTCAACCTAAAAAGAAGAAGGGATTATGACTATTCAGAAACAGAGGGGAAGGAAAAAAAAACATAAAAAAGAAAACAACAATGTCCCAACCAGAGATCGATCCACAATCCCATCAGGAAAAAAACAAAACTAAAAAACGCCCAGCCCAACTTATTCCACTCCCACATTCATCAACAAATACACCCAGTCAACCTACCAAAAACCCCCTCTCCTCAACATTACCTTCTCTTTCTCCAGTTACAACTCCGAAAATGCTCTCCCGGCCCCACTCGGAGACCAGAGAATCAACGCCATCATCATCATCATCAACATCGACCAAAAAAAGAACCAAGTCAGCCTGAAACGAGGTGCGCCAAGCCATTAACAGCGATTACTTTTGTGCAGAAATCCTAGAATCACCATCACTTGAAAAAGACTAAACCATCTCACTTCATTAAAAACAATCGACCAAAAGGACATAACCAATCCATATTTATTCAAGGGCGCACCCATGGTGACCATTTTTGTTCGTTCAGCTGGCAACCAAACTAAATAGCTTTGGCGCTTTATCGAGGAAGCCAGTCGGGCGGACATAAGGCTGGCGGAAATGAAGCACGACTCACTCAAAGAAATAGCACCCACATGTACGGGCAGGGTCCCGATTTATGTTCACCCCAGTTTTTATAGGTCCCTAAAATTGCCGTACCCCGTGGATGTCGAAGGAATTTCCAGGAACTGCCGAGTTAGCACTGAACTCGGTACCGGTTCCCTGCGTCAGGCCGTCGGCATCCTCACCCCGGAGGATTTCTGGCCCGTAGTCGCCAGTGAGTAAGGTAAGTAGATCTGATAGCTTTAAACCTTGCCACATTGAATGTGAGGGGACTGAGGGATTCAAGCAAGTGTGCACGCTTGCTTGGTGAACTCAAGAACCTCAGAGTGGATGTCGCTACAGTGCAAGAGACTCACTTCATTTGCGCTGCAGATTGTCGGATACTGGAAAACGATTTTACAGTTTTCTCAGCAAACGCCCGCCGCAGTAGCGCTGGGGTCTCTTTGGTAGTTGGACGCAGTCTTGATGCTGATATTGATGTTGTTTTTGCAGGTGACGGGGGCCGATTGGTTGTGACCGACGTTGCCGTTAAAATTTTCAAGTTCCGGCTGGTTGCAGTTTATGTGCCCAATATCGCTGTGGAGAGGGTTTCCTTTTTCCGTCGGTTGGCGCCATTCCTGGACGATACGAAGCGGCTAGTGTTAATGGGTGATTGGAATGCGATCCTTGATCCCAAGATAGATAAGGTCGGGCGGGGAGCTAGAAGGTTGAGAAGGTGTGAAAGCGACCTTTTCGACCTCATGACTCGTCATGACTTGGTCGAAGGTTTCGACTGGATCACCCGGGGCGGGAGATATGGGCGTGGTTACATAGCTCGCCCTCTGCCAAAGTAGGTTCCTACTTGGACAGAGTGTTAGTTAGAAGAGCTGATAACGACTTTGTTAGTTGTCCCACGTTCCACTTGATAGCGTGGACTGGCCATAAATTTGTTAGCGTCAGTCTGCGGTTAGTTAATAGGCCTAGTCTGGCCGGCTACTGGAAGTTCAATACCTCCTTACTGGAGATATGGGACTTCCGGGAGCGGCTAAAATCCCCAATTAAACGGGCGTTAGTGAGGGCGGTTACCGGGAATAGGTGGTAGGTTTCTCTTAAACAAAGGATTAGAAATTTCGCCAAGTATGGTCGACAGCTCAACCTAGATAGGACCAAGGAGGCGAAATCCATAGATGATCAGCTTTCCCGGGCAGTGGCTGGGGGGACTCCCTAACCATAGAGCTTGCTAGAGGGGACCTTGAGCGTAAGACTAGCAAGCGCTACAAGGAATTCATACTTAGATCTAGGTTAAAAAGAGTTCTCATCGAAGCTGTGAAATCGAACGCAAGTGCGCGTGAGGAAGAAGTGCAAAGGTTTCCCGGTCGGTATATCGATTCCGGTAAGTCCCCAATAGGTGAGTGCTGCGATCGAATCGCGAGATACGTAATGCCTTTCGGGCGCACTTTCGTGATCACTTTGCCCGCTGTCCTGATCTCCCGCTTCAGGAGTTTCGCAGCTATCTTGCCGACATCCCCCGCCTCGGGGCGGCTGAAGCGGCTAGCTGCGAGGGTGTGATTACTGAATGCGAAGTCCGTGATGCGTTGAAGCAGGTCGGCCTCAACAAGTGCCAGGACTAGATGATTTGCCCAACGAAGTGTACTTGAGGCAGTCGCACGTTTGTACCTATTCTGACGGATATGTTCCACCATTGGTTCGCCCAGGGAGCTGATCGGCCCCGAGCAGACCTTCGCTGTGAAGGGAAGATCTATCTAGGACAACTTACACTTGATTCGTGAGGTCCTAGAGGGGATAGAAGACGGCACGGAAGCCGTGCTGATCAGTTTAGATCAGTCCAAGGCCTTCAATAGGGTTGACCATCGGTTTTTGGCGTCTGTTTTGGAGACTGCCAGAGTTCCGCTGATGGATTAGCATGAGATATCACAACTACCAGGCAGTGATGCAGGTGAACGGAAGGCGTTCGAGGGCGTTCGCGATCGAGTGTTCGGTCCGGCAGGGCTGCCCCCTATCTCCTCTTCTCTATTTCCTCGCTTTGGAGCCCCCGCTCCGTAGGCTTAGGGACGAGAGGACAAATCCAGCCTTGCAAGGTGACCCTTTTTGCTGGCCCTCTTATGGCAAGAGTTTCCGCGTTCGCTGATGATATCACAGTGTTTGTATACCGCCACCTGGATATAAAGGCTGTGAAGAAGGCGGTTGGTGAGTACGAGCGGATTGCAGGAGCCAAGGTCAACTTTGACAAAAGCGAAGGTTTGCATTGCGCCTCAGTGCTTGGAGGGGTAGCGATACTCTTCCAGGGCCCTTCCGCTGGAGTGACGGACCCGTCCGCATCCTCGGGGTGTGGTTCGGGCCCGACCTCCAACTGGAGTGAAATTGGTCGGAAGTACAAGCTAAAGTGAATGCTCAAGTGGGAATCTGGCTTTCAAGTAGATTGTACTTAAAGGACTGGGCGGAGGCGTGCGCCGTGTACGTCTTCCCCTTGATCCTTTACCGATTGGCTGTACTTCCTCAGCCTAAGGCACGTCGGCTGGCGCTTAAACAATCCCTCTCCAGATTGCTCTCGGGAGGCGGAAGGCCGCAGGTCCGTAGACAGGTCTGCATCCAACGTACTCGCAACTGGGGTCTGGGTATGCCTGATCTGGAGAGCCACTGGCTTGCTGAAAGACTTGCATACTTGGGCCGATCCTTGACAGGGGACGCCGTGTGGAGACAAAAGGTGAGTCGGACTTTTCCTCGCCTCCAGTCAGACCCAAAGGCTGAAGGGCGACGTAAGCCTTTGGGCGAAGCACTGTTTGTCTGCGAGTGCCGAACGGCCCTTTGTAACCGTCTTGGGTCCAGTGACCTTTCACGGCCTCGGAAAGAACTATATCGGGAGCTAGTGGTGGGTTTCGCCTTGTACCCTCTTAGCGAGCGGCGCGGCTGGACGGTGGGGGAGATCCGCTCCCACAAGAATTGGGCGCCAGGATCGAGCTTCTTGAACAACTCCGAGTTCTCGCTCACCTGGCGACTTGTTCGGAATGCGTTACCCCTTCTCGGCTTGAACTACAGAGCGGGCATGGCAGACATGCCCGATTGTGCTCGCTACGGCAATGGATTGGAATAAACGACTGAGCACGCCTTCTACTACTGCGTGCGAGTTCGCCCGTTCTGGGATCACGTCTGGAAGTGGAAGGCTCGCATCGAACCCAAGCAACTCGTGCTGCTTGACGTTGGTTACGTCGTAGACAATGTTCTTCCACCGTTTCAGGGTGAGAAGCATGTGGTGTTTCTCGCGATTCTAGCTGTAGTTCGAATGGTGATTTGGACGACGCGAAAGAAGGGATTGTATGACGATGCAAACTTTTCTCATCGTGATCTGATTTTGTATTTTAGACATCAGCTTAGGGTCAAAATCAAATGCGATAGAAAACGCTTGGATCGCATGATATTCAACAGAAGGTGGGTGAATGCGGCAAGCTTGGTCGTAAGAAAGGGGGCAATGTTGGAGTCATCCTTCCCTCCTCTGCCGGCCCATGGCGTCTACGGTACGGGTCCTTCGGGACCCCATCCTAGGTAAGTAGGAAAAGCTTTCTTCCCCCTTGAAGCCTTGTTAGCAGTATGTTGTGAGTCCTCGTCCCCGTCATCCAATTGATAGTCTCCAAGATCTTCCCCATCCCCATTATTTTTGTACCTCAACCCTCACTCCAGTCCACTTTTATTGAAGATCTTGAAATTTCACATATATATAATTCATATCATCTGTCTTTAACTGCCCATACCACGCCCAACCCTGTATTTTTTGCCCATTAGGCAAGAATCCCTCTCCCAGCTAGGGTAGATCCGGTTTGTTTTCGGTGTTTTCGGACACCGGAAAACAGTCGGCCTCCATTTCGTAAACGGGGTAATAGGAGGGGATTTTTTCCTTGGTTTCGTATTTTTTTCGTTTTATTATATTTTCGGTTTTTTTTCTCCCATTCCCATCATCTAATATTCATTGTAAATAAATCATTAATTCATCCCATTCGGGGTTTTTAAGTTGGTCTTTTTCATTGAGCAAAAATGGTATTCTAGTGACTGCAGCGCGTATGGTGATGAATGATTGGTTATATATTGTACAGCTGAATGGGTCGGCGAATGTGGCTAGCTAGGTTCCCTTAGAAAACTTAGGAAAAGCATGACCACTCCCTTCACCTCCCACACAAAACAATAAGAGCCTTGTGCTCTCCTTATTGTACATAAGGAGATAAAATACATGTTATCCCGTCTGATATTAATTAATTTCTGACATTCTTCCGATACTTTTTGCAATGTTATCTCCGTATCTTGTTCTAACATTGTCAATATCTTCGACCGAATCACTTTATCCTTAATTGATGTCAAGCCCTGTACAAATATTAAACACTTAAACATGTCCTCCTTAAGGTCTTTAAGTTTGAACCGTTCACACTGGGCATTTACTTTCCCGGCGTATGCTACGAAATCTTCATCGTCTTCTTTAATTATGCCCTAACATTTATACCTGGTATCAAACAAACGATCCCGTTCTCCTAACATTTTGGATAGAGTTTCTAGAGTTTCTTCAAACGACATCTCTTCCGGTTTATTTGGCAATATGTAATTCGTATATTTCGTGTTTTTATGAGCGTCTAACTTTATGAGCGTCTAACTTTATGAGCGTCTTTATGAGCGTCTAACATAATTTTTTCTTCACCTGACCATGATTGACACCTTTTTACAAAAATTGTTTCGTACTTTTCGAAGTACGCAAGAAAAGTTATTCCCCTTCCTCAGGTTTATAAATAAATTCTTGGAATGACACAATGTTTAGGCAAATATGTGTCGAATTTAGCAGAAGCATTACAACCAATGTTGGAACTTTTTAAAAAAGATACAATTTGTGTCTGGAATGAAACACAAGAAAAGGCATTTCTAAGAGTCAAACAACGGTTAACACAAGCACCAATATTAACCTGTTATGATCCTGAAAAGCCTATTACAATTAGTGTGGAAACAAGTAGCTATTGACTTGGTCCGCCATTTTTTAAGAATAAGATATTGAGTGTCATAGCTTATGCCTCTCATACTCTGACACAAACAGAGGGAAATTACGCGCAAATAGAAAAGAATGTCTAGTGAGCGTATGGGCCTTTGAGAGGTTTGACCGATATATTGCTGGACTAGATCAGTTTCGCCTATTGACGTACCATAAACATTCGGTAATGTTAATAAATACATTGTATTTAAACAACACTCCTTTGAGAAGCCAAAGACTTTTGATGAGACTAAGAAGATACAATCCTGTAACTGAGTATATCCCTGGGAAACACTTACAAGTATCAAATGCACTGTCCAGAAATCTAATGCTGCAAGCTGATAGCACAACTGAGGAAGATGTAGAAATGTACATAAATAGTACTGTAAAATCTAGTTCAGCTACTTAAAGAAAATTATAAGAAATTAGTAATGCTACATCTTAGGACTTAGCACTACAAGAGGTTTTCCATCTCACATTAAATAATTGGCCTAGGAAGAAGATAGAATAAACGAAGGAGTTAAACCTTATCTTATCCATAGGAATGATCTATCAGTACACCAGAAAATTTTGTTTCACCAAGATCGTATAGTGATTCCACAAAATCTCAGAACGGAAATCCTACAAGCAATACACACCGGACATTTCAGATTAAATAAATGTCGAGAACGAGTAAAAATGTCGGCATGATGGCCAAAAATATCACATGAAATAGAAAATTTCATCAAAAGATGTGAATTCTGTAATTGTCATCGGGCTGCAAACGCCAACGAAACCTTGAAACCAGCCCCTTTGCCAGATAGACCGTGGCAGAAGGAGAAAATAAACATCTTAAAATTGAATGGGGAGTATTACTTAGTCGTGACAGACTATTTCTCCCGTTACTCGGAAATAGTGAAATTAAGTCCACTATCAAGTAAAACTGTAATTAGAAAATAGTCGCCACATGGGGAATACCAGATGAAATTATAAGTGATAACGGAGGGCAATTCACAAGCACATATTTCAGAGAATTCGCTTAAATATATGGATTCACATGTATAATAGAAATTCCTCATTTTCCACATTTTCCACAAGCAGATGAAGCTGCCGAAAGTGCAGTGAAAATTGTGAAAAACATAAATAGCATACTGTAGTATACCTATGAGTGCTACTGGAGTTAGCCCAGCAGAATTTTGATGGGCAGGAGAATGAAAACAATATTATCCAGTCACCCAAATAAAGTAAAACCTAAATGGCCATTTTGTGTGGGGGGTGTAAAAGAAAAAGATGGGTCATACAAAACAAGAAGAAAAATGAATAATTATAAAAGACATGGAGATAAAATCTAAAACCACGAAAAGTGGGAGATAGAATCCGAGAGAAAACGGTTGAAGAGAAAACTTGGAAAAATACTGGCACAATCATAGCAGGAAATTAACAAAATAGGACATACACAGTAAAGTTAGACTCGGGTGAATTCCGGAAACATTTACTGAAAAAAGAAAACGTTTTCCAAGAAAGAAGAAAAGAAAGAAAACAGGATTCATTTAAAAATGAGGATCAAGGATTAAAATCTAGAAAAGGACGGTTAAAACAAAAGCCAAAATACCTGAAAATGTTGAGTGAAAAAATAATAATTAAAAAGATGAACAAAGGGAGGTGTTGCATCAGAAAGTAATAACCGACGATAAAAAGGATTAAGGGTTATGCCCCTTGTTTTTGTTTTATTACAATCTCAAGTTAGTGCGTGTCAATACGGCAGTTAAAATAAAGTTGTTAAACGATCACCACGTGTTTTGTCGTCGCTCCCTTTAGCCCGACATAGCAACCCCAGTTAAACGGTGTTGCCCAGATAATAAATGAGCAGGTGAATGATACATTTATAACCGTCCTTAGTTCGTTTATTAAATCATGCGATTTTTGTGAAAATGTCTTATTCTCTGGAATATGGAATAAACCGAGCAGTAAAATGCGAGACAACTGGACGTATAAAAATGTATTAACATTTGCGAAGCCGATTTGGGCAGCAGGAGCAGCCATTTGCAAATAAAAAATGCTTTCACCCAAAGCTTTTCCAGACAAACCAATTGCTTCTTCAGCTTCATTAATTCTGTTAATCTAGGGCGGGGGTTGTTTGTTTTTTTTGGTGCGGTCTTTTTAGAATTTCTCTTTCCCTTCTTAGGTTCTTGGAATTTTAGGTTTGTTCGTATTTTTGCTGGTTTTTTATTTTTATTTATTTTTATTTATTTATTTATTTATTTATTTATTTTTTTGTGAGACCAGCCAAATTTTCATTTTGGTGAAATTTCTTTATAATATTTTGCTTCCTGGATCTATTTTTAATCGGTAGGGTTTATTATCTTTTTGGCAACGCCAGAAATTATGTCATGTTTCAGGTTGAAGTTCAAATCATAAAAAAATCAAACATTTTTCGTGCTGGTATCGTAGCATAAGTGGTAAATCAAAGCAGCAAACAGATCGTTATTTTGGAAAAAACGGAATAAACTGGAAAGACGTTGTTGTAGCCAGTCGCTACAACCCTTGCATTGTTTGTTATTACTTCAGCTGATATCAAGGTCAAGGTCAAGCGTTTCTGACATCAAAAGAACGCTTATTCTGAAACGAACCGGTAGTCCCGATGAAGACTTACTCCGCAAGCTATTCACCAACGTTACCGGGGACTTCATGAGAAGTGAAGTAGTGACTGTGAATGAATTTATGGTCCCCGATAATTTTATGTTTTAGTTTTGATATTTAGTGTTTTAGAAAAAAGGTGGAATAGGCACATGGAAAAAATAAATGAATGAAGATAACCAATGAGTGAAGGACATGCAACAAACTAGTAAAAGATATTAAACATATGAAACGAGTTAAGGTTGTAAAACGGCGCGGACAAAAAGAACATTTAAAACAAGGCGACGAACAAAAACAAATTTATATTCCACAACAATAAAACTTACATTGATACATAAAAAATATTTCTAATTCTACTAACAAAATAATAGTGTGTGTATATGTGTGAGTGTATGTGTGTCTAACACAACTAAGCTACAAAAGAATTACATATTTAAAATGTCCTTCTTTTATGATTAGAAACGGGCAGTTTCTCTGAGACTGGAAAGCGTCTCATAGTCAATGTATATTTTGAATGTCTGCGAGGCCCATCCATGTTGTTGCTTTCCTCTCCTGTTGATTCACGTTAGGGGGAGTGTGTTGCTGCTGCGAAGAATTTGTGTAGAAGAGAGAAAGGGCATTTGAAGACGACGTATTTATAGAAAATACGCGTCTTGTAGGTGGCTCAAAACGCAGGACTACAATTTACGCACAAACGAAGTTTTAAGCATGTCACGTGGTCCTCCTGGCCAATGGTTTTCCGAGACTGAATATGTGAGCGTCCGCCATCTTTGTGGGAACAAGTGGCATACCGCCCAAATTAAATTATAGGAGTGTAAAGTCCTATAGAAGCAAGTTAAGTAAAAACTCTATGGCAGAGCCGATTCTTCGTGGCTTGTAAATGGACCGGTGACCAACAACAGTGACGCAAATACTCGCCCTAATACCCGAAGATACTCACCTGGATTGGTTAGTTGATTCGATTGTCAGGATTTTCCTTAAGCTCGACAACACCGACAATAACATGAGAAGCTTAGACGGCGTTAGCCCACTGCAGAAATAAGTTCGAGACATGCAATTTTTTTTACATCGCAGCCCGGAAGTCAGTTGTAGGATAAGAGACATGGCTGCAGACACAATTCCAACCAAGGGCGACAGTCCGAGCCAAATATTTTTGTTTTCATCAAGAATCAAGTCAGGAACTGTAAGCCATCCAGCAAATACCAAGGAGCCAAGGAAAACTAAACATTCAGCTGATGGCAGCGGCAGATCCAGTCGGTGGAAACATACAATGGCGCCTATTCTATGTTTGGGATCGTAACAACAAGCTGAAATTCCTCGTGGACAGTGCAATATCTCTCGTAAATAAACCCACCCTGTTCAAACTCCAAGCAGTTAACGGTTCCACCATACAAACTTACGGGAGTAAGAGTCTAAGCAAACGTTAATATATCCATATTTATCACGGATTTCTAAGTGCATTTTAATTTGACGGTGTACATAAAGACAAGGACCCTATTAGACAATTTTACCAACATCTTCGTCAACATGCCACATGACGGGAATCTGTGTCGCTGTTTGCCATGGTGAGAGGGGGTACGTGGATGTCTTGAATCAGTACATGGACATCAGTTCGTGTACTAATTCAAGACATCATATAGCATTACACAGACGTCACAGCCATTGAAAAGCACTGATTCAATTAAGCATCAAACCTGGCACATCAGGATGACTGCACAGCCTACTCACGTCTACTTGCGTTGATTGCCGCCTTACAAGTACGCCAAAGAGTTCCATAAGATATTGGAAGACAACATTGTCTGCCCTTCAGTCAGCCTCTACGTTGACCGTTACCTTGTTCCCTGTATCCACCTGCATATTTTCAAAGGCTTATCACTAGATCACAGTGGCGCCAGAAAACATCCCCAAGACAGTGATAACGAAACCCTTCGGCTTATACGAGTTTGCAAAAATGCCAGTCGGTCTGCGAAACGTTGCGCAGACATTCCAGAGGCTTAGGGATGAAGTTTTTCGTGGTTTGCCGTTCGTATATGCGTATATCGACGACATCCTGGTAACCAACGGAGACGTCACCACCCATAAACAACACCTGCTCTGCCCGAAGTGTTACAGAGACTATAACATTACGGTCTTCAGATCAACCTGAACAAATGTATTTACAGCACACCCAGCATCAATTTTTTTAACACCATATCGACGCCAGTGGGGTCGCGCCTCTACCGGATAAGAGAAAATTGATCCTGGACATCCCAACGCCTACATCTATCAAACAACTGCGTCAATTCACCAGGAAAAAAATTATTCCGAACTGTTCCACCCTTTTCCTTCCGCAGACAAATCTGCCCAAAGGCATTGTATACGGCTAAAGCCGCGCCCGTTATTTTCACCAAACTTGTATGTTAGAAATTACCCTCGAACCAGACTAATCCTGATAACAGATGCGCCAGACGCCAAAAGGGGCGCGGTGGTTGACTAAGAGTTTAACTCTCAATGGAAAGCCATTGCATATTTTCAGCTAAATTTTCACCAACACAGAAGAAATACAGCACTTTTTCCAAGGATCTACATAGCTATTGTATATTTCCATCACCTACTGGAAGGTTATAGTGTCACCATCTTTACCTACCACAAACCCTTGACGACAGCAATGAGCAACAACGCCGACAAATATATATTCCGTGAGATTAGATATCTGGATTATATCTCACTGTTTTCTAGGAATATTCAGTACGTTAAAGAGAAGGAAAACACTCTCGAAATGGAATCAACTCCCTCGAGGACGATATCTTGAGTAAAGATTTGATAGCTGTGACGGGCAAAGAGTGGCGAGAGAGGGCGTAGGAGAAGGGAAGAGACGTGATGTTCTGGGCCGATCAGCAGGCCTACTCTTTCGTTTTCTGTTCTCTCCTTCGTTTCCTTTCTCTATACGCTGGTCAAGGCAGTGGCAGATTATAGCAGCAGCGGTCATTTTCAGGAACGAGAGGCGGCTAGAAGCCGAGGACCCCAAAGAAGACCACGTGGTACCAAGGAGAAAAATGCGCAAAACAAAATATACACAGTTGGAGACCAACAGCTACAGGAGGAGGTTAACGCAACTAATGGCTCATAGGAATAACTGCATGCGGAACCGAGGAGAAAAGAAAGAATGCAGAAAGTGAGACTGCCAAGTGAATAATGGCGAA
The DNA here is from genome assembly GCA_963585895.1 of Sepioteuthis lessoniana. Classification (NCBI taxonomy): domain Eukaryota; kingdom Metazoa; phylum Mollusca; class Cephalopoda; order Myopsida; family Loliginidae; genus Sepioteuthis; species Sepioteuthis lessoniana. Next base: position 54,997,142 of record OY757917.1, read on the forward strand.
GTAAGCAGGAAATATCCACCCTCTAACTGAATAACATCCAAATTATTGCTGGGAGACTGAAATGGTAACCCCACCATTAAAGGGACTATGATATACGAAAAACTCGATATTCAGAAGACAGTGCGCCGCTGAATATAACCAGATAAATGGAACATGTGGTTTCTTCAATAAGTTTCCAGACTTTTTTGTACAGGCATTTAGAATTGTCGTAGACTCTTGAAATTTCAGTATGTTATTACTATACATCTTATGACTGACTAATGTTTATGATTTCAGATTCAAATGAACAGCTACAGCAGGAATTGGAATACACCCTACGAAAACCTGATTGTCACAGCTGATGAATTTCAAAAATGCAATCTGGACGTGAGGAAGAACGATATGCAATAAAATTCTGTTTTAAACTTGGAAAAAATGCCATGCGATGAAAGCTGGATCTACTGCTATGACCCAGAGACCAAGGGACAGAGTTCCCAGTAAAGGCATGCTGGCTCTCCCAGACCTAAGAAGGCCAGACAGAGCAAATCCACCCACAAACTTTTGATGATCCCTTTTTTGACAGCACTGGTATGATCTACATGCACTGGGTTCCCACTGGACAGACAGTCAACCTATGTTGAGGTTTTAAGGGAGTTCAGCAAGAGATTCGGTCGGAAGAGGCCAGCACTCTTCAAATTGGGTCAGTGGCATTTCCACCTGGACAATACACCAGTCCACAACTCCATCCTTGTCACAGACTATTTGACTAAGATGGGCATCAAGACAATTCCTCAGCCTCCCTATAGTCCAGACCTTGCTCCCTGTGACTTTTGGTTATTCCCTAAACTCAGAGGCTGTCGTTATGAGACAATTGAGGAGATGAAAGAGGCTGTGACGAAGGTCATTGACACGCTTACACAAGAGGACTTCGATGGGGCCTTCCAGAAGTTTTTGGAACAGTACAACAAGTGAATTGTATCTGGAGGAGATTGCTTCGAAGGGAACTAGAGTTTCATGTGTGTACTATCAATAAAAGTGCCCATACGAAAATAGTCTGGAAACTTATTTAACGATCTTCGTAAATTCAATCGAACTCTAATACTCCGACACTTGTCTTTAATGTGGCATATATCACGCGTACACTTCCATACAAAACCTTTCTTCTTTTTTTTGTTATTTCTCACGTTACCTATTTTTCATCATTAAATTCTTGCTTGTCATCTTTCTTCCCTCAGTTAATGCCTTCTTTGTATTCTCGAGTTCCTACCTGTGAGATATCCTTCATATAGGAACCCTAGGCGTCATACCCCGAGGCAATAGAATCTCAATCTCTGGATAAACATAAATTTTATTTGTGTCAGAGATCATATGCCGTGACATAGTCATTAAGCAGAATTACAACTCAAACGCTTCATGGTGTGCTCACGGACAAGAATTCCCAGCACTCTTTAGCAATAAATCTTCGTATCGCACTGTAACCCTAGGCACACCTATACCCTAAAAACCTCCTACACTCAGAAAATAGACGTTTAGACACCTACACGGGTCGTCACACCCAAGTAAACGTACCTCTGTTAAGCTCATTGCTGATCGTTTTTTGTATGGCCTAACATAGACTAAGACGTCCGAAAATTGATTTCCACGAATTTGGAGTGCCAAAAATTCAAGACAAATCGGCACACAAAATCTCCCCTTGATACATTAGTAACTCTGACAGTTGTTTCTCGGATCGATCTTGTTGGACCGTTACTGTCGTGTCAGAGTTGCCAGTATCTTTTCACAATAATAGATCGTTATCTCAATGGCCAACTGCTGTGTTGAGCAAGGAAACCTGAGCCAATACTCCCCTAAACAAACCTGATGGACCGGATAGTGATGCACGACATACCTCAAGTGATTACAATCGACCGAAAAACACAATTCCAGTTATTCCTCTTTCGAGAATTAACTCATCTACTCGGCGTCAAACATAAAAATGACTGTTTAACATCAATGCACAAACGATTTTGTTGAGTGATTTCACCAAACTTTAAAGACCTTTCTGGACACCGGACACGCCACCACCAACTAGGTTGAAGACCTACCTCTGATTCTTCTCTCTAACAGAAACACTCTTAAGGAGGACTTTGGCCGTTCAGTCACCGAACTAGTTTTCGTCACACCTCTTTTTCTGCTGGGACAGCATATTGGAAATTTATTGCTTTTTTTCGTTTTCTCGGCAGGATAGAGAGCAGACGTGCCTACTATGGCTCTGCCTGAAGTTACAAACTTCAGGATTTTGAATTTCAACTTCGAAAAGTTGAATTCGTTTTTTCTACTCCTCAACAGTCACTGAGTGTGGCTACTTGTTATGAAAGTTCTGATCCTAAAGTATATGCTTTGAACGTTATAATTCAACTTTGAAAAGTTGAATTTCCCATTTTACTTCACGGCAGGAGAGAGCGGACGAGCCTAATGTTGCTGAAACTGAAATTGACTACTACCTTTCCGATCCATTTTAAAATACATATTTGATATTTATTGATTCGATAAATTATCTTGGGGAAGGACCTGGTGTGACTACCCTTATGTTGTTTGTCATTACTTCAGCTAATACCAAGGTCAAGATCAAGTGCTTCTGGAGTCACGTTTTCACTTAAATAATCCTGCCAAGTTGGCACAGCCGGGCGAAAAAGATTAAATAATATATTTTCCTGCGCTCCTTACCGACACAAACCAACAACTTGGTTTTCTTTTTTGGACAAACAACTACTTTATGCCAATCACTGAACAGACTATTTGTATCTAGAAGCCCACAGCAACAGCGCTGACCGGTGACCTTTCACAGTAGTGCTTGCTAATTCTACAGCAGTACCGGCACCCAACTCCCATTTGCTAACTCTACAGCTGAGGCAAGTGATCATCTACAATATCGCCGACATCCAGCTCCCAACTGCTAACTGGTATATGCACAAACCAGAATATGCCCGATATAATGTTTGTTTATCTTTTAAATTATATACCAAAGTCCATAAATGTTCAAAGAAAATATAATCTCCTTCTCCTGGAGGAAAAATTCTCAGTTTTCACTTCTTAGTAGCAGACAACTCTGCTTTTTCTTTAAATACTCACAAAATAAATAAATGAATAAACTTTAACTCCAGAGAATTTTTTTCTATTCCAGAAGAGAAAACATAAGTATACCTCATTTTTTAGCAAAATTACTCCAGCTGATATTTTTTGTCAAAGTATTTTTCTGATCCAACAGTCTCCCAAAAATCTTTTCCCGTCACTCCTCTTAATATCTTTTTGTCTACTCTCAAATGTATCAGTTGCGAAAATTTATCATCTCTCTCTCTATCTATCTATCTCTCTCTATCTCTCTCTCTCTCTCTCTCTCTCTCTCTCTCTCTCTCTCTCTCTTTATTGGCTGACTTAACGGCTCAATATGCGCAACTCTCATTTTTTTAAATTTATGATAATTTATTTAGAAAATAAACAAATTTTATCTTCTTTTCTATCTTCTTTTTTCTTTTTTCATCTATTCGTGGACTCGTTTATTTTTTTAACTTTTTTTTAACAAGTTATGCAAAGGACTAATTATATCAAAGTGAAAATTGATAATATGCAATAGAATAGAAAATGTAGATTATGTGGAGACAGAGATGAAATAGTTAATAACATAATAAGCAAATACCTCAAACTAGCACCGAAAGAACACAAGACTAGACACTATTGGATGAGAAAGGTGATTTACTGGGAACTATGCCAGAGATTAAAATTTGATCATATTACCAAATGCTATATGCACAAACCAGAATCTGTCCTAGAAAACGAGAGCCATAAAATTCGCTAGGATTTTGATATACAAACGGATCACCCAATCCCAGCCTGAAGGCTAAACTAAGGGTTAATTAACAAATAAATAACTTGCCATCTAGTGGATTTTGCTGTTTCAGCTGACCAAAAAGGGAAAATAAAAGAAAACAAAAAGATACGCAAATATTTGGATCTTGCTGGAGAGCTGAAAAGCTGTGGAACATGAAATGTATGGAGACTCTTTCGAAGGAAAAGAAACTTTTGAGACTAATGTGTTTAAACACTAATTACGATATTATAATGATTCTTAAAAGTTTCACTTTTCATGTAAATGTGCTGTTTCTTTTAGGTTTTTAAGCATTTGTTCTTAAAACGTATCTATATGTTGATATACTTGTAACTATTGTTAGTGTCTGTCACACAAGGAAAGAAGGAAGAAAAAGAAAAAAAGACCAATAACTTTTAAATTTCCAACTCAGTACCCCCTCCCTCCCCCTCTCTCTCTCTCTCTCTCTCTCTCTCTCTCAAAAACTTTACTCTCCCACTCCTTACTGCCATTACTGAAAGTGTTTCTGTAATTAATGTTTCGAATGATAATGTATGAGATACATGAAAATGAAAAGTGAATTTACTTATTAGCAATTAGTAATGTTTTTATGGAACTATGACATAAAGGGAAAATAATGATGTGCAATCCCACAACAAAGAAAGCCAGAGCACAAAAAGATGTATCATAAAGTTACAAATGAATAAAAGATTCTTTGCAATAGTTTAATTTGTATGTTTATAATATAATCGGTTTATTTGATTAAAATCCTGGCTTTTAAGTGACTTTAAATAGCAATATCAAGCAGACCATATCCACTAAGCTTTAGTTAATCTTACATAAGGCTGATCGGGTAGAATGCTCCAATGAGGAATAGGGGGTGTCCTCGTGGTATAAACAGTCAAAGCGATAGACTGCAGAATTCTAGTAAAGGAGCTCGGAATCCAGTCGCGCTATTACGTTCACTTCCGGACAAATATCCTTGGGAAATGTATAAACCCCTTATCCTCCCAGCTATGGGTTAAATCGTACCCCTACTATTCTTCTAGAAGGGCGGCTTTGGCATTAAATAACAAACAAAGGTTGATATGCCATTAAACAAAGAAACCAAACCAAACCAAACCAAACGAAATAATCTAAAAAAGTATAAGTATTGCCTCACATCTTGGAACCTCTTGATTCTGGCAATGAAGAGGTACTCCACATTCCCCAAACCTTCAGCATTATTATCAGATTGTTCAATGTCATATCCAGGACACTCGTTGAGGAGATCTTACCCCTCTGCAGAGATACAGTTGGTGTATTCTACAGTCCCAGCCGACCGGGCTGATATATATTGAGAGAGGGAGAGAAGATATATACATATATGTATTTTTATGTATATATATATATATATATATATATATATATATATATATATTGTGTGTGTGTGTGTGTGTGTGGTGAGTTAATTACACATTCTGTATGTTCAAACGTTATGTTTAACGTTAGGACTTTAAATACAGCAAACCATTTACCTGAGCGGACAGCATCTGCAGCCGAGCATAATATAGACATCATAAACATACAATAACATAGGAATAAGATACAACGACACAGATAATGAATAGCATTTGTTTTGACTTCTGCATGGAAAAACTTCGTCAATGCCGTTATAGGAGGTGTAGGAATGCTTTTTATTGCTTGTGCCTTAAAATCATTGAGTAGCATAGAGAGAATCCAACTGAGAATGATATGTGATTCATTTAATGACAATCCCTACAAAACAATCATCTCTTGCTACAGTTTCACCAATGCTAATGATGAAACATCACCTTCAACAATGAGCTATCTTCACTTGCTGGACATATTCCCAAACACAACGTTCTAATCATCGGTTGAGACATGAATGCACAAATAGGCAAAGACAAAAATAACAAGTTCTACTTATATGATCTGTCAAGTAGAAATGGGTAATGTCAAGCAGAAATGGGTAATATCAAGCAGATTTTTCACTCGAGAACAGACTTGCATGCCTGAATACTAAATTTCAAAAAAGGGAGAGAAAACTATAGACCTACTCCACAGCTGGATTATGTATTCATAAGCAAGAAGTGGGTAAATAGCACAGTGAATTGAGAGGTATTCTCCTCTTTTGAAGGTGTATCTTCCGATCTCAGTGTCGTCCTGGCAAATATTCAGCTGACTCTATGCAGAAATAAAACTCAAACGGTTAAGGCTTCTCAATATGAGTGGTCTTGACATACCGACAGTGATATATGAAATCATTATACGGTAACTGTAAGAAACAAATTTGAAACTCCTCAGGAGAAAACTAAAAATACATACTTCGAATTACGAGTATGAAAACTTTATTACCACCCATAGAGAAGCAGCAGTCAAATGCATTTCAACCAAACCAAGAGCCTAATGTGGATCTCCATAAAAGGCAATAGCAATTAGAGAAAAACTTGATAAAATGAAAATAGCATCCTTCTTAATAAAAAAAAACAATGCTAATGCACTGAGAGAACTAACACTTACCAAAAGGAATAACTAGAATACATTCAAGGCCGAATCAATAAAACCAGAAACTCGATTGAAGATAGACAATTACAATTACATGGCAGAAATTAAATGAAGTGATCGGAAGGAAGAGCACATGGACAGCAAAACTAAAGCTGCAAACCAAGAAGAACGAATACAGAAGTGGAAAGAACATTTCCAGAATCTACGAGGAATTCCTCTGACGTCACTGATAAACTTATTAAAAAATTATTAATTAGACTTCAAACTGTGATACTACCCCTAACGGCCAACCCCGACTTATCAACTTCTTTAAACCAATACTATTCATGGCCAGTGATTCATCTAGCGGTTTCCGCCAGGGTATTTCACATTTCTTTACGGCCACAAAACAATACAACCCAGAGGGTGGAAGGAAGAACAAACGAACAATATGGACTTGGATCAGTTCCAAGCGCAAGAGAGGGAGTTTTGTGTGACGATTTTGTGCAGCTTTTCGTGCATCTTGGGCGTGTATTTTTCGCGAAAGTTCTACAAAAACCACTAGGAATGCCAACTCATCTTTGACTGTCTTTCCTCACTCCCTCCTTCAGCTGACCGTCCTTCCCCTGGACTGCTATCTCACGCTGACTGGTCTCTTCTGCAGTCCGTTGTCGACTACTCTCTCTCTCTCGGTTCCTTTGTCAACTGACCTCTCTCTTCTCTCGCACCTTCCTCTCCTCGTCCACTTCCGGTCGCGCGGGAGACTTCGAGCTCAAGCCCTTTGTTTAGGTTTCGCGCCAAAATAGACAAAGAGATCGTCCGCTTGGCGCATACACCCCATAGTTTCACAAAACAAGGACAGTTTAAGAACAGAAATATCTCCAAAGTTTGGAAAAAATTCTTCGATTATACAATTCTATCTATAAACAAAATCTAATAGAAATATGAATAAAAGGTAGCATCCTCCCCTTCCCCAGAAAAGGTGACCTCGTTATCATTAAGAACTAAAGAGATATAACTCTTATTGCAATAGCTGCCAAGGTTTATAATGCTTCTAAACCGTATCAAACCTGTAATTGTGAAAATTCTAAGGAAAAATCAAAACGGTTTTTGGAGAAATCGACCCACACAACCTGACTGATTCTGATAATACATAGAATCATCAAAGGAGTACGTACAAAAAACCTCGAGGCAACATTATTGTTCGTAGATTTCTAAAAACATTTGATTCCATACGCAGAGGGAAGATGGAGGAAATAATACTAGCATATGGTCTCCCCAAGGAACTTAAAACTATAATGATACTTTATAAAAACACGAAAGCAAACCCAAGAAGCAACACCCCTCCTAACAGCAGCAATGTGGCCAGCTACCTCCCATCTCACAAACCATCCAAGTAAGATGAACAAGATATGTGGAACACAGCTGGAGAGGTAAAGACGAACTCATAAGTGCCGTTCTTCTATGGACCCCTAAATATGGACACACTTGTTCTGTGCAGACACTGGATGTAATTTGCAGGACCTGCCGGGAGCGATGAATAATAGAAACAAATGGAAAAAGAGAGTTAGGGAAATCCGTGCTGTCAGCAGAACTTAATGATGATGATAATATATATACTTTTAAGGATTTTACTTGTTGTCTGATGATCATGCAAATAGACAATGATAAATCTATTTGTATTTTAAAACAGTCCTCTTATTCTTCTTTGAAACAGTCCCACTTATTCCTGCAATGTTTCCATTGGTCAAAGTACCTCCAAAATTTCTTTTTTGATTTAGTGTGAAGCTGCACTAGAATATTTCTTTTCATATCCTTAAGAATAAGATGAATTTCCAGTTGAGGATACAAAAAAGTTGAAGATAGGTCTAGTGAATATGAAGGCTGTTGCAATTACAGAATCCTATGGTTCACCAAAAACATTTCCTTTAAAACATATTAAGTTTGGCTAAATGATTTTTTTTTCAAATCAGCACTGATTCAAGATTTAGTTTCAGTATCTATACAACAGTCTAAATGTCTAAAAATTATCACTTTATTATAGTTATTTACCAAGCTTTGCTTAGTTGTGGCACAAGACTTAAAATATAGAGCATCCACAAACACTTGTAATGGTCTAATAGTCTAGCTTGTTAATTATTACACTGCATAAAGCACCATTTGTAATATAAATCGCTTAGCTAGGCAAATATTTTCATTAAAATTTTTAAATTCTAAAAATGTAAAACATATATGATGATTAGAAGCAAATGAAAGTTTTGATATATTTATTTAATAAACTCTACCAGTGATATCACTGATTTCAGCAAATAACAATGATAATTTCGATGAATAAGGAATGAGCAAGTGCATATATGAAGTTGTTTACTTCCTCTATAAATTCTCCCTTTTATCACAATGGTTTGACATTTACTTGTGTATTTTCTGACATTTTATATCCTTCATTTTCTTTTCTTTTTTCTCCTCTCTTTTGTTTTAATTTCTACAATCAATTTTATTTTTTGCTTTGTGTATCCTTTTCCTATTCCATTTCTATATATTTATTTTCTTATCCTTCAACCTAAATATATACATTTATAGACATTAACTCAGTCAATGCTAGAGCCACAAGTACTCTTTCCACCAATCTAAAAAAATATACTGTATTTACTCAATTCATTTCTCTTTCTTTATCTGCTACTTTTTATTGCTTTATTACAAAAATCACATTACTAAAGATATTACTAAAACATATGCAATAATTCGATACTATAGGAACCTCAGACAACAGGCTTATTGGTCCCTGCCAGGTTTCACCAACTTGTCACTGCAATAAAAAAGAAGCAGCATTTCTGATTGAAAACTGAGCCACTTTACAAAAGAATTTATAGGTTAGCTGATGGAAAGAATCTTATGAACAAAACAAAACAGATCTACAAGTGCTAGTATAAGTGCCAATAACTACTTGAGAGTTTTGCAATGTTGAATGATGAGTAGGAAATATAAAACTATACCTCATGAAAATATTTAATCTAATAACAATACCAGATGTAACATTACTTTGAATACATCAGTGCTAGTTTAATTGACAGGACATGTAGAATTTGCTAATGATAGAAATATCTATACATGTATAAATACATGCACATACACATATACATATATATAAGCATGAATATACTATATAAACCCATATATACACACAAATATATACAAATATGTACACACACACACACACACACACACACACACACACACACACACATATATATATATATATATATATATATATCTCCAAATTCATACATATGTATAAAAGCACATATATACATATATATATATATATATATATATATATATATATATACTCACAATAATACATATATATATATATATATATATATATATATATATATATATATATATATCTTCTTTGTTGCTCTGTAATAATAGTTACATTGAGCTCTTTACCAGGAAAATTTAAATGTTCATTTTTTAATGGTTTTCTTGTCCTGATGGAATTACTCCCAACACTGGTTTAACTGGACCGAATAATACTATATATATATATATATATATATATATATGCATCTCTTCATATACAAACAAATGTATACACTTAAAATCCTAAATATATACACATATTCCCATGTACATATATGCAAATTGATGCATTCATTCATATGTAGAAAAAGGTAAAATGAAAGAAAATATTTGTTGGTATATTTGATTATTTTGTTTTTGTTATGCTGACACATTTCAACTTCAAGCTTTTAGTCTGAATACAAAAATATTTTATCAAAATTATTTTAAGTGAGAGAAATAATAATAACCAATAAATTTTTGATTCATTTGGAAGTCTTCATCAGAGCCAACAAATGTTATATGAAAAAAAAATGATATTGGTTGATGAAGAATTCTAACTGAATCAAAAATCTATCTATTATAATTATTCCTCACACTTAAAATAATTTTGATAAAATATTTTTGTATTCAGATAAAAACTTTGAAGTTAAAATGCATCGGTTATAATAAAGCAAAATAAATCATCAAATTTACCAACATATATCTTTCTTTCATTTCACCTTTTTCTATATACATTCTGTAGGATTCAATTCACTTCTTCTCACATACATTCATATATATATATATATATATATATATATATATATATATATATATATTTATTTATTTGTAAATATGCATACACACACACACATATATATATATATATATATACTCATGCATAAATACAAATACATACTCATTTATATCACCGCCCTATCAGTTTCTTAGCTGACTGCACCTCTACAGAGGGGTAAGCTCCATGAGTGTTCTGAATATGGCACTAAATAGCATCTGATAGTGAGGCTTCAGTTCTGAAGCTTTTGGTAAGGTGGAGTACTCCTTCATTACAATTACTCCCAGGTCCACTCTGGCTCATAGTGATAGTACCTGTTAGGGTCCCATGTATGGGTCAGATAGAACAATTTAATTATTTTCTATACTTAAGACAATCTAACTGTATTTAAACAAATAAATAATGTTAAATTGAATTATTAGTATTACATAGCAATACTTGAAAATATTTAACTGTGTGCAAATGAATGTACAATATTGAATAGAATTATTAGTGTTTGAAAGAAATAATTGAAACCATTTAGTGTGTATGACAGTAAACTGCCTCTGATATATATGTATCTTGGAATTCAGGGAATATGGAGTAACTCTTCATTACCATTACTTTAAGGTCTAATTTGACCCCGAGTAGTAATACCTGTTTAAGTCCTATCTATGGGTAAAATAAAACTGTTCAATCTTTTACTTAGGATTATCATAAGTATTAAAACGAATTATCACTGTTAAATAGTAACACTTGAAACCACATGTGTACAAACAATAAATCACAATACTTGAAACCATTTAACTGTGTGCATATAAAAGATTAATTTTAAATAGAATCATGTGTGTTAGATAGAAATACTGAAAACATTTAACTGCATGCAAATAAATGATTAATATTAAATAGAATTATTTGTGTTGGATAACAATAACTGAAACCATTTAACAGTTGGCAAACAAATGACCTCTAGCTCATTCAAAAATAATGTTACCAACAAATTATTTGCTTAAAAATCATAAATGTGTGTGTGTGTGTGTGTGTGTGTGTGTGTGTGTGTGTGTGTGTGTGTGTGTGTGTGAGAAAAGATTTGGCATTAAAAACCCACAAGGTTGATATGCCATAGAACCAACCAACCAACCAACCTATCATATCAATCAATCTAGGCATGCGTGTGTGTGTGTGAGTTTGAATACATATATGCCCCCATTTACATACAGACTTGGATTTCTTAATATACAAAAACATAAATGTTAAGGCATATTTACTCAGGGATATATATATATATATATATATATATATGCACTCTCTCTCTCACTTTTTCTTTCTCTTTCTCTTTCTCTTTCTCTCTTTCTTGCTCTCTCTCTCTCTCTCTCTATATATATATATATATATATATATGTGTGTGTGTTTGATTAATTAGGACAGATGTTCATGTCTACCCACTCAATCGTTGATCCATTTTAAGTCTTCATAAAAATCATATATATAAATTCTCAGATATACTCACAAACAACTAACACATCAAGAATGAATCTCACTTTCATTCCATTGATGGCTTAAGTAAATCAAATCAGGAATACAGGATAAAAGAACTGATCATTTTCCAAAGTATCCTTCACATTCTGAAGAATTATTTCTTGTTCTGAAATGATACTATAATGACAAAAATCAACTTTGTCTAATTTTCAGTGTTTTGTAATGATTTAAGAAACTTTTTGTATTTGTTTCAAGTTCTTTGAATTATAGAATTTAAAGAGATTTTCACACCAATTTATAATATGATTAAACTTATACAATTTTAATATTCTATAATATTTTGTATGAAAAATAATTACTTGAAACCACATAACTGTGCAAACAAATGATTATTATTTGTCTAAATTTTTTAAATGAAGCTGCATAATTTTTATCATTTATAGTATTCAGACTATTGTCTTCATCTTTATCGTTATATTTATGTTTCAGCCGATGCATCCTTCAACTTTTTCCGGTGTTCCTTGATGGACTTTAGAGCCTACGCAGAACTTCACAGAACCCTTTATTTAATCCACTGGGTTAGATTTTTCAAATTCCATTAACTGGGTACAAGTGTTAAGCTATAGTAGGTATTCCTTGTTATTTTTACCTGTAGTTGGGATTGAACCTGCAATCTCCAGATGATTTCACTTAGAAGTTCATTAACCAAAGGCCAATTAAGCTACATATCCTACTGAACAATTCAGTGTGAATTTTTGACTTATAAACCTAATGTTTTTGTCAATAAGTATTATCAAAAAGAAACATTTGCTTGAAACCATACAACTGCATGCAAATTATTTGCATTAGAGAGGAATACTTGTTATACAACCTTGTGCAAAATATAGAAATATTAATGTACAATAAGTGTGATTTCCTAGCTCCTAGGCATAAAATAACTCTAGATTAGTTGACATGTAATCAAAATCAATTAATCATTCAATCTAATGTCACATTAGATTACAAGGTGTGGTCAAAAAGTATCAAGACTGAACATTTTATGTTTATTTAATGAAGTATGTGGCTAAGCAACTTACATAATAAAGTGATGATATCAAAATATAAAAACATGGTCTAGATGAGTCAGTAGTAGACTATCTCTATAACAAGCTAAGAAAGAATCCAGCTAAACTGGAGACAAAGAATAGTGACACATAGTTCAGTGGGTTTATTTTGAAAAGAAAGAAATCCCAAAAGTCTTAAAAGTTACATAATTTTTCATTTTTATAGTTTTTTCTTTTAGATTTAGGCCAGATTTTATATGTTTATTAGAGAAGACTTTGAAATAAGTATATGTTCAATTATTTTCTTTTTCTTTGATGTTGCAATGTCCATCATTTTATGTTAATTGAATTACAACTTTTTACTTGTCAACTTTTTGGAAAATCTTAGTCGTAAAGTATTTTGTCACATAATTTCTCATGTTTTCCTCTAATCTTTGTTTTTGATGACCACACAGATTTTAATGATAACTTTTTTTCATGCAAAGTTTATGCTTTTATTTTTGATGTGTCTGACTTTTTCTAAATGTGTAATTTGTAACAATAAACTGAGTTAATATTCAACTTCAATCCATAAAATCTACTACTAATTTCTTACGTATGCGAACAAAAGAAGACAAACTTCAATAATTTTTACTTTGTCAAATTTATGAAAAACTAGCAGAAAAGTTTGATGTTGCCTGGAACAAAAGAACAAAATAAATAGATTAAATGAATCAATTATTAAACAAAATAAATTGAATAACTTAAATTATTATTTTTATTAACATAAAAAAAACTGTATTAGAAGATATTTCCTTTTCTCTAGGACAACCTATTCATATGAAAAAAATACATCTTTGTGAATGCTAGTTTCCAGGTCTGGAAAGCAAGTGTTTGACATTCTACTTTATCAAACAAATATCTACATTTGGAGCAATTATGACCTGAGTCAAAGTTATATTCTTTGACATTAACTTTCATTTGAAGAATTTTAAGAAATAATGATAATTGATTTCTAGTAATAAGTATAGTTGTTGATTATTGGATATAACAAATGATTTCCTTGCTAAAATATATCTGAATACTTATAGGTTAGTAGTAAATTTACATGCCTGTCTCCTGTCAAAGACTCCAGTTGCATGGCTGCTAGATATTAGCATCAATTTTCAACTGTAGAATTGAATGAGTGTCATACCACATGTTCTTCTAACTGGGATTTTTTTTAAAGATTATCCCCAAGAGGAGGAAATATTTGCTGATACAGCTTTTTATTGTCAAGAGTATGTAGATAGTTTTTAAAAATACATAATGGTAGTTTGAAAATTTCACTGAACATTATAGTTCAAGAGATGTTTTAGAGGTGGTTCAGCTAATAAAAAACTCACAGGAATAAATGTGTTGAATGCTAAAGGAACTATTTTGAAGAAAATGTTTCATTCATGGTTCATTTCTGTCTACTAATTTAATAAATCAAATGCCAGGGATTTTAAAGATTTGGATGGAAACTTGATCATGCATATAATTGACTATATCATCCAATTCAGTGCTGCATACATTATCCCATCAAAAAAAAAAGGAAGAATGTGATTTCAGCAGTACTAAATATGTGGGCCTCAATTTTTGGTCTACCTTATAGGAAATTCAGTAACAATAGAAAAGAATTTTCCAATGATGATTTTTGAGAGATTAGAGACAAACTGAATACATGGATTGCTAATATAGTGAATCCCATTTGGAGTGATTGTATAAATGAGCACCATAATGGTGTCATGGTTAAAGCGATGAACTGCAGAATCGTAGTACGCGAGTTCATACTCCAGTCGCGCTATTACGTTCACTTTCGGGCAAATACCCTTGGGAAAGGTATGAACCCCCTTATTCTCCCTCCAGCTATGGGTAAAATAGTAGGACGGACTAGGTTCTTCGGCAACTAGTCTAGGAGAATGAAAACTCTAAATTCAAAACCTGTTAAACTCCGCTTAAAAATTGACCTTGCGTCATATCCTGCCCGAGCGGAGGGGTTGGTAAATAGTACCATAATGCCATGCTAACAGATATAGTGAATCCCTTTGGAGTAATAGTATAAATGAACACCATAATGCCATTCTGACAGATATAGTGATTAAAGTTAAGGAAGACACAGTCTCTTCAAAAAATGTCTTTGCTAATTTATATGGTTATTCTCCAAATCAGATGGTGTTTAACAAAAATCCAAATTTTCCATCTGTGTTTCTTGACAAATTACTGGCCCTTGATAACACATTAAAATCTGAAGTTCATGGAGACAATCTAAATGCACTTCAATTAGCTTCTTGAAATGCATTTAGATTGTCTCAATGAACTTCAGATTTTAATGTATCAAGCTTGTCAGGTCTTTATTTCAACATAATGAATTCAATATGCATTGAAATCAAAAACAAGAATTTGCACCTCAAAAATATTCCATAATGGTGACACAGTCAATTAAAAGAAGATGAAATGCCAGCATAAAAATGATCTGATAGTGTAATCAAAGGTTAAACAATGATAGTGAAACATGGATCAGTGTATGTAAGGGTTCACCCAAACTGTGCATACATGAGAACTCTGAATTTGGACTACAAACGAACACCGAAACAAATATAGAGAAACCACCAAACAAGGAAAAAACATTTTCAAGTATATTCTCATTACTGACTGTCTCTTCTGCAAAAGAAAACAGAAGAAATGGTCAGGGATGAGAATTTTAAGTGATACTCTTTGTCCAAGTAGCAAACTCCCAAAAAGCAACCAACACATTCTAGAAAGAACAATAAATGATGACTTGGCTGAATATGCCATAACTTCTTAGGCAGGTAAACCAACAAGCAATGTGTATGACAAAAATTAGATAAAGCCTTAACCATTGAGTGGAAGAAAAATGACAAAGAATGGAAGGAGATCAAACCCAAAGAAGTTTTGATTGCCAACTTTCATTCTCCAAGAACATTAGATGCAATGTTTAAAGAGATTTCAAAAATGGAAAGGTTACAATGTATATAATGAAGTTAAAGACATTGACCAGAAATCTCAGTGATTACCAAAAAGAATGGTAAATAAAAGCTAGATTAGTAGCAAGAGGTTTTGAAGATAAAGATATAAATATTAGATCAGACTATCTAACCTGTTCAAAAATAAATCTTAGATTGATAATAGCAGTGGCAGCATCAAAAAGATGGAAAATCTGTTCCTTAGACATAGAAAGTACATACATGCAAGGACATTTCTGAAGCCTCCACTTGAAAGAAATGTATTTTTGAAGCCACCACTTGAGGCAAATCACTCAAAATCTGGCACTTTAATAAATGTATGGTCTCAATGAAGTAGCAGGAATATGGTATTTGCATATTTCTTAGGAGCTGATTCCTTTACGGATGAAAATAAGCAAATATGATAAGGCTGTTTTTTTACTATTATGAAGGACATCTGCTAAGTGTTATGTCAGTTCACATGGATGATTTCTTTTGGGCTTGGAATTGATTTATTGAGTTTTCAGTAATAAATAATCAGAGAGAAGATTTTAATATCAGCAATGAATAGCCTGAAACTTTCTTATACTCAAGTATTCATATTAGTTAACTGAATGAAAATATCTATTTAGATCAAAGTACAGCTTGAAAGAAGTAGAGAAAATAACAGTAGTCTGACTAAGAAGGAAAAGGATGAGTTTTGGTCAATTACTGGACAACTGCTCTGGATTGTAAATAAGTCAAAACCTGATATATTCTTTGATACTTGCCTATTAAGTAACAATCAAAGTCAAAGTCAAACAGAATAGGCTGTCCTTGACTTTTAAGAAATTAAATAGTGTGGAAAAGTCCACAATATCAACATTTGCCAATGATTCTCTAAAAGCCTAACAAGATAATATGGTTTGCTGACAATCAGAGGAACATTTATCTTATTCATTGGCTATCACATTAGATAAGGGGGATCGTGAGAAGTTTACTTGCTACTAAATATTTGGCCCGACAAGAAGCAAATCGTATTCTACCTGAAGACAATTCTGGAAAAATTCTACAGGGAAATGAATGTAAAATTCAAATCGAAAGTTTCACTGATAACAAATCCCCTTTTGAATCAACAAATACTTCCAGAAACCTTAAAGAAAAGAAGTTGACCCTGGATAAAGCTATAATCAAAGATATGAAGGCAAAGGAGAAATTAATGAAGTAAAGCTGATTGATACCAGAAGTCAATTGGCTGATCTCTTGATAAAAGCTACTGCACCATCACAGAGTTTGTGTGATGTCTTGCAGCAATAAAACATCAGCTCTGAACATTGACAGAGACAACAAATAAAAAAAGGAGTGTTGATTATCTCCCTTGATCAGAAGTTGTGCGCCCTTGTTGAGTATAAATGGCAACCATCTTGGGTGAACTGGTTCTTTCTCAGTTCTTCTTTCACAGTAAATACAGTTGAATATGTTTGATACTACTTTAACACACTATATATATCACTGTATTTCCATTTCACCCACTTTCTAGGTTCCCAGATAAAAATGTGGGTCTTTGATTCACAAATTATTGATTAATCAGTCACTAATGAAATGTTCATTTGTATTCATTTTGCTGAAGATATTTTGGAAACTTCATTTGACAGCACAAAAATGATTCTGTTAGCAAAAGATATTTAATATTCCATTGAACACCAAAATATTCAATTGCTTTACTCTTCATACTCACTAGATGTAGATTCTATTGAATACCAAGGGAACTATTTGGAAGAAAATTAACATGGTTCATCTGTCTTGGTAAATACATTTTCAGTCTCTATACAAACAAAAATCCTTTTTGATATAACTGCTCATAACCACCAACAGTCAATCTCTCTTTCAAAAAGATATGCCCCATGTAGTTGTCAATTAGCTCTTGTCTTTGAGGTGGACTTTGATTTGTGACCTGATGTATTTGAGAAAACGTGTAAACAGCCCTGATGTAAGAAAGTAGCTCTGTGTTTACGAAGCAGTCTGGTGTGACAATATTGGTTACATGAAAAGAGGAGACACAAGAATGAAGTGACTGCAATAATTCCGATGGACCTTATTGAACACAGCCCTCAGTTACTTTGGATGAATCCTTATATACATGATGAATCATGCATTTTTGTATGCAATCATAACAGAAGGACTTAAAAGCCTGAATGTGTTCTCTCAACAAATGGATGCTATTATGTGAAGAAGATATAATCTCCACTCCCTTCAGAAGTCTCTTCTCCAAAAAGCTATAACTTCCTTCACGTTCTACAATCTTTCCTCAAAAACAATAGAACCCTACTTACTACCTCCAAAAGTCCATCTTTTAAAAAGATATAACCTCAATTACTTTCAGCAGTCTCTTCCCCAAAAATATATTACTCCTTTTTACCTCCCACAGAAAATCTGTTCTTCAAAAAGATATGACCATCCAAAAACCTCCAATAGACAATTTTCTTTCCAAAAAGATGTCTCCATTTTAAAAAGACATGTTGTTCCTACTACCTCTAATACAAAGTCCTTTCTCCAAAAAGAAGTACCCCTTCCAAAATTTAATGCTGACAGTGTTGAATTATGTCACCAAAGTAAAAGTATATGATTAAAAGTTAGAATCATACAGTGAATTTTAGTAATATAGCCTTTTTTTTTCTGAAGTAAGAAACTCAGTACAAAAGCTAAATTGTTCAGTCACAGAAGCAGAGTTATATCCCTTTAAAATATCCTTCTCAATCATTTTTCATTCAGAAGAAACCAGTAATAGTCATATTTAAATAAAATTTCTTTCACTGTCTCTTTCTCTTTCGCACTCTCTCTCCGTTTCTCTCTTTCTCTCCATATATATATATATATATATATATATATGTAATGTTAGTAGAATTATCATTTTATATTTTTATACGTATAATGAGAATTTTCTAATATTATATACTGTGATTGTTCCATTTTGTCATGTCACCATCTCTTCATTGCTCCCTGTATGACCATGTGTAAGTAGGTAAGTTTTCAACCAAGACCATCGCTGCAAGACTTTGAGGAGATAGGATATGATAGAATGATCATGGTAGCATGTGTTTTTGCAACTCACATACCACTCTCTAAGTGTTTTGTAACTTTGGTGACTTGCAAAACTAAATTACTAGATTTGACACAACATTAGTTAAGTCTCAAAAATACCATACCAGCAGAGCTCTCAGAAAGACATTGTACTGTGATACCAGTTTGCAAATATTTTTTTATTTTTACTTTGAGATTGACCATTTTGTTTTTTAGTTATCATAAACAAGCTCCATTATTTGACTTGATTCATGATAAATGCTTTTTGGTCTTCAGGAAGTATAATCGTTTTTCTATTTGCTAAAATATTCAGCAATTATTACAATTAACCTTGTTCTGTGATTAACACCTAGTAATGTACAGGATAATATTTTAGGGTGTGGCTCAAAAAAGCAATGGTAAATTTAGAGAGTAGAGGATGAAATTAGAATATTTGATGTGGCTACTTGAAAATCTGACAGCACATAATTGGTTGTGATTAAATTAAAAGATAAAAGTGTGTTCATTGTGGAGAAGGAGGAATGAAATATAAAATGTAATCAGTCTAAGGGGCTTGGGATTTGTTATATTTGTGTATGTCAGTGAAGGGAAAGAGAGAAGGAGAAAGAATAGAAGAGGAGAAAATTGCTTACTAGGAATGTTGTGCTAACTACATGATTGATTTGGGTGGAAGAAATGTTAAGAAACAACAAGAGAAACAACAAATACGATGGAATTTATCAAGAAAAATGGGTTCCTTTTTGTTATATTCATTAAGAGGGCTTACAAAGAAGCTATATTGTTAAATGGCCGTTTCTCTGGTATTGAGGTTTTGGTTAGTTCATGGATAACTTGTTATTGACTTAGTCCCAAAAAGATATTTTCTGAGTGTTATCCATACCTTGCCACTGAGATGAGTGAAGAAATTACTGCCAGTTGAAGACATGGAGGTTGCAAGAATGAGAACAACTACTTGTAGAATGCAAGGTGCTATTCATATGCTTTTGATGGGAACAAGAAATTATCCACAGCTTTTATCTGCAGTGCTTTCTAATTGTCCAAAAAGGATTAATTTCTCATCACATGATTATCCATTGCTCCATCCACCAGTCAAATCGTATTTTTAACCATAATGAAGAGTTTATAAATAATAGCAAGATTTGGCTTAAAGTGAAATAGATCTCACCTTAAAAAGCACTCTTCCACCCAACTTCCCAAAATATTAAATGACAGAAAGTGCTATCAAGAAGATTGAACAAAAAGTTTAAAGAACAAATAGTGAGAAATATAAAAAGAAACAAGAAACCAGTTAAATAATAGCAAAGCTGTAAACTTTAGTATATAATATAACATATAAATAAGAGTTTTAACATTTAAGACTAACAAACTAAATTATTAGACTTCATCTGGAAGATGTAAAAGAAAAAGAAAAATTCAAGTTAAAAATTGAGGAATGCAGATCAGAAGATAAAACAAAGAAAGAAAATACCCATACACAACCATCCAAATAGTCTACTGACAATTTTATAAGTAATTTTTCCTCTGAACAATTAAGATATGTAAAAAATATATCAATTTCAGAATGAAAATAAAATGAGAACCAAAAAAGGTGGCTTGGGACAAAGCCAAAAGTGTGCAGCAATCAGAAGGAATCAAACTTATTACACAATAGCAATGGCCTGTTAGATTAGCTTTCCAGTGATTTGTCCATGAAACAGAGCATCTCACATTATGTAATATTTAGCAAGCCAGAATAGCAAACATTGTTAATGAGTTTGATTCTCAGTGGGTGTCCTTGCTTGTATATTAATAAAGAATTAATCGTAATTTTATCATAATTTAACAAAAATCAGTCAGTTCAGCTAGGGCTCCACCATTTTGTGCCTAAATTCAACCAAACTTGTTAGAGTCATACCTGAAAAAGTTTTAAACAAGGAGATCCAGATTCAATTACTTTTTAAGTGGGATCAATCTCTCATCCTCTATATTTTACTGAGTTCCTCTGTATGAAAGAATAACTGTCTCACACTGCTGGCTCACTCTCTAAGAAATCACTATTAGAGGCAGGTGGCTTTCTCTCTCTCTCTATATATATATATATATATACACACACACACACACACACACACAGACTTAAATCCTCTCTATTGAGGCAAGCTATTAAAAAGAATTCATTTTCTCTTAAATGTCCTACAACTTAGAAAAGACTTAGAAATCCAATTTTTAAGAATTATTTGCTACAACTTCTTGAAATCTGAAAAATAATGAAATTGAGTATTTATATGAAATATTCATTGATTTTTAAGAGTTTTTTAAGAGTATCAGAGTGTACCATAGCCATGATATGGCTATGTGTGAAACGTACATTGAATGTCCATAGAGATAGAACATAGGAATATTGAAATTCGAAAAAACACGTAACAACTTCTTTGTTCAGGTACGAAACATTTTTATTACCTTTGAGTTTAAAGGTTTTTCGACATAAGGAGAGAGAGGCACAATTTTTCTATCCTGGCTTTTTCATCTGCCCCCAATCTCGTGCAACACCTGCCCAAGGCCTCCGCAAGCAAGCGAAAGCCAACTGTCTTCCCCCGAGGCAAGTCTCATCTCTACTAACTTTCTTCAAATTCCCAAAATCCTCCGCGCGCTTCCGGTGCGTGACATCATTCGCACTCTGTAACCTCGTTTCCCATCTTGGGCTATTGTGACATCTCTGAGTGACACGTTCGTTCCGCTCTGCACGCACGCGTAAACACCTGTGTTAATGTTGCACCTAAGTAACCCATGTCCTGAGCCGAAAGGTTCTCAGACTAACTAAACCCAAAGGCATAAACTGAAATCCCTTGGCCATTATAGTACATGCCTTTCTCTTCTACAAATAAAATCATTTCAATAAAATTATTTTCTTAAACTAATGTGCCGCTCTTCCCCATGTCGAACTGATCAACAAAATTTTCAGCAATACAATTTTACAAAACAATGCAACAAAAAACATGCATCAGTCTCAAACTCAAAAGTCATTGAAATAAAAGCGTTTGTATTGTCCTTTATTTTCTTTTTTTTTTTTCTTTTTTTTTTTCTTTTTTCAACCTCATTTTCTGGTTCTTTTTTCTCTTTTTTTAAAATTTTTTTTTTAAATTTTTCCAACAGTCACTGCTTCGGCATGTATGTTGCTTTTTTTTTTTTTTTTTTCAGTCTTTAATTTGTTTTTTATTTTTTTCACTCTCAGGTCAAATTGCTCATTATGTCTTTTATACTTTTGCTTTCCTTCTACATCCGTACTCATTACTTCTAACTTTATATTTCCTTCTCTAGTAATTTCTGTTATTAATTAATATACACATTTCAACCCTTCACAACTAAGCATAGCTCGTAATCAAACCAAGATAAATGTTTCTCCGTTTTTTCAACTTTTGACCACCGTCAAACGGTCTATCTCACATCTTTTCAACAGCTTACAAGTACCCTTTTTTCTTAACTTCTTTCTTTTTTTGCCTTAAAATATCCCTGGTGTTCTCTCCTAAACCACCCAAACTTTTATTAACTCAGCCAACAAAATTTCCCCCTCAAAACACTTCAAAATCGAGTCCATGAATTTTCCAAATGCATCCAATGAGATCACTAAAACTCCACGCATATTTTAATTATCTCCAAACCCCTGTTTTCGTATATCTTCCTCAACAAAAACCTCATAGCCCCACTCCAGGGGGGAACTCACAAAATATCCGTCTGCCTCGTCAGACACACAAAAAAAAAACATGTCTCTTAGTTGCTCTGCCCCTATGGCGAGATTTATTCGAGACAATTTCAGTCGACCAGACAACGAAAAGTCCGAAGCATTCAACCGTGCTTCCGAATAGTCGGTATTGACAAACATCCACAAAAAAAAAAACAGCCTGATATCACCAGCGCCCAAAATATTGATTCTCCTAACTTCACAAATATCAAAACCTGTCCTAAACGTCTTAACTACAGATATGTGCAATCCTTGGACAAACCACCATTGTGCGGAATTCCAGATCTTGGACTGAAATTCTAATTTTCAATTACTGTTTTGCTTGGACCACTGACAAGTTACTACAAAATTTTACTCACAAAAAACCCCGTTTACAATAAAATTTCATTCATGAAAATATTGTTTACTATAAAATTTAATTCATAAAAATTGTTTACTATAAAGTGTCACTCCATATATCTGTCCAACGGGACTATCTATCTTTCCTTCTCCTTTTCACTTCACAGCAACCTGCCTGCATGTGTCCCCTTCACTACGATACAATATTACACATAGCAGTAATTGTCATTTTTCTATGCTTAGAGCTCAATCTTTTTTCTTTCTTTTTTTTTTTTTTTAAAGTTATCTTCAATTTTATCCTTCTAGAAAGGCCCTTGTCATTAAAACTCATGCTTTCACCATTATAATCAATTTAAATTCTTTTTTCACGAACCCAAATATTAATTGACTGCAGAGAATTATACAATGAGCAAATACCTTCTTTTTACTTTTTCTTTACTTT
This sequence comes from Sepioteuthis lessoniana, assembly GCA_963585895.1. Classification (NCBI taxonomy): domain Eukaryota; kingdom Metazoa; phylum Mollusca; class Cephalopoda; order Myopsida; family Loliginidae; genus Sepioteuthis; species Sepioteuthis lessoniana. Next base: position 55,020,595 of record OY757917.1, read on the forward strand.
TCATGCCTTTTTTTTTCTTGACTTCGCTGGTTGCATTCTTTTTTTCATTTTCTGCTTGCCTTCTTTTCTTTTTCTTTCTTCCTGCCTTTTTTTTTTTTTTCTTGGAGTTGAGCTGTTTTTCTTCTTTTTTTTTTCTTCTTTTTTTCTGGGGGCCTTGTGTCGACAGTTGTGTTTCTTCTTTTTTATTTTCTTCTTTCTGGGGGCGCCGCATTTTTTTCTTCTTGCTTTCGGTGTTGCATTTTTTTTCTTGTTTCTTTCTTCTGGGGGCTTTGTGTTTTCTCTCTCTCCTTCCATCGCCTGAACAAGCCGTTTGAAATAGATCCTATGTTCTTAGCCTGATCGTCTCTTTGATAACCCAGTCGTACCATACCCATGATACGGATATGCCTAGCTCTGGCACCAAAAATATATGTACCATACCCCAATATGGCTATGTGTGAAATGGACATATAATGTTCATATATATAGAACATAGGAATCTCGAAACACGAAAAACACATATGACTTCTTTATTCAGGTACGAAACTTTTTATTACCTTTGAGTTTAACAGTTCTTCAACATAAGGAGAGAGAGGCACAATCTTCCTATTCTGGCTTTTTCATCTGCCCATACAACACGCGTGACACCTGTCCAAGGCCTCTGCGAGCAAGTGAAAGTCAACCATCTCGTCCGGTGTCTAGTCTCAACTCTACTCACTTTCTTCAAATTCTCAAAATCCTCCGCATGCTTCCAGTGCGTGACGTCATTCGCACTCTGTAACCCCGTTTCCCATCTCGGGCTATTGTGACATCTCTGAGTGACATGTTCATTCCGCGCGCGCATGCGCATAAACACCTATGTTGATGTTGCACCGAAGTAACCCATGTGCTGAGTCGAAAGGTTCTCAGCCTAACTAAACCCAAAGGCTTAAATCGAAATCCCTCAGCCATTATATTACAAGAGATCTCTAAACAAACCTGAAGTTATCTTTCATATTCCATAATTGGTGTTAACAAGGCAGTAAGCCAGAGTAAATAAATAATAAAACCAAATAAAATATCATTTCATTATCATCATCTTGTCATGCCATCAGCACCCCTCCCTATCGTTCATTTCTCACCACCCCTCCCTATCGTTCATCGCTTTCAGCAGGTTCTCAGGGCTACACCCCGTATCCTCACAGAGCTGCTGTAAGTAGGTTTGAGCTGGTCGCCCAGCTTTTGCTAGGCCATGTGTAGGGGTCCATAGGAGTACATCACTAATGAACTCATCTCTAATTCTCCAGCAGTGTCCTGCATGTCTGATTTGTCTAATTTAGATAGGTTTTCGTGATGAGTCATAGATGGCCGTACAGCTGCTGCTTTGTGGGGTGCTGCCTCCAGGACCTGTTCAATATTGCTCGCAGCATTCTTGTGTAGTTGCTGTCAAGCCTTTTCTCCAGCCTTTTAGTTAACATCCATGTAGTGCATCCATATAGCAGTATCGACACAATTGCTGCTTGGTAGAAACCGTGTTTCCTTTTATCGGTCAGTTACTCTAAACTTTAATAAAAGTGATCCTATATCTTTTATTGTTAATGAATATCTTATACCACAATTAGAATACAGGTAATTATGGCTAGTTTGAATAATTGAACTATGAACAAGATCTGTATTCATGACTTGAGTAGCGACTGCAAAGAAATCTATTTAGGTGTGTCAAAAGTATTTGCTTTTTTAATCAAATAAGAGTTCAAGGAAAACTATTTCAGAGCTTCTATATGTTTTTGATGATCCTAACTATTATGAAAGTTTTTGAGTAATGATGGTCTGGTTTTCTCTATTTTACATTTTAGATAATCATAATTGCCAGCTGATGGACTTCCACTTTTGGATTTTATTTCAAAGTACAGTTAAAAAAGTTAAATCAGCTTGGGACAGTATGATTAGATACTGTTTCATTTCCTTTTACTTCCTGAGATCCACAAGTAGTTTCAGCAGATTTGAAGACCAGATTAAGATAATACCTCAAAATTGTTAGAATCTCATTACTTGTAGCTATAATTATGATGTCTGAAACAAAATGTATTGCTGATTAATATTGACCATGATTGAGAGATAGATATAATAATAATATAGTCAAGCTATGGAGAGTCTCTTGATATTAGAGTTTGAAATAAGCTTTTGGAACAAAAGTTTGTTACAAACAAAAATACTTTTTATACATCCTAATATTGAACTTTGAATGAGGTTGATCAAATTCCATAAGAAATCTTAAATTTTTTTTATTAGGATACTGTGATCTTTCTGCCAGGTGTTTTGTTATCCTTATTTCCCATTTAATAAGGGAATTAACCAACTCTACCCAGAGATTAAACTTATAAGTAGTGAAGAGTGGAAACTGATGCCCTTGGCCTTAAAACTGATGACATCCTGGAATATCAGACAAAATTTGAAAGGGAAACTTTTAGGTTATTATAATAACATAACATTTGAGCAGATGTAAGTAAAATGTTTTTTGTTTTTGTGTTGCTTTTGTTTTTGTTTTGCTTTTGTTTTAGTTTTGCTTTTGTTTTTTAAATTTGACACTGGGGAAAGAGTTTGTAAGATATAGCACTTTTTCAAGAAAAGTAAACATAAGCAAAAGTTCTTGTATAATTTATTACATTAAAACTTTCAGATGAATAGTTTCCTAAAAATGAATTTCTGTAGAGCACAAACCTGAAAGAAAGTAATGAGAAGAAAGTATAAAGATCAATGAAAGAATTGTCTTGCAAAGAAGAGGATAATTGACAAAGATCAATTGAAAATTGTGAAAAATACAAAAACTTTATTGTTATGAAAAACAAAGGGAATAAATAAAGGTGGTTGTAGGGCGGCTTCAATTTATAAAAAAGCAAAAAATATTTGACAGCTGCAATGTACAATATTGCACAGCGTACAACCCTTACAATTTTTATCAAAGATTAGAAACCAAAATTTTGTCTCATTTCTTGTCAAATAATGTTACAGTCAAAATAGATATGATTCAGTATTATTTATTACCAAACTTCACGGCATTAAAACTCTCTAACCAATCATGAAAAAGCACCAATATTTATAAAGGGTATACTTATTTTTGGACTGATACATATATTTTTAGTTATAGAGTTTCAATGATGAAGAGTTTTGAAATGAATAATGCCTAATAATATCTGCTTTGATTCTATAATGCTTCAGTTTCACTAGAAATAATGAAATATTGATATCTTTGGATTAGAAGAAAGTTAACTTCTTATAAAGTAATTTTAGGAGTGTTCTTTTTTATACTGTATTTGTTGTTTTGCATGGTACTTTTTGTACAATTATCAATTGGCCTAATTTTGATATAATGATAATTGAAATGTTTGAAATCTTTCAAACTATACCAAAATGTGACACAGAGATATGAAGAGAACAAATGCAATTGATAGAACAATGCCAATCAACCTGCTTTATGCAGAATTACCTCAAACTTTCAATTTGTAAGAATACTTACCAGTACCATGCCATAAAATGAGGTATTCTTGTACAAAACAATTTTTAATATCTAAATAAATGATAATATAGATGCAACATACCCCAAGTACACTGAAAATTCCCTTGTAGGAAATTACTCAAGATATACATCCATCCAACTTAACATCAGATTCAGTGGGTCAGAATATGGTTATTCTTTAACTTTTTTTAAATGAATCATTCTCAAAGTAGACTGCCTGATAGAGACACAAGGCACTTAAGATTTCAGTTAATGTTGATTCCATTGTTTGTGCTATGACATGTTTCTCCTCATTAAGATTGATTAAGACAGGTTTATTCATGTGAAGGAAAATAGAAATATCAGTTAGGACGGACTTGGCATCTAGCTTTCAACTTTAGATCAGAGGGTTGCAAAATTAGACATTTTGTGGTTTTTATATCTCAATCTGACAGATTTTTTTGCCCAAATTTAGCTGATAAAAATATATGATATGTAAAAATCTTGCCATTTAAGAAAAATAATTTGTAAATTTTATAAAAGTAAGTGTACAGTTATTAATAATTTGTTCCAATGTCTATAATTAGGTTATTTGACAAATCGGCTCTAAATGGGTATATAATCTTTTTGCCATAAGGCTAGCAGGTAAAGGAAAAATTCAGCTAATTCGAGCCATTTTAAAAGACAATTTTAGCTGTTTTCACAAACCTTATAACAGCGGTACTCCTTTATGATTCTATAGTAATAATTGGAACAAGTTTATTTTACTGTCATTTATAGATAGTCAAATTGTTTGATGAAAACCAAGAAAATTTTGTATGTACTTATTGAGCCCCTCCACAATGAGCAGAATAAGATACAAAGTCAAATTTTAAGTAAACTACAAAAGGTTTAAATTCATAGTTTTCTTTTTAGACTGGTTGCCATACCAAAGTGAAACAGCCCTGTCTGCACAACCATTTACCAATGGCTAAGGGAAGAAGAAATGGATTCATGCCTTTCTGAAAGGCCACAGGAGAAAGTAAATAGCAAACAGCATTGAACTCAGATTATTGAATTCATTTCCAATAAAAATAATCATTATGCTACTCATGTTACCTATTTCAAATTTGGTCAGCATACTTATTGGATACATGAGAAATTTTAATGTAAAAGTTTTTGTTCCTAATAGAGAATGGTGGGCTCTTCTCAACAATGGGACAAGAACATTAAATGAAGAATTTATTGTACCAAATTTTTAAATTCAAAAGAAAATATTATCTAACTCAAATAATCATATTTAATTCAAGATTACTAATTAGTTTTAAAAAATGAACTCAACAAGTCAAGTTGGATGAGACTGCATTTCACTTTCATGCTAATGCTCTTATAAAAGACATTTCTTATAAAAGACATTTCTCTCTCCTCCCCCATGTAAGGCTAGCAACTCTTTAAAAAACTTTCTTGTTACAAAAACACTGCACCATCACAGATGTGGTGTAGTTGTAGCCTTATTACCACAAGAGTGCAGGTCATTTACATTTTTACAAATAGAGTTTACAGGTAGTTCTTCAAACTGGAGATGTAAAATAATTACATGACGTTATTGCTTTGTTAGAACTAACAATCAAAATGAGGGAATCCCCATGGCATAGTAACAAATGTACTGGACTTTGACATCATAGTAAGCAATTTCAAACTCCAGTCATGCTATTATATTCACTTTTGGATAAATACTCTTGGCAAAGCATGAACCCTCTTATCCCCCCAGCAAGGGGTTAAATAGTACCACTACTGTCCTTCTACAAAGATGACTTTAGCATTAAATGACTCATAAAGGTTGATATGCCATTAAAAAGAATCCAATCCAATCCAATCCAATCCAATCCAAACAAAAAGAATTGTTAGACTCAATAAGTATCTTACAAGTTGCACTAAAATTAAAAGAATATTTTCCTACAAAACTTTTGTTGATGCTAAATACATAATAGATAAATAAGTTGTGTAGTTTGGATTTGCAAAGTTCACTTGTGAAATTGGAGCTTGGCAACTTTGGTCTCTGATCCCCTTCAGCTCTGTCAGAAGATCTTAGAATATCCTGACTGTATCTTCCAGCAGAGGAGTATGTAAAGTTGACAACTGTATTCGAGGGTGAACTGAAGGCTCCCTTTTCAATAGCTACTACACCGAGGTGTAGGGGAGGGAGCTACTCCTTTCCCTGAATTGCTCTACTTTACCCTTGATACGTACCTTATAATGCTGAGTGTTAAGCAAGGAGGTATCAAGTACCATTTTTTGAGTCTTTGATATGACTCGACCAGGGATTGAACCCCGGACCATTGGCAAACACTCTACTCACGAGGCCTATGAGCCGGTTATCTGGTGGTGAGGCTCTAATTATGGAGCTCTGAAGCATATCCCTTCATTGTCATTAATTCCAAGTCCATACTGATCTGTTAGGATCCCATTTATTGGTTGAATAGATTTGTTTGAAAATTATTGAATAGGAATACTTGATACCATGTAGCTATGTGCAAATTATTTGTATTAAGAATATTGTATATGTGAAACTATAATGGTTTACAAAGGATTATTATAGGAATACTTGAAAGTATACCACTATATGCAAATCATTTGCTAGTTTCTTTGTATTAGAGTCCAATTGATAAAGAAGTTGTCCTAAGTTTTGCTCCCAAATCGATTGATTATCTTCAGGGGAAATTTTTTATAGGTAATATTTGGTTTTTATAGCTTGAGTGCAATATTTATATCGTTAGGTGGGTTTCTCATTACTGGAGATGCTTTAGTTAGCAAGTTAGGTGGTAAAGAAGTTTAGTATAATTGTGCTGTAAGTGCGAGAAAAAAAAAGCATAAAATTACTAAAAAAACATAAATCAAATCAAATCAAATCCAAAAATGTTGAACGCTAATCACATTACATACGTTTTAAATTGATTATAGAACGCAATTTTTTTTTTCTTTTGTTCATTTCATTTTTTTAAATAAAACAAAATATCACTTACTAACATCACCCTGAAGTTGGTTAAACAAAACAACCGAAACGTCAAACCTTGGCATATTATTCATATAAATGAATACGTTCTCTGAATATCTATTTTTTCATATTCACACACACACACACACACACACACGCACACACACACACACACACACACACACACACACACTTATATATATATATATATATAGCATGAGATAGGTAAACTGTTGCTATTTTAGATTATTAATTTCGTTCATGTGCTTTATTTGTTTCAGATTTTGTCAAAAGTGCAGCAAAATAGAGCCATTTAGAGTCTGTGAGCAAAGCAACATCAAGACGTAATTCACTTTTTCAGAAACATTGAAACGGCATCCTGCTCTAGTTTGCATTCACACCAAAAGTGCCAATATGAAGATTTCAGGATGTTTGGGTATCAATCTGAAGATAGTTTCATATTCATATTCAAACTAAACACCTAGTCCACATCATGGTGTTTGGGGTGGTCATTGACGGTAGTGACATTAAACCTCCATTCATCTTCTCAGATGGCCTCAAACTCAACACGGAGGCCTACATCAAGTGCCTGAAGGATGCCGTGCGAACTATTAGCTAAACTAATTATATATATATATATATATAATTTGGCATTAAATAAATCACAAGAGTTGATATGCCATAAAATACCAACCAATCAACTAACCCTTGACACAAAAGTTCCCGCGTTTTTTCCAGTTCAAGAAATTATTTCAAAGGATAGTGTACAGATCTCGTACTGCATTTTTTAACTTGTCTATCACCTGGAATCGACAACCTTTTAGGGTCAATTCAAGCTATGCAAAAAAAGAAAGAAAAAAAAAATGGAACGAAAAAAGATGGTTGTGATCAAATCCAGAGTATTGGGTAACTGGTGCGGAGGGAGAGAGTTATTTCAGAGTTTTCAAAAAAAATCTTAATATAATCGTCGTCTGTTACCGTAGAAGATTTTCCAGATTTGATGGATGTCCTTTGTAATTTTGCGATTTGAAACAGTTCTCCTCATAAATCTGTTTGTTGTTTAGAAAATTCTCGGTTATGTTTTTATTAAATTCAAACAGAATTTCACACAAAAGATGCTTTTTTTGTTCAACATTAGGGAAAAAACCCCAGTGCAGTACGCATAAGTTCACTTGTAGCTCAATACTAACCAACATAGCCCAATGCCATTTTATATATATATATATATATATATATATATATATATATATATATATATATATATATATATATATATACTGAAGAGTGGGACGGTCGATGTCATTGTTACACATTCCAGTAGTGATTAAGCTAAAATATTTCACTGATGAAAGTTCACTTTCTTTACGGATACACCTTGTATATGGGCTTTATAGTCTACTGAGAATAAATCCAAGGAACAAACATTGTAAATCATGTCAACAGAAAATGATTGACATATTGAGGCAGAAAGAAACTGCCATAAACAACGGATAAGGTGACTTCGGTCATTAGTATATATATATATATATATATATATATATATATATATATATATATATATATTGCATGGGGCAATGATGAGCAATCTTGTCTTAAAAATTATTCTTAAGTCACGAGTTCAATACCCTTTGGATATTTACAATCCCCTGCCAAAACTCAGTTCAGATTAGTAAATATGGGTAAGTAAATATATGTAAATATGTATATGTGAATATGTACGAGGAAGTAAGGAAAAGTTCTCGGCCAAAACAAAAAGGGAATGATTTTTTTTGTTTTTGGTTTGGCCGAGAACTTTTCTTCAAAATTTCTTTACTTCTACTTATTTAAAACTCATAATTAAACTAATGTATAATCTATATATTAAAAAGAAATGAATGGAAAAACAAAATAGAATATATGTAAATGTGGCACGCAAAACCTTACGAAATTTAAAATCCAAATGATGAAATATTATTCTACTCGCCTGAAGAAATGAGGTACCATCGAAACAGTTGTCATTTTTTGATGAGTCAATATATAAAATAAATAGAATATTTAAGCTCTATTTTACTTTAAGATTTGAAGCACTCTGTATTCTATAACTTAAAACAAAATTACAAAACAAGCATATATATATATATATATATATATATATATATATATATATAGAGAGAGAGAGAGAGAGAGAGAGAAAGAGAGGGAGTGAGAGAAAGGGTTGCTACAAAGAGAAGAGGAAACACTATCAATAATCAAACGTGTTTAAAGATCAACAATTGTTCATCTCGTGGTTTTTGCAACATAAATGAGAAATGTAATCATAATAAGCCAAGCCCATGTTCATGAAAATTTGCATCAAGACATTGTAGGAAAAATCAATAAAATCTTAATAAGAATACCCCAAGGGGATGAGGGTGGGGATTACCCATAGAAGGGGATCGGGAGACGCACGTTACATGAGGATTTTATCGAAATCAAATAAGAATTAGATTAAATCGAAAGATGAATGTTTTTCCAAGAATTTGCTGTTTAATTAATTAGACATTGTTTTTTCATGGTCAGCAAATAAGTCTCTCAGACAATTATTCCAGAGAATTGAGTTTGATTCTTACAGAGTGCCCCATACTTGTGGTTTCGTTCTAAATTAACTTTTTAAATTTTATTTAAGAACACATCACGCGTGGTATAGTGGTTAGTGAGGTAAGCTAGCAAACTATTACTTGTAGGTTCGATTCTCACTGGATGGCTTAACTAAACTGAGCTTATTAAATGACTAATATATATATATATATATATATATATATATATATATATATATATATAATGAAATTAAAGATGATTCAATTCAATTTCTCATTTAACAACAATTTGTGTGTGTGTGTGTTTTACAGAAAACACTCAAATATGCACTTGCACATCACGTAAAGAAAAATGCAAACATGCACACGCATATACACAAGATTACTTTTACAACTAAAAATATTAAGCAGTAGATGTTTTCACAAATCCAAGTATGACACAAGGCTCAAAAGAATTGAGTTCATAATACTCGCAGTTATCAGCAAGGCGATATTAACTTGCAAACCAATGAGGAACCATTACTCAACGGCAGGCGCCTTCTAGAGAGAGGCGGCGTTTGAGATAAACTAGTAATGTCTTGTATTCATGCAACAAAGAGATATACAGCCCCTTAGATAAACGCATACATACATGTGCACATACACACATGCATACATGCACATACACATACACACAAAACTACACCGTGAGATGGAAATATATATATAAATACACACACATAGTTGTATGATTGTGCAAACATACCAGATGGATAGACAGACATACTCAGAGGGAAAAATACATATCAACATACAAACTTTCTGGTTTATTAATGTAAAATTTCACAGTCTGACATTTTTTGTCAAACATCGAGAAGCTTAGTGTTGCTTATAAGTAGAGTTGTAGAGGAATATTTAAAAAATGAATGTCATAATTCACCCAGGCAAAAGTGACGTCTACCACAATGTAGTCGTATGTTTGTAAAATCTTGAACACAATACTAAACAATCACACACGGCTTCATTAAAAAGGGATACGACAACATTGATAGATTACCGTAAAAAATACAAGTGTCAGCAATTACTGACTAGACTCTCCCACGCTCCAACAACAACGCTTTCCAAAAATGCTAAATTAAGAGAAATTACAAAATGGATTTCATAAAAATACATAACTTGCACACCCGCATGAACCACAGATATTCACACGGTAGGAAAACACTACCAAGTATTTATACGCAGTTGTATCACACGCAGTGTATGTTCGTCTTGATTTTATAAAGTCCTCCGTGTATGTGTATGTGTGTTCCATTCGCTAGAGAAAATACGACGATCACCATGCAGTAGTAGCTGCCTCACAAACGTACAATAATTGGTCAGCCTGTTCTACACACACATATACACAACGACACAGTAGGTTCACAGACTTACACAGTAGCCGGAGTAAAGGGATGTAGCAACTTGACAAAAGAATCTTAGATTAGTACGTCATCTTTTACTTATAGTACACTTTATACACAGTACACACGTACGAGTGTATAAATGATGGACTTTGTTGATAACTGTTTTCCACTGCGCAGGAAAATCTTTTTAGTTTTTCTCGTAATAAAAACTGGACAAATCCACACTTCGTGTCGGTACACAGATCTAATAATAAGATAGATTCTCTGAAACACTGTTGAATTTTTTCTTTTTGTTTTTTAATTCTTTTTTTTTTCAGTCATTCAAAAAAATAAGAAAAATAAAAATAAATGTCTCTTACACTGTCCCCTACCCCTGCCCTGTCAAATAAAAGGGGAAAAACACCGACACATTTTACGTTTGAAAAATAAAACTGTCCTTTAAGGGGAGACCCGGTTGAATAGTTCAATATAAGATTGAGGGTATCCCTCTTTTTTAGATCGGGTAGTCACCGACACGTGGAGACCAACAGTACAAAACAGTGAACAGGGGTTGAACTGGAAACCACTTACCTGGGGGTTGGGCCTCGTACTTGCTTCAGTTTGCGTTTTAGTAATTTCCACATGGTTTTTCTGCACTGTACACATGACAGCTCTTTTACAATTCAAGCAGATGGAACCCCGGCCACCAAATGGTAGTAGTAATTCACAGTACTTTTACTTACTGGTAATTAGCGAAAGTACAAACAGACTTACTCTGTTGCAATAAGTGTCAGAAGTGATTGTGATGGTTTGACCACTCAGGCTATTGACGCCGAGAGAGAGTGCATGTGTGTGTGAGTGTGTGTGTGTGTGTGTGTGTGTGAGAGAGAGAGAGAGAGAGAGAGAGAGAGACTAGCAGACAGACCGGTGCGTTTGTTTTGCAATTATCAGTGGCGATCACACGAAAGGAGTGGCCCAGTTTGTGCTAAAAAGCAGATCAGGGTTGGTGTGTTTTGTGAAGAGCACCTGCCCATATCGAAGGGATCACCTCCACCACTGAGCAGGAGGCCGCCGTCGCCGCCGCCGCCGCCAACGACGCCACCGCTGCCGACGCCTCCAACCCTTCTGATTTCCTTTGTTGGCCAGCTGCTACAACCGAAACTCTTCGTATCAGGGTGGCACATGCCTTCTACTGAGAGGGGTAAATCGCTACATAATAAATACTCAGTATGCTTTGTCACGGCTGCTGACGCTGCTGCTGCTGCTGTTACTGCTGCTGCTGCTGCTGCTATCTTCCTCACTCTGGCTATCTTTCTCTCTCTCTCTCTCTCTCTCAATGTTCTTTTCATTATGACTTACTTTTCTTCTTTGTTTGTCTCATTTCCTCTTCTTTTCTTTTCCTCTCACTTTCTCTTGATTTCTCTCTATCTTTCTCATCTCAGACCTATTATGATTCTATATCGGTCAATATATGCTTTTCTTTCAACATCTCCAACTAAATCCCTTCAACACACTCACACACACACACACGCACGCACGCGCGAGCGCATTCACTCACACACACACACACACACACACTCTCTCTCTCTCTCTCTCTCTCTCTCTCTCTCTCTCTCTCTCTCTCTCTTGCCTATCTTCCTCTGCTTTTAGTTGTCAATGTCAGCAGTCATCTCTTCAAAGCTGCCTTATTAGTTTTGCTGCCACTTCTATCAATCAATCAATTTTATTTCTTTCTCAATTCCCCCTTCATCACTCTCTCCTTCATTTTTTTTCTTTCTCTTTTCACTTTTCCTTTTTTCGACCACCCCTCTATTAAAATTCGAGCTTTCCTTCTCTCTAGTGGTTACAGCGCGACTAACCCGATTGGAATCACTTCAATAGTTAAAACGAAAGCCCTTTTTTCGAACACCACCACAAGCAGCAAGCTTTTTTAAATGCAGCACCCTGATCACCAGACCAGTATATTTCTACCTAAGAGCTACCCGAATTTTAATCTTCTGTTGTGTATTTCAATGGTACAATTTTTTGTATCTCGCGCTAACACCATTCATCTCACATAAAAGAAGGGAGTTTGCAACGACTGCTACTGCCAAGGGTTTTAGTCCCACAATTTGTGAAGAAAGGGACCTGCCCCCCTCCCCGCCCGTTTTATTTCTTTCTGGTTACATCAAGCTCTTTGAGTTTTTTAATTTCATTTTTTTTTCTAAATTTCGACAAGCCACAAAAATAAAGAGAGAAAAATGTAGTTTTTCGCAAATCTCAAAAATTAGAACCGCTAAATACGGCTAAAAATAAAAATCAAGGCTTCTTCGCTGGTAATACATTCACCACAATAATGAACGCTATTGTGTTGATAAAAAACTCATCGAGTTATTATCGCATCAGTATATATATATATATATATATATATATATATATATATATATATATATATATATATATATATATATATAATGAAAGAAAATGTCTTGGAAAAAGAAAAAGAAAAAACCGAACGAGTCACAATACAGAATATGATTAAGTTGGAAAAAATAAAAGCAACTGAGTCGCAATATCATAAATATTGAATATATATATATATATATGTGTGTGTGTGTATATCATTATGTTTGGACGTAGTTTATATGCAGTCGTAACTCAGAAGAATCGGCACATCTGAGTAAGATATTTATTAGAGCAATAAACTTGTATTAGTCTAGTTTAGAAAATAAAGCTATCTGCAATACAATTTGAATGATAAATTTTAGGGCTTTATGACCGCACCAAACAACACTTTTTAAATATCGAAATTTTTATTCTAACAGAGATTACTGTGAATCGCTAAAAGTAGAGTCCTTCATCCCTTCCTAAATAAAAGTATCAATTTTATCATGGAACACTGTTACATCGATAACTCAACCGGTTGATGCGTTAATATATATATATATATATATATATATATATATATGTGTGTGTGTGTGTGTGTGTGTGTGTGTGTGTGAATGTATGTATATATATATATATATATATATATATATATATATATATATATATATAAAGCACTTTCTTGATTAGAAAGAACTTTTTTAATCAATATATTTATTCCCCCATCATATATGTGTGCGTGCGTGCGTGCGTGTGTGTGTGTTCTAACAGATTTGTTTAGGCAGGAGCTTTTTTTCTTTTTAATGTTTTTGTTTCTGTTCTTGTTATTCTGTTTTAATTTGCTTGTTTGATTTTCAGGTTTTGTTTGTTTGTGTGTGGGGGGGTTAAAGTGGGTGGAAATAAACCCTTTCTCTACCCATAAACTACAGCTGCTACAGATAAAGTAAAATTAAAAGAAAAAACAAAAGCCAATAGAACTACGACACTGTGTGATTTTAGTTGTAATGGAAAAGCTTAGACCCTTTAAAAGTATTTTCTTTTCATGTTATATTGCCTACTTCGACCATCAAACTGTACACTTACGCCAGCCCACCCTTGGCGTAATTGTTGCGTTAATTTGCAAAGGAAGGAAAGGGCGTGTGCTTTTTTTATCAGTCTAAGTGCTGCGCAACTATATACACAATATTGTGATAGACCATTGTCCAGTGACTCATTACCAGATATGAATGAATATGATTTATGTTACACAGTAGCCACATTATGTTGTTCGGGACTGCCACTTATTACTATTTTTCTTCTCAACACTGCCTTATTTCCATCGTTCGATAATTGTGACCGACATTTTTATGAGGCTCGTCCCCTTTTATTCCTTCTTCTAAAGCCGCAACACACTGCAAACAACTTGTTATAAGGGGTTTTATCGTTACAGGCTAATCAGACTGCTTAATGGATAAGTTTATTGAATATTTTACGACAATCGAAGTTACAACCAATAATAATAATAATAATAATAATAGTGGAATTAGCAGCAGAAGGACAAAGCCTAGCAGAGGTGAAAATTCAGAGACATCATCCAGGGAGTCTCAGTCTCGTCACAACTATTTTTTATAACTCAATTATACACTTAGGAAATGCACACGAGTCTACAAATTTACAAAATAGCCGGAGAATATAAAGTATCATAAGTATATGAATGATATGACATTTGCCAAAAATGAAAAAGAACTTGAAACCCTTATGCCCACGCTTAGAATATACAGCCAGGATATAAGAATGTAATTTTGGATTGAAAAATTTACAATGCTGATAATGAAAAAGAGGAAAAGAGAAAGAAAAAAAGAATAGAACTTTAAAATCAAGAAAATATCAGAACACTTGGAGAAAAAGGGAATGACGCGTACTTAGGAATATTGGAAGTGGATACCATCAAACAGTGACGAAAAAAAAAAGTAATAAAAGATTACCTCAGAAGAACAAGAAAAGTTCTCGAAACCAAACCAACAGAAATCTCATCAAATGAATAAACACTTGGGCAGTCCCCGGTTGCAGGACCGTCTATTGCAGCCGACTCAACAGTTTTTGGAAAATGATTGAAGTGACACAGGTAAGGCAAGGATAAGAAAATAGTATATTTGGTTATTATAAAGTTGTCCGATTTATCATTTCGAAATAAATTTAACCACGTCAATAATTCGAAGTGTTTTGAAAGTCTCTGCCGGTAGATTTGTTGTTGATCGGAGCGGTGTCCACCGCTCGCTGTCTGGAGTTGATAATGCTGGAGGTCATCGGTTCGCAGGCCTGAGTTGCTCGGCGTTACAGCTCTGGGCTGGTTTATCTGTTACTCCAGATGTCGCTGCATCGGGCTGGTCATTTAAGCTGGATTGGCGAGAAAAACTTTCTTATCCTGAAAAGAGCAGTTTTAAGTAGCCATGTCCCGAAAAAGTCAGTTGAAAATAGCTGGACTGCTGAATTCACTGAGCTGGTTAGTCTGCTATGCCGGGAGTCTCTACATCGAGCTGGATAGTCCGGAACTAGCTGATCATCGAAGCTGTATTGTCAAGAAAGACTTTCTAGCCTTGAAAAGGACAGTTAAAAGTAGTTGGACTGCTGAGGTCATTGAGTGTCGCTGGGAAAACCAAGGTGGTGGCATTTGGAACTTGAGAGATCATACAAATGAAAGGAGCAGTCAAATCAAGACTCGCTACCTTTCTGGCGAGGTTATCTATGACTGCTGGTTTTAGAACGAAGTTGGTCACTTCTTCGCCGACTTAGGATTTTGGACAGGAAAACTTCGCTTTAATTTCTGTGTATAATGACCAGTTGGTCATTATAAGACAAAAAAAAAAATGGTTGTAAATATTACTTGCTTCATGTAGTGGTCAGAAAACATCTCCAAAACGACTCACAGAATTAATGGTCTCAGAAAATAGTTTTCGGCTTCAAGTGGAAAATTTCATTCACTGACAACATCGTGTGACTGAGATTCACGTATACCTTAGAATAGTTTTCGGTTCGTGGTGGAAAATTCCGTTCACTGATGACGCACGTATACTTAAGAATCCCGAAGTGAGTAGCTAGTGGCTACAATACCCCCTTGTAAAATACTCAGGACCATTCTTAAAAGGAACAAAGCAGGAACTCAGACAAGTAGACCAAAAGACAAGAATATTGATGACGATGCACAAGGCCCCACATCTTTCTTTTCTTGTTACATATAGTTATATATATCAAGAAAAGAAGGAGGAAGAGGACTTATTAGCATTGAGGATTGCGTAGGTGCAACAATTCAAGGATTCAAGAAAAAGCAATAGAAAACTAATTACTCCAGTTAGCAATGTTAACATAAGAACAAACTAAAGAAAATCAAGAATGCAAAAATGGGAAGAAAAATAATCGTATTGTACTTCACCTCAGGATATTGTATACGAGAGAAAATGAATCTCTTTTAATGGCAGCACAAAATAGTGTCATAAGGAGCAATTATATCGAGGCGAAAATTAATTTTACGAAACAAAATAACAAGTGTAGGTTATGTGGCGACAGAGATGAAACGGTTGATCATATAAGTGAAAGCAGCAAATTGGCATAAAAAGAATAGAATACTAGTCACGACTGGACGACTGGAAATTGTAGAAGAAATTTAAAAAATTGACCATATTACGAAATGGTATCTCAAACCAGATTCTGCCCTTGAAAATGAAAGTCCTAAAATTCACTTGAATTTTGAGATACAGATCATCTGATCCCGGTCAGAAGGCTTGACTTAATTAATCAGAAAATAAAAGAACTTGTCATCTAAGGTATTTTGCTGTTACAGCGGACCACAACGTGAAAATGAAAGAAAGCAAAAGATAAACAAATACTTGACTCTTGCCACAGAAATGAAAATGCTGTGAAACAAAAATAATTTGCTCGCAGTCATTTGGCTTCAATTATTCCTATAACTTATGCAGAATTATATGATTTCAAGTGTCTATTCTTTTTAATAATGATAATTTATTTACACAAGTTTATATATGGTATCAAATATTCCTATCAATACAAATAATTTTCCAATACATCTATAGCAGCTCCTTGATGCTTTTTTCTGGTTGGAAATTAAAACACAAGTCTCGACTGATGTTTGACTAAACGCGAGTTTTATTCTGCATCAATTCAAGACACAGTGAAATACTGAAATAAAAAGGGTTTAAACAACAATTCATAGTTAATATTCTTACAATAAGGTCTTATAAAATACAGAAATTTCACGGGAAAGTTGGGAAAATAAATTTACCCGCGCGCTGTAACCAGTATCAAAGAACTATTAAAGGTCCAATTCTTAACAAACAAAATTACCTCCGAATCTTACAACTGGCCCTAGCCTGGGTAGAAGTCTAGGATTTCTAACAGATATGGGTCTTTATATAATTGTTTTCCTTACACTGTCCACGTTAATCTAACAGGAAGGAGGAAAAGATACATGTCTAAAGTATGGCGCACTAAGGGCGACAGCTACACTGCCACCAAAATTACAAAGCTCTATGAAAGGGAGTTTGAGTATGTTTGTAATTTTTTGGTGCATGTTTTGTGTGAGTGTGAGTTTTTTTTTGGGGGGGGGGGGTTATGAATTGTTCACGACTAGAACAAATAGTTTTGTATTGGGCGTTTCCAGATGTCCTTTGTTATTGTGCAGAATCTCCCTATTTAATGTTTGCAGGAATTTGATGTCTTCTTGAGACACAGTCTTTCTTTTGGGATTCGTGTCAAGGAAGTCCATCTATAAGGCTCTGATTATAGAGGTAGGTGTGATGGGTGGAATTTCCTTTGAAGAAATTCGGTGACAATATCCAGCTGTGTTTCCTGGACTGTTCAGAGGTGCTATGGGTCCCACTATACACCATTCCAGTTTAGTTTTTACAGCAAACGGATCAGTCTTCTTCTGCAACCACTTTCTTAGGTTTCAGAGCTCCTGCGCAGTTATATCCAATTAGAAGTCCGACAGGACAGTCTAGTTCGTCTGGGATCCCCTTTTGCTAAACTGAGGAGATGGTCCCGTGTTTCTGCAGTTTTACGAGTAGGGATGCTGTTATTTTCCAGCCGGATGTATTCTCGAGTATATGCTGGAAGTAGTTCTATTTCTTCTTGTGAGAAGCGCCCTCTCACTTTCAGACTTGATATACGTCGAGAATGGAATATTGAACTTCTGTTGGTCATTGTTGATAACTTCTACCCGACAGGTTCTGAATCTGCATTAATCTTTTCGCAGACATCCTGATTAACAAATGTGTTGCTAGCCTGAGTATCCAATAAGGCATACACCAGTATTTCTGGGATTTTGACCTTTACACAGGAGAGCCATACCGGTATAATCATAGACTTATGATTGCTGTTGTTTGTTCTATTGCAATACAAAGCAGTAGAAGCCTTCACTTCCTTGGTTGTTTCAGTTCCTTTGGTCTTAGACTGTTCCTCGTGAAGTGGTGTGAGATGAATCAGTTTGCAAATATTGCAGGTGACCTTTTTCAGACAATCTTTTGTGAAATGTCCTAACCTGAGATAACTAAGACACATATTGTTGCTGAGAACAAACCTCCTTTTCTTGTCAAGCGACAGAGCCTGAAATCCTTCACATTTGTATATGAAGTGATACAGCTTGCAAAAGTGGCACTTCATCTGCCATGAAGTTTGGTCATCTGAATCATTGAGTTTGGGAACATTGTGACCCTCCTTGATCTTGAGATGTCTGGTCTTTGGAGTGCTTGTAGATCTCGCCAGTGCACTGGCTTTCAGACGTTTCTGAATTTTCTCTGAACTTCCTTCAGTTTGTTTTAAGGCATGGAGGGAGGAAATCGGATTGCATGCAATATGTGCTTCCTCTGCCACAAACTCAGTAAATTCATTGAAGCTTAGATATGGCATATTCTTATCCAAAGCTCTAGTGACATAACTGTCCCCGCATTCTGTGGCCCAATCGGAAAGTTATTTTCTATCAATTTTTGATTTTCCTCGCAATCATTCAACACTTGCAGACTGAGTATGTGTGGCATCGTACGGTTGCAAATTACAAGGGAATCACTAAAGTCCCTAAGTTTAAAGGATTCTCTGGGTCAGATTCTTGGCCAGCTGCTGAATGCTCTTTGGATCACAAAGGAGTGACCATAACACTAATGTAGGATATCCCAAACTTGAGTGTAAGCTTCTTCGTTCGATAGAACATCTCTTCTAGTGCTGAAGGAATTTTGCCACCTACGTATTTTTTTTAAATAGAATAGCTTGTCCACTGAGTTCATACAGCACGTCTCTATTAAAGCCTTGAAAGTGGTGCTCCAATCAGTAAATTTAAAGGAATCTCCTTTGAAAACAAATGGTTCTGATATGGGGAGTTTGGATATTAGTAAGGATTCCTTGAATGCTTGCTCAGGTGAATCCTCTCTCACGTTCAACTCTGTCTTAGTTTAGACTGGAGTTGAAGCTATTTGGGGATTCTTGCTGCTCAGTTTGTTGGTGTGAATTGAAGATTCACCTGCATGTAAGGTGATTCCCACTTTTTCCTCTTCCACCACGTTGTTACCCTCTGCCTCAGCATAAACGTTGTACTCTGTTTCAACCACTTCCAGATTTCTTTGATTTTCCTGCTTCTTGAGTATTTCTCTTAGCATGGAGATTTCATCTTCTCTGTGTATTTTTGCCCGTTTAGCAGCTAAACGCGCAGCTGCCTCAGCTTTCTTTGTGGATATTTGAGACTCCTAACAGCTACTTCCACCGAGTCTGGACACAGTTGAGCCACAAATGGACCTGGCATTTTCCCTCTGCAATAGCTTGGAGAGAGATTTTTTGACAGCGACTGGATTGAAGATTTAGTTGGATTCTTTTTGTCGTTCCTCTAGAACTATTATTACCTCAGAGGTTACTCAGATACAGGTGTCCTGTTCATTTTCCTTCTTATATATGGAAGTAGTGTGGTCATTGTTCACAAAATTTCATACGTTTGCTCAACTTCTGTCTTACATTGCTCTAAGATTTCAATCATTTCCTCCAATTCAGCTTAGGAGCATTCCGGTTTTAGTTTTATCCTAGTAAAGTTTACCACAGACTTTAAGTTCATATATGTGCTAATAAACCTTTTTTCCCTTTTCATCGTTTCCTCTCTTCGAAAATCAAGCAATTTTTCCGCCTGATACCTTGATTGTTCAAACAGCCTCACTTCTTGAGACCGAGTCTCTCGGGGATCTGCATAGGCTTCAGATAGTTTGCTTTGATCGCACTGTTCCATTGTATTGGATTCAAAAATTGACCCATCAAAGGGTTAAAGGGAGAACACTCCTTATAAAACAAAAATCTATTAATTTTTTTGTTAATTTTTTTCTCCAAAGCGATGAAGATCAACACCACCTTCGCTAAACTTTAAATTGACAAAAGGATTTATACTCACCGTTTATCTGTCCCTATTTTGTTTGGGTTTAGCGAGCGGTACCTTTCTTCACAGTAAATGTTCGGAGTGCTGTTTTGTTTCGTTTGTTTGTTTTTTCTTATTTTTATCAAGTAGCGAGAGATTTCATTGCTAGATGGCTTGTATTTCACTATAGCAGCTCCTTATTGCTTTTTTCTGATTGGAAATTAAAACACGTGTCTTGACTGATGTTTGACTAAACGCAAGTTTTATTCTGCGTCAATTCAAGACACCATGAAATACTGAAATAAAAAGGGTTCAAACAACAATTAATAGTGAATAACAAGGGGTCATATATAATTGTTTTCCTTTGCATTGTCCACGTTAACCTACCAGGAAGGGAGAATGGATACATGTCTAAAGTATGGTGCACTTAGGGCGACAGCTACAACATCTATTTGACCCATAAATTGGACACTGCCTATCCAGATCAGATTTGGGAGTATGGGCCACGAAGAAGGACTCCAAGACTGGAGTCTCATCACCGAGTGCAGTGTTGTGTCATATCCAGAGTAGAAAGGTTAAAGGGTTGTTTAATTGACCAGGTGAAGTGATGCCCCTTTGGCCAAGCAGATTGAAATAAGTTGGGTTACGTCCCTTTAAAGGAATTCTTAAGAAACCCCAAGATGATTGCTCATTCCTTTCATCACGTACTCTGACACCTCTCCTGCAACCACACACACTCCCACACATAACGCTGCAGACAGATGACGTTCATAAAAAGCTCGAACCAAAGTAAAGCACACAGAGTAAACTTTAGACACACCAAAGAAAATGAGCATTCGCTATTCAGAGTACACTATCACAGAGGGAGACACACAACACAAAGACACGCGTGATGTCTCAGACGAGCAAACCCTGATGATACAGCTGATGCTACAACCGAAAAACACACCTTTCGGAGAGATTGAGTGAACCTCTAGCTAACCAGCAACTTCCGATGATAAGAAACCGGACCGACCAATTATCGAACCCGAGTATTCCATGAGTGACTGGGCATTATTTCTCGACTCCTGGGCACGGTGTAAAAATATGTAACGTCTCTGTTACCGCGCAGTGTTACGGAATGAATTGAAGTCGTTGTGTTCCTTTCGAGTAAATAGACTCTTCTCTTCGATCTCATTGGGTCGGACATTCTCAACATGGCAACGGGAGAGTCATTACAATTCTAAATTAAACAAGCAGCAGTAAAGAACCCCCCATAAGGAAGTATATCATCACAATATATTTCACTCAATTCCTAAGTCTGAAGGTGAGTCAGACACATTTTTTAGTTCTGTCAATTAACGTCCCTGATGTAAATGTTGGAGGCAGTGGCCAAAGGAATTGCTATGTAGAGTACATAATAACAAGCCATATGATTGCTAGACTAGTGAACACTAATTACCAGAACGATCTTATGTCAGAAAGCTGCTACTCTCATCACTCGACAGCAAAAATTCACTGCATTGACAAGCTCCAAAGGGACGACTCCACTGAATGCGCATTTTGGTACATCCAAGACAACGTCCACTCTTGTGGACGAAACGGCATTGCTTTTAATCCGAAATTCAACTTTGTTGACGACGAGGTGGATTACCAGGTTTCAGGATTACAGCTGACGGAGTTAAACGCACATTCGACAAGTTCGACCATACATTTTATGGTCGAAGCTATCCTCATCTTCTCAACACCCACAAACTTCCAGCCCAGTCGAATACACCAACTGCATCTCTGCAAAAGGGTAAGACCTCTCCAATGAGTGTCCGGATATAACGCTAAGCAATCTGATGGTAAAGCTCCAGGAATGCTGGAGCTTTGGCGAATGCGGAGTACTCCCTCATTGCCATCGCTCCCAGGTCCACTCTGGTCCGGAGTGGTAGCACCTGAAAGGGTCCTATCTATAGGTCAAATAGAACTGTTTGACATTTAAACTGATGGCAAACAAATGACTTATGCTAAACCGAATTGTTTCAAATAGAACTGTTTGATCATTTAACTGTGTGTAAACAAATGATTGATGTTTAATTGAATTGGCAGTGATACATAGCAATACTTGGAATCATTTAACTTCGTTGACTTATGCTAAATTGAATTGTCAGAAATAGAACTGTTTATCATTTACCTGTATGCATCAACAAAATGTGTTTACAAATCATATATTTAATATATTTGTAAAAATAAGATTTGGCATTAAATAACCAACAATAGTTGAAATGTTATATAAAACCAAACAAAACCAAACTAAACCACAAACTTCACGGGCGTTAGAGCAGAGTTTGGACACATAAATAAGATGTCCTATGCAATCTTACAGGCTGATGTAATGCTCCTCTTTCAAAAACTGCTGAACCAGAAAATTCACAAATTCTATTGGGATGATTCATTAGATCGTCGACTGGAATTGTTTCAATGCACGTTCGTACAGAAGATACAGGAATGTGTCAGGACATTTGAGGTTGACAGGAGAACATGGCTGTCGACCGACTTCAGCAAAACAGGCATTGGATACTTTCTCTTCGATTTGCACTGCTCATGTCCAGTCGAACTGATCCTCAATGGTGGTAACAACTATATGAAGTTCATCTTGGTTGCGTCTCGTTTCACCAAGGACGTAGAGTTCATTACACCGCATTGGAAGCGGAAGAACACTCATTCGTCTATGGGGGTAAGAGTCGTACTTGATGTATGCATTAGAATGTCCTGACTTACTGGTGACAGTTGACCACCAGCCACTGGTAAGGATATTTTCAGACCGGACCTCGGAAAACAAAGAATCCTCAACTTTAAAGAGCGGTCATTAATGTTCACGTTTCGTATCAAGAAGCTCCCTGGGAAGCTCGAAACTTTCCAGACTGCACTCCACATTAGCCGGTGGGTACTTCATCAGCGAATTTGAGCGAGTTCCTCACAACGCCACCGAAACAGTTGCAACAGGGACCCCACAAAGAATGCATGCTCGATATGACCTAGCCTATTGACAGCGCGATCAGATCTGCACCCACATCCACATATGAACGTGACCCTAAGTTGTGAGTTGTCACATGGAATAAGATTATCACAGAAACTGACAAGGAATGACATATTCATCGTTGATTCCCCAAGTTGAAACACGAAATCCCTGCAAGCATCCACCAATTTTAGCTCATGTAGGACGACTTGAACTGCCTCGAAGGAGTTCTGATCAAGGATAACAAAATCCTTGAGTCAAAACCACTCGGAGCAGAAGTGTTCGATTCCTGACTCTGTGTTTATTGTATGCTGGCGAATGCGCAGCAAAAGGTTTAGATGCCAGCATCCGGAACACCAGAGCCCAATACACAAACTGCAACTCCATCGCCTCATCTCATCCGAGGGAACCCTTAGGGCCAACACCTAACACAAAATTCTTGTTTCAAAAGTTGTTGTTTTTTTTTTTTACCAATATGGTATATACTATATGGTTTATGCAGACCACAATACCGGATTGGTGGAAGTGGAATTTATGGCGTCAGGAAAAGCCAATGCAGTTTGCGACAAACAAAGAACTTGGTTCTGGGCGTACGGTGCACCCGACCAGCTCTTCTCAAATAGACAACCACTATTCGATTCTTATGAATATATCTCATTTTTAAGGGATTGGGGTATATGGAAGCAGATTTCCTCAGCCTACTATCTGCAAAGCAATGACCGTTCAGAACTTTTAGTCAAGGCAGCTAGTAAATATCACTGCGGCTGCTTCAACTAGGACCATGCCGACCGTGCTGATACATCAGAACACTCCCGTCAACGACTTCTTCTTGTCTTCAGCAGCAATATTCTTCGATCATAAAAGACCTCCTTCCCCTCCTGCGAGAGGCAATGTCAGCCAAAAGACATATTCGTAACGAACAATTTTCTAATATTCATGCACACTCGCTGCAAGAGTTAGATGTTGGCGATACCTTGAAGTTACAGACCCAAGTTGGCTCTTACTTGCGCTGTTACTACAAGACAGTAGGATTGTGGAATCTCTGAGGAACAGATTACGTGCGGATAAACGATATCAACCTGGTAATGGTTCGCGATCACTTATTCCTACATCGATTACTCCCAGTCACTGACACAGCATACTACCCCAAAACAGAGGCAGTTTCCTCCTATTCCTCACAGCCAGACCAACGTCAGCACTCAGAATGTGGACCAAGTACATCAGAATCTGTCCCAGGAAATGAGACATCAAACATTTTCTGGAATTTTGAGATACAAACGGATCACTCTCTCCAGATCAGAAAACCAGAACTAGTTTTAATTTACAAAAAAAGAATTTGTCGACTTTTTGCCGTTCTAGCGGACCACAGATTGGAAATTAAAGCGAAAAACTGGATAAATACTTAAACTTTGCAAGAGAGCTGTAGAATTAATGGAATATGAAAATGTTAGTGATACCAAGCATAGTTAGACCCTTTAAACAGTCCCAAAGAACATGGATGAACTAGAGATAACGACGGCAATTGCTTTAGAAATAATTAAAGAGGCTCAAAAAAACCTTATTGGCTTACAGGAGTAAAATACCTACTACTAAAAACAAAGGAAACAAAAATCGCAAAAAAAAAAAATACCGATCAATCACATGCCTCCCCATGAAATGATAATATTGATTCTAAAGGAGAAAATAGTTAAATTCATAGAATATGTGGACATCTTCCCTTTAGAACAAAATAGGCGCAAAAAAAGAATCATGTGGCTACAAAGATCCCCATAAACAAGATGATTATGGAAACTTGTCGATTCAAACGGAAAAACACTAAATATTGCTCGGATTGACAACAAAAATGGTTTTGATAGCATAACCTACGAATGGATTCAAAAAGTTCGAAACATTTTAAAGATATCCCCCGTTTTGATAACATTCCTAAAATACAGTATTGAAAGGTGGCATATTAACCTAAGATTACTCCCTAAAATGAGCATGTTCGAAACTGATAATCTGGCCATTAACAATGGAATCTTACAAAGAGACTTACATTCTCCTCTTGTTTTTGTATAGTTCAAATACCTCTCTCTTCACAGAACTGAAAACACAGACTATGGATATAAAACTATTACAAAAAAGAGACCCACCAATTCTATATGGATAATTTAAAGTTATATGCAAAGGGTCTACACTATGTAAAATGTTTTAGTGACAACGTAGGGATATAGTTTAGTCTGGAAAAATGTGCAAAAGTCATATTTAGCAAAAGGCTTACAAGTAAAGTTTACAAACATCATCCAAGATGGAAATTACGGAAATTAGAGTTAGAACACAATAAAATCAATAATTATCTAGGAATTAATGAAGCGAAAAGTATCAATCATCCTATACATGTAGAAAAAATAAGAAGATAATTCTATAGGCGAATATGAGCCATGTGAAGAACGGAACTGAATCTGAAAAATTAAGTAATTAACACTCTGACTGTACCATTATTAAAATATAATTGTAATAGAATAAGCTGGACGGATTGATATCACAATAAGAAAACAATAACCTTCCACAAGAGAGAAAACAAGAATTGACCAACAAAACAACCACTTCATGGCAAGAGAAATACTTGGATTCTACAACAGATTGGATGTTACAGTATGTAAACGCACATGAGAAACAAAAGAAGAAATATTGAATTAGAAAAGCAAGTAATAGATTTGCTAAACAACTTGATCTTACTCCGAAAGAAATAGTCACAAGAAAATAAAGCAAAAGAGGCAGCAAAAAACAAAGAAAGTATCAAAAGCACAAGGACTGAATCAAAAAACATCTGGGAACAAAAACCCCAACATGGACGATACGCACAAAGAATGATGATGTAGATATAGTAATGACTAAGCGATGGCTGAAAAGAGCTGAAGTAAAGGCGGGGACAGAGGGGTTAATACTAGCAGCATAGGACAAATATACCTATATAATATAAATAATTCTCACATACTTGTATGGTTTCAAGTATTCCTATTCAATATTAATATTTATATGGTATCAAGTAATTATTTCTATTTAATAATAGTCATTGTTTGCACTCAGTTATATGTTTTCAAATAATCAATAATAATCCTTAATAAACAATTATAGCTTCAAGTAACAATTCTTTCTCCAAATGATTAACAGTTATATGAAATCATGTTTAAACAGATCTATTTCACCCATAGATGGGACCCTAACATGTTCAACTATACCGAGTCTGAATGAACCTGGGAGTAATGGCAATGAAAATGTTTGTCGTGACCCGCCTAAAAACGTAAACAAACCGGATCACTCAAGCCTTAAACATTATATCCGGCTACGACCGGATGTAAAACCTTATATAACGCTGACCTGCTGTTACAACTAAAAGAAAAAAGGGAATAAATGACATTTACATCATTAATAGGGCTCCTCTGTCAAAAGAAACGCTATCAAAATAAAGTGG
Organism: Sepioteuthis lessoniana; assembly: GCA_963585895.1. Classification (NCBI taxonomy): domain Eukaryota; kingdom Metazoa; phylum Mollusca; class Cephalopoda; order Myopsida; family Loliginidae; genus Sepioteuthis; species Sepioteuthis lessoniana. The sequence goes on from OY757917.1 coordinate 55,047,118, forward strand.
ATTATCTTCCGATGCCTATCCCTGGCTAAAGAAGAACTGTACTTCCACTCCTATTTTTTAAAAGAAAAACTTTACGCTTAGGCAGCCCTGTAACCCTGTCACTGCTCCTGATGGATATCAATAAGCCTTTTTTCGACGGTCAGGCGGCGCGTTTTTTTTATAACGAGGCTCTCAAGGCTGAATCCTACATCTCGTGGTGGCATTCGTCTTACTTCTAAGGCTGAATCCCACATCTCGCGGTCGCAATCGCCTTATTTCCAAGGCTTAATCCTACATCTCGTGGTAGCATTCGCTTTACATCACCTAGATATGGCAAAAGGTCCTTTTAAGGACCATTAGAGGTCACTTTCTGCGGATCGAAGTATCTCTGACGGTCCTTACGGACTCGTCGAAGCAGACAGCCAGGTGGCACACACGAAGAGGACTCTAAGAATATCCGGTCTTAACCATTCGGTCGGTTCGGTTGTCCGTTCGTCCGCTTAGCTGCACAGTGCTAAAGCACGGGTTAGCTTTAGTTATCAGTCGCCTGTCTGCGCAGCGCTAAGATACCACAAATCTTAGCCGCGGCTTCCTGGTCCGTTTGCTCGATACGTTTGCACGGCTGCGCGGCGCTAAAGCACGGGTTAGCTTTAGCTATCGCTCCCCTTGTCTGTTTGCACGGCTGCGCTAAAGCACGGGTTAGCTTTAGCTCTCGGTTCCCTCGCCCGTTCGAGTGCCTTAGCACAGCAAAGGCTCGACCATTTTGGTACTATCCACTTCGACTTCAACCAACACTAGCTACTCGCTTCGATCATCAAGCTGCCTCTCTTCGACTTCGACCAACACCAGCTGCTCGCTTCGATCATCTAGCTGCCTCTACGACTTCGACCATACCAGCTACTCGCTTCGATCGTCTAGCTGTCGCTTTTCAACTTCGACTAACACCAGCTACTCGCTTCGATTATCTAGCTGCTTCACTTCGACTTCGACCAACACCAGCTACTCGCTTCGATCATCTAGCTGCCTCTACGACTTCGACCATACCAGCTACCGATACCAACCATCTAGCTGAAGACACCAACAATTATCACGAACCTTATATACGCCCTTGTAAACACGACAAATAAATTGTCATCTTTGTTATATTGTTACCTCGCCTTTGTTTCCTTCATTGTCTTTTGGCTGTCATTACTCGCACGCCTAACCTTATAAATTATTTGCAGGGTCGATGTGCTTATCGGCTCTGCAACACATTCCCTTCAATTCACCAGAGCTGGAGCCTCCCATCAGTTGTAATTGGGGAGAGGAGTCGTACCCCTTCGCAGAGGATAGTCTGCTTATTATAAGCCGGACTAACCGGACAGTTCACATGCTCAACTAGCCACTTTTAAGAGTGATTCTTACTGGGTGTCACATAGTTCTAAATTCGAATTTTATTGGGAATCACGTACTTCAAAGTTAGATTCTTACTGGACGTCAGATACTTCTTGCCTTGCGCTACAATTAAAACTAAGCTTAGTATAGGATTTACACTGCTATATTTTAAAATGGCCGTTATGCCACTTTTTCCCGAAACAAAGATGGCGGACGTCGGTAAACTAATCAGTCTCGGGAACCTATTGGCCAGGAAAACCACGTGGTTTGTGCTCACAACTACGTTCGCAACTTCGATTTTGTTCCGCGATTTTGGACAAGAATTGCCTATATATACTCTCGTCTTTCAAGAACTCATTCTTTCCATTTCAACTCACAGAGACAACACGCTCTCTTACACTGCGACTTACAGAGACAACTCACTCCTTTTTATTTTGACTCATAGAGACAACACACACTCTCTCTCTCTCTCTCTCTCTCTCTCTCACATTTGATTTCCAGCAGTCAACCCCACGAAATGTATACTCTCTGAAACTATTTTCTTCCTTATTCTACCTTTACAGTTAGACTTGCTCCAACCTCGAAAACAACCACAGAAATTTCGTCAAACCACCGAAAAAAAACAAACAAACAACATAGGAGAACATAATTAAAATTCTGTAAAAATACTTAGTCAACATGCATTTTATAATCTACTGGACACTTTATTATTTAGTCTTTTTTTCATAGTATTCGTGTTATTTACACACACAGAGGAATATTTAACAGACAGTAGTAGAACACTCGTAATGTTTTGAAATAATTTCATCTAATATACTTGTTGATATGTAAATTTAATTTTGTTTGTACTGCTTTGTTTTAAATGTTCTTTTGTGTGCGTCGTTTCACATCTTTACTTCATTTGTCTTTTTCAAATAATGAAACAACATAAATGGTGGGGGAAATATTCACACTAAACATGTCACCCCTACATTAGTAAATGACGACAAGAATGGGCGACTCGTGTAGTGTAATAGTGAGTGAACTACACAAGCAGATTATTATTGGTCACCACTCACTACTCCCTAGACTTTTGACCTTGTGTTAAAGCTTAGCTAAACTTAGTAAATGACTACTTATATTTTTCTTCTTAGTATTCTCGTCTAATGCAACAGAAAAGGTTCTACTTTTCGAAACATGATAAGGACTTTTTGTACTTTTGAAGATTTTTAAAGAAACGGCCATTGTTCTTAAAGTAAATATCTTCTGCATGTGTTTGTGTTTGTGAGAAAACTAAAATAGGATGATGCAATCCAGCGAAATTTGGTTATGAGATTGGTAGGGGGTGTTGTTTTGGGAGAAAGTGTATATACTTGTCTGTTTAGTTAAATGAAATTTAATTTGCCACTATCTTCTAGAAATATCCAATGAACCTATTCAGCAGTTGTTTTTGAGATCCGTATCTAATCTTTATTATTATTATAAAAAATCACTAAACCGTAATCTAACAAAAGCTGCACATTTTAACGAGATTCTTATTAAAATAAAATACTTAAAAGAGCTTAAAGAATGATGAAATTTCCAGTCCAATTTGGAACGGGATAATAATTTTGTAGGGTTAGTTTTAATACTAAACACCATTTTTTAATCATATAAATTTTTGACATAATGGAGATTACAAAGAAATGCTAATTTGAATATAAACATCAATATCATCACGAACTATTGTTACAAGAACTGAATGAGTTCACTGGCCAACCAGGATATCACTAAAATTAACATTTATATATATATATATATATATATATATATATATATATACCAGTGGCGACTCTAGCCTATTTTTGCTACTCGTGCCCCTACCGCCCTCTGTCAACTTCAGTTCCCAACCCGTGGTCCGTGGACCCAAAGTAAGTCATCATAGTTGCTACTGCGTGATTCTCTATTGTATAGCACAGATTGACAAACGTACTTTGCATGGTGTTTTTTTTTTTTTTTTTGTAAACAATGAAGGTACTATATAATTTGTAGTCTTGTTAATACAGTAGATAAGATAATTTTTTTTCCTTTCAAAAGTATAGAAGAAAAGAGAAGATGTTCATTACTATGACGAGAAAAATATGTTTATTAGAATAAAGAAACTGATGACAATATACACAGACACAGCTAGTAGTTTCAATTTCGCTTAAAATAAAGATTATTTGTTGAAAATGTATTCAAATAAACAAATTTTAGTTACAGAATGTAATATATGCAATATTCATTAAAGAAATAGACATCTGTTAGTGAAAAAAACGAATTAAAACACGCCGTTTAACCAACATTTACCATAGCGATGATGATGACGTCGGCGACGGCTCTAATCTGCTATCCTCTCTCTCTCTCTCTCTCTCTCTCTCTCTCTCTCTCTCTCTCTCTCTCTCTCTCTCTTAAGAAATCTATCAGCAGGCACAACGTGCTAAAATTTTTGAGCACGGAGTTAGGGTTGCTTTTGCAGCCAAAAGCGTATTTCTCTAACATTACTGTTATTATAAGGGTCTAGTGCCTGGCACGGATAGCGCGTTCAACATTATAGCCGATTTTATGGGATGTTCAATGAATCTGACGGCGGCCGGACAAAGACCATCCGTTCAAAACAGCATCGTTGTATTATTCCCAGATATAGTTATGAACTTTTGGCTACTTAGTTATCGAAACATGAATAGATACGTAATTTAATTGAGATCAGACTAAGTATGTTTGCTTGAAATTAATGGATGATTTTTAATCCATTTTGAATAACATTGACCGAGTTATTGGTCTTGCCGGGCACGAGTAGCACTAGTCCCGTCTCCGCCCCTGATATATACTACAGGCAAAAAGTTTGAGGCAAGCCTGCACTTCTTTAAAACACCATACAATTCAATATTTTCATATTTTAAAACAAAAGATGACATTTTTGTCGCAACTGTGTATTCTTTTACTTTGATAAAAAAAATAATCACTTGACTATTAGTAATTATACAACAACATCATGTTTTGTTTTCGTCCATAAAACCACAACTTGATTTAATTACTGCTTAACTATCCTTATCAACATGAATCTGCCAAAAATAATTACTTGCATCAAACTTAGAGAAGTATTTTGCATCATGCATATAGGCAAAATTTATCACTGCAGTGGGAAGTTTAAAATATTTCCGCTTTACAGCTTTGTTTAAGCTGGGGGGGGGTCAAGACAAATGTGTAGCGAGCCATTTGGCTTTTTCACGATTACTAGGGGAATTACTCATTCGGTAAGTCCACTAAGTGGTTTGATGATATCCATTTTGGTCATTCTGTCAAGTTCTGCTTTAAACCTCTTTTTCAATACAAAAGGGAATCTTTCAGGAAGAAATGATTACAGGGAGACTCAAAGGATCAACAGTTATGTGGTGTGTTGTGCTCAAAGTTCCAATTTTACCAAAACACTGCTGATATTTCCCAAGGATTACTATAAGATTTAGATTTGCATAAATGTTGAAAATATGCTTGATTATTTGCAGTTTCTCAGATATCAGCACCTACAACGGCTTGAAAATTCGTGTCACCAATTATGAACATAAGTAGAAAGATTATATTTGTATGAGGTACTGAAGCAACACATTTGTCTAGAACTGGAATTCTAGTGTTATTGTTGGCAGTGAAAGTAACTTAGGTTGATTTTAGTTTTAGACGTCAATGAGTCAATTATAAAATCATTCATAGAACCATTAATGTCGAGATTTATGATCCAGAGTTTAACTTTTCTATCAGACTTAAATAAGTTAATGAAGAATATACATGGTTTGTTTGAAAAGTGTATTTTACGATGGGGTTCTTTAGCATTGATCGGGAGAATTTTGAATGACTCAGGTTTGAGTCAGACTCAGATCAGTTAGTGTATATTTTTATTTACTACACTGACTTTGGTGAGTGACAACAGGCAAACTGTCCTTTGAGGTTGCATTTTTTGTACTGCTTGTGGTATGCTGGGCATTGTCCCATAGGTGAGAACTAGCACAGAATTTGCAGAAGTAGAAGTGGGACTGTTTGATGAGTGGTTTCTTATGTTTATATTCATTGCGGTTAGTCTGTAAGTTTGTTCTAGGTTTGTTTTTTATCGACATTTTATGAAAGAAGTGTCTATTTTGGGAGTCTGAGAAGTTGTGAGTTCCTTGGCTTGCTTTTTTGTTTCTTCGGCAGCCTGGCTGGCTTACATTTACTATTTTAGAGTTAAGTCAGCGTGAAATGAATAGGTTTCCTAGTCAAGTGACCGGCTCCAAATGCAAAACTTATTTTTGCGCAGAACAAGTTCCTTTGGGATTCCAAACGCATGGACGTAGCTGAAAACACCGGCATATGACTACCTTGTCCAACCAGGTTCCCGAAACCACTTAATTTATTTTGCCACCTAACTATTTTTTTTTTCTGGAACAAGTTTTTACAAGTGAGTTTTGAATGCTATCTTTCCAGAATTTTTCACTCCGTATGCTCTTCACAGACTGTTCTAAGATATAGAAGTGTAAATCTTATAAACGTATCAAGTTCGTTTTTGAGCTTGCGATAGTGCCTAAAATTCATTACCATCGAGGAGAGATTTGAGAAACACTAATTTATAGATGTCTTCACGAGCGATCTAAAGACTTCCAAAAGATGAACTGTTTTTGCCTATACGTGTTTGTATTTGTCGATCCATTCCTGCATCTTCTGTGAGAATGGATGCTGAATATGAAGGAAGTATCCAGTATTTAAGGACACCCAAAATAACAAGTTAATCCAATCTCAACGATCCAGTGAGTAACTCAGTTTAATGACAGATGAACGAGCATGAAAGGAGAATAGAATACAGTTTTATAAGAAAGGGGGAGAGGGAGAGGAAGAGGAACAATGCAAATAGGCCACTGGCGTAGTAATTATTGTATCCTCATAATACTAGACTGGTCTGACTTCTTTTTCTCACATTGCCTTAAAAATATCTGAAGAAATGTGTATCAGTATAAACTTAATGAGACTAACATCTTGAAATATAATTAAAGGCTGACTACCTCCAGCCATGGGAATTATTCTGATGACAATGAAAGCAGTATCTATTCAGGTTCATAAGGTAATCTGAAATCTCCTTACAGGGAGCTAAAAGAACCGATGGTATATAGAGAAGAACTGGTGGGGCTGAAATAAATACCGAGGTTTCCAGCTACTGTCTCCCTGATCGAGATATTTAATGTATGTCATATAGGACGATACTTTCAAATACTCAGAGCATTTAATTCTATATGATATTCTTCTGAGTCGTTTTCTCAGGAATTTCCGGCTGTTACATCATGCATCATGATTATGGTTTCATCCATTATGATTATGACGATCTCTGTGTAAGTAGACAAGATCCCTAACAGTAATGGTGGTAATGGCTGCTGGGGCCTTATGTAACAGAGCAGTTTGGGCTACAGAGTCTAGCCTACTAGATTTAATAACGAAAAAAAAATATTCGGCGTGGATTTTAGAAGACTGGGGCAGCACATTTTTTAAAGAGCGATGCAATATATTGTCTCCATAAGAAGGAAGAGAGAAATTTTGTTTAATTTTTGGCTAACAAAAATTACCAAAGCGTTGAAATTGATTTTTCTAACCTAGAAAAAAATAAATAAATAAAAGCTAGAATCGGAGAAATCACTAGTCAAAACAAATGATGAGCAGGAAATAAAAGGTTACAAGAGGTGCAAGCCGCTGGTCTGAGAAAAAATCAACCTTGGAGAAATGGAAAATTTTGTGCTAATTTTGGAAGTGATGACATATGAATCTTGTGAGGAGAAAAGGGCAGTCTCCTTCCCGGGAGAGGATAGAAAGCATGCGTGATGAGAGAGGAGTGGGGACGAAGACCTATGGTAGCAGTCGCACCAGAAGTTGTATAGAGGCAACCAATTCCCCTCCTAGTAGCCGACTCAGAGATTCACTGTTGGGGTAGCAGAAAGCAAAAGTGAATGGAATTAGTTGTTGAAGAGTAAATCAAAGGCCGTTGATGATATACGCCCACTTGGAAACAAAATAAACAATTATATAAACCGGATTTTTGCCGACAGTTGGCAGTGCGGCAAGAGACCTTGCGGACTTGACTTGATGCTCCTATCGAAAGGGCCTTACACCAGACTCGGAGATAACCAGATCCTCTCACATCTCCGTTGTTTCAACAAGCTGAAGAAATATTAACGTAACGCACTGAGAATTCTGACCAAGATCGGGGATAGAGTCAGAGACATTCTGCTTGTATTTACGGGGAATGGAACATCGAGATAACCGTGATTGTTAACTGCTTTTTTTTTTTTTTTTTTTTACTAAAAACATCATTATTTTATTATTCAACCCCGTGTTTGTTCGTTCTCTGGAATTCAACTTTTTATTTTTATTTTCATTTTATTATTGAACGATCAGCCGGTCCGGTTATTTCGGCTTTGGGCATGAACACTGAATCTAGTTGTTTGGATCTAAAATTCACAACGCAGGCAGCCAGCTGATTCGGCTCAGATTTGATCTTCCCTCTTGGGAAGGTCAGACGTCAGATATTTTCATATTTGGTCGCCGTGACCAGGTTGACCCTGAGTGAGCTGGCCGGGTGACCCGTTCATACTTACGTTTTTCATTATAGGTGTGATTTACGTTGGGCAAAAGTAGGCAGTTTAAGAATCAATTACTGTTAACTGACGGGATTCTGATCGTGATTAGGAGCACATCTCTCCGACAGAAAATTCACGGGAACAGATGTGAGAGTTCAAATGTAAACAAAGCAAGATTCAAAAGGGACATAGTACCACTAGTGAGATCCTGGAAAAATAATTCGTTCTCGTATTATTTTTTCTGTCACATGATTTCTATTAGTATTTTAATGCGTTCAATTTATATAGCTAACCAGTGAAGTTGAGGTAGATGGTCATTTTGTGATATGGAGCCAGGAACTTGTTCAGTGCAAATCAAGGCCAAAGGGTCATATAATGGACATAGTTCAGTGAACAGCGTATTAACGTTGTATACCGAACTATGCTCACGAACTATGCTCACTAGTACGTCATGAATTTTTCATCTTGAATAGAGCAAGTTTTGATGAAAGATGTGACGCATTCATGAGCTGAAAGGATAAGTTGTCGATTGCATTTAATGATATACACAGAGAAGAATTTACCGATCGCTTTTGATAGGCGTGTCGTGTTTTGAGGCTTCACTGTGATTGGAGCACGAGGAATAGAAGCAAAATGATGAGACTTTCTCAATTGTTTTGTTCATGTCAAGAGCATAAAGGAAACGGTAGGCGATGCTCTTAAGTTGGTAATATGACGAATGGCCTATTTTGATGTGTATGGCCTTTAACACACCATGTCGTAGAACTCCGATCCATTCTTGTGTGGGAACAAAAGCTTCATCTAAAAAGATAACAAGTAAACCATCTTGTGGTGTTAGTCACAACATTAAGACAGCATTTGACGTCTTTGGCATTGGTAATCCTTTTGGTCTGTTTGTGATGGTAACCTTGTTTTACCGTTAAGGATGTCATTCGTGAAAATCCGTTGCACGACCGATTTTAACAAACACGCGGATTTGAAAAGATGGATTCATGCAATCAGGAGCATTGCAACTGGAAAATTCTGATACCAGCTTAACTAAACCAGCAAAATGACTGACGTTCGCGTGGATACAGTTAACGGTTGATAAGAAAGGAGACACTCTTAAACTGGCAGAAAACTCTCCTCGGCCTAACTTCTCATATATTTGGATACAAGCCTTGTTTGTCAATATGAATGTGTTGTGGGCGGATTGGATAATGTATGGGCTAAAATGTTTCGTAGCAGCTGATATTGACAGAGCTTCTACCTCACATAATAGCCAGTTTGCCTGGCATTTACAGAGCTTTGCATTAAAAAAAAAATCCCCTCCCTTGAAGTAGGGTGTTTCCGCGAATAATGTATCAAGTAGCTCCGATTCTATAGTTTTTAATCGTTCACCCAAAATACGGCACATGAACTCCTTTAGAGCAATTTCTGAACCGAGCATATCCATGGCTGATCTTGCATAAACTCGAAGTCCTCAGAAGAGTGTAACAGCTCCACAGTATTTCATTGTCCTATAAGCGAGAGGTATCGGATAAAACGCATTAGTGATATCTCTAGTGATGATATACTCCCATTGTGCGAATTTCTGTAATATCTGTTGAATGTGTATATAAACATTAAACTAATGTAGAGTTCACTCCCTTGGAGTTTTAGCAATATACATTCAGTAGAAATTATCATGGTTGACTCAATACGTGTCTCGTGGTTATCTTTATGTAGGCGCTGGGAAACTACCGTTCTCTCACAAGTCCGTATTATATATATTTACCAACCCCTCGACTCGGGCCGGATATAACACAAGGTCAATTTTTAAGCGGAGTTTAACAGGTTTGAATTCAGAGTTTTCCTTCTCCTAGACTAGTTGCCTCACCAAGGCTGAAGAACCTAGTCTGCCCTATTATTTACCCATAGCTGGAGGGAGAATAATTGGATTCATACCTTTCCCAAGGGTATTAGTGCTATGTGAAATGCAATCAGTCTTGTCCAGGATTTGAACTCGTGTCGTCGTATCCATTACACCACAGGCACCTCCAATACAAGTTCGTATTATAAGACGACTCAAGTAAGCTTTCTTCTGTAAATACGACATGGTGTCTGTAATATTCCAGTCTGTGGGAAGTAACCCCAAACCACATCACAAGCATATATCTCCCTTGACCTATCCGGAAAAGTTGGTAACTGTTGAGTCATGAGCAAAACAGTGACACTTGTAAATAATGTATATAAAGTATCTTGCTGGGGAATAAGTCAGTCCTACCTCCGGCAGCGAGCTGTTAACATCTCTTGAGTCCCGTTCTTTTCTTTGTTACCCGCGAGCCGAGCTTTAGACATTACAGTGTCCAAATCTTAAACCCTTTTTCCAACGTAAAATTGTTACTGACTCACTCTCACGTTCTAGTCGTCGGACGAGACAATATGGCTTCTCAATTTAATCTCCCAGGACGGAAATATTTCCGAAAACTGGAAACTTTTCAAACAAAAACTGAGGCTTTACCTAATAGCCACAGAAAAATTTAAAAAACCAAGCATTCAATTCAATTGCATAGGTAAAAAAGGCTGCCAGATTTATAACAATTTCAAATTTTTGTCAGTGAATGATGAAATGAATTACGACATAGTAACGACAAAATTCGGAGAATACAGCATTCCTGGAAAAAATTTAACATTAGCGTGGTACAAATTTTTCACTTCTAAACCAGACGAGTCAGAAAATTTCGATGATTTCGTAAACAAATTAAAAACGCTGAGTCACGAGTGTGAATCAAAGGAATTAAGGGACAGCCTCATCTAGGACATGATTATTATCGGAACAAACGACCTCCGCCTTCAGGAAGAACTCCAATTAGAAACTGATTTTACGCTGGAATTTGCAATAAAGGCAGGTCAAACCACCGAGGCTACAAGACGACAAAAAGAACTACAAAGAGAGCCCACGGACGTAAATTTCACAAAAAGTGAAAAATCAGTTACTAGCCAACGAAAAAAGGCCTGAGGAAACTCACCCTCACAACGAGCAGAACTCCTTTCTCCAACAGAGAAAAATAACAGAATGCAAATTCTGTTCATACTCATACTTTCAAGGCAACTGCACCGCATACAACCAAATCTGCAACACCAGCAAAAACGCAACCACTTTGCAAAAATGTACCCCTCAAACAAATACATTAAGAAAAACATGCAGAATGACTCTGACTCACTGAGGAAGGAAAAACTTATGTTGGCTGCATCAAAGCTAAAACGCAGTCAACAACACACAAACGAAAAACATACAAGGCGAACTCAACGTCAGAAGATTGGTTTGTCACATTAGAAGTAAATGGCACAAAGACAAGATTCAAAATTGACTCAGGTAGTCAAGTAAACATCATTCCAAAGAAAGACTACCAGCAATTGAAAAATAAACCTGGACTAAAGCCAACCCGCACAAGGTTAACAGCATACAACGGCAACTCTATCCAAGTACAAGGAAAATGTACAATACAAATTCCACACAAAAAACAAAACATATGATATCCCAATAATTGTAGCTGACACTGACATCTCTCCAATCATCGGACTAAAAACCAGAGTTGACATGCACCTAATAAAAAGAGTTCTCAGCATCTCAAAGGGAGAACCTGTTTTCCTCTCGAAATTTAAAGATTGTTTTGGGGAACTAGAAACATTACCAAGGTATCATCGCATTACAATGGACCCAAATATAAAACCCATCATAAATCCATCACTTAAAGAACAATTAGCCCTCAAACAGAGACTAAAACAAGAGCTGCAAAGAATGACTCAGCTTGACATAATTGTTCCTATCAATGAACCCACAGACTGGGTTTCCTCTCTTGTAGCGGTTGAAAAACCCAATGGCAATCTGCGAATTTTTTTAGACCCTCAAAATCTAAACAAGGCAATTAAAAGGGAGCACTACCGCCTACCAAGAGCAACTGACATATTCCAGGAAATGGCAAGAGCACAGTACTTCACCTAGCTGGACGCCTCAAATGCCTTCTGGTAAATTAGGGTGGAGGAAGAAAGCTCCAAATTCCTCCTCTTCAATTCTCCCTATGGCCATTTCAGATTCACAGTGCCAATGAGGCGTGTCAAGCCCGCATAGCTGCGATCATAGAATCCATAGAGGGGTGTTGAAATGTACAGGATGACATCATCATCTGGGCAGATACACCTGAACAGCTTGAAAAAAGAACAATTGAAGTTCTGAACGCCACCAGACAATCAGGATTAAAACTGAATCGAGCCAAGTGTCAATTCAACCAGTGTCAGTTGACATTCCTCGGACACACGATATCCAACAAGGGAATAGCACCAGATTCGAGAAAAATAAAAGCTATCACAGATGTGCCTGAACTAACAAACCAAAAGGAACTACAACGCTTCTTAAGCATGATTACATACACGGAAAAATCTCTTCCAAACCTCCCAACCAAAACAGCACCCCTACGTCTTCATCTGGAGAAGGACACTATTTGGTCCTTTGACAAGCCTCAAAGAGAGGTATTTCAAGACCTTAAGAAAATGATCACTGAGAGCTCAACACTAAAGTATTTTGACTCCAAACTCCCATATAATGCATCCGCCTAAGGATAAAGAGTCCTTCTAGGACAGCTGCATGAAAATGAGTGGCTTCCATTAACTAATGCTAGCAGATTCCTGACATCAGCTCCACCAAGAATACAGTGTTTCCTTTTAAGATTCCAAAAATATGATTTCGACCTGGAATACACAAAAGCCAATTAATGAAGGTTACGAACACACTAAGCTGAGCTGCATTACAAGACAACACTCTTGAAATCTCCGACAAAGAAATGAACTACTTTGTCCATTTCGTGATGTTTTCTCTCCCAGTCAGTGAAAAGACTCGCTAGAAACTAGTAATTGAAACAGAAAAGGATGACACACTATAAAAACTACGACATCGAATCTCTGCAGAATGGCCGGAACATCGTTTCAAACTCGACCCCTGTCTCATACCATACCATCACAATAACTCAATGATCACATACCAAGATGGGCTTCTTCTCAAAAGCCAACAAGTCATAGTGCCCTCAACACTCCGCCCGGAAATGCGCAAAATCCTACACCAAGGCCACCTGGGAATTGAAAAAACAAAATCACAGGCCAGACAATCACTCCTCTGGCCAAACATGAATGCTGACTTAACGGATACGATATCAAATTGTGAAATATGCCAAAAATACAAAAGCCGTCAAGGTGCTGAACCACACTAGAACCATGAGATTCTTGACAAAACTTGGATAAAAGTCGGTATGGACCTGTTCAAATTACAGGGGAAAACCTACCTCATTTTTGTGGACTATTACTCCAAGTATTTTGAAATCAGTAAACTCCTTAATAACACCGCACCAATAATGATAAAGATTAAAGCAATGTTCGCAAGACATGGAATCTCCAAACTAGTCTTCCCAGACAATGGTCCAGAATTCATCTCGCTAGAATTCAGAAAATTCTCAGTAAACTAGGATTTTGAACCTGACACGAGTAGTCCAGAATTTGCACATTCAAATGGCATGGTAGAGAAAACAACACAAACGGTCAAAAGAACCCTATTGAAATGCTTGAAATCAAGTGATGACACATGGCACCAGGCAAGGAGAACACTCTATCACCAGCAACAAAACTGATGAAACGTGAGTTACGGACATTGCTACCTAGAATAAAGGAATCTACATACCAGGACAAGGCTTCAAAGCAGACACCTAGAAAACACTAAAACTCTCGCCGCTGAACATTGGTGACCATGTCCGTTTATATGATGGCAAAACCTGGTCAAGAAAGGGGGAAGTAATCAAGAGAAGTGAACAACCTAGGCCATATCACATCCTAATAAAGAATGGCCGAAAACTCTGTTTCAACAGATATCTGTTAGCCATCCTTCAATCACAGGAGCTCCGGATTTTCCCATCCCCAAAACGTACAAACACATGGCCTCCAGAAATCCCAAAACACCAACCAGCCACAACTGAACAAATGGTCCGAACTAGAGTCGGAAGAAAAGTGCACCCACCTCGTAGGATGTCTGAATGCACTTCATATGTCTGAATCAAACCAACAAGGATGTTTTATGCGTATATAAACAATAAACTAATGTAGTTAACTCCCTTGGAGTTTTAGCAATATACACCCAGTAGAAATAAAGTCATGGCTGATACAATACGTGTCTTGTGGTTATCTTTATGTTGGCGCAAGGAAACTATCGTTCTCTTACAAGTCCATGTTATAAGATGACTCTGGTAAGCTTTATCTCGCTTTCTCCTTTAAATATATGGTCGAGTTAATAACAGGCATCAGTGGGGTTGTGGTCTACGTTTAACATCAGTAAATGCAGTTACTAAACCATCAGCTTTTTTTACTTGGAAGAATAGTGTGTTATAAGCGGTAATAGGTTCATTACTGATTCTTATTACATCCGGGTATCTCAAGTTGTGTGCTTTTGTTTTTATTGTTGTCGATTCTGATAGTAATAAGAGATTAAACCGAACAGACATATTACAGTTTTTTAGCGAGGAATAACATTAGGTTACGTGTTGTTACGTTGTTATTTCCTCGCTAAATGTTGTTGGAAAATAAAGGAGAGAGAAGAACGAAGATGCCGTAAGGTTTTTATATGAAGGTTTTAATGGCAGCATGGAACAAAAAATTTTCGTTTATGCTGCAAGTCTCGTAGGAAGGAAGGAAGGAAGGAAGGAAGGAAGGAAGGAAGCTAAATGCCTGAACGAAATGTGCATTGTTAGGTTAGCAAAGGTCGTGTTTGCTGGTTAAGGACAGGAACGTTGTCGTCGTTCATGAATGTGTGGTCCGGGTCGTTTGGTGAGAGAAGCGTGAATGGTGAATGTCGCCAGAAAATGTTGCCCTGGGATGAAGTGGCTGGCTATCGGAGCGGAATTTTGCGTCGCAGTCGACATAGCCAAAGCTGGAGGGGACTTAAAGTTGTTTCTGTGTGTGGCGTATTGAATTCATCTTGTTCATATTCAACTGGGAACCCTTGGTCTAAGAGACTAGACTCAAGAGGTCCATAAATTAGATGGCTTTCCTCATGGATTCGTGATAAGGCTGCTATTAGGAGAACGGACAGTAAGACGTCTGTCCAGTTCGAAAGCTTCTGAGCAAGATAAAGTGTTTGGTGGACTTTCCCCAATTTGGTGCTGCCCGGAAAAATGGTCCGGGAAAAATAGGATAAGTCATCCTGATTGGGAGAAAATATGCGCCGACTCTAACGGTCAAATTAATTAACGCGCCAAACTAAAATACTAAGTTCTTTCTGCTACAGTTTCATAAATGAGACAGCTCTGAATTAACAAACCAAAACAAAAAGATAAAACGCAGTGTCAGCGATGGTTAAGGTTCTTTAAAAAATCTACAACCGCCAAAAGAATTCAATTTTTTAACTCCTTTCACGTGGTCGACTTGGCGCCAAAAATTCGAAAAATTTCTTATTTCGTCTAAGTTGTATTTAAGTTGGGCCAATTCAAATGAATACTCAAATATATTGCATGTGCAAAGTGGCAGTAAATTTCTTTAAAACAGTTATATTTTCTATAAAGGAAGATGAAAATGACTTCGAATCAGTAAGCTCATTTTATGCACAAGAATATTAAGTACGAAAAGGCTATGTTTCACTTGAGAGCACAACGCCCCGGAGAATGTGCCACAACATTTGTGAGAGCATTATATGAACTTGAGGTGGTTGTAACTTCGCTAACAATAACGAAAAAATAAAGAACGAATTCATTATTGGGCTTCAAGCAAAGGATAATCAGAACGGTTTCAGCTTACCCCAGACTTAAAACTCGACAATGGGGTCTTCGAGGCGCAATGGCGAAAGAGCTGGATTGCGATTTTGAAGTAAGCGAGTTCGAACTCCAGTCGCACTATTACGTTCACTTTTAAACTAATGCTTTTCGGAAAGGTATAAATCCCCTTAATCCCCTTAGTTTGGGGTTAAAGAGTATCACTGATATTCTTCTTACAAAGATGAATTTGGCATTGAATAACCCACAAAAGTTTATATATCATTAAACAAAGAAACCAAACCAAACCAAACTTTACAAGGCCTTAGAAATTAAGAGAAATTATAAACAAATCAGAACACAAATAAAGAAAAGGCATAAAAAAACGTCGTAACGAATAGGTTCGAACAAATTGGGAAAAATTCAGAAATACTCTCAGACTGAAGCCAGAAGAAAAATATCTAGAAAAAATGCAGCAGATACAACCGGCTATATGACAGGGCCGGTGTCCTACAAAAGGACACGCTTGTAAAAAAATGCAACCGCTTCAATCAATATGTTGCAGCAACGTCATGGTAATAAAACATAAAAACATGGAGGTTTATTTGGGGGGCTCACGACTGAAGAAAATAAAACGCTCGACCCATTGTTCACTAATTTGAAGATTTGAAGTTTAAAGGAGATTACCGTAATAAGCCACAAAACGTATATGTGTTAGTACCCTTTTCAACAATGAACATTAAAAAAAAAATGAAATAAAGGAGAGAAAAAGAAAGATATTAATTACTACTCACAAGAGACAGTGAAGACGTTCTAAAGACATAAGAAAGAAAGAAAGAAAGAAAGAAAGAAAGAAAGAAAGAAAGAAAGAAAATTAAATTAAAAAGAAAATAGAAACAAATTAATTGATAATTCAAGAAAGGAAGATGTTTTATAAGCAGTAATAGAATCATTATTGATTCTTCTTACATTCAAATAGCATGAGTTATGTGCCCCTGTTTTTATTGCTGTTAAATCTTACACTAACGGACATGTTTCCGTGTCGTGAGTGAGAAACCCTTAAATGAACAAACCCAACTAAAAAGATCAAACAGATGGATTGAGAAATTCAATAATCATACTTAAGTTTTCGGGGCAAGCAAAAACGCCGTGCTTCCACTTCGTCAAAATTTTGTTGTAGTTCCTGTAGTCTATTTTTGAAATACTGGAGAAGACGCCCTTTACGTTGATGCATTTGGGCAGGACTAATATTGGCAATAGCCTCAATAGCCAGCATTACTATTGTAACCCTCAAGTTCATGGTTGAATACACCCTTGAAGTCATTGTTGAAGGCTTGAAACTTATCAATTAATTTTTGATTGACGTGGTTTCTCGTTATAACGATTTAACCATGAATGGAATAAGGCTTGACTATGAATGGAATTTTTAGGTATGAAAACAGGACGAATCTGACAAGTGTTCGTTTCGTTTTCATGAGCAAGATCTGTAGTTGTGTTTGGAATGCGTATTTTGCCAGCCACACTGTTGATAGAGGCTATATTTTATTAGGTCTAATCGATATAATGCTAGGATCATCTATACGAGTCTCTAGTGCAAATGTGTCATCCGGTGTAAAGTCGCAGGAGGTTGCAATTCAATATGTTCATATAGTGACGGAATAAACGTGTTCACGACGGACAAAGTGTGGTTTTGAAGTATTTTTCAGTGAGCCGTTTATTAAAGTAGTTCCATCTGAGAGGAAGATCAGACGCTTAACTTACTCAAGTCATTCGTAATTATAAAAGGGGTTCTACCTAATGCATCCACATTCAAGTTTTGTATAAAAAGCGCCTAAAATGTAAACTCATGTACGTCACGGGAAAGCGTAAAGTATCTTTCTCCTTGAACTGTGAGTGAAGAAGAGCCATCGGCTTGATAAACAGATTAAGAACACTCATCGATTGTTGCATCGAAGCGTTCGTCAGAGGAAGCACGAATCATATTTCTAGTGGCGCTACAGTTAATGGTGATTTATAACATTCGGTGATCGTAAAATGCATCCAAATAGGGAGACTCTCGTGTTTGTGCAAAGAATATTTGAATTTTTTATCGTCTCGTAATTGACCATCAATGGTTCAAGATTCAAGTCATCCTCGCAGATATCGACGGTATGACGAACTTTTAAGATGAACCGTCTGTCTTGTTCAGTTGAAAAGCTGTAAGTAAAGTAAAGTTAGCGACCATAGTCGAGGGTGACCCGAAGGCTCCCTTTTCGATAGCTACTACACCAAGGTGTAGGGGAGGGCGCTACTCCATTCCCTGGATTGCTCCACTTTACCCTTGAACCGTACCTTATAATGCTGAGTGTTAAGCAAGGTGGTATCAAGTTCCATTTTTAAAGTCTTTGGTATGACTCGAACCCGGGCCATTGGCGAACACTCTAACCGCTGGGCCAATGTCCCGGTAAAAGCTGTACTCATCCAGAAAATGATTAGATTTGGCCGTGTCTCTACCTGCTTGTAAATAGGGCATGAATTCTGTGAGCGTGTCTGGCTTTGTTGTTGTGTGCGACTTCGGAAACACTGTGGAACGAACGGATGTTGAAATGGACAAGATTTACGTGGTGTTGCAGTCCCTAAATCTCTCGTATTATCAATAGAGCGGAGTTCCTCGTGGAGCGATTTTGGAGTGTGAGAAATCTCAGGCTTAAGGGTGCATAATCCCTTCAGTGAGTTCCGTGCTGTTGTGTTATTTAACGAATTTTGATAGACCTGAGTGAACTAAATGTAAACACGTCAGGACAATAAAATTCTCCTGGGTGGGAGATATTTCTTCTTCAGTTATGGGTTTGCCGCGATGCGATATATTGCATTTTAACTATCCTCAATGAACGCCATCATATAAGTCTTCCAGTCGTTCATTGAGTTGTAGGTGTATATCCGAGAAGTCCAAAAAGTAGGAACTCGATGACTGAAAGCTATAATGAAGACGTATAGCCAGCTAAATGGATTGTTTCGAGGTTGATTTCTTGACAGTTGTGTTTTTCGTCAAAATGAGACAATAATTCGCTATTTGGCCAAGCATCAGTTCGAGTAACTTTACCTTTTATTGGGCCGTTTTATGTCTGCCAACATGCAGGATATCCGTGTCATCTACAAAACTGTGTAGAGGGGATGATTTTATTTGTTGATCCACTGGTAGCCTTCCGTTTGGAATGGTGCAAAGTATGGATCAAGTGAAAGCATTAGAGATTCTGAGAATTAATTTTTTTTATTTATTGCGGACTTTTTGTCCTCATCTCGGTAGTTTCTTCTTCTTCTTCTTCTTCTTCTTCTTCTTCTTCTTCTTCTTCTTCTTCTTCTTCTTCTTCTTCTTCTTTTCACTACGTTTCAGCTAAATTTCACCTCAGGCTTTCTTCGGGTGATTAACCGCGACCTCGGATAGGAATACTGAGTCTTGTAACCGTATCCCCAGTAATTACTGCCTTCCATAGTTGTTGTCTATTCTGAAGAAGGTCAGAGGTGAAATTTGGCCGAAACGTAGAGAGGAGAAACCACAAAAAAAACTACCATGATGAGGACAAAAAGTCCGCAATAAATAAAAAAAATTAATTTTCTGAGTAAGAAGCCTCATCTCAAAAGGATTCTCAATAAAGACAATTAGAGATTCTGTTTCGAATTCTCAAAGGAGTTTACGGTCACTGATTTTGTTACGCACCATGCACCGAAACAGTGGGTTTATCTGCCATAGTAAGCTACTTTGTTGGAAAGAAGTATCAATTGTCTTAACGAAAGGGTACTTACTGTAAATATAATAAAGCTACTAGCGACTTGGTGCTTACGTATCTTCCCAGGTGTAGGTAAATCTTAAACCATTGCCAATACACCAATATCTAAGGACAAACAAAATAACAAGGAAACAACCACAACGATCCATTGAGTAACTTGGTTTAAGGGTAAAAGAAAGAACACGAAATGAAAACAGAATATAGTTTTATAAGGAGGAGGGAAAAGGAGGAGGAACAAAGCAGATTGCCCGATTGTGTAGTAATTGCTCTATCATCATAACCCTACGTACTGGTGCTGTTCTTAGTGGCTGGCTCTCTATAGAGATGGTTGGTTTACTCCTATTTGGGTCATGATGTCTTGACTAATAGAGTAGCTCACTTTTCTTTATACTGATTGTAAGGCCAAGTTTTTCGAAGCTTCAAAAAGTAGTGTCAGGGCCGGTACTAGGATCTCATCCCCCAAAGAATCTATTATATGGGACCATCCACACTACTCCATGGCAATTTTCATAAAGTAGTGCTAATATAAAATACAAATTTTTATGTACATTAATGATACCATCCTATATATGTAAACAAATCAATTGGAAAATTTGAAAATAGATACAATATATCTAAATACAAATTAGAGATGCCATAATTGATAATTTCCATCTTAAATTAATCAAATTTTCTACAGTAATTTTTAACGTCAACATGAGATTTTTTCTTAATAAAATGTTGACACAAAAATTAATACATCCCTTACACTTTCTTTATAAAAAAATGTTAAGTTCCTATTCATATAAGACAAACTAGCTTTTCATTGCTGTCTTTGAACTAATATCTGCTACTCTCGGATAGTTTTAGTGGCATAGACCAACCCGTGTGTTATTCCTTAGAAATACCTATGAGGATTGCCTCTTCAGTGACAAGTGAAACTCCATCTTAGCTCACAAAACTCAGTTTTTCCAGTCAAAAACTTTCTATAAGACACTCAGAAAGATAACTGGACTTGTGGCTACCTTTAATATGTTGGGGGATTGACAACATTCACAAAAACAATTGTAAAAGTGCCGGAGAAAATGCCGTAAATGCTGAACTTATGAAGTATAGCCCAAGGTTTTTTTTATTCGTAGATTTCTAATGAATTTTTTCGAGACTTAACATGAGCAAATGTATTCACTGCTTCATCACAGTCGAGGGATTGAGCACATTCCTTTTCAATAGAAACCATTTCTAATCCAGAAGCCTGTCATTTTACATTGTAGATCGGAGATAATTTTTTAAGTTTTAGTTTGCTGAAACCTCTTCTGAGACTTGCAACAGTCACTGGTGTAATAAGTAACACTCGCAATGTAATGCACAAGTCAACTAATGTGACACTATGGAACCCTAGATATTGGGTTATATGTGTGTGTGTGTCTCTGTGTGTGAGTGGAGCTGTGAGTTGACCAAAAGTGTAGATATATATGTGTCCATGTAGGAGCCGAGATCTATCTATGCTCAGGTAAGTGACAATATGGGCCCCTAAACATATGGTAAAATATACGTGTATGTAAGTTGTGTGTGTAGTCGAAGGTATTTTGTGCGTGGATGCTGGTTGAGAAAGACTTGAAGTGAATGAATATCCTAAGTGGTCAGATAAAGTTGTGAAAATCGCTGAGACCGCAACTTTTATTATCATTCTTTTTAGAGAATCCTAAGACATACAGTCAGGCAATATTTTTATTATTGGCTTTATGATTGATCTGTATCTGGAAGTAAGGAAGATTTACCCTTGCATATACATAGATGCGGTCAATTTGTTAGAGGCAGTTGGTTAAAGTCAATTGACTAGGTAGCAGTTGGTGGTGACCAGAGAGACGAGATGGACGCAGAAGATTGAAGCAGTGTGTTAGCGTTAAACAGATATAACAACAGTTGTAAGTTAGACTTTACATTGCACGCCAGAGGAGACGCAGAGCAAATAAGGAAAGAGTCACAAAGCGTCATACCCACTCTTCTACGAGTAAGTCCAGTGTTTCAAATTTTGTGTCTTTTCTTTTTATGATGTCTTTTCTTTTTCTTTGTTCTTATGGTAACGTGAACTCTGATTATACATCCGCAGAATGCAACAACGTAGGTTTTGACATCATGCCGCAGTGCCACAAATTAGATACAATGAGTAGATAAACGAGCTGCAGGCATGGCAATTCCTTCATACAAAGGGGTTTCGAAAAATGTAATCCAAAATATCATGGCCAGTTTTTGGCTCCCTTTTTCTGTTTCTGTTCCAATTCTCGTTACCGAATTAAAGTAAATCTTTTGATATCATGGGGCAATTCTTCTAGTTCAACATCACCCATTTTTTGTGAAACTTATACTCTTTACTGCATTCAAAAGTGAGTCTGAATTTTGAATAAATCCATAAATTTCATTTTACGTGGATAGCTGAAAAAAGATTATTAATTGACGTCAAACCTCTGTCCACAAAAGAGATAAAGAAGTCACGAGGAAAAAGTTCTTTCGGTGTTTGAAATTCATCGTAGGATTCATATTCAAATAAGCGTCCTTTGTGACGCACTTGTTGCTCGATTCTTTCATCAATGTCATTTTCTTCTACGATTTCATATGCTGTCGATATAGCAGAGATATAACAATTTCGCAATTATCTTGGAAAAAAACCCCAATCATAACGTTAATTTAATATCAGAAGACTGAAACAATCGACTCACTTTGTTTACCTGAAACAGAAAATCGTGCCAAATGATGGTGCTAAGCACAAAGTCCCAAGTAGAAATCCAGTTCAACAGTTGTGACAGCACGCCTCAGCTTTGCAGTGCATCTGCATACTCAATGGTTTGTATAACCCCAACCCTTTGTTTCTTGCACTGAGCCCGAGACGGTGTCACAGAAGATACAGAAAAGAAAGAAAAGTTAAATTCAAAGTTTAAAGGACTGGAATCGCTCACAGATGGAGGGAGATGGCCCCTGGGTTCTTACTTTGGCTATGTCCCCGCTCCAATGGGTCCGGCGAGAATTTTACCTTGTTAGATCTTTGCAGATCACCTCAGCTCAAGGTACGCTTGCAGATTCTGAGCACATCTCCCGCCGCCTTCTCTGAACAACGCGCTCCGACGGATTCCTCAGACAGTCTCTTTTCAATCCGGGTTCTCATTACTTCCGAAAAAACTCGGTCATTTCCAATTTCTTTGTTCTCTTTTTGCATGCGTTGTTTAGCTTCCCGCTTATTCAAGGTTTTGAGGTTGATTTGTTCAAACCTACGGTTGATCTACTGGCCTGGCAGGCTGGTGGTGAGTGGGTAACTCCCTTCTTCTTCATTTAATCATATATGAATATGGATACATCTACACGCATTTACACACAGATGCTCATGAATATATGTACCCAAACCCGCCCATACGTCCACCGTGACTCTCACAAATGCACACGCCAATGTCTAACTCAATACTACCATGCCAAGGATCCATTTGAACAGAAATTTTCATTTGTTTCACGAAAAACCAAGTTTCTTTCAGATAAAGAGATTGTTACATTGATTAAATGCTTCACTACATTCCTCCAAAATTATTTCTGCTTTCGAAGTAAATCTATTTCTTGCATGTCTATGGCCACTTTACAATTCAGACCCAAACGCAGATCTATCCACGGAGACATGAGTTGTGGATGGTTTGGGTCAAGTTCATGTTCTTTCAATTTTGCAGAAAAACTTTCCCACACATTTGTTCCTTTTACAAGAGGCACTGAAGATACCAAATCCTTAAAAGCTTTCCAACTAAAGCAATAATTTTCCTTTTGAGGGAATATACCAACTATTTTCCCCTATTTTGAATTATTCAATTGTGATGACATTGTGAGAAATGTCTTCTATATTCATTGTAAAGATATTCATCCAACTCTACTTGAGTACGGCCACGTTCAACGATAGAACATCATTCTTTATCGGAAATAACTAGAAGCGACTCAGAAATGTTATCAGATAAAGGAGTAAATTTAGAGAACGCTCTTGGTAACTCCCCTAAAAGTTTTTTTCACTTTTTCCTTAAATCTTTTTGCTTGGAATATTTCTTTTACAATGTAGAGTAGAAATGGACCGTCCCATTAAATAATGGGAGCTTCCATAGGCAAGTATTAAACTACGGAGCCTACCTCCCCAGATAACACTGGCCTGCAATGTTTTCAAGACAGGGCTCTTTTATATTATGATATAAAAGAGCCCTGTCTTTGAAGCAGAACTTTGTTTTTTGTACGGATGATACTGAATAAAGTAATAGAGTGTCAAAACTACTACTACTACTACTTCGTCGTGCTACTTTACATACAGTAGATGTCTTTCTTGAGTGGTTGTTCATATTCAGGCAGTTCTAATAATGATTCACTTGTAAAGAATTGGGAAATTCTAGAGAGCTGAGCTATTGATGCTTTTATCTGGTCTTTTTCTTTTCGTTTCTGTGATCCACTTTTATATCGTTTCATACCTGTGAAATGTGATTGAAAATTATATCATGGAAACAATAATTTGATAGGCCAAAAAATACCCCTAAAAAGTTAAAAACAAAACAAAGAAACAACTTTTTAAAATTTTCAATTATTGCTAACTAACGGAACAATGAATATCCATAGAAGTTCTATCCCGTTTTTTAGTTTGTTAGTTTTTTGAGGTTTTTTTTTTTTTTTTTTGTACAACTTTCATTTTGGTGGCGGGGATAACTCAAAGTAAATTGAAAGTTACGAGAAAAGTCACAATTTTGCTTTTGAAAAATTAGGGAGAAAAGTCACAGATAATGAAATAATTAAATTACTAATATTCCAGTATACAGACTTTATACTTTTAAAGATTAAATCCAAGACCATAATACTTTTCTTTATTATGAGTTCTAATTATGCCAAGAGCATGTAATACAAATCAAATATAATCACATGTCCCTCTGTATCATTCTTTCTCTTCAATTACTTTTCTCATTTCTTCGACATCTCATCGTCGTTGAAAGTTTATGATCATTCATTTATTGTGAGGTAAGTTTTATTGAGAAAACAAGTCAACACATTTGTTGGTGAACTTTTAATACTATTCAAATTTAGTAGTTTTTTTAAGGGATCACCTGATATGTCTTTATTATTTGTGTTTATGTGTATGTGACACCATTTTTACTAACTGGATGTTGTTTAGACAGTTTTTGTCTGTCTACAATCAGGTCACAATACAGATAACCCTAGTTTACTTTAAGCTTAGTCTTTATAAGTAAATATCGGCACTTCTCTAGAATAATGCCCCCATCCTGAAAATGTTAAAACATAAATAAAAATAGATTCATTGAACATTACACAAAATTAGAGTTACAAACAACAATATCTGTTAAGAGGAAGTCAAGATAGTTTAGGATAGATTGAAGAAAGTACTGTTTCTTGAGAAGGTAGTGGGGGTATTTTTTATATATATAAAAAATTTCAGTTCACCAAAAAAATGGATGTCCAATTTTTAAAATCTTCCAAAAACAAAGTAATCAACACAGACATTTTTTTCGAAGACATTTGTTTCATTTAAATATTGATTAACTGATTTCCAAAGAAAAAGTGTTTTTATCATAAAAAAAGATAGAAAGTACAGTTTTACAGCCATACAAACAAAATAACATCTTGTGACAGGCTCTTCTAGAGAAGCATCAAATGTTATTTTTGTTTCGATGTTACTTTTTTAATATGCTACTCAGTACGCCAGTTGCATAACGTTGGGAATAGACAAAATTTAAAGAAATAAAGTTCACTTAAAGTTTTCTAAAGATTTGAGATTGTCGTTAACTTACTAGTTGAGTAACTGATTGCCGACTTTGTTTTGAGATTCTTTACAAGTCGTATAATTCAATAAAAATGTTTTAAAATAGATAGGTCCCTAGCCTTGGTGTAGCAGAAAGAACTGCGTATGTTTGGCGTGTAAATTATTTTGACTGTTGGTCTCGTCATATAATTTCACCCAATGGGGATGACGAATCCCATTCGGCCCGGATGACTTTCCCGGGCATTTCGAATTCGGTGAAAGCCCGCCAAACTACCTCTTCCTCAAAATCTTCCAGACAGGAAGGACGTATTTCTGTCCGCTTCTTTACCAACAGCAACTCACCACCATGAGGAGAGCCGTCTGTTTCATGGACCCTTGGGTCTACTCTTCTAGACCCAGGGGCTTCCCAGTTGAAAAGGAATTAGACGAATTAATTCCGCCTCTGACAATTCAGCTACTTCATTCCCGAACAACCTTTTCTGGAGACCTTCATACTTCTCTCTTACAGCAAACAGGACCACGCATCATGGCTGAATATTTCATTCCTGATCTACCGTCTGATTCATTGACCTTTAGGTCTACACTTCGAGAACTAGGGGTGCCCAGTGGCAAATGAACTAAACGTATTAATTCCACCTCTGACAATTCATCTACTTCATTCCTGGACAACCTTTAAGGAGACAGCGATTACTTCTCTCCCACAGCAACCAGAACCACACATTTATGGCTGAACATTCACTCCTGTTCTAAAATTAGCAACTCAATATTTGCCATTTCTACAGCGACGCATATACCGCTCCGATATTTAGCTGCGGTAATTCTTTCTCAATTCGACAACTATTTCTTCCTTCCTGCGAGACTTGCAGCATAAAGGCACCCTTTATTCTGGCTGCCATTAAACCTTCTTGAAAACCTTTCGATATCTCGTTCCGATTCATTAATTTTCCTGAAAAATATAATGTGAAGGTAACCCGTACCACCTTTCCGTTATATTGGTATATAGATTTTATTTTAAAAATTTGCAATATTTTCCCTATTGTGATTTTCCCTATTGTAAGTTGACCGCCAAGTTCCATGTGGGGAAGGCCTTACCTCCAGGTTATATCTGCTTAGCAATGCTAAGTTTATCGCTTAGTGTTTGCGAATACCGAGGGAATCATGCATTTTTGTGTTGGTCACGCATTAGTCTCAATTCGTGTTATAAAATGACTTCATGTTCATAGAGCAGTTATGGAAGGTCCCATTAGGTAATGGAGAACTTCCAGAGGCAGACATTCCGAGTGGCCGGAAACCAGATGTGTATACCGGAATAACGGTCTGGCATTTTTTAGTGCCACCAGAAAGGGGATCAAAATGACAAAAAAGAAATGGAAAGGTAGCAGTTTAGAAAAAAACACAAAAACACGAAACAAAACTGAACTGATGAGTGGGGTGCAAATAATGTATGGAGTGCACCACCGAAGGTAGTGTTAGATATCGAGAAACTGATCAAGCGGACAAAAAATAACGGTGTCAGTCTTTATAGGTGATAAATGAACAAAGCGAATTATCAAATCTACAAAAGACTTGCTTTCAAAATATTTGGCCAGTCTGGGAGTAAAGATCGTAACTGTCATAGTTGGTACCTCTGATACTTTTTGGTCGTATTGTTGCCCACTTAAAGTGCCGTCGCCATCACCCAGTCAACCCTGGAATCTAAAGATCATATTAAATTAAGATTAAATGTGACGTTATAGAGAAAGGATTATTATTCTTGGTTTTGGGTTAGTGAATGAAACTAGCAGTTAAAATTAGGATGACCACCTTTCTGTGGCCTTGTATCATATTTACGTAATTTGTTTTACATTATAAATACTGAGTACATTTTATGAGTGTAATCTATTTGCAGGCTAGACTTTCTTACTTGAGATATTAAAACTACCTGGCTGCCCGGACAAGTACCTTGTGCCAACTTGAATATGTGGCTTTGGGGACAAAATTTTGATATAAAGGGCGTGTTCTTCATACATATAAGAACTGACTCGAGAAAGACACATGTTATATAGCAGAGAAAGACAACAGCGCTGATGTATAATCCACTTCTTTTATTTTACTTTTATAACCCAAAATGTACGGTCAGGTAAGAGTAAGAGAGTCAGAGACTGCTGGGATGCACACACACACACACACACACACACACACATACGGGGGCTGACGGTACGGATCTTTTATGAAACCTCTGTGCTTTTTTGCCTTTAGGTCGAAATCTCCGTGGTTATATAATATTCCAGACGTCCACGCAAATTCTAGAGGTCACATCTCCTCTCAGCTGTCACTTACACGTTACACGTAGACACTCCTCCCTCTAGGATGCCACCCACACAAATTCTTGTGGTCACACCTTCAGCCTGCCGCCTACACAATGCATATGATCACGCTTCCTTCTAGCGTGTCACTCACGCAATTTACGCGACATTTCCTCCGAATCACCTACATCTTGTCTGCTTTAGGAACAAGGTGCATTTCCTGTTTTGTTCCCAGTATCCTACTTCCTTCTTGCATGCAACCAACGCAATTTACGTGACATGTCAAAAGGGGCCTTCAAGTCAATATCAAACAAACAAACTGTGTATGTGTCAAAAAACACTTATTTTTACTTATCAGAATCTGCCCAGAGGGATCTACATCAGTTGTCACTTGATTTGCCTGCCCCCAAATCTGAACTGAAATCTATGAAGGCCGGTAAGGAAAAAGCCATTGCACAAGCCAGCGTAGAGAGCCATTCCACCCTTGCTGACAAAAACAAACTGGCACCTACTAGAACAAGAGATACGGGATCATTTAACATTCACTAACCCTTACCCTTACAAACAATGACAGGAAATCCAATGAACACTAACTTCGCCATTACTGATCGACACATCGATACATCTTCTTTACTATTGGAAGAAAAAAGTGAAACAAGATCTCGATCGATGCGTCGCACTTGGTATAATTGAACCGGTGCCAGTAGGCACTACTACGACCTGGTGCTCAAAGATGATATTTGCATCTAAAAAAGACGGCTCCCTCAGACGCACGGTGGACTTACAAAAACTGAACGCTGTCACTATGAAGGAAAACCATCATACAGTCCCTATTTAATCAGATTTCCATCGTACCGGCTCAGACTAGGAAAACAGTTCTGGGAGCATGAAACGAGTACCACAGCTTACTACTTTCTCCTGAGGCACGAGATGCCACCACATTTATCACTGAATGAAGCTGATACAGATATCTTCATGTTCCCTAAGGATTTCACGCGTCTGGAGATGTTTATACCAGTCGATTCGACGATATTACAGTGGAAGTGGTTTAGATAACTCGTCGCATAGACAAAATCTCCTTTGGGGCGATTCCGTGGAGTCCTGGTTTGGACACACAACGGAATACATAACCCACTGTAGGAAGAATAGAATTGTTTTTAGCCCCGACAAATTCCATTTTGGAGAAAATGTGGAGTTTACCGGATTTTTAATAAGGGCCGATGGTGTGAAACTCTTGAAAAAAATGACTACGGCCTCCTTCATTTTTTTACCCACACAAATATCACTGGTGACAGGTCCTGATTTGGGCTTGGGAATCCTATGTATTCTCTCAAGTGTGGGTGATGGCCATGTTCCGAGAATTGCTGCGCTCAAGAAACAGAAAGTCTTATTCGGACGAAACGCTTGACCAATCTTTTGAGGTATTTAAACAGTAATCGTGAGGAAAATTGAGAACGGAGTCAACACGTTCAAGATCAATAAACCGACATGCCTTTCAATAGATTATAGCAAAATGGGAGTCGGTTATTTTCTTTTTCAAAAGCATTGCAATTGCCCTGGTAAAGTGAACCCAAACTGTGTGAAGGGTCATTGAGAAATTATTTTGGATCTCACTTTACCTGCGATACAGAACCCCAATATACACCGGTCGAAGGTGAAGCCTTGGCTCTTGTCTATAGACTGCAATTGTATCGGATGTTCGTATTGAGATGCCCAGATTTACTGGCGACAGTGTACCATCAACCACGTTTAAATTTTCTCGGATTGAGCACTCAAGGGTATAAAGAAACCACGTCCTTCAAATCTCTGGGAACGTACTCTTATGTACAAATTTAATATTAAACTCAATGCCTCACCCGACCGCGCCTTCCGGTACACAACATGGATCTCATCAGCAGACTCGATAAAACTTCTCCAAATAACATCTTATACAACAGATGCGTTGATGGACATTCTATAAGGTAACCACAGCTGATGTAGTCGAACCAATTGACCGTGCAATCAAGGCTGCATTCACATCCACATGACCACAGATTGAGAGCAATCATATGGAATACGATCGTTGCCGCAGCAGCCGTTGATCAAGAACACCGAACTCTACAAGAATATATAAAGAAGTTGGCTTCCCCATATCATTGTGTGGAAGTATTCGAATCCATACATTCAGCGCACCAGAGTGTAAATTGTATGCTTACAAATCGCGACAACGTCTATTTTTGGTCGGGTTTAGATGCCAGGGTCCAGCTGACCAGAGCTCAATGCCAGATATGTAACTCTATCACCCCATTACAGCCTAAAGAGTCCTTGATGTGGCTGTCTAACCCTGAATTCCTTTTCCAACAAAGTGATTGAATTTTTCGACCAACACGGTACGCATATCAATAAAAAAAAAAAGTAAAGTTGACGACCGTAGTCGAGGCTGACCAGAAGGCTCCCTTTTTAATAGCTACTACAAAGAGGTGTAGGGGAGGGCACTACTCCTTTCCCTGGATTGCTCTACTTTACCCTTGATATGTATCTTATATTGCTGAGTATTAAGCAAGGAGGTATCAAGTACCATTTTTAAAGTTTTTGGTATGACGCGACCTGGGATTGAACCCAGGTCTCCGGGACCATTGGTGAACACTCTACCCACTTCCCAAGAATATAAGTCGTTTCTTAAGAATTGGGGAATACGGAAACGTATCGGCTTACTTCCAACAAAGCAATAGCCATGCAGAACTTTCCGTCAAAACAGCAAAGCGTACACTCGCAGACAATTCGGACTGCTGTGGTTGCCCGTATCATGGTCGTGCAGCCCGTGATTTGCTGACCCAATGCAAAACTCCTGTCCAGAACCTTGGCGTGTCTCCTGCTATTATGTTATACAGTCGTATTATCAAAAACTACCTCCTTGTCCAACGAGACAAATTCCAAATACAGTGGAGAGAAATTGATGAACTGAGAGGCCGCGATGACGAAAAGGCACATGCTGAACTAGTACTTTTTATAATGAATATTGTCGCCCACTTCGGAAATTACAAATTAGCAATTCTGTTCAAATCAATGAACAAAAACAGGGAAGATCACGAAAATACTTGGTGACCGGCGATATCGTGTGCAATTGAATGGAGGAAATCAAGTAACTCGATGTAATAGTCGCTTCTTCCGTAAGATCCACCCAGTTATTGACGACCCACATCATTTTATCCAGAAAGCGAGCGCCTTGACCTCATGGCACCCTGATTTACTGCTGATTCGAGATAGCAACATCAAGGCCAGAAACGTATGATACCGCTGCAGGTTCTAGGGTCCTGCTAAGTGACCCAGTGATTCTCTACGGTGATCGACACCCAACATCACCCAACATAAACCATATACCTCGAGTAAGGAACCAGAAAAAATGGAAACTGACGACACCACAGATTCAATAGGCTCAACACAAAATAATATTGTATAATATTGATATTAGGCGACATCAGCCACAATTCAACGATCACGTTGAAACATGGGAGCACCTCGAACTCTATCCCTACACAAATGCCTGGACAATCGCATATATATTCTGGGGCAAACCTTCAACTGACCTTTTTTTATCATGCCAAGTAATTTTTCGCATCTTACAACTAAAATAGAGTACAAAGGAAACAAACAGTTGGAAACAGGCTAATGAACTTTAATTTTTTTTTTCTTTTAAAAAAACTGCTTTGAATTAAAAATAAAAATTAAAAACAGGAAAACTGGGTTCCATACGTGGTGCATTCAATAAGTTTCCAAACTTTTTTTGTACAGGCATTTAAAATTGTCGTAGAGTCTTGAAAATTCACTATGTTATTGCTATACATCTTATGAGATGACTGACCAATTTTTATGATTTCAGGTTCAAATGAATAGCTACAGCAGCAATTGGAATACAACCTACTAAAGCCTGATTGTCACAGCTGGTGAATTTCAAAAATGCAATCTGGACGTGAGGACACTTTAAAAGAACGATATGTAATAAAATTCTGTTTTAAACTTGGAAAAAATGCCACAGAAACGTATGGAATGCTTTTGGAGCATCTTGCTTGAATCGAGCATCAGTTTTTGAGTGGCATAAGAGATTCAAGGAAGTCTGTGAGGAATGATGAGAGGTGTGGGAGGTGTAAGGATGTCAGTACACCAGAGTTGATTGGCCAAAGGGTTAGGGTTACTATGTTGAGGTTTTAAGGGAGTTCAGCAAGAGATTCTGTCGGAAGGGGCCAGCACTCTTCAAATCGGGTCAGTGGCATTTCCAACAGGACAATACACCAGTCCACAACTCCATCCTAGTCACAGACTATTTGACCAAGATGGGCATCAAGACAGTTCCTCAGCCTCCCTATAGTCCAGGCCTTGCTCCCAGTGACTTTCGGTTATTCCCTAAGCTCAGACGTTGTCGTTATGAGACAATTGAGGAGATGAAAGAGGCTGTGACGAAGGTCATTGACACGCTCACACAAGAGGACTTCGATGGGGCCTTCCAGAAGTTGTTGGAACAGTACAAGTGCATTGCAGCTGGTGGAGATTACATCGAAGGGGGCTTGAGTTTCATGTGTTTACTATCAATAAAAGTGCCCATACGAAAAAAGTCTGGAAACCTGTCCACAAATACAACACAAATTTATAAAAACAACGCGAAGAAATGATTTCTTGTAGACTAGAGGAAAATCATATTGAAATGATTATACATTTTTATACATATTAGCATTTGTATTTTACAAACTTATTTTTTGTGGTTTGTTGTGTGATGATTGTAAGAAACTACAAGTTCCAAATTTCAAAAGTTCGTCAATGTTTTGTTCAGGAGTTAATATAACGTGTGTGTATGTGCGCGTGTGTGAATGTGTATATGTGTGGGTGAAGATATGTAAAGTCTGATTGAGGCTTTAGGTTTGGTCGGGTTTTATGGCATATCAACCATTGTAGGTTATTTAATTCCAAATCCTATTAATACATAAATATTAAATATACATGATTTGAAAACACATTTTGTTGATAACATTTTTAAGCGAGCCTGAGCTCATTTTTTTGGCACACAGTTAAATTGTTTCAAGTATTTCTAATACAAATAATTCTATTTATTACCAATTATTTACCTGCACTGAGTTGAATGACCTCAAATATTGATATAATAATCACAATTTAACTAGTCATTTGTTTGCACATAGTTTGTAGGTAATTTCTTTTTCAAACGAGTAAGAACTAATTTGTTTGCACAATAGTATTGCTATTGTTTCTGCACAGTTAAATAATTACAATTATTGCTATCTAACTCTAATAATTCTATCTGATATTATTCACTTGTTTGTGCACAGTGAAGTAGTTACAAGTTTTGCTATTTAACCTTAATTATTCTATTCAACACTCTTCATTCATTTGCACACAGTCAAATGTTTTCGAGTATTACAATGATATACCAATAATTCAGTTTAGGTACACAGTTAAAGAGTTTCAAGTATTGCTATTTGAAACTAATAATTCTATTCAACATTACACATTTGTTTGCACACAAATAAATAGTTCCAACTATTCCAACGTATCACTAACAATTCAATTAAACATCAGTCATTTGTCTAAACACAGTTAAATGATCAAACAGTTTTATTTCTAACAATTCAATTTAGTACCAGCTATTTGTTGACACAGTTAATTATCAAACAGTTCTATTTAACCAATAGATAGAACCCTATCAAGTGCTATCACTTCGAATCAGGGTGGACCTGGGAGCAATGGCAATGAAGAGGAACTCCACATTCCCCAAAACTCTAAGACTGGAGCCCCGCCACAAGATAGTTTTGTGTCATATCTAGGAGACTCGTTAGGGGAGGGTCTTATCTTTCTGCAGAGATGCAGTCGGCATATTCTACAGCCTCAGCTAACTGGACTGCTGATTGAAGTGGTTCCAAAAGAAAACAAACTGACAAGAAAATGATGAGACTTACTTTCGCCATGACAATGAAATTTGTTTTTTGGGATGTGTGGACTCACCTACCAGTGTGTGTCGTCGTTACTAGAGAGGCGTCTTGTCAAACATTTTCGTGTCCGGTCAAGTGTGTCAGTTGCCACCAAAAGCATGAATAAACAGATCTCCTGATTACGTGACCCACTCTAAATAAAAGTTTTTTTAAGTGGTAAGTTCATTTGAAGTTCTACTGTGCGGATTCCAGAAACCACTTATTTAATTTTAGATCCTATTTTTTTACTGATTTGTTCAAAAGATTTTATTTTTGTGATTCTGATCCGCTTTGTGCGTGGGCGTTTTTTTTACTTATTTGAGCTTCACCTTTTGGTTGTAAAATATAGGATTTTATATACTATAATCCCTAAAGTATTCAAAATATTTTTAATCATTACAATATACATTTATGAGGACTCATAACGATGCCAGGTACAAAAGGGATTTTGTTTTTGCTTTCAGCAGCAGAAATTGTTGATTTTAAAATGAAAATAAAAAATTAAATAGATATTGTCGGGAGAAAATTCCAAAAATATCAATTTCAGTTCGTGATATAAATTCTAAAACAAAGGATTCCAGAAAAAAGGGAAAAAATTATAATTATTTTATCTAGAAAAAAAAAAAAAATTGTCATTGTTTAATTTTTATAAAGTTAATGTTATTGAAAATATTTAAAATTTACCATGAAACCTACTTATAAAGTTTAAAAAAACATTAACCAAAATTATTTATTATTGGGAGTTATGGTGTTGTCGAGTCTAAAATTTTTTGGCCTGGGATATTTTGGCCAGCTATTTTTTCAAGATCGGCTGTTTTGGCCAATAAAAGGCCTTTTTATTGAATAAAACGTTAACTGGACCTCTAGCTAATTTATTGACAGTTATTGATGGGTTTTTTTTCAGCAATCTTAAGTTAGATAAGGTCCCAAAAACATTAAGAACATCTTTTCCTCGATAACAATATTTTTATTTCATTATTTATTCATAGAAAACTTTTTAAAAGTATTTTTATGGAAAATAATTTTATTTCCAGTTAAGGGCTTAGCACATTATGAAAGATATAAGTGGAAGATTAATTTTTATAAAAAAAAAACAACGAACCCTTTCACGGAAAATAAAACAGCACTTAGAAAAAAAGAAAGGCAAAAATAAAAAGACAAATGTGCCTCGAAGGTACAACTATGAACTACTTATTACCAAGTAAATAAAAAAAGGAGTTACAAAGCTTTGAAAAAAAACACTAGTTACTAAAATTAATTGCTATCTTAGCGACCAGTCAAAAAACTAAATCAAGTTACAATGATATAAATTGTTTCGAAAAAAACACTGAGTCACTCATGAATTACAAGGAACTGATATGCCTTCAACGAACAAAGGAGCAGATACTTACAACTCAAAAAAGGGGTGTTGTATAAATGGAAAAAAAGATGTGGAAGAGTCTCTTAGGCAAAAAACATCTCTTGAGGAAACCTGTCCACTTTCCGTCAAGAATACAGCGAATAATGCAGACACATGGGGTGTTCATTCAACAATTCTTTCAGCAATTGTATAGGACAGCAAATTCAAATGGCCACCATCGTAGTTAAGGCCGAGACAGCACAAATCTCTGATATAGGCAACAGTACATTTCGCCAGGAAGAATACAGCACAGTAGAGCAGTTCTGGAACACCTCGTGGACAAAGTCAAGACAGCACAAATTCACAGATATAGGCAACAGCATATTTCGTTAGGAAAGATGCAGGATAGCAACAACATTTTCTGAGGGATCCACTTCCTATTCACAATTGTCCCTTGACTGTAGGGAACAACAAGGTTAAAAAACCAGCACATCCTGCGAAAACTCACAGGACAACTAACTTAATGTCTTGACTGCCTTGTGGCTTCAGTTGAAAGGCCTATTCTATGAACAGGTGGTGTCAGTTCCAAAAAATCCCGTCATTTCCTTCCGGCGGTGACAACCATAAAAATCCCTTTCAAGAAGATGTTCCTATTACAATAAAATAATTCTAACACTGTGTACTGTTGTACTTAAACCGTTCTAAAGATATTTTTCACAGATTTGGTCAAATTTAAAAAAAAACCAAAATATTGTAAAAAAAACTGCATAAGTTTTTCATCTTTAGTAATCGATTATATTAAGTTTGATTTTTTTTTTCTTTTTTTAGATCTACTCTTCCGAAGTAGGGAGCCCAACTCCGACAAGAAAACCTAGTGTCCCTTATCAATGAGACATCGTTAATCTCGAGCCCTACATAAAGCACTGCTGAAACCTGCCTTCCACAGGCCCCAAGAAAATTTGACCTTCACTCGGTTGGGGACTGTGCGCGTCGGCATTGAGTAGTATTGAAAAAAGATTACACAAACGTGTCACATGGTAGAATTATTCAGATGTTAATCCATGAACAAGCAGTGTATGAAAACGATGTATAATGGAAAAAGGGTTTCTTGATAAATGGGAATAATAAAGTTATGTGGCTTTACCGTTACAATGTCTCCACTGTTCAAAGAACTGAGGCAAAAAGATGTCGGGAAGGAGTTTCTAAACTGTCATGTGTTGCGGGATTGTCGGTGTAGTCGATCCTAAAAATATCCGAATCAAGTGACAACGGCTCAAGAATAACAAAGACGTGAAGGTGAGGTCTAAAGAGCCAAATTTTATTTTTGCTATACAATAAAGATAAGATTTTAAAAGGTTCGAAATATCCAGCCAAATTATCTAAATAGTTGGCTAGTTGAGAGTAACTAGACTCTGCCGAGGTATGCTGGATATGTAGGGTTGATCATATAGAATTTATACTCCCATATTTTTAGAACAGTCAGCGAAGAACAAGTTGAGTGGAAAATTCTAGATCCCAAACTGACTTGTAAAAAACTTGTTCCCGAAACGTGCTAAAATAAATTAAGTAGTTTCAGGAACCTGGTTGGACAGAATAGTTATGTGCTGGTGTCTTCTACTAAGTCCGCGCGTTTGGAATCCCAAAAGAACTTGTCCCGTGCAAAAATAAATCTTGCGTTTGGAGCCGGTCACTTGAGTAGGAAACCTATATATTTCAGACTTTCGAAAACTTCATCTTTTGCTCTTTCGGTCTCTCACTCTCAGCTCTCCTAGCAAGTCACAGCTCGAGACAACGTGACTGCAACACACAGCCAAAAATGGGAGAATATACAGTCAGCGAAAATATGTTCATAGCTATATCGAAATTAGTATATTTACCATTCATTTATATACTAAACTTCTCTTGAACGTCAATATCACTTCCTACGTACAGACACACACACTCTGCCAGCAAGCAGACACATACGAGGATCATTAAATAAGTTTCCAGACTTTTTTCGTATGGGCACTTTTATTGATAGTAAGCACATGAAACTCTAGCTCCCTTCGATGTAATCTCCACCAGCTGCAATGCACTTGTTGTACTGTTCCAACAACTTCTGGAAAGCCCCATCGAAGTCCTCTTGTGTGAGCGTGTCAATGACCTTCGTCACAGCCTCTTTCATCTCCTCAATTGTCTCATAACGACAACCTCTGAGCTTAGGGAATAACCGAAAGTCACTGGGAGCAAGGTCTGGACTATAGGGAGGCTGAGGAACTGTCTTGATGCCCATCTTGGTCAAATAGTCTGTGACAAGGATGGAGTTGTGGACTGGTGTATTGTCCTGGTGGAAATGCCACTGACCCGATTTGAAGAGTGCTGGCCCCTTCCGACAGAATCTCTTGCTGAACTCCCTTAAAACCTCAACATAGTAACCCTAACCCTAACCCTTTGGCCAATCAACTCTGGTGTATTGACTTCCTTACACCTCCCACGCCTCTCATCATCCCTCACAGACTCCCTGCCTTCCTTGAATCTCTTATGCCACTCAAAAATTGATGCTCGATTCATGCAAGATGGTCGAAAAGCAGTCTGAAGCATTCCATATATTTCCATATATGTGACAAAGATCAAGTTGTGGACTGGTGTATTGTCCTGGTGGAAATGCCACTGACCCGATTTGAAGAGTGCTGGCCTCTTCCGACAGAATCTCTTGCTGAAC
This sequence comes from Sepioteuthis lessoniana, assembly GCA_963585895.1. NCBI lineage: Eukaryota > Metazoa > Mollusca > Cephalopoda > Myopsida > Loliginidae > Sepioteuthis > Sepioteuthis lessoniana. The sequence continues at coordinate 55,084,607 of OY757917.1, forward strand.
TCCCTTAAAACCTCAACATAGTAACCTTAACCCTTTGGCCAATCAACTCTGGTGTACTGACATCCTTACACCTCTCATCATTCCTCACAGACTTCCTTGAATCTCTTATGCCACTCAAAAACTGATGCTCGATTCATGCAAGATGCTCCAAAAGCAGCAGTCTGAAGCATTCCATACGTTTCTGTGGCATTTTTTCCAAGTTTAAAACAGAATTTTATTACATATCGTTCTTCTAAAGTGTCCTCACTTCCAGATTGCATTTTTGAAATTCACCAGCTGTGACAATCAGGCTTTAGTAGGTTGTATTCCAATTGCTGATGTAGCTGTTCATTTGAACCTGAAATCATAAAAATTGGTCAGTCATCTCATAAGATGTATAGCAATAACATACTGAATTTTCCAGAGTCTACGACAATTTTAAATGCCTGTACAAAAAAGTCTGGAAACTTATAGAATACACCATGTACTTCACTGCTAGGTATTTTTTAGTTCTCAAGCGCACACACATACACACACACACACACGTGTGTGTGTGTGTGTGTGTGTGTAAGTAGGAACTGTTCACTTTTTTACTCATTTTGTCTTGACGGCAAACACACATACACACAGATATATTCGAACAACACACATTTCCATTCGCATAACATTTGTAGATACCAACACACACAGATATAGATAACAAACATATTCGCATATTGCTACTTTGTATCAACTTTTCCTGATTAGTTTTGTTTTATAAAAAAATGTTTAACATTCTCGTTGTTGTTAAATTTATTTTGCCTGCATTGTTCATATTCTTTGTATTGTAAATTGTGGAAACGACACTCGGAGTTTTGTTTTTAACAAAACCCCGAGAACAAACCCATCACTCCACAAGTAGTGACCACCAACATTTCATCCACATCAATCAACAAATAAAAAGCTGGTCGGACAGGTCGTCAGTTTCGGTGTGAAATAAACTTTACTGTCAGCGATCAATTGGACGTTGACAGTATGTCTAGTTGCATGCTTGAACTAGGTTGCTAATTGGTTGAATGCTCGGTTATGCGGCCGAGGTAATAAGTCGCAGCTAGATCTCCTGTAGTCGACCCAATGGTTAGGTTGCTGCCGCAAGCTTGTGGTTGATCTGTAGTTAGCTTGGGGCTGAGTCAACAGTTGCTGCGAGCGGGCCGAAGTAGTCGACCTAGTCTGTGTCTGCTGCGAGCGGGCTGGTTGTCGGCCTTTAGTTTGGCTTGAGGTCCAAGGAAAAATCTACTCCGGAGTATTGTAAATGTAAAAAGTAAAGTTAGCGACCTTAGTCGAGAGTGACCCGAAGGTTCCCTTTTCAATAGCTACCACACTGGTATAGGGGAAGGCGCTACTCCTTTCACTGGATTGCTCCACTTTACCCTTGATCCTTACCTTATAATGCTAAGTGTTAAGCAAGGAGGGATCAAGTACCATTTTTTGAGTCTTTGGTATGACTCGACCTGGGATTGAACTCCGGTCTCCCGGGCTGAAACCAAGCCGGAACGTCTGGAACAGATACTGCACCTTGATCTTCTTTGTCCAGGTCGGACAGGTCATCTCGAAAGGCAATTTCCAATAATGACTGAATTTCGCTTGCTGATTACATGTTGAAACAGCGTAGCAACAGCCGCCTAACTTTTGGGTACTTCTGGTTTTGAGAGAAAAGTAGCTTTCAGTTAAGTCACATCTAACAGCCTACGTGCCCCTATCGGCATGTAAATCATTTCAGAGAGATGATTATTGTATCTCTACAAGATTATTAATGTAATACAATAGACTTTTGTAAATGGGGAATCTTTTTATCTGAGCAATGTTACTTCTAGTTATTCATGTAAGCATAAAAAACTGCGCTTTATGTATGGTTTGACCTCATAATTTCTCGGCCTATGAATTGGTTTTAAAAATTCGACTGACACATAAATACATACGGCAATCTTGGGGATTTTTAGTCGATAACAAAAAGAGTGCTTTCTAAGCGAGGAAAAATAGCTAATCAAAACTACACGTAAATTTATATGCTCAAGTAGATATAGTACTTGGCTTTGCCTTCGCACGATCAATATGTTTGTCTCCTCATCATCAATACTAAAGTTAATTGGGAATATTTCGACAGTGATTGATTTTCTCGTCTATCCGGGCTGTTACAAATATCATAAAAACATCGAAAATCCTCACTTTTCTAACTTTTTTATTCATATAAGTGATTGAACGTTAATATTTATATGTGATTGTTCGATACCAATATTGTTATTTCCTATTGGCTGGTAAATATTGTTATAGCAAAATTTTTGTAGGCACATCCTAGTCGCCTATTGTTGATATACAGCATTTGTCCATGGGTCGACAACAGTTATATGAATATCTATTATACTAGTAGCTGTATTATATATACACATTATCAGTTGTTGTTTCCAGCATTGTTCCGTTTTGAATGGTATGAGTGTAATAATATTGTACTTCTAAATGCAAGGTGTGATATTAAAAAAAAAAAAAAAAGAATCGAGACTGAACTTTTAGGGAGATCAATGAATTAATAAAGTTTGATTTTTTTTAAAAATTAGACAAATAATAGAATAGAAAAATAAAACAAAGCAAAGTAAAAATATCCCACAATTCCACTTCCACCGAAAGTTTAACTTTCAACGCTAAAAAAGGAAACATCCTTTACACGCCTTTCAAACTCACTAGATAACACGTGCATTTTGCAGCTCCCCGAAGCAGGCAAGCCATATTCCATAAATTTTATAATAATAATAATAATTCATGAACTTAATGAAAAACATTCCACAAGAGAAGCCTATACCTTCAAATGTAAAAACATTTTAGATTTAAAATTTGAATAAAGGTGTATGCACAGCTGAGTGACTGATGATCTCCAGACGCCTATAATGTATCTACACAAGCCAGTGTCAATTTTTAAAAACATTATTAAGCTTGTCTCAATACATTTTGAACAGTAGATTTTGGCAAAATACAGGATTGTGCAAGTGCAATACTCATACCTAGCTCAGTGCGACTGTTTTCTAAACTTTCTTCTCAAGAGTAAGAAATTTGAGGACGTGGAGTTCATTAAAAAGAATATGACAACTCAACTTCATATCAATCAAAAGAGAAGTTCCAAAGATGCTTTGATTAATGGAATGCTCGCGAGAATATCAAAGTTTCATTCATTTTTCTATTCTTCCTTGGTAAATAAAGTTTCAGTATGAATACTTTTTAACACATCTTGTATTTGTTTGATGAATTGTTAATACTACTCTGAGTAGTCCCACTTTCATTATGTAAAGCAGTGTTGACAATGCTAAAATAAATGTACTATAACAGTGGATTGATCATCTGATTGTTTACAACTCTGAACGAATATCACATAGAAAAGCAGAAATTGACTTACCATGACCAGAAAATCTGGCAAACACTACGTGCAACATATGGAACCACTGGAAAGCCATTTCGACCTTATTAGGTCTCATCAACAGCGTATACTGTGATCCCTCCCACTGGAGATCGAACCAGCGACCACAGAATGAAAAACCAAAACTGCCACTGAGCTACTGGTCCATATCGCACACACCTGATGCCAAATTAACTAGTCATGGTAATTGCTCAGCCAATTAACCTGAATGTGTCTTGTAAGCTACATCCGTACTCTTTACAGCGGACATGGTCACCTCCAGGGTTACATCTTCCCAAGAGGATTTGAGATACACATCCACATAGTCATAACCTCATGAGCAAGGAGATAGATGTATATTTTTTTTATAATAGAGAAATTATAAAGTGAATTACCATGACCAGAAAATCCAGCAAACACTGCATGCTAGATACAGAACCACTGAACAGCTGTTTTGTCCTTATTAGGTCTCATCAGTAGACCAGTAGCTCTGTGGTAGAGTTTCAGCTCTACATTCTGTGGTTGCTAGTTTGATCTCTAGTTGGGGATATCATGGTGTACACAGGTAATGAGACCTAATAAGGTTAAAACAGCTGTCCAGTGGTTCCATATGTTGCACACAGTGTTTGCTGGATTTTGTGGTTATGGTAATTCAATTTCAATTTAATTCAAATGGTAATTCAATTTGAATTCAATTTCAATTTATGATTCCTCGATTAAAAAAAAAAAAAAAAAAAAGCAGAAAATTCAGTGTTTTAGCGCTCTTGGGGCCACAAACCTTCACCATGGACTGAACTCTGTGTCGCTTTCTTCGAAAACAAAGCTTGACGTGTGGTAAGGTAAACAAAACATATTTTCCTGAGGATCTTAAATGGACAACAGAAATGATATTCACATTTTTTAAAGTTCAGCTTATTCTCCCTTGTGTTTCTTTTGCATGTATAAAAGGGAGTGTATGATATTTTCTATGTTTGCTTAATTGTTTATGCAAATAAAAATGTTATTTTGTTAATTCACCTTGCATCATTGTGTATTGAATCATATCATTTGTTCAGAAAAGCCAACACTTCGCTGTCATAAAAAGTAAACATATATACGTCTCCTAATTTAAAAAAATTTCCTTACATTGGCAAATTTTAGATCTTTTCTAAGAAATCTTAATGCCTATTTTATTTTAAACAAAAATAAAAGGAGCTGAGGATGACTGGTCAATATTTTTGATCAGTTTGATCTAAATCTTTTGAGATTTATTTTCATAGCACAAAAGCTGGTTTTCTTAGCACTCAATCATCCAACATCAGTTCTCATCTATGCACATCCACATTTTCAACAATCATGTTCTGAAAATCTCAGTGAACTGTCCTAAGTTTATTTAGGTAGGTCTCTTGCATTTATTGGCTGGTTCTTTGGCCAGTCAGCAGTGGCTGGTCAGGAAAAAAGCGCGACCCATAGCACACCACCCATCTCCCTTTCGGTTTCAGGCACATCTATCTTGTCTTTTATGACAAAAAAAAAAAAAATATGAATGCCACCCTCTCTTCGACTTATAAAACTATGGTGAAGAGTTACATTACATGTTAATAATGCAGAAAGCTAAAGGTTCTCTCGACAAGTTGCAATTATATCAGGTACATTTTATTAGATAATATGAAAATAGATGAATAAAGATTAAATAAGTCATATAATGATGACATCAACTGATTTAGTAAATGTGGTTTTTATGGTAGAAAATACATGTCAAGGTCATCTGAATAAACATCCTTGTAAACAGGGATGTTTATATTTAAAAAGAATTTCAAAACTTTGAATTAGAGTTTTAAATATAAATATATCCTGAGGCTATTTTGAACAACACTGTGGAGCTACACGGTAATTGATTGGCCAATTACCAGTCCACCATGCATTCCTGCCAATTCTCAGAAATCCCCTTTTCTTAACAGGGAGGGTATAAAAGATGAGTGAAATTAACCCTCACCAGTGAACAGACAGAGACTCACCAATAAGAGAGTGACTTTTCACAAGATACACCCACCGTTTCCAGTCCGCCTGAGCTGTTGAAATAGGACATAACATACTGACACAAACGTGCGTGTGTGCAAGTATACATGGCCTTTCTTCTACCATGACCACATCACTCTAATAATTACAAAGAAAGAGAGAATAAAAACATTATTTTCAATAACTAAAGGGTTGAACTTAGGAAATATATTTCTCATTATTAAAATGTTAATACTTATCTTCTTTGTCTCTGCTCATTATTTTCTTTTGTTTGTGTATTGCTTTATAAATGCTGACAGGAAAAATTGTGCAGTCAGGAAGAGAACATTTTTTAACCCAAAACATGTCAACAAAACAAGCAAAAATTTCCTCCAAGACAATTTTATGAATGAATAAATAAATAAAAATTATAAGTACAGCACAGATGAATGGCAAAGTAAAATGGAAATTTTTTTTTTTTTTAAAACAAAGAATACTTGATTTTTCTTTTAATTACAAGACCATTAAATACATTGATATTTTTCTACTAACCATGAATTTGTCAACAGTAAAACTAGCATTTGAGGCTGGAAATATTGGAGTGGAAAATATTTATACATGTTTTGAAAATGAAATTTACTGCTGAAAATTTGATTTCATAAGGGAAACTGTAAATATTTATGTACTCATTTTGAAAATAAAATTATTTAAAGTCAGAAAATTGCTTGGAAATATTTTTTGGTGCTAGAAACATTGGAGGTAAAAATAGGATTTCTTAAGCCGGAAATGTCATTTCTGATTTAGAGCTGAAAATATAGTTTTTTTTAAGCCAGAAATATATTTTAATTTGAGCTAGAAATAGAATTTGTTTTTCAAGCAAGAAATTCAATTTCTAGATAAATGGAGGAATCATAGATTTGATAAAGAAATTTGATCAGACAACAACATACTTAATTTCTGTATGGATGCTTGTTTGAAGAATTAGTATCATTTCATCCTCCAAAGATGACAACCTGTAATTTCAAGTGTCAAAATTACATAAGAATTATTTCAACAGATATGTGATTTCTAAGGTGATTTACAATTGCCAACTTTTTTTAGTCTGTTTTAATTTACATATCACACTAAAGGACACAACCTTTGGATAACAGTCAAAAACTCTCAGCCTATATGAAATTTTTTCAGATATTCAAGAAAGAATAAAAAAAGAAAGAAAAGCAAAATAGGAAATGATTTGAAATGTTTCAAATTTTTATTTGAAAAATAAAATACTTTTACAAAATTTTCCATAAAATTTGACATTTAGTTTCGTTTCTTTTGCTTAAAAATTATTTCAACTCTACATACACACTAATAAACATATATACTAACAGACACATACACAAAGGAGCAGATGTGAAAGTGATGTCAGAGTTGCCTCTGGAAAATCTTACAACAAATTTAGCCTAGTAAAGTTTGGAGCAGCAACGAATTTGTTATGTATCATATACACAAAGGATATATTTCAAGTAAAAAAATATACGGAATAAAACAGGATAAAAACTCATGACTCGGAGTTTTACAATTTCAATCCACAGGTGAGCTAGTATTCTTTTTTCAACTGAACAAATGTACTCTTCTTTCATATTCTTCTTGAGTCACATGTCAGATAGGTTAAATACTAGCTCACCAAGGGATCAAAATTATGAAAGTTATGAGTTTTACACTTGAAATATATTGTGAAATTGCTCAACATTTTCATATACTGTATTAAAATTGCATTAAAAATGCTTTTAGCAGTAAATTTTATCATATATATATCCCCAGACACACACACAGTTTGCAAACTTGCCATGAACAAAGTGAGAAGAGCATTATTAGTGAGTTAATTTCCTCATTAAGAGCTCCACACTTCTGACCTTATGCCATATTTAAGCTTAGTAAATAACTGTATACACACACTGGCCGCCTTGCTTGGTTAATGTTTAGCAAACTAGGCAAGCTGACCATTGTTAGTAACATCAATTCTTACAGAGACTCATACTTCTCACCTAGTGCCAAACTAAGCTAAACTTAGTAAATGACACACACACATAAAGTGAATGCCTGACTTTTTAAAGAGTGACTGTATTTATATCACATGGTTCACTATGATATTTTTTTTTTCCTTTTAATTTCTTTAATTCTTCCTTTTAATGTCCTACTCACAATAATTTTCAATTTATATAACTTGAATGAATGGACTCATTAGGGTTACTTGTTGATGTATTTTTAGAAAATGATATTAAATGATTTTTCATTTTTTTAAAAATCTTTTAAAGGATGGACAGTGCCTGGGTGTAAAACTTGGTGGTCTTATTGGCTCAGCAACATACAAAAAAGAATAGACTAAAGCTATACAAAGTAAAAGCTTTTCAACTATGCAACCAAAGACATTGACTGGAGGCATGTGATGCTAAATTACCACTAATTTAAAATTAAGAAAATTTTTAGCAACTGACTTGTTAGTGATATCTAATATCTAATAATTAGCAACAATACCTATAATGAGAAATCAAGTATTATTCCTTAAAGTTCTTCAACTGAAAGTTTGTGCTAAAGAATATAACTTTGATCCAGGAAATAATTACTCAAAATGTGGATATTTGCTAGATGAATTAGCATGCCAAATATTTGATCACTTTTCAGACTAGTTTCCCCTAAAATATTAAAAGATCACTTTTTTTTATATAGCAGGCTATGTTACACAAAAATATTGTCCCAGAGAGGAGAAACTATTTAATGATACAGCTTTTTACCATTAAAAATAATTTTTTTTGAAAGGGGGAGATCATAGAGATTTAAAAATTCCACTGAATACAATGGTACAATGTATTTCAAGATACCTAATATTGTCAAATCAAAAAGTGGAATTTCTTTAACAAATATCTTAATGTAATTTCTCAAATGCATACTTTCAATATGAAAAGAGTGCAATTAGAATGCAGATGTCAGAAATTACTATGATTTAAGGCCTCCTATTTATGTTTTTAACAAAACAGTCAAATCTATCAATATGATAGGATTATTTATGAATCGATAAATTGTAAATATATAGTAAGTAAAGTTGGCAACCTTAGTCAAGGGTGACCTGAAGGCTCCCTTTTCAATAGCTACTACACCAAGGTGTAGGGGAGGTAGCTACTCCATTAGATTGCTCCACTTTACCCTTGATCCTTACCTTTTAGTGCTGAGTGCTAAGCAAGGCGGCACCAAGTACCATTTTTTGAGTCTTTGGTATGACTTGGCCTGGGATTGAACCCTGGTCTCCCAGACCATTGGCAAGCACTCTACTCATTAAACCAATGGACCGGTTAAATGTGTGTATAGGAAGAAAGAAAAAAAAAATTCTAAATAGTTAGAGACTAACTTTTGGCATAACAACAAGAGTCTCTGAATATACCTAGGTTCCCATCACATTTTTAGACTAAAGTTTAAAACATGCACCATTATAACATCCTTTCTATGAAACTCTTTTATCAGGATAGAATGCTAATTACTGGAAAGGAATTAGTTAAAGTAACTTACCGTTATTATAGAGATAATATGCTAAGCATAATGATGTTCCTTAGAAATAACCAATTTGTTGTCATAGTTGTTATTAATATTTAGCTGGTACCATGTAGCACCAGGATAAAAGGCAAAAAAAAAAAGAGGATTGTGTGACAATTTTCCAAGTAGTGAAAGTATGTATTTCCAACCAGCTTTGAAAAATCTAGATTCAAGATCATGGTTTTTACCTGGGGTGGAACACCAACTTCTAGAGCCTGTGAGGGATATGCAACTTTTCCAATCATCAAACAACTGCCGTTATTGTTACTGATTCACAAAAACAGGTCCATAGGAAGAATCTTATCAAGTAGTAATCTGCTGTAGACATGCCAAGTTCTGATCAATAACTTCCAGTTTCCAAAGATCTTCTGACTCAATAATACTGGCTAAGTCTTGAAGTTTGATGGCACGGACAGTAGGGACAGGATTGGTTTTGACCAATTCTCCAATCACCATTCCATACTGATCTGCAAAGACAAAACAGAATTTAAAAATAAAAAAACAGAGAACCTGTAAATTTTTTCTTGTTTATATTTGTAGTATTAATATACCTGTTCATATCTATCTAGTCACTTATCAACATGCAGTCTGTCTAGAACAGAACTTCTATAACCTTTTACTTGATGTACTCTTTGCAACCAAATTTAATTTCCATTCATCCACAAATAAACTAATAGAATATTGCCAACATTTTTTCCTAATTGCAGTAAATGCTATGATCAGAGGGGTTGATTTTTTAATGTTTTCAGTTTCAAGATTTAAATTTTTACAAAAATGAAATACTGAATCATATAATAATAATACTCACACTAACAAATGCCAGGCAATACTGAAACTGAGTTAACATGAGAAGATTTGGATCCCTTTGATCAGAATGATATTTTTTGTTAATAATTTGATTTTAATTTTATTCATTAAAAATCTGTTACCATAGACAAGAATTAAAATTTCAGGTACTATTTAAAATTCACTTTTTCATTATTTTTTTTCAAATCTATCTTTCATTTGTATTATTAAATAGCCTTTTTTCTAAAGACATCTCATAACCTATTATAAAAAGGGATATTTTAGAAATCAGTATGTTTATAAAATAACACTTAAAACATTATTGTTTTAAAATGTTTTTTGCCATGAAAATATGACTATATGCATTTTTAAGAGCACAGATAAGACCAGGATCTTTTTGGTCAGAGCCAAATCATTTGTTCATTTAAATATCCCATATGTTAGGAACAGGTCATATGTGAATGACACACCATTAGTGGTCATCATACCCAATCCAGCATTCTGCTAGAAGTAAAATATCTGACAAATAGTCTACAAGATCCAGCAATTTTTGTTCTCCTCAAAGGATTTGTAAATGCAAACAAATAAATTTACCCCCTGTGAACCCCTATGCTTTTATTCACCAAATTTTTTATTCACCCCCAGAGGTCTATATGGACCACTTTGAGAAACCCTGGTTTACAAAGTAATGAGATAATGTAAAAAAATTGTATATCAACAAATCAACTTTATCTCCTTCAAAATAATTCCATTGGAAAGCTACACACAAAATAGACACTTTTCTGGCCCCTGGAAATAGTACTGGAAGTCCTCAACTGACAACACAGTTTATTGAAGTGCTCAAGTTCCTAAATGATAACCAGAGAGCTGGATTTTGACTTTTTAAAATAGGACAGTCACAATGGTTTAAAAAAGAAGAGTAATGAGGCAATGGAATATCTCTTTTGACCATAAAATTGTTCACAGAGTGAAGTTCTTTGGAAGAAATTTTCCCAGGTCCTTACTCAAAATGTTATAAAGAATCTGCCAATTCAAATTCATTACTGATCATACATCCAGTCAAACATTTGATACGAGTCACATTTTCCTCAATGAACTGCCCTGTTAGTGAGACTTACAATACACCGACTGTATCCTCTGCAAAAGCATAAAATAATCCCAGATGGGTTGACATGCCATTAAAATCAATCACTCACTTCATGAAGTGACTGGTAAACCAGAACCAAGTTTATCTTCTACAGACTCTCAGCTATCCCAAAATGCCTTGTGCCACCTAAAAACTTCAACTCGGGACATAACTGAATTACAATGAGCCTGTTTATCCTTATGTCCCATTTGGGTAACAATCTAAACCAAATATCCTAATAATAAACCAAAATTCCTCAGCTGAATATGAAGGCAAGAGGCAATTGGACTGAATCTTTTCAAACATGTTCAAGATCAATACAGATTTTAATCAGGGCTGCTAACCTGAAAAATGAAAAAAATCAGTCTCATTAGATTCTAGACAGAACTTGTAAATCTGTTCATACTTCTCTAATTATATAGTCTAGATACACCTGTTCATATCTATTTAGCAACAAAATGACCATTTTCTCTATTGCCATTTTACAAAAATTGGAATTTATCTCTTTTCTAATGAAAGCCTAAGGTGGGTCAGCTAAAACATTGTGATAACAGAATTAAAAACACTAAAAAGAAGTTCAGTTGCCTGAACAAAACTTGGAATGTTAACTCTTTTCAAAGTGACAGATAAGATTTACAAACTTTATTTGGAAATTTACTTACCTTTGTTTAATTGGACACATTGTGAAGGAAGTTTATTACAATGGATGACTTGGACTTCTCCAGTTCCATCATTTAAGTTTAGAGAACTGCCATCGGGAGATACCTAAAGAAAAGAAAATACAAAAAGTTGGAGTATACAAAGGAAAATGTTAAGATAACAAATTTTTAATGAAATTTGTTATCTTAACATTTTCATCAAGTAGCAAAACTTTAAATATTTTAAGTTACAATTTAGTTATAAAAAGAAGCACATAGTGTTTATTATGTTCCACTTTATTTATTATTCAAATTCTTTTTCTTTCTATTCAAATCAATAATTATGAACAGAGCTAAATAGACATATGAACCGAGATAAAAGCAGATTTAGCTTGTTAAATAAGTATGAACAAGCCAAAACACAGGTAAGAATGTAACAAGACAGGTAGAAAGATGTGAGGAAACCAAGACAGCTATAAAGATACAAATAAACCAAAACAGATAGAAATGAAGAATCCAAGAAAAATAGAAAAGAAGTAACTAAGACAACTTATGATGCAATCTTCCAGGATCAAACCTGGTCACAGCAACCAGTCAATGCAAACTTTTTAGGCCAAACTTGACCAATCAGTAACCAGTCAATACAACCTTTGATGAAGAGGTCACTGCTGGTATTTTGTTGTCAGGCACAATTCCACTTGGTTTGATTGCATCAATGTTCTTCACAACCATCCACCCCTCTACCCATGATATGTTTTGATCACAGGTAAGAAGGTCATTTGATGAAGTCACAGAAGTGATGAACAGGTTGACAGCCAAAGGTTGCATTAAAATAATTCTCAAACACAAAAAAATAAAATCAATACAAGTTAGAAATGTAAGTACTCTTTTTGTTTATATAGTTTGTTGTATACAATAGTAAAAAGTTTAATTGTAAGACAAGTCTTAAGTATTCAAACACAAGATCTCAATCAGGGGTAGTATAGACTGACTCTTTTCTTACGCTGCCTCTTCTCAGTTCACACACTTGACTAACTCTGCAACACAGCTACAGTCTAATAGTACACCAAGTCTTTAGTGTTTGGAGTCTAGCACATCTCAGATTCAGCAGCAGTGATAGACCAAGTCTCTTAAGAATCTATCATCTTATTCCAACTAACTCTCTATTGGAGATGTTAAAAACTTATTGACTCCAGTGTTCAAATGGTGTGGGGGTGGCTAGTTATAGCAATTGTTCATCCTTAATGACAATTTATCACTATCCAGTTTTCTTTAAAACAGCTTTCCCAAATTTGGGGAAATTTGAGATCAGAGGACTTAATCCACCATCTCAACTTATACCTGATATCAGAAGGGTCTTAGAACTTTCTTATTCCTCCCACTTGCTCTATATTCAACCTGACCCTCATCTCTGGGCAGACAACTTTCTTTTTCTATGAATATAATTTTCAAAATGCATAGGTGATGGGGGAGTTACCAAAGATTATCAAACCAATATTTCCTAATCAGATCAGTCACCCACAACATTTTCTAATGCAAATAATTTCATGCTTTCTGACAATCTCAGAAATGGCCCAGATGGCCTCTTGTTTATCAAGGCATTTTTTTTAATTTTAGGTATTTTCTTTGTCTGAATAATATCAAGCAATTAAGATACCCTTATCAAACTCCAGATTATTTTTTAATGCAAAACAAATCTGTTCCTTTTTCTATAATCACAGAAATAATTCAGACATTTTTTTTCTGTCTACAAATTTTAGTTGTCCAAATAATTTTTTTTCTAATGTAAAACAAATCTGTCCCTTTTCTGGTAATTTCATAAACAATCAGATAGCCTTAACACAATCTGATTGTATATCTTTTGGGTTTCTAATGTTTTGTGTTTTTTTGTCCAGAACCTTAGATTTTCACAAGAATATGACCATATCTTTTTTACTTGGTCTGCTTGCACTCAATTAACTCCCTTTCCAAGCTCCATTGTCACATAAGTCATTCTATCTTTTGGGTTTACAAAAGTTTTTTTATATCCAAATATTATTTAAGCAATTCCCTTAAACTTTCTAGATCATTTTTTAATGCAAAACAAATTTGATAATTTCAGAAATAATCTAGACATTTGTTTTTTGCCTGAACCTAACTGTCTGTCCAAGTCATCTTATCTTTTGTGTTTTCAATTTTTTTTTTTTGTTCAAATATTATTAAGAATACTTCTTGTACTTTTTTCACTTAGCTTAATTTCAATTGATTAAACCCCACACTCCAAGTTCCAGTGTCACAATTAGAAATAAAAGACACCAAGACAGAAATGAAACTAAGCCAGCAGGGCTTCAGATTAACATTGTCTCAGAGATACTATGATATTCATTGAGGACACCAAGTTTCTTCATCAGGGTCACTCCATAGAACAGTCAATTCTTTAAAAAATATCAATATAAGTAAAACTATTAAAGGATGAAAATTTTTCACATTATTTTGGGGTAATTTTTTTTTCAATTTATCCAAAAAAAAAAAAAAAAAAAAAAAAAAAAAAAAAAAATATCAAGAACTACATATTGATTTGAAAAACACAAAAGTTGAATATGAATTAAGCAACAAGGAAAGCAAAAAAGTATATGAGGAAAGTGATTTCAGGATTAGCTTTGGTGATACATTTAAAACTGACAATCATATTTTGTCTATTGTATCAAGGGCAAATGGAATAATTGGATGGATGGTTAGAAATCTTATTTCAAGAGAGACAAATGTTGTTTGAAAAATATATAAAACCTCAAATAGTATATTGTACTTAGACCTGGGCTTCAGTGACTAGACATGAAAATTAGAGTGTAATATTGAGATTGGAGGACATAGAAAGAAGAGTGAAAAAAACTTTAAAATAAAAAAAAGAAAGAGTAAAGAATTATTTACAGCGAAAGATTGAAAGTATCAGGATTAACTACTTAGCTAGAAAGAAGAATGAGAGGTAATCTAATTGAAACTTTGAAAATAATAATGGTAGACATTTTTTTAGTATTTCTCCTCAAACTGGAAATTTACCATCAAGGCTGATTTCAAAAACTACATTTAATACAAATGTGAGACACAGAATCATTGAAATACAAACAGAAATTTAAAAAACAAAAAAAACAAAAACAAACAGACAGAAATGCAGAAACCAAAAGAGATAAAAATAAAGATACCAGGACAAAAATTAAAAAAATAAATAAAAAAAACAGAGAGTTAAAAATGAAGAAACCAAGAAATATAGAAATGAATAAAACATGACAGTTTGAAATGAAGCTACTAAGAGAGAAATGAAAAAACTAAGAAAGATAGAAATGAAGAAACTAAGAAATTAGAAATGCAGAAACTAGAACAGAAATAAAGAAACCAAGATAGAAATGAAGAAAGTAAAACAGATGGAAATAAAGGCAGATAAAAATGAAGAAAGCAAGACAAATTGAAATGCAGAAAGAAAGAGAGATAGATAGATATGGAGAAACCAATAAAGTCAGAACTACATGAACTAAGACAATTAGAAATGAAGAAACAAAGATAGAAATGAAGATAAGACAAAAATGAAGAAACCAAGATTATTAGAAAAAAGATTTGAATGAAAAACAAAATATAAATATGAAGAAATTAAGTCAAATGGAAATTAAAAAAACTAAGACAAAAGCAGAAATTAGGACAAAAAAAAAAAAAAGAAACCAAATTAGAAACGAAGAAACCAAAATGAAAGAAAGAAGGAAAGAAACCAAACAAGATAAATATAAAGAAATCAGAAAAGAAATGATGAAACCAAGAGAGTTAAAAATGAAGAAATTAAGACTTAACAATGAAGAAACCAACTTTGTTACAAATGAAAAAACCAAGACAGAAATGAAGAAAGAAATATTAAAATGAAGAAACAAAATCAAATGACAAACCAGGACAGGTAAAAATGAAAAATCCAAGAAATTAGAAATGCAGAAACCAGAATCCAAATGGAGTGGAATAAAAATGAAGAAACCAAAACAGATAGAAACAAAAGAGAGACAGAAATGTTGAAACCAACACCATTCAAAATGCAGAAAGCAAGACAAATATGAAGAACTGAACATAGTCAGAACCCCATGAACTAAGACACAGATGAAGAAACCAAGATTGATAGAAATGAAGATACCATGATAGAAACTGAGAAACCAAGATTATCAGAAAAAGAGAAATCATGAAGAAACAAAGGCAGATAGATATGACGAGATTAAGCAGAAGATATGAAGAAACTAAGATAACTAGAAAAATAGAAACCAGGATAGAAACATTGAAACTAAAACAGATAAAAATAAAAGAAGCCAAGCCAAACAGAATTGAAGAAACCAAGACAGATAAAAATGCAAAATCCATGACAGATAGATATGAAGAAACCAGAAAAGAAATAAAGAAACAAAGACAGACAGAAATGCAGAAACAGAAAAGATAAAAATAAAGAAATCAGGACAGAAATAAAAAATAGAGTTAGGAATGAAGAAACCATAAGAGAAATGTAAAACTAAAACAGAAACCAGAAGAGAAATAAAGAAACCAAAACAAATTAAAAAGAGACAATTTGAAATGCAGAAAGCAAGATAGATAGATATGAAAAAGATCAATAAAGTCAGAACCACTTGAACAAAGACATAGAAATGAAGAATCCAAGACAGAAAAGAAAGAAATAGAACCAAAGAAACTACAACAATTAAGAATCAAAAACCAACATTTAGGAATGGAAAAACAAAGATAGACAGACATGAAGAAATCAAAACGGATAGAAATTAAGTAATCAAGATAGAGACAACTGCAGAAACTAAGACAGAGAGGAATGAAGAAACCAAAGTAGAAAGATGGTTTGTTGGGTGTATTTTATGGTATCTCAACCTTTATCGGTTATTTAATGCCAAATCCTGTTCATACAAAGATATTAAATATATTTGTAAATGAATAGTTTGTAGGCAACAATTTTTAAAAGCCCATTCAACTGGGGCTGTAGAATACACCAACTGCATCTCTGCAGAAAGCTAAGACCCCACTCCAAATGAATGTCCTGTATATGGCACTCATCTGATGGTGAGACACCAGTAATGCTGGAGCTTTAGGGAATGCAGAGTACCTCCTCATTGTCATCACTCCCAGTTCTACTCCTGGCTAGGAGTGGTAGCACCTGATAGACTCCTATCTATGGATCAAATAGAACTGTTTGACATTTAAAAGTACGAACAAATGACTTACACTAAATTGAATTGTTTAAAGTAGAACTGTTTGATTATTTAACTGTGTGTAAACAAATGACTGATGTCTAATTGAATTGTTAGTGATACATAGCAATACTTGGAACCATTTAACTGTCTGAAAACAAATGATTAATAGTAAAGAGGATTATTCATATTAGATAGCAATGCTTGAAATTATCTTTGTGCGAAAAAATGAGCTCAGGCTCGTTTAAAAATGTATCTACAAAATATGTTTACAAATCATATATATAACAGGATTTGGCATTAAATAACCTACAATAGTTGATATGCCTTAAAACCAAACTGAACGAATCAGAGCGTATTTGTTTGCACGGACTTAAATAGTTTCAAGTATTGCTACTAACAACAATAATTCAATTTCATAGTTTTAAGTATAGTAAATGATTGAACAGTTCTATTTGACCTATAGATGAGACCCTAACTAGTACTACCACTCCAGGTCAGAGTGGATCTGGGAGTAATAACAATGAAGGAGTACTTCACATTCCTAAAAGCTCCAAGACTAGAGCTTCACCATCAGATGGTTTAGTGCAGGAGAGCATCCAAAGGGTACAACTTGTGTGGATTAACAATTCTCAGTTTTATTTTTTAGCTGCAGTAGTTCCAATTGTAGTTTTCTGTAAAATAAGTAGCTTCTGATATGTCAACCATGACTGATGTTTAGCAGCTAGTGTATTTTTGACAACTCTTAATATGCTTAGATTGCCTAAGCAATAGGCATATACTTATTGTGACTACCAATCAAAAAGAATGTATAACCTCCTTGGGATTCCTTATCTGTTAAATTAGCTAAAGAAGCATCACTATATGCAAAATTTTTAATGGTTAAATTTGCCTAAATCTGGAATGTCTATCTGGGAATTTTCTTCTTTTTACTTAACGGCTGTGTTGGCTTGCTTTGTACATTCCCCATTTTCTTGTTTTAGTATGGAGTTTAATGTATTAATATAACTAAGATTGAATGATTTGGGTAGCTAGCCAATTAAGATGACCAATAACTTGCCTGGTTTCACAAGTTTTGTCATGGATATAGCATCTTTCAGGTTTCTGTTTGCTTCAGCTGGAATATATTTTTATTTTGTTACATATTCATTCGGTCTAAGTCTATTCTAACCATTCTTTTTTTATGTCAAATCCTATGTAGTGGAATCAGTCCAACTACTTGCTCTGCAGGAATAATGTCTTTATGTCCATTGACTTACTCATCCAATGATTAGCTGCTATGATTACCAATGCTATATGTAAATCTTTCTTAGAGCATTTAGGAGAATCATTCCTTATGTTGCAAGCATTTCTGTCTTAAAAAGTGTTCGGACGATCTAACAGTCAAAGGGAGCTAAACCCTTTCTGTTTCAGGCGGAGTTACCGCCTCACTTTTGACCCCTACTGTTTGAGTTCTCACATGAACATGCGAGAATGGTATGAGATTACGGGTGGCAGCACAAACGAAGGATGACTTCAAATTCGAGAAAACAAATGTGGAATTAAATTACCTCTTCCCGAGATAGCTGTGACACATAGCTCAAACCTATATTGGTAGATGTATTTTGTACCATCCAATGTTCTTGTCAAGTCAAACTGTGAGTACTCTCTTCATTTTTCCACTACTACGTCTATTATCAATGTGTTACTCACACACACACACACACACACACACACACCCACAATATTTGTCTTGGGATTAAATCTTCTGTAAGACATTTATTAGTTATGATGTTTCTACACTCGCATACATAACACTGGCGACGAGATATCTGAACTTAAAAGAATAAATAAACAAAAATAATAACCAAAAATAAATAAAAAAAAATGTCTGTCCCTGCAGAAGTTCTTCAAAAAATTTTATTACAACAGCAAGAACAATTGAATTTAATAGCCACTTTGAGACAAAAATTTCAGCTCCTAGACACCGGTAATTCAGATAGCGTTAACCTTACGAGTACAATTACAGAATTTACCTATGACGTCGAAAACGGCTACACATTTAATGCATGCTTTTCGCAATGGCATGACACTTTCCAACATGAATTCCCTGACAAAGATGACAACTGGAAAAAGCGGTTACTCATATGAAAGTTGGGTACAAAAGAAAACCAAAGGTTCATAAAATTTATTTTACCCAAACAAACTTCCAATTTGACTTTCACTGAGACGATTGTTATTCTGATGGACATTTTCGAAGAACAACAATCAACATCCGTTACAACTGCTTCAAGATAGCCAAAAACCAGTCAGACAATTACGTCTCCTATGCTGGGTGTGTGAATCATGAGTGTGAGAGGTTCCATCTTCAGACACTGACAGAAGCCCAATTTAAATGCTTAATCTTTATAGCAGGTCTCCACTCACCCGACGATTCAGAAATACGTTCCCGACTGTTAGTAAAGCTGGAAACAGACGAAAAGGTGACAGTACAAGATTTGACAGCTGAATGCAACAGTTTGTTAAAATTAAGGAAGGACACCATGTTAGTCCAACAACAATCCTCCTTATTCTTTCAACCATCACAAGTTAGCAACATCCATTCGAACAAATCCAAAGGCTCAAATAAAATTCCACCGTCCACATGCTAGTCTTGTGACGAATGGCACTACACACTGTTTTGTCCATTCAAAAAATATAAGTGCAAGGTGTGCCATAAACGTGGCCATAAGGAAAATTTTTGCAGTCCTGCAAACGTCAAATTTCCTGATCACCAAACTCAAAGTCTGCTCACCAAACTTATAAAAAAATGAATCAGCAGAGAAAATTACATTCAGTGTCTGCTACTTTTAAAGTAGATTTCAAATCCCGCAGGAAATATATCAGTGTTGGTTTAAACGAAATCCTAGTTCATTTTCAATTTGACACAGCATCTGATATCCCCCTTATTTCTTGGAACACATGGATAAAAATTGGTAAACCTGATCTACTAAAAACAAAACATGTTGTCCAAAGCGCATCTGGAAATGACATTCGACTCGATGGTGAACTAAATTGCTGTTTCTTTTCGGGATAAACAATTCACTGGAACATGCTATGTGACAGATACAGATCTAAATCTGATCGGTTTAGACTGGATCAAAGAACTTGATCTTTTCACCGTCCCATTGAAATCTGTATTTCAATACATTTTCCCTCAAGTCAGTTCAGGACACTGAAAAATATTTTACTCAGACACTTAAGTCTAAGTTCAGTGATGTTTTTCAAGAGGATCTAGGATGTTGCACGAAGATCAAAGCCACCCTCAAGTTGAGAAACGCCCTGTGCCTTAAGCAGCTTTCAACATAGTCGAAAAGGAACTGGATCACTTCCAAGAAGCTGGAGTAATCAAGCCAACAAACTACTCCAGATGGGCAGCCCCTATTGTTGTAGTCAGGAAGGCAAATGGTAAAATCTGCATCTGTGCTGATAATTCCACAGGACTAAATAATGCACTAGATACCACCAGTATCCCCTGCCTATACCCGAAGACCTTTTTACCAAGCTAAATGGAGGAATCTGTTTTGCAAAAATTGATTTTTCATATGCATTTTTGCAATTGGAAGTTAATGAGGACTCCAAGGAACTCTTTACAATCAACACCCACAAAGGGTTATTTAGATACAATCATCTTCCTTTTGGAGTCAAGACAGCACCATCTATATTCCAGCAGGCTATGGATGCCATGTTCACAGGTATAATGGGAGCCACAGCATTTCTAGACAACATCGCCTCAGGTACATCCCAGGATGAACTTTTACAATGGCTAATCTCCATATTTGAACGTATCCAACAATACGGTTCCATATACATGCAGAAAAATGTCAATTTTACCGGACATCGATAAAGTATCTTGGATTTATTTTTGATAAAACGGGCTGATGCCCAGACCCTGTGAACATTTAAGCCATCAAAAATATGCCAGCTCCAACAGACATCAAAACTATGTTCTTTCCTCAGATTAGTAAGCCACTACAGTTCATTTTTGACTGAGTTACATCGCATTCGATCTCTACTGAATCACCTGCTTAAAAAAGAGATTACATGGAATGCAAAACTGCTTGTGCCAAAATTAAAGCTTAACTTTCTTCAGATCTTCTTACACACTTCAATCCATCTTTGGACATTGTTGTAGTTTCTGATGCTTCTGACTATGGCGTAGGAGTCGTGATCTCTCACATCTTTCCCAACGGCAGTCAGAAAGCTATTGCTCATGCATCTAGGTCATTGACATCCACAGAAAGGAACTTTAGCCAAATAGAGAAAGAAGCTTTGGCAATAGTATACACCATAAAGAAGTTCCATAAAATGGTTTATGGGCATCATTTCACCTTGGTCACAGACCATAAACCTCTGGTAAGCATTTTTGGAGCCAAGAAAGGTATTCCCGTGTATACCGCCAATCGATTACAATGATGAGCTACCACTCTACTGTATTATGACTTCTCGATAAAGTACCTTTCAACCAATTCGATTGGACATGCAGATGCCTTATCGAGACTCATTAATACACACCAATAATAACCAGAAGATTCAGTTGTTGCAGCAATATCCTTGGAGCCAGAAATCTCTTTAATACTCACAGCTACAGTAAGGGAACTACCAGTTATTTCCCACATGATTAAAGAAGCCACAGCTTCTGACCCTCTACTACAGGAAGTCATCAGCTACCACCGTACCAGGTGGCCAACAGTATCCCCGAATAAATAGTTACTACCATTCTTCCAACGGAAATCTTCCTTGTCCGAGGTTGATGGTGTACTACTATTTGCCAAACGGGTCATCATTCCTTCATCCTTGCAAAACATGATCGTCAAACAATTTCATTTGGGACACCAAGGCGTCAGCTGCATGAAGGCTTTAGCATGTGGTTACGTCTATTGGCCAAATATGGATAAACAGCTAGAAGACCTTGCACACACTTGCGCTAAATGCCAGCTAGCAGCTAAATCGCCTCGCAAATCTACACTTTCTTCATGGCCTGTTCCAGATTCCCCCTGGACCCACAAATGGGCAATCCTTTTTCGTTGTAGATGCCTACAGCAAATGGCCAGAGATTTTTACAATGTCACACATCACTTCAGAAGAAACAATTTCCAAACTTCAGAAATTTTTAGTAGATTTGGCGTCCTGGAGACTTTGGTCTCTGACAACAGCACCGCATTTAGTTCAGTCAAATTTTCCACTTTCTGCCAACAAAATAGTATCAACCACGTTCGTACACCACCATTCCATCCACAGTCAAATGGTCAGGTTGAATGTCTTGTGGATACTTTCAAAAGAGCCCTTTTAAATCTCAGAGGAGAAGGGACAATGTCAGAAATACTGGAAACCTTTTTTGATAAGCTATAGGGCAACACCAAACCCTAACACATCAAACAGTAGCTCACCTTCTGAATCCTTGATGAATCGGAAAATCCAATTACACATCGATGTCTTATGTCCAAAACAACATCACTCCATCAGGAGAAACACAAAAATGGAAAGGCAGTACAATCGCCACCATGGTTCCGTTCAAAGGAAATTCTTACCTGGACAACAAGTCTTGGCCAAAGACTACCGGAACAACACAGAAACATGGATTCAAGGACATATTGTACAACAAACTGGAAATGTCACAATGTAAATGTCCAAAATTCCATTTGGGTTCGACATTCTAACCAACTGCGACCATCACATATTCCAGTAGAAATACAACAAGACCCTACCATTTCGTTGAACATCTTGCTGGACACCTTTGACTTGCCGCAGCAAACCCCAGAAACTTCCCAGAACACAGAAGTCGAAACACAGAAACCGAACATCCAGAAGTCGGTTTGCACCCGCTGTCTAACACAACACTTACAGGTGGATCCCCAAATGAAGCAACAAAACAAACAAGCAACACAATTTAAAAGGGGAGATGTTAGGACGATCTAACGGTCAAAGGGAGCTAAACCCTTTCTGTTTCAGGCGGAGTTACCTCCTCCCTTTTGTCCCCTACTGTTTTTAGTTCTCACATGAACATGCGAGAATGGTAGGAGATTACGGGTAGCAGCACAAACGAAGGATGACTTCAATTCCAGGAAAACAAATGTGGAAATAAATTACCTCTTCCCGAGATAGCTGTGACACATAGCTCAAACCTATATTGGTAGATGTATTTTGTACCATCCAATGTTCTTGTCAAGTCAAACTGTGAGTACTCTCTTCATTTTTCCACTACAATGTCTGTCATCAATGTGTTACTCTCACACACACACACACACACAATATTTGTCTTGGGATTAAATCTTCTGTAAGACATTTATTAGTTATGATGTTTCAACACTCACATACATAACAAAAAGCCTCTAGCAACAAGTATAGGTTTACAGGTTTGTTTACTTTTGGAACTTTTGTTATGGAAATTTTTGGTTGACCTTGGTCAGGTATTTGGATATACACTTTATTTTCATCTAAAGATTAGTGTTCCTTTCTTGTCTCTTCCAGGTCGTAATTAAGAGGAGGAAATCATTATATTTTCCTCATCACAAGAAGTGTGTTCATATTTGGTTTGCTCAATCTCACTTTTCCACTCTGATATCCACTCAAAGTCAAGCCACATTCATCAAATGCTTGTTCTTACCTGTTGCTTTGCTTGCACTCCTTATACCATTCAGTTTTCTCCATTCTGAATGTGTCATTGGTAAGCTTACATTTAATGGTTTATCCTGATTTAGGAAGGTCAATTTTCTTTGGGGTGAAGTTTAGCTAAGGTAGTCTATCTTGTGGTTCTACAGGCTGATGTGACAAAATAAGATGATACAGAAAGAAAAAGGGTTAATCCAAAAGTTTCTGTTATCAGCTGTCTACAGGAGCTAGAAAAATGAGAGGAACATATTTAAGAAAATCAGCAAGGTGATAATTACCAGATCAAGATGGTTTATCACATTGATAGTGGATCTTAAACCTGATGAGATATTTCTAGAATGGTTGAGGAATAAAGTAAACCTGCTAAGTAAAGCAAGATCGTGAGTAATTAGACTGTTACAAACAAAACAGAAAAGAGCTGTACTTCCCATAGTAGGGAAAGAATTAAGTATTCTTTTCGAAACAGTATCTGAAGAGGATGTAAGAACTATATGGAGGAAACTGAAGACATAAAGGAGAACCAGAAGGTTCTCACCCGGGTGGCTAAAAAGAGCATGTTTATATTAAATGTCACAAGAATAGAACTAGCTAAGAATAGAGTGAATATAAATTGGTTAATGCAGAATGTGGTGGTTAATATTACTGAATCAGTAATGACAGAATTGAAAGAATTAGGCAGCTTTGTGCAACAGTATTTTCATTTGTTGCCAATTACAACCAGAGTGAGGTATACTAGTCACTGATCCCTTTACTGGAGCACATAAGAGCTCAATTGGATATATTATCACAGGGACATTTGTCACCCAGTATAGTAACTCTAAAACACTCGAGGGAAATACAGAAAGAATTACCTCATCATTTATGATTGCCAATTAATCCTATTGAACAATTGTGGAAGTACTATAGTGCCCTAGATTGTGTTATGCTGTTAGAAGATAAGTTGCTAGTATTGATGTCAGTACCCCTATAGAACAGAGACAGTACAATTGATATATACCAGGCAATAAATTTGCCCATACCATCTCCCAACCCAGATCAGAAATTCAGAGCTGTTGCTGATATAGGCTGGAAACAATATATAGCTTTAGATTTGGCCCGAACAAAGTTCATGATGTTGTAATGGGTAACTGTAAGTTATGTATGCTTGAATTATTTAAGGGAGATAGAGGAGGTATAGGAAGGAGTGATCAAGTCGAGGTGTTGACCAATGTAATTTTACTAAAAGCAATCAGTGTATCTAATTGAGCCTGGGTCATAGCTACCCAGAAGGAGATAGAATTATCTAAAGTCTATAAAAGGGAACCCACTAGAACTATAAAAGTGACTTCTCCTCTAACCATGGTTGAGCTACCATAAGGTTGTTCAGTGTTTGGAGTCTCCATAGTGCTACCTAATTCTCAAGTAAAAAAAAGGTTTGAAGGGAAAAAACCTTTTATGAAGTAAATGGAGACCAATTTAAGTAATTGGGAAGAATTATAGAAAACCTATAGGAGAGAGATTCCCAGAAGTAGCACTGAAGAAAATACCTGAGATATTGAAACCCTTAGAGAAGATTGGATTTGAACAATTAAAAGCTAAGGTAGATACTATCAGAGAAACCAGCTTGACTTGAAAAACCAGTTTGAATATTCTCACAAACTGGTCAGCTGTTATAGTAACAATAATTGTTGCAGCAATGATAATCTCAGTGGTATTGGCACTGAGAAGATGAAGAAAATTAAGACTAAAATGTAATGTGTCAGTGAATGCTTTTTTGGATGAAAGTGGGGAACCTTTGAGGGTTCTATGTTAAAATGATACAGGTAAAACTGTTGTCAAGCTGCTGGTAGAATCTACAACTTCTACTGAAAAGCCAAAGGCTGCAGAGAGAAGAAAAAACTAACAGGAAGGATAAAGCATAAAAAAAACATCATCATCCAGTGTCAATTGAACTTTGCAGGAGGCTAAGATCTCCTGCACTTCACTTGGAATCAGAATCAACATAATTGTATGAGGGGGGGAAAGCACATATTAACCGGTAAAGAGCATCGAGAGCCCTAATTGAATTTTTTTGGCATGATCTGGAAAAAAAAAATGATGAGAATGATAATTACTTTGTTACCAGTAGTATGGGTTATGTGTCAATTACCCGTAAGTGACAAAAAGGAAGGAGAGTAATATGATGAAACAAGATGATAAGGAAAGAAAAAGGGTTAATCTAAAAGTTTATCAGCTGTCTAGGAGGGTTAATGGACAAAACAAAATTCTGTAATTAAATCATTCAGAAGAGACACAGACAGTCCAAAAGGGGGTTAGTTTCCGATTTTAGCATGAGAGATAACCAAAATTCAACATAATGGAAATAAGTGATGTTGCTTATGGATGAATAAAGAACAATAGAAATGCAATTATTTCTCTAACAGCGTCCGGTGTGGTAAATATGCCAACGAAATATTTCATGATAAAATGTTTTTTGGAAATAACAAAAAAAAAAAAACAATGTGTTTGCAAGTAATGGCTTGTGATAAAGAATATATCATGAAGTGTTAATGTTTTTGAGAAACAATAAAAAAAGTGTTGATAGATATGAAGCCCATAAGTGCCAGGATAATCCAATTGCCTAGTCAATAATGATAATTATCTTGAAGTATAATTTTGTCAAAATAGGTGCAGTCATCTGGTTAAAACAACAAGAAAGGAGGAACTAAGGTTCCTTATTAGGAAAACGTTATTGAGAGAGTAGGAGGATAGATTCCTCTTTGGTTAAGTGTTGGTAATAGGTAAAGACTAAGAGAGGTCAGAGTAAGTAGGGAGAAAAAGTTAATAGAGAACTTGTGTAACCCCAAACCCTGCTGGACCTTTTCCTCTTGGGCTTTTGTTTTTCCTCAATATTATATTTTTTATTATTTCTTTATATAAATATTGTAGGAAGATCTCTTCTGTTCCTTCTATTTGGAGACTGATTCTCTTTGTATACTTGTCATTTTTTCTCGCCGCCGACCAAACTTCAATCCAATCAAATTGCCTTGATCAATCTCCTTATCTGAAATCAAAAATACACAACATGGCAGATAGGGGGTCATATTGACGGTTGTGACTTCAACCAAACTACTAGACCAATGGAGGAATTTCCCCTCATACCAGCTTTTGAACAGAGGCGGCCATTTGTGCAAGAGTGAAGACATATAATAAAGTAAAGTTGGCAACAGTAGTTGAGGGTGACCCAAAAGCTCCCTTTTCAATAGTTACTACACAGAGGTGTAGGGGAGGGTGCTACTCCATTCCCTGGATTGCGCCACTTTACCTTTGATCCTTACCTTATAATGCTGAGGTGCCCGTGGTGTAATGGTTATCGTGGTAGGAAATGGACATGGCGACACGAGTTCAAATCCTGGTCGGGGCTGATTGCCTTTCACATAGCACTAATACCCTTGGGAAAGGTATGAATCCAATTATTCTCCCTCCAGCTATGGGTAAATAGTAGGACAGACTAGGTTCTTCAGCCTTGGTGAGGCAACTAGACTTGGAGAAGGAAAACTCTGAATTAAAACCTGTTAAACTTCGCTTAAAAATTGACCTTGTGTCATATCCTGCCCGAGCGGAGGGGTTGGTAAATAGGACCTTATAATGCTGAGTGTTAAGCAAGGCAGCATCAAGTACAATTTTTTTGAGTCTTTGGTATGACTCGACCTGGGACTGAACCCCGGTCTCCCAGACCATTAGCGAACAATTTACTCATTAGGCTAATGGCCAGGTAAGACATATAGTGTTGTGTAAAAAGGAGAGAAACAGGCATATATCTTCATCACCACTACTCATGACCAAACTACATAATTGGTGCAGCAAGTGATGAGTTATATAATTGGTGTTTTGCGACTAGGATAGGATGCGTATTTGATACCAGGCCCAAAGACAAGTGTATACAGATGCTACTTAACATTGTTATTTGGGGTTTCTAAATCTTCATCCATATCATTCTTTGGGGTATTTTTGGAGATTTATCAGGCCTTTTTAGTGAGATGGTAGTTTCAATTTTGCTATCCTTAGAAGAACTTTGATATATCCCAGGGCAGAGCACTAAACAAGATTGATGTATTCTTACATATGGTCACCAGGTTTAACAAGCACAATAAAAAGAACCAAGACATGCGTCAACTTTAAGAACAACAGTGTCAGAGTCAGGATTCCTAGTAACTAAAGTTCTGACATCATTAGTGCCATCTTCAAGTATTGGGTAGCGTATTTTGTAACAGCAGTATTTATTCTCATTGATAATGGCAGGGAGGTTAATAACCATTCATTCATGGAGCTGGTGCAAAATCTGAAATGATCAGGTTTTGAGCCATGTCCTGGCTCTTTTCAAGATATTTTTGCTTAATAGAAGCAGTATATCTGAGTCTAGAACATTAGTAACAATGCCGAGTTCAATACCTGCAAAATAGAATGGCTGTGTAAAGTGATTGCAGTTTGTTCCTGTTGCCAAACTTATAAGCCTTCACTCAGTCTTCAACTTTTATTTTTTATCTGTTTTTCTGGTGTGGTTTCCAGAAAACACTCATACCATTTCATTCCACAGACAATCTCAAAAGCACCACTAGCTCTGCCTTCCAATTTTTGCTAACTCATCACCACAATGTTGGCTACAGAAAGGCAACTTTCTTTTTCACTGTCTTCCTGCTTATTTCTGATACCCTCAGTGCAAGAGCAGTCATAAGAAAATAGGATTTGAAACAAGAAATCAGGTGGAGAAAGGTTGGGTAAGGGGAATGAGGTAGCAATTCAAAGCCACAGTTGGTTACTCCATCTACTACAACCTGAGCAGAGTGAATGGGCAAATTATTCTGGAGTAACAGCAGACTTGCCCTCAGCTTTCTTTTGCATTTCAGCTAGATTGCTTCTTTCATTTGTCTTAATTTTAATGCATAGTACTGTCCATTAATAGTTTTACCCTTTTTCAAGTTTTCTATCATGATCACACTTTCAGAATCCTAAGAGAAAAAAAACAAAAACAGAAGATAGACACTGACTGCTCTAACTTCTTCAGAGGTAGAGAACAAGCGTTTCCACTGCTTGCTTTGAATCTTTAATTCAAGTTTGAAGTGGTGAACCTAGATTTCATCTTGAGTTACTAATCTGCAACAAAAATTCTTAGGGTTAACTTGGAAGCATGTCATGTGTCCTGAAAATGTCAACCCTTTTCAGCTTGTGCTCTGGCATCAGCATTCTTTAGAGCCATCTTGCAGACTTGCTCATCACCAAGATCTCAGTTAAAACAGTGAGGACTGAACAAGAACTAATGTTTATGAACTTGGTTATTTGCTGGACAGCAATGTATGTCATTCAAAACGATAGGGTGAATGGTATCAACTCGTTCATCAGTGGTTGAGGTTTTTGGACAAACTGAATGAGAGTTTTCTTCTGTGCTGTCCCAGCTCCACTTGAATTCCTCAACCCTCTTCTTCACAGTTGCATCAGAAAGATAATCCTCAGCATGTATCAGTACCATGTCCTCTGGGATTTCCTTGGGTGTCATACCTTTTTTTTGCATTTATTTTATTTGCTTGGGCTTCTGTTTTATCCATTTTTAGATTTGTCACACACCTCTCACCTTTAAATGGGCCTCATCTGCACAGAAATTAAGACAGAAATCTGAATTAGATTTTCTTATTTTATAAGAAGTGGTAGAGTATTAACACAACAAAAATGTTCAGCAATGGCTCTTCTTTCTGAATGAGTTTTAGAACTTTTTCAATGATCCTTGTTGGGTACAATGTGATGCATCAACCTGAAGAAAGTTTGTTATTTAGTTAAGACTAATATCTGATTTCTTATCACTCATATCTTTGTTTCTGTGTCCATTATTTTTAAAAAGTGTAGATTCCTCCAAAATTACAGCTTAATCAACACAAATATTCCTTTTAAAAAAGCATTGAATCAGTTCAAGATGTCCATAAACCGCATCACCTTGATCCTCTCTCTCTCTCTCTAGCCTTGAAATAAAATTGCAATTCCTCAAATGCTACAGAAGTAGTTTTTGCCGATATGTCCAAAGTCAGCAAAGAGAGGAAATGGTTTCACATCAATTCTAAACCATTTTGCCTCTTTATTGAGATTTTTATTTCTTTTTAAAAATTTTATTTTCCTTCTATTCATTTATATTGATGCACTCCTTTAAATAAGCAATGAGGATTATGTAAATAATCATTGAAATACTACCAAAGTAATAAAATATTAGTGATTCACCAGAATGTTTTCAGTCACTTTACATTTGAACATCACCTGATGAGTAGATCCACAATTTATATACGTTATAAAATAAGTATTAATAACATGAGAAAAGCCCAAAGTATTTATCAAAGATATTATGAAAAATTAAAGTTTAGTCTAATAATTCAATCAAAATATCTCCTTACTATCAATACAGCACATCTAACTCTCCTCTCTTACACTTTGATGACTGACTAAGGTAACCGACAAAACTGCACGAGTTACGTCCCTTCTATCTGCAGTAACTTTTGTTTAACTCTTAAGATTTCTGGGATCCAAGACAAAAATATTGAAAAATTATCTAATGTAAAATAATTATTCATCTTTATTAGATTTGTCAGAAAGAAAAAACTTGTTACACAGCCTTGAATAAGAAATTGAAGAAAAAACAAAAACAAAGCAAGTCAGGTCCAGGGAGTTCCAGCCTCAAATTAATACCTTCCCACTCAAGTATAAAATAGGGGGTTAACGGGACAAAAGGAGTGGGTAACTTTTGTCCAGGCTCAGATGCATTCACTAAAGACCCCATATTAAAATCAAACTTATGTCAAATTTTCCTTTCTAGGGAGGCAAATGAATATTAGAATCAGAGTGTAGGATCTATATGACTCATTAAAAGTGTTTTAAACAAAAATATATCTACTTACATATAAAACAATGTTTTTTTTATGTCAGGCAAGCAAGACATTTTTAGCCATTTTCATGTTAGTTTTTCCATCTCTGCCGATAGACATATACAAAGGATTTTGCAATGTATTAGCAACCTGGTTTCATGACAGAGTAATGGGAAATTCTTTTGCTATGGTAACTTTTTGTATTTTATTAATCTTTGGCCAATTTGAAGCTATAAATGTTTAAAAAATTATAACTTTATAAATTTATTTGATCCTTTACTATTTTTTAGATTTTTTTAATAAATGTTGGATTTTCACAAGTAAAGATACTACACTCTGATTCTATATTTATGTTCATCCCCTTAGTTAT
This sequence comes from Sepioteuthis lessoniana, assembly GCA_963585895.1. Classification (NCBI taxonomy): domain Eukaryota; kingdom Metazoa; phylum Mollusca; class Cephalopoda; order Myopsida; family Loliginidae; genus Sepioteuthis; species Sepioteuthis lessoniana. The sequence continues at coordinate 55,115,156 of OY757917.1, forward strand.
AGTATATGAAATGTGCTCTTTTTAATTAAGGGTCTCATATGCATACACATAAGCAAGGTCAGAAATAGGTCTAGTCTCCATGAGCACTGTTACATTGGTGTTAGACTACTTTTCCCCCTTTGGTGCAATGGAGAAGGTGCTACTACAGGGTTACTATATCCACAACTACATCTTATTCTGTTCTTCTGAGTGTTAAAAACAGATATTACAAAACCTGGAGGAGCCACCTTCTGACCCCCTTCACAGAAATCCTGGTGATTGACATTTTGATCCAAAGGAAGGTAAAGGAAGGGTACCTCTGGTGGTGTAACGGTTAGCAAGCTAGACTAGCAAACTTACACGAGTGAGTTCGATTCTCATTAGGGCGCCCCATTCATTCGGCCTTGTGCCACATCGAAGCAAAGAGCTTTGTAAATTACCAAAGGAAGGTAAAGGAATACACAACTCTCTCTTTCTCTCTCTCTCTCTCTCTATATATATATATATATGTGTGTGTGTGTGTGTGTGTGTGTGTGTTTTGATGGTTTACTTTAATGGCCAATCAACTCCTTATGACTTATTTAATGCTAAAATTTTATTCATTTGTAAATGTTTAATTGCAATAACTATTTTCAACGTTCCATTTTTTGGGGGGTTTATTAAAATTTTATTATAATCATTCGGTTGCACACATTTGTATAGTTTCAAGCATTCCTAACAAATACTAATGATTTATACGCAATTATACGATTCAAAGTAACTTTTTCTCTCTAATATTTGTTTGCACAGTTATATGGTTTCAAGTATTCCTATCTAACACAAATAATTTGCAAGCAATTATATGGTTTCAAGAGTAATTAATAATAATGTCTAGTAAACAATTATAGCTTCAAGGAACTATTTTTCAGCCCTGGAGCTCTGGGGAATGTGGAGTACCCCATCACAACCATTACTCTCAGGTCGACTGACTCAGAGTAATACTATCTGTTAGTACAAACAAATGATTGATACTGAACAGAATTATTCATGTTAGATAGCAATACTTGAAACTATTTGCAAGAAAATAAGCTCTGGCTTGTTTAAAATATTACCTACAAGCTATTTGTTTACAATTCATTTATTTGAGATTATATATACACACACACACACACACACACACACACAGGATTCGGCATTAAATAATCAGCAAGGGTTGATATACTATACAACCAACCAACAAATGCTCCCTTGCATTTTGTCTTTCTAAACAAGAAAATATCTCTTTTTTAAGTTAATGAATTTTCATATATGCTTTAAAGACTATTCAAATTTCTTATCAAAAAAATGTATAACATTTTTGCATTTTTCTAAAATTTTCATAAAAAGCCCAGACATTGAATTATTTTAGTCAACAAATTTTATACATTTTGTTTTAGTTTAATTTTTGATATATTTCATTTTAAAATTTTATTCATTCTTCAGAAATTATGAAATTAGCAAAATTACCTTTTTTGTTTTTTCATGATTTATCACAAAAATAAGTTTTTTAATGACATTTTATTTTAAGAAAGGACACTTGAGTGGGGGTTTCTCCCTGATAGCCTCAAAAACCTTATGCAAGGATTTATAGAAATAACTTTGCTTCAAGCAAGGAAGCAAGAATATTAGCTCTGATTTTTCTTTAAAAAATAATAATGCATAATCCAAAGATTTTTGGTGATATTTATTAAGCTTAATAATGCACAAGACCAAATGAGAAAAGAAAGATTGTGTTACAACAATCTTCCAATAGCTACTCTGCCTTGAAAATCAGCATCCAAGACACTAGCTTTTAATTGATCTTGAACAATATAGTTCTATACTTCTCATAGCCCATTTCAAAATGTTTTTTAAAGTGACGCATTTTAGTTTTAATTTGAGATTTTGCTAGTTTGCTTCTGTAATTGGCTTATGAAATTCAAAGAAAGTTTTGCTTTTACACTAGGAATAACTTTTACCATTATTCAATTGAAATAAGTGTAAGGTCTATTTATTTTACATCCTTAGGACTTTACTATATTATTTTATGTTTATTGTACAAACAAACATTTTTGGTCATTAACTTTTTCCAACAGAGAGATTATAAATACAATAAGAAAAGCTATAAACATTTTCAAACAAAGTAGAATAAGTGAAGACAGAAATTTTTGATAACTAAAAATCTAAAAATATTGAATTACTAAATTTAATCATGACATTAACTTTATGTAACATTCTTAAATGTTCTTTTTATTAATAGTGTAAAAAATTTTACTTTTATTTTACATTTTTTAAAAGGTAAACTTAAAACTAAAATCTGCTTTTAAATACCTTAAAGAACATTAAACACAAATTACTCATAAATTGAATTTTATCACTATATTTGTTTTTATAAAATATTAAAATAACTTTGATAAAATAATGACATTTCTAAATAAATTTTGTGTAAAAACAAAGTCTGCTAAAAATTAAACCAAATAAATATTGACATCAACTTATGTAATAAAATTCATGACAATTTTCTTTCATTCCATGGTGTAAAATGTTACATTATTGAATGATTTATAAGAACTGCATTAAAAAAAATCAACATAGATATTTACTTGTTAAAAGCAAATAGATTACACTTGATGATAAACTTGAATTTTTGTGCCACAGTAATATGGAAAAAATTTCAAGTTTATCATTAAGCATGTTTATTTGATTTTAGAGAATATTAAATTCACTTGAGTTAAAGTAAAAAATGTTAAATTATCTTTAAATCAAAAATTCTAAATAAATGTCCAATTGTGATCCTCTGCCAGTCACAGTACTTGATGTGGCCTTAGTTCCATAAGTACATGTGTTTCTGGCTAATCTTTTATCAACCTTTTCTGTGCCAACACTGTGTTTGAAAAGATCCACTGAAGTAGGGCAGCAACATTGTCTAATCAGAACTTCTGACAGTCAGGGTGGTTGATTGAAATATGTTGCTTGGGTGTTGACAACTCAAGGAGAGATAACAAATATTTATGAAAACAACTGTGTAATAATATATATAAGAAAACTGTATCACTTTTTTTGTGTTGAGAGAAGTCAAGGGATTTGGCCGGTGGCTGTCTTCCGATAATAATCAGTCTGGTAATATTTCAGAGAGTGCAGTTTTTGCAAGAGAGGCTTCATTTCTTATTCTCTTGTCTTCAATTTGGTTTTCAAATTTCTCCCCACCCCACCCCAACCTTTGAACTCTTTCAAAGGAATTTTTATGGAGAATTCTCCTGAGACAAACAGTGGCTAACCAAACAGATCATTTCATATTTTTCAACAACTTTATGATTGGTCAACTAAAGTGTCAATCTACGTTTGAGGGAAGAGTATCCCCTATGTATAAGATTTTAATTGGTCATCCAATCAAGCTACAATATAAGGGCTTGGCTAATTAAGGGTCCAAGTCCAAAATTTATGGGAGGAGTATCCCGTTTCATGTTAACCAATATTGAAAAAAAAAAAAAAAAAACACAAAGATCTGATTAATTCATCCAAAGCCCAGATTTGACCTTTTAATTTCAACAGGTAAACAAAAGCTAATTTGGATGTTAGGAGTTTAAATGGATCAGTGAACCAACAGACCCTGAATAACATTCTTACTGCCTGCTTACTTTGATTGTTATAACAACTTACAGGTGTGCAGAATGCAAGTTTTCATTGACCTTTTAAATTGACTTTTGAATTCCTTTATGTGTACTCATAAAATAAATAAGTCTATATTCTTAAATTTTTATACTAGAAAAATAAATTTTCCTCATTTTTAAAGAAAAATATTATGCTTTTCATAAGTTTTAGCACCAGTGAAGATCTCATAGTGTCATAAAGGACCAAGATTCCTTAATTCCTTTTTTTAATAGTGAATTTTAAACCAAAAAACTTTGTTTTTACAATATAAAATGATGTAGCTAAGTCTAAAGGATATAAAATAAATAGATCTTATATTTACTTCAATTGAATAACAGTAAAAGTTTTTCTAAGTTTTGCACTTAGAATAACTTTCACCATTATTCAGTAGTCTCTTTGAATTTCTTAAGCCAACTACGGAAGCAAACTAGTGAAATCTCAAACCAAAACTAAACTGTGTCGCTCTCAAATACTTTGAAATAGGCCTCCAGTTTCTGGTCATTAGTTGTACCATTAGATGGCTTTTAGAATTCCATGGCTTGAACACAAACCTCTAATACTAGTGGAAAATTATATCGCCATATCAGCCACAAAGCATGTCATCCAAAGATTCTTCATTTAACACTTCAGAAAAATCATTAGATAAAAATAGTTAATGATAGGAAAGAAAATGAAAATTCAGGCTTACCTTGGTGACCTTACCTTGGAGCCAGACCAGAGCAAATTCCTGTTGTTGCCCACAATACTCATAGACCCATATCTTTCCCTTTATATTACTGGTCTGTTCTATAGGTTGGCATTCTTTCAGGTCCACTATAAACATTTTCCAAGAGGGCATGGAGGAAATCTTGGCCATCTCTCAGATAGTTTGGTTTTAAGTTTCTGGAAAAAAATTAATTTGTTTTATTAGCAAGAACCAGTGTTATCAGCACATTTAGTGCAGTAAGATATGAACACCATATACCAAAAAAAGAGAGAAGAGACAATACCTCCTATCTACAAAGCATCAGTCATATCCTTGAGGAGAAAGCTGTATCTGGCAAAACAGAATGTTGACCTTCCAGTGCAGACTACATTGGCTTGGCTATATCTACCTTATGGAGGATGACCACATTCCAAACAACATCCATTATGGTGATAGATATCAGAGAGAGCTACTGGATGCTCACAGGTGATTGATTTCAATGGCATGTCAACCAGTCTAGAGTTATTTCATGCTAGAAGTTAGAAAATTGCATTCATAATAAATTTATAATTTTTGTGCAGTTAAGAGATTTTACCCAGATATATATCAAATATTCCTATCTAATACAAATAATTTGCACATATTTGTATGGTTTAAAGTATTCCTATCAAATTCTAATAATTATTTCTATTCTTGAATAGGGTGAATTGGATCCAAGTAATCACTAACAAAAATGTCTTCACTTGGTCATATCTTCAACAAGAATAATGTCTTCACTTGGTCGCATTCTCCACCAATAAGAATAATGTCTTCACTCAGTCGCCTTCTCCAACAAGAATAACATCTTCACTTGATCTATGTCACTTTTTCCCCGTATGTGGTGTCTTTATGCTTGGCTGGTACAATCGCTTTCTCCACCAACAATAATAATATCTTCACTCAATCTATGTCACTTTCCCCCACATGTGGTGTTTTCATGCTTGGCTAGTACAATCACTTCAAAAAAATTTGCATATGCCACTTTCACAAATTCTCACCCAAGACAACATTTATTTTTTGAGGTATCAGGGCGACCATATTTCTTTTTTCTTTCTCTCCCGAGTGTATCACTCATTTTGCATGCCAAGCATAAATGAGCTCACTTTATCACATGGAGTAAGTCATCTTCTCTTTTACAGGGAATGACATTTGAGAGAGCTACTGGCTGCCCAAAAGTGGTTGATTTTAATATCATTTCAACCAGTCTAAGTTTACTTCAGGCCTAGAAGTTAGGGAATTGCATTCATTGTATAATTATATTTTTGTGCAGTTGTTTCTTGAGAGATTTTGCCCAGATATATATCAAGTATTTCTATCAAATACAAATAACTTGCACATATTTGTATGGTTTCAAGTATTCCTATCAAATACTAATAATTATATGGTTTTAAATAATTATTTTTATTTAATAATAGCTATTTACATACATTTATATGGTTTCAAGTTACTAATAATAACACTGGACAACATTATTTTTGTAGAATTTGATCTAACACTTGTTTCTGGCTAATTTTAGGTCTCTGAATCCAAAAATGACCTCAGCTTTTCTGTATGATAACTTTTTGAACTACAGGATACCCTTGTTTTGTTTGCCCAGTCAGCTGAGGCTATAGAATACACAGACTGCACCTCTGCTGAGGAGTAAGACCCTCCCCCAACAAGTGTCCTGGATATGTCACTAAACAATCTGATGGTGAGGTTCCAGTGATGCTAGAGCATTGGGGAATGTGGAGCACCCATTCATTGCCATCACTCCCAGGTCCACTCTGGCCAAGAGTAGTAGCACCTGATAGGGCCCGACCTATGGGTCAAATAGAACTAAACTGTGTACTTCTGCTAAACTGAATTGTTTGAAATTAGAACTGTTTTGACATTTAAAAGTGTGTGGGGACAAAAACTATACTTATACTAAACTGAATTGTTTGAATGAGAACTGTTTGACTAAACTGAATAGTTTGAAAGAGAACTGATTATTTGTATAAAAATGGATTTGGCATTAAATAATTTACAAAGGCTGATATGCCATAAAACCCAAACAACCAAACCAACCTTGTTTTGTATAAAAATAATGCAACTAATAAATTGGTGCTGATTTTATGGGATGCTTTAATGAAAATAAAAAAACCTTACTTGACTAATGTTTGTGCAAATTTATTTTGTTTGTTTGGGGTTTATGGCATATAAACCTTTGTAGGTTAATGCCAAATCCATTTTATACAAATAAACAGTTCTATTTCAAATAATTCAGTTAACCATAAGTACACAATTTAATTGTAAAAACATTTCTATTTCAAGCTATTCAGATTGGTCAAATAGTTCTAATTCAAACAATTCAGTTTAGTATAAGTATAATTCTTTGTTTACACACAATTAAATGTCAAAACAGTTCCATTTCAAATAATTCAGTTTAACATACAAAAACAGTTCCATTTCAAACAATTCAGTTTAGCATAAGTACACAGTTTAGTTCTATTTGACCCAGAGATAGGACCCTATCAGGTGCTTCCACTTCAGGCCAGACTGGACCTGGGAGCGATGGCAATGAAGGGGCACTCTGCATTTCCCAAAGCTCAAATATTACTGGAACCTCATCATCAGATTGTTTAGTGTCATATCTAGGACACTCATTAGGGGGGGGGGCCTCTCTGCAGAGGTGTAGTCAATGTATTCTACTGGGCAATTTATTTTATTCATACATAGGATATTGTTACTCTAAGTTGAATTCTGTGCAAGTAATTATGTTAAAAGTTTATGTTTATAGTTTATTTTCTAGAGTGTACAATCTATGAACTATTTCACTTTATGCTCCAACAACAGTCAGCCATCATATTTACATCCAATTTACCCTGTTACCGTTCATCCATGACCTTCAAATCTTGATTCAACAACTCATTGCTGATCTCAACATGGTTTTCTGGAAAGTTAACAAGATGGTTATGCAGAAAATCTAACTTAATAAGTGCAATCAAACATTTTGTAGCTCTCCAATAGTTTCTGGACAATCTTGGAGTAAGTCTTTACTAGTACATTTCCAAGAAATCTTTTGACAAGGTCTTTGAATGATAACCAAGCATTCTTTTCAAGTTCTAACATTGTTCCAATGTAATATTCATCTATGTTTTTACATTCTAAACAAAGACAAACTGAATGCTCAATTGTGATTGCACCATATAAATTACCATTGTAGAGGACAAACTTGAAGCTATGCTTTGAGCTATTGATGATCAGTTACTATTCACATTTGATTTGATTTGGTGGGGTTTGGTTTTATAGCAAATCAACCACTGTAGGTTTTTTTTAATGCCCAATCCTGTTTATACATATATATTAAATATATATGCTTTGTAAACACATTTTTGTTGATAACATTTTTAAACAAGGCTGAGCTCATCTTTTTTTGCATACAGTTAAATGGTCTCAAGTATCGCTATGTAACAGTAACAATTTAACATCTGTCATTTGTTTGCATACTATTAAATATATATATGATTTGCAACTGAATTTGTAGGTAATTTCATTTTTAAATGAGTTAAAACTAATTTGTTTGCACACTAGTATTGCTATTGTTTCTACACAGATAAATGGTTTCAATTATTGCTATCTAACACTCCTAATTCTATTCAATATTAATTATTTGTTTGCAGACAGTGAAGTGGTTGCAAGTATTGCTATTTAACACTAATTATTCTATTGAACACTATTCATTCATCTGCACACAGTCAAATGGTTTCAAGTATTGCCATTCAACATTACTCATTCATTTACACAGAGTTAAACAGTTCCAAGTATCACTAAAAATTCAATTAAACAGTCATTTTTTAACACACCATCTCATGGTCAAACAGTTCTATTTCTAACAATTCAATTTAACAAACATAATTTGTTTGCACACAGTTTATATGTCAAACAGTTCTATTTCACCTATAGATAGGATCCTATCAAGTGCTACCACTCCAGGTAAGTATGGACCTGGGAGCAATGGCAATGAAGGGGTACTTCATATTCCCCAAAACTCCAGGGCTGGAGCCTCATTATCAGATGGTTTAATGTCATATCCAGGATACTCACTGGAGGCAGTCTTAGCCCTTTGCAGAGATGCAGTCAATGTATTCTATTGCCCCATTCAGTTTAGTTGTAGATCAGAACTACCAATTTCTCCAGTAAACCATGTATGTTATGGCAATGTCACTGAAAGTACTTCTGAAATCCACTTACTTTTGATTGAAAATAGAATACCTTCACTCCATTTTCATGCTGATGTATAAAAATATTATCTGATTCTTTTCTTTTCCTTTTATTACCCAAAATTCACCAATGGATAAAGTGAGAGAGAGAGAGAGAGAGTCAAAGACAGTTGAGTTTGCGCACACACACACACAGAGGGGGCTGACTGTATGGATCTTCTGTGAACCACTTCAACTTCATTCTCTACTTTCATGAGACTGGTACAGGGCCACCTCAAGGCATTAAATCATTCAAGTTTCTCCTCGCTTCTCTACTTGCAGGAATCTGATATTCTCAGGATTTTGTCTGCCTCTCAACCCTGAGTAGTCTGACATGAAGCCAGAGCCCAGAGTGACATGACATCCAGTAGTAGCCCTTGGCCAGTCTTTCTACACAGTCTTTGCTCATCTCTGCTGGTTATATAGTATTCCAGATGCTTAAGCAAATTCTCGTGGTCACACCTCCAGTTTGCCACCAACACTTTGCACATGGACACCTCCTCCTCCTAACATGCTACTGATGCAATTTACACAGCACTTCTGCAGGGGAACACCTGCATCCTGTTTACTTTAGGAAATAGGTTTATTTCCCATTTGTTTTTGTTCCAACATCCAATTTCCTTCTAGCATGCCACTCACATAATTTACACGGCATGTCAAAAGGGATCTTCAAGTCAATATCCAACATGCTCACTGAATTCTTCATGATCCAAATCGTCAAGAGAAGGCAACTGAATGAAAACTGGCAATGAGATTTCAGCTGAATACTGGACATATAGCTGATGGCAGACTTGAATACTCAATTTTACATTTGTTTTTCTTGTTATATCTTGAAGTTTTCATCAAACAAAATTAAGTCTATACAATGATTTTTGGCTCTCACAAAATCTTAGGTGTACCAAATGCTCAAATGGTCTGTTCTATTGATGGGCTTTGTGTAAGGATTGTGCTGAGATCAATGACATGAGCATCAACAAAGATAAAGATGTTTTTTGTTGAGGTTGTAGTGTCTCAGAAGTATATCTCTTGTAAATGCTTTTTTTTATGTTGTGGTATCCTTTTTCATGAACTTCAGACCATTTGAACATGCTATTTAGTTTGGTTAGTTCCATGAAATTTGCTGTGGCCATGGCAAGGTCAGGGATGAGGGTCCTATTTGACCTGATTATGCACAGATAGACTACTTCATCTTTGGATATAGTTCTTTCCACTTCTGGTACCACTTGGATTTTAGCAGGATCAGGTTGAATCCCACATTTGTTGATCATAAATTGCCAGAAAAGAATTTCTGGTTGTCCAAGTATACATTTTCTAGGAGTCACAGTCCTGCTTTTTCAAAGGCTCTAATAACATGCTCAAGTACTCTGTTGTGTTGCTTGCTATTCACAGATGCTATAATGATGTCATCTTGGATAACTGTGGTATTTGAAATTGCAATGTATGGGTGGACTTGGTAATTGAGTTTGCTTGATGTTGACAGAGTTCCCATCGTGAGCCTTTTGTATTGTATCGAGTAGTCTTCTGCAAGGAAAACAGGTGTTGGAATTCTTTGAGTTCAAGCTGATGAAATGTTGTTTTAAAGTCCAATTTACTGAATATTTTCCAGTAAACATAGTCATGTCATCAACTTGTGGGATGAGGAGATGAGTGTCTTGTAGGAACTTGTTCAAGCTCATAGAACCATCAGCTTTTGGGATGAGTACTAGGTTAGATAACTATGTTACAGGTTTATGTGTGGTTCAATAACATCATTTGCTTCCATTTCATGAATAAGTTGAAGGAAATTTTCCTTGAGACAGTAAAGAATGGTTTTTATTGGCTATATAACAGGTGATGTGTCTACCCTTACATGAAACTTGATAGGTTTGGCTTTCATCTTTCACAAGCCATAAAATACTTGTGTGTTTTGCATTCATAATTGCAATGGCCAGTCTAACCAATTTTTGTAGATCAGCAATTTCCTTGGTTTGAACTGGCTTGGCGTTTTTCCTTTTCCCAATATTAGGTAGGCTGAATGAGATTATTCTCAGCAATTCAGCAAGGTTGTGTAATATAAGCTTTTTTTCTAGAAGGTCATCATCAATGACAACCTACATTATGTTCACACTATCTCCCCATTGGGTATTTAAGATAAATTCTCCCTTGGGGACGATAGTTTTACTTCTATATTGTTGGAGCTGGGTTTTGGTATAGTTAAGTAGCAATGCTCACCGCATCCTAAAATATTGTAAACATCTGCATTTTTGGTGGGGTCATCCTAAAAAGACTTATAAAAAACTTATATAAAAGTTGTTTATATGTGTATTGTTTTTTTATAACTTTCTATCATGAAACGAGAAAAAAATGCTGAATATTTGAACACCCATTTTTTTCATGTATAAATTACTTTCATAAAAGACAGTATATTTTGCTTATTAACAAAAACCTACAGCAATGTGAATCTGGTCAAATTTGTCAGAAAAATAAAATAAAGAATGCCATTCAATATAATCTATTAGCAGTTTAGATTGGTCAGTTACTTTTTGTTGTAAACCGTTTCTAAGTTCTGCTACTGTGTCATAGTAACTTTTTGTTGTAAAAATTCCACTCAATCACAAATTGGTGAAACTGACTTATTAATTTTTCATGTATTTTTTTTTATAAATTTGAGTCCAGTAGTTTGCGCATAAGTCATAAAAAGCATGCATCATCTATACAGAATTACTTTAAAAATCAGCAGAACTGGGATTCTCGTAAGCCACTACCTGCTTTAATATAAAATTTTCAATGGAAGAGATATTCACCACAAATAAATATAAGATTGAATCTTTTACTTTATGAGAGAAAAATAGTCTATATTTGTTTACATTTACTTATGAACCAGCAGTTTTTTTGTAAAGTTAAAAAAAGAAATTTAATAGTTTAAGAATCTTTCAAAAATAAATTAGATCTCAGCAAAACCTAATTAAAGAAAATTTGATAAACAATTAAACAAAAGCAAAATTTTAAATTAAAATTCAAGAAAATTTGGTGTTTTTATCTTAATAATAGTTGCTTAGCTGCTAACAAATTTTTCTTTTTTTTTCAATTCAGGTTTCACTGAGATCTAACTTATCTTTGAATAATAAGCTCAAGTGATGAGTTATGTCTTTGAATAATTTTATGATATTCAGTAGCAAATTTTACATTTCAATGCTTTATCTTCAGTTTTTATGGTAATTATGATTTGTCAATGAAAATACATTATCCAAAGATTTTCAGGAAAAAAGAGCCCTTTTTTGATCCACAGTTTTTCCAACTTCATGTACTTATATTTCAAAAATTTATGGATAGATTTTGAAAATTCAAAAACCTAAAATCTAATATCAATCTATACTTTATAAATATCTTACATTTTATAGCAAAACACAATTAAAATTTTTGAGAGCATTACTAAGTTAAAATACTTGATCTTAGTAGAAACATTGCACTCATATCTATCATCACTTGGATTCAATGTCCTCCAAGTGTGATATTTGTGGGTTTTTTTATAATGAAGATATATTTAGCATAACCAGTGCAATGGTGGTTAATGTGAAAATGTCCTTGTTATGGCTCATGCACACAGTATTACAATATTTGTTTCAAACTCAATATGTTGTATATTGCTCAGATTCTAGATCATTTGGAGATTGTTTGGAACTATTGCTGGAACTCTCTTCAACAAGTATCTACCTCCCCATTTTCTGATCTTGTGATTGCCATTTCCTGATTCTCAACTGACTGAATCAAATTCATGCACATGTATTTTGTTGAGACCAGCAGCTAGCATGTTTCAATTGTTGTCACTGTCAAGTCTCTTGAAGGCCTCTTTGGTAGCTTCTATTTTGTAGGTTTGTGAGATAAGTGTTATGATTGTATTCTCTTTTGAGGGTGTCTTTACAGATGGGTTTTTGAGGTACCAAAGATTTTGTATATTTTCTACTGATTGGTACAATGGGGGTTTATTGCATTTGAAGATATACCTGTTTATTTGGTGTCACTCTAGATGGAAGGGTTTACTTTTTCCTCCAGTTCTTGTCATGTTGTTGGTTGGATGGTTGTTTTATGGCATATCAACACTTTTCAGGTCATTTAACACTGAATTAAGTCATTTATAAACATTTCAAACCATTCAGTTTACCACTCCAAGCCAGAGTGAACCTGGGAGCGATGGTAATAAAGGGGTATTCCACATCCTTCAAAGCTCCAGCATTACTGGAGCCTCAATATCAGATTGTTCAGTGTCATATCCAGGACACTCGTTGGGGAAGTCTTACCCTTCTGCAGAGATGCAGTTGGTGTATTCTGCAGCCCCAGTCAACAGGGCTATTGTGGAACTGGTAGTGGTGCAAAACCTACATCATCAATCAAGTCACATTGACAGCATGGAGTTCCCTGACTCTTTCATCATCCATTGCTCTTAACAAGTCTTCTAGGCTACATTTTGTGTCTGCATAGAGATGATGTCATTGCTGGTTGACCAACGCTGGCATGCTCATGAAAAGGAGTCTATAAGAAAACATTGCTTATGAGTTTGTCCTTGCTTTTCCATCAGTGCCCCATGTCATATTCATCTTACTTGAATGAGATGAGAGGTAAATAGTCAGAGCTGCTGTTTTATGAGGTGTTACTTCCAGGATTTGTTCAAGATAGCACACAGGATTCTTGTGTAGTTCCCATTTAGCTTTTTCTCAACGCATTTTGTTAGCATCCATGCGGTACATCTATAGTAGTATGGATACAGACATAGCCTGGAAAAAATCCTGTTTTATTTTATTGGATAGATCAGATATGACCCATATGATCAATAACCAGCCAATAACATTCTATGCCTTTGCTAGGCCTATGTTGACACCATTTTCAAAAGATGAGATGTTGCTGCCAAGGTATGTGAACTAGTTCACTAATTTTAGAGACTTATCATTTAGAGTGGAGATGGTACCTTTTTGTTTAAAACATAAAACTATTTGCATTCACATAGACACCAATGCTTTCCGCAACTTGCTCAAGGCTATACACTAAGAATTCAGCTTTGGCTGGTGTATTTGCGGTAAGTGCTGGGTTTTCTTCATCTATCATAGTTTCTGTGGGATATTGTCAGCTTCTTGCTTTTTTTAGTGAAACCATTTTATTTCATTAGATCTATTGATGTTTGACATATGTAGTCTAGACAGAGTATAAACAAATATGGTGCTAACATATCTCCTTAGCAAGATTCCAGAGACAATATTAAAGAAGTCAGTGTCTCCATCAGGTGAGTGAACCATTGCTTTCATAACGCGTTATTATAACTAACAGTTTTTTAGGGAAGACCATATGCAAGTAGTATTTGCTCCTCATTGGCCTAGTGGGTAGAGTGTTTGCCAATGGTCGGGGAGACCTAGGTTCAATCCCAGGTCACATCATACCGAAGACTTTAAAAATGGTACTTGATACCTCCTTGCTTAACACTCAGCAATATAAGGTACGTATTAATGGTAAAGTGAAGCAATCCAAGGAAAGGAGTAGCACTCTCCCCTACATCTTGGTGTAGTAGCTATTGAAAAGGGACCCTTGGCTATGGTCGTCAACTTTACTTACTATTTGCTCCTCAGCATATAGAATTGAATGCTTAGGAAAAAATCTTCAAACAGTAGTGTTACACCAAAATTCTTTGCTTGCTTCAATAGATTGTCAGAATCTGTGAAACTGAGGAGAGATTCCTTCGAAAGCTGTTCTGATTTTTTTAAAGAATTTTCTCAATCTCAGGTTGGATACAATTGAGAAGCAAGATATTATACAGCTATAGCAGTTTTTTCTCCAAATTCGAAAAGAAAATTCCTTCAGAACTTAAATAATTGTCTATGCAATTTTAGATTAAAAATTTTAATAGATAAACCTAGGAACTTAAGTTATTTTCTAAAAATAATTTTCGCTTATTTCTCCTTTAAGACATAATAAAAAAGATAAAAAAATAAAAATTTTTAAATGGGTTTTCAATTTCCTGAAAAATTGAAGTATTTTTAAAATTTTCTTAGGAACCATAGCATCCATATGGAGTCAGGTACTATTGCTAACATGGAAATGAGAGGATAGACAAATAGTGTTGAGGTAGAAGTTAGAAGGGAGAAGTATGAAGATCAGAGCAATAATTTTAACAAGTAATATGTCAAAGTGAATGTCAAATGGCTGTGGAGGAAATGAATGTAGACTTAAACTACAGAATTGTCCTTTTTAAAATATTTCTTTTGTAAGTTTTATGGTAAAAGAAAAATGGTGGCTAGAAAAAAAAACTCATCAAATACAAAATTTAGAAATAAACATTTTTTTTTCAAAATAGTATTTTACAAAACAACTTCAGTTCAGGGATTAATGGCATTAACTATTAATATGCTTTTTCTTTTTAGCATTTTTTCATCTTTTTTAAGGATTTTATCTCTTCTTTGCAATATCTAAACCAGTTGCATGAATAAGCAACAAATTGCCAAGACAAGCCAAATCAAGTCACTATCATGAATTACCCAAGACCTCAGCCTCAAAAGCTGAACCTCCTCTTCTAAAAAAATTAAATTGAATTTAAAAAGTGACCATAATATCTGAAATTTTTGCTAAAGCCAGAGTATAAAAAAGTTTGATGATTTTTATATAGAAGAAAATTCTGTCACCATAGTGTTAATATTTTTATAGTGTTAACAGAATTAAAAAATCACATCAAATCAGAATCCTTTTTGGCAAAAAAGTCTTCCAAAAGAAAAAAAATTAACAAAATGGAGCCATTTATATTAAAGCATTGCAAAGAAGGAGATGCTATTCCAAATGTCAATAGTGTTTGGAATTGCCCATATTGTTTGCTTGTCATTTGTTAATCTGTCAGCATCATACTGATGAGATCTATTTTTGACATGTAGTGTAGAATTCACATTCAGTCCTGAGCCCTTAGACTGGTGGAAAAAATACAAATTCAACCAGTTTGGTTAATGGCCATTGAACTACAGGTCAATCTAAGATCACAGCTCTGATCAGATAGTTTCAGTCAAGTGAGCAAAACATCTCTAGAGTTAGAATAATTTAGTTAGTGAGAAACAGCCAAGATGAGCTGTCAAATACTCCATCTTGCTCTAACTCCCCATTTAAGCCAAACAGATAATGAAATGGCATCAGAAAATAATAAAGTAAAATATGCACATGAAATTGTGGTCACATTGTCATTCGTTAATGAACAAGCTCAAATATAGCAACATGAAGTAAACATCAGAGCAATCAGAGAAGAGACTAAATGAAGTGAGGTAAGTTTGAGTTTGAGTTTTATTTAACGGCATATCAACCCCTGTGGGTCATTTAATGCCAAAAAGGTTATTTTGAATTTCAGTCATTAAAGTAGCAGTTCTATAGAGATGTTTGGTTATATCTTGCTGAAAAAGTTGCTTTCTTTTAGAAAATTAAAAATGTTTTCAGGGTTTGTATTCTTAAAGATGTCCCTCAGGTTTCTTGCTTGATAGTACTTGGTACGGATATGTTTAAGGTTGTTACAATTTAGAAGGATATGTTTGGTTGTGAGTTGTACTTTGCATGATGGGCACACTGGGGCATCCTCCCCTTTTAATAGGTGTGAATGAGTAATGTGGGTGTGCCCAATACGCAATCTGGCAAGTATTACTTCTTCTCTTCTGATGCTTCTGTAGCCTGTTGGCCACTCTCCGATAGCTTCTTGTATTTCATGGAGTTTGTTTTGGGTCTGATTGTCCCATGATTTCTGCCATTTGTCTGATATAAATTTCTTTATGGTTGGTTTTAGATCTGTATATGGGATTTTTGATTTGCACATATCAATTTGAAGAGCTTTTTTTGCAGCTTTGTCTGCTTTTTCATTTCCTTGGATACCAATGTGACTTGGTATCCAGGTGAATATGATGTTATTATTTTTAGAGAGGGTGTTTAGTTTGTTTAGGAGCTTTGTGATCAAGGGGGATGATGTATCTCTGTTCTGTAGTGCTAGTAGGACTGATTTGGAGTCTGTGTATATGATAAATTTGGAAGCTTTATGATTTGCTATGATATTCATAGCTAGATCAATGGCTGTGGTTTCTGCACTGTAAATTGAAGCTTCATTAGGTAGGCGTTTTAGGGTTTCTTTTTTTTGAGAAATAGCAGCACAGCCTACTTTTTTTCCTTGTTTGGATCCGTCTGTATAGATGTGATAGTGATCTGGGAACTTATTTTGTATTTTTATGAGTTTCTCTTGATAAGTGATGGGGTGTGTTTTTATTTTGGGTAGCTTAGCCAGTTCTAAGTTTATAGTTGGTTGCCTTATGGTCCATGGTGCCGTTTTGGAGAGTATGGTATGGTGTACTATTTTAGTGTTGATTTTGATTTCGTTGAGGAGGTCACTTATTCTTAAGCTAAAAGGTCTGATTTTTTTGGGGTTATTTTGATACAGGTTTTCATATTTTGTTTTGCCGGTGTAGTCATAAGCAGGATTTTGTGGACAGGAGATGAGTTTGATGTAGTACTGTAGTGCTAATTTTTGTCTTCTTAAATAGAGAGGGGGTTCGTTTGCTTCTATGTATAGACTTTCCTTTGGGGAAGTATTAAAGGCTCCTAAAGTAAGGCGAAGTCCTTGGTGGTGTATTGTTTCCAGTCGTTGTAAGTAGGATTTTCTGGCTGCTCCGTATATGAAGCAGCCATAGTCAAGTTTTGATCTTATTAGAGATCTATATAGCTTGATAAGTGTCTTTCTATCAGCACCCCAGTCTGTGTGGGCTATGGCTCTCAATAGTTGCATGGCTTGATTACATTTTATTCTTAGCTTTTTTATATGTGGGATAAAGGATAGTTTAGAGTCAAAGATAATGCCAAGGAATTTATGTTCATCTGTTATGGGTATTTTAGTGTTATCTAATGTAAGTTTACGGTGGTTGTGCATCTTGTGGATTTGACAGAAGTGTACACATTTTGTTTTACTATTTGAAATTGTAAATCCATTTTCTGTGGTCCATTTTTGGATTTTATTTATGCATTGTTGTACTTTCCTTTCTATGGTTGTCATGTTTTTTGAATTATAGCAGATGAGGAAGTCATCTACATATAATGACCCTTTGATTTCTGGAGGGAGGCAGGATGTTATGCTGTTTATTTTTATTATAAATAGGGATACTGATAAAATACTGCCCTGAGGAACTCCCACCTCTTGTGGCTTCGAATCAGAGTATGTGCTGCCAATCAGTGTCCTGAAAGATCGGTCTTCAAGAAAGTTTTGGATGAAGATGGGAAATCTACCTTGTAACCCAAAGTTTTTAAGGTCTTTGAGAATTCCGTATGGCCACGTTGTGTCATAGGCCTTTTCAAGATCAAAAAAGACTGCCACCAGGTGTTCCTTTTTTATGCATGTTTCTCTGATTAGAGTTTCTATATGAACCACCTGGTCCATTGTGCTTCTTTTTGTTCTGAAGCCTGCTTGTAGGTTTGAGAGCAGTTTATTTGATTCAAGAAACCATATTAGTCTTTGGTTTATCATCCTTTCTAAAGTTTTGCATGCACAACTAGTTAGGGCTATGGGCCTATAGCTGGTGGGATTTGTTGGGTCTTTTTGTTTTTTGAGGATGGGGATGATTGTAGCTTGCTTCCATAAAGTAGGGATATTGCCTGAGATCCAGATATTGTTATATATGTTTAGGAGATATTTCTGGGAAATTGAAGGTAATTCTTTAAGAAATGTGTAGTGGATTTCATCTGGACCAGCAGCTGAGTTATTGGATTTGGATAATGAATTTTGGAGTTCATCTAGGGTGAAAAGTTGGTTGTAGCATTTAGTATCGTCAGAGGTGAACTTTATTTTATTCTTTTCTTCTTTGATTCTGATGGAGTTAAATTTGTTGGAATATTTTTTGGTAGATGATGCTTGGGCAAAGTTTTCTGCCATCAGATTAGCTATTTGTTTTTCATTCAAAGCTTTTGTGCTTCCTTGGGAGAGATGATTTATAGGAGTGTGGACAGTTTTATTTGATATTTTCTTTACAAAGTTCCAAATTGTTTTGGGATTAGTATTTGAGTTTATTTTTGCAGTGAAGTTTCTCCAGGAGGACCTTTTAGCTTCTTTAATTGTGCGTCTAGTTTTAGCTCTTTGTTGTCTATATTTGTCTAGATTTTCTGATGAAGGGTTGGTTTTAAATTTCCTGAGGATTCTTTGGCGTTCTCTGATCATAGTTTTGCACTCCTCCGTAAACCAGGGATTGTTATGTTTTGGGGATGTTGTAATTTTAGGTATGGTTTTGTTTGCTATATTAATTAGGGTATTTGTGAAATGTATTATAGGTTCTTCTTGGTTTGTATTTGTTTCTGGGATTAGGGTGTCAAGGCATAGTTTTTTGTAGGCTTGCCAGTTTGCTTTTTTGAAGTTCCATCGTGGGGTTTTTGAGACTGTTTGTGGGTCTTATTTTCCTGGTTTAGTATTTTCTATTATGATTGGAAAGTGGTCACTGCCGCAGGAATCTTCATGTACCCTCCAGTTATATTCTATAAAGGTGGCTGGATCGCTGAGTGTTAGATCTATAGCAGAGAATGTACCTGAGGATGAGCTTAGGTGGGTTTGAGCTTTCCGATTGTGGAGACATAGGTTGTTGTTATTAATGATTTTTTCAAGGGTCTGACCTCTTTTGTTCGTTGTCCTGCTTCCCCACAAAATGTTGTGGCTATTGAAATCTCCCATCAATATATATGGCTTAGGGAGTTGATTTATTAAGTTATTTAGCTGTTCTTCGTTTATAGGGTCTTGAGGTGGAATGTATATAGAGCAGATGGCGGTGGTTTTGTGTAAAGTTGCTGAAATTGCTACTGCTTGTAGGGGGGTGCTGATGTTGATTTTGCTTTGAGGAATGTTTTTCCTTATTAGGATTGATACACCACCCGAAGCTCTTAGTCCCGTGTCATGTATATAGTCATATTGCTCATAATTTTTCATGTTTGTTTTATCATTGCTTTTTTTGAATGTTTCTTGGAGACATATAATGGTAGGATTTTGTTTGGTTATTAACAGCTGGAGTTCGTTGTAATTTGCCTTGTAGCCACGACAGTTCCATTGGATTATCTTGTGGGTATTTTGGTATTTGGCCATAACTATTTATGCAGTGTGTGTCTTGGGTTTAGGGTGTACTATTTAATTTTTGTATTTTCGATTTTAGGTGTCGAGTCCATTTCGGTTTCCATACTTTCTATGTTTCTGGATTTATTTTTGGTTTTTGAAGGGGTGTGTTGAGTAGGTTTTTGTTTTTCTTCTTTTTCTCTGGTTCTTGAGGTTGATCGGTTTCTGTTTTTGATCGTTAGCGTTTCATTTTTTTGGCTAGAGGTTGAAGGGATGTTTTTTGATTTGTCAGTTGGAGTTAGTTGTACATTGGGTATAATAGTTTTAAGGGTTTTGATTAGTTCATGTAGGTCATTTATTAAATTTGTTAATTCTTCTTCTATTTTTGTAGTTTTTATTTGTGTTTTTGCTTCGTTTTCTACTTGGTTTGAGGGAGTCCTGGTTACCTGAGAGAAAGTTAATTTGTTAAAGGGATTTTCTATGAGTCTTCTTGCTTCAGGGAAGGTAATGTTTTTGGTGATTTTCATTTTGATAATTTCCTTTTCTCTTTCCCAGATTTTGCAGTACTTTGAGTCTGCTCTATGATTCCCTTTGCAATTGTTACAGTTTAGGCTGTTTTTGCAGGATTCCTCTATGTGGTTTGGTTCCTGCTCTCCACATTTGACACACACTTGTTTTCTTGTGCAGTGCTGCTTCAAGTGTCCATATTTCTGGCAGTTATGACATCTTCTGGGATTCGGGATATATGTCTCAACTTTAACCACTGTATAGCCTATTTTTATTTCTAAAGGGGGTTTTGGGTTATTAAAGGTTAGAATGTAGGTATTGGTTTCAATTATTTCATTTTGTTTTTTGATTGTTATCCTTTTGACGTCTATTACATTTTGTTTTTTTAGTTCATTTTTAATTTCCATTATTGAGCATAATGATAGCTCTCCATTTCTTATCACCCCTTTAGAGGTGTTTAATCTCTCATGGGGGTAAGCTTTTATATCTATGTTGTGAATTTTTTTTTGCTTTAATATTATTTCAGCTTGTCACCTCTATAAGGATGGTTCCATTTTTCAAGTTTTTTACGGTTTTGGGTGATATTAGAGCTGAAATACATTTTTCTATGATGAAGGGGGATATTTTTGTTAGCGGTAGTTTTTCTTTTGATTCTAGAATGATGAACCTTGGATATGGCTCATCATTGTCTGAATCACATTCAATATGGGGTCTTTTTGCTTGGGTTTTTGTTTTAACAGAAGCCATAAAAGTGTTGGATGAGTTTCACTGAACATGCTCCCCACCCACCTCGGAGCCCCATATGGGGATGTGCCTAGGGGGAAACCCATTCGCCTAGCAACACCAGGGCTACCTGTTCAGTATACTCATGCTGGTGATAGACGAATTAATTTTTTGTCCCTGGGTTTTCGTTCCCAAGATAACTACTTCCCCAGGGACAGAAAGAACTACGAGTCTTTCCACAGCATGATTGAGGACGATAGCTGTAGGGTCATTTAAATTAAAAAAAAAAAAAAAGAAAAAAAAATATAAGAGAGTACTGTCATGACCAGCCGATTGATCGGATCGGGCCTCTCCGACCGCCCGTCTAGCCCAGTAAGGGCCAAAGTGGTGTGTTGCAAGAGACTTGACCACTCGATTTTCAGGCCAAGTACTGCTCAACCACCAGGATCCCGTCCTTAAGCATCACGGGTCGCCACCCACGGCCAACAGGTAGCCTCGTTGGGGGGATTTTACCCCTCTGCAGAGGTGCAGTCAGCGTATTCTACAGCCCCAGCTGACAGGGCGAAAGTGAGGTAAGGAGATGGCAGCTAACTGATCATAGAACAAGGCTCGTATCCCATATTCATATAACTAGACTGATCATAGTACAAAGCTCATAATCATATAGCAGGCTGATCATAGTGTAAGGCATAAAGATATAAGTAAGTAAAGTAAAGTTAGCGACCATAGTCGAGGGTGACCCGAAGGCTCCCTTTGCAATAGCTACTACACCAAGGTGTAGGGGAGGGCGCTACTCCATTCCCAGGATTGCTCCACTTTACCCTTGAACCGTACCTTATAATGCTGAGTGTTAAGCAAGGTGGTATCAAGTTCCATTTTTAAAGTCTTTGGTATGACTCGACCTGGGATTAAACCCAGGTCTCCCGGGCCATTGGCGAAATGGACAATAATACAGTAAAGGATGATGCAACAATAGCAAATAAAACAACTGATTTGACCATAGCCTTTTGAGTGTTACTGCAAGCATTCCTGTCAAGTCATTTCATACTGATAGAATACTATCAGGTCAGCATCCAAGCTGTAACATGTTGATATTGCATTTGTGAATTTTACTGCATTTCTAACAGATTCTGCAGCCTATTGTAAAAAGGCTCATAGGGAAGTTTTATCAAATATGTTACCATATTACCGTTTTATCAAATATGTTACCATATGTTACCGTTTATCAATATAGTTACCATGTGCTGTGATAAGCACATTTTTAAGCTTGTTTGAAGTATTTTCACAATAACTATCATTTGATGTTAGTCATTGTGAAAATACTTTCAAGTCATCCTTTTTTAAAAAGCCTAGTTGAAAAAGTGATACTTAAAATGGCTTGAAAATTCCTAGCCTAAGAAACAATTGAAACTGTCCAGTATGAATGGCAACTAGATGGAATTCCTGATTTAATGCAAAAAGGTTTCACTAATCCAATGTACAATTTTATGAAGGATTCTTAAGCAAGAAAAGACTAATGGCCTTGCAGTAGACATTTACTTAATAACCAACATGATAGGCATAGCCCGAAAAGCACCAAGCAGCTTACAATGTTGTAAGAATATATTACAATGGAGATTTAGAGAAGTAATTTGAAGATTGCTATTTTCTCAATTTGGGAAATATTCATTCTTTAAACAAATTTGAGCAGATATTTCAACTTAAGATAAGTTGTTTCATCTAATACAATTTGAATCAATATGTAGAGAAGAGAAAAATCTCGTATTTTGTTTTGGTGCGCTATTTAATTCAACACTGAATTTCACCCAATCAGGATGACTTATCCCATTCAGCCGAGACCTTCATTTCCGGCTAGCAAAATGGGTGAGCAGCCAAAACCTCTCTCTTCAGCGTGAGACGGCGACCAGAACAGACGTGCCTCTGGTCATCCCTGCTTAGCGATGCTTTTTAGCTAAACAAGCCACCCAGTGTGGACATCTCACTGTGGCTTTAACACTAGCAGCAGCAACATGGACACTCAACGAGGGAACCATCTAATTTATGGATTCTTTACGAGGAATCCCAGTTGAACATAAATTAGAAACATTCAGCATGCCTTCCACAGGTACCACTTCTTGTCACCCCAAAAATTGACTATGTCGATCCGAGTGTCACTCCGCTCTCGACACACAAAACTACACGGTGACTTTGAATACTTCCCTCACACGTCCAACAACACGCTGCCATCTCAACATCTCGCTAAGCCATTTCGTCTCAAACATCCAACAAGCCTAAACACCACGAGTCTTGCAGCACCAAGAACAAACCATATTCAAAGCTGCAAATAAAGAACTTTCGTTGTTGTGTGTAGTTAAAGCAAAGTTTCGTAATTCATTCGTGTGCCTAAAAACAATAGTGTTATCCTCAAGAATCGCTATAAATACATTTAGGGTTTTTTGTTTTGTTTTTGTGGTGGGGTGTTAGAATGATTCACTTTACAGTTTAAATCTTGAGTTGTAAAATTTTGGATAAAATTTTTGATTTACACAGGTATTTATTGAGATTTTAAAAAATCTATTTTTCTGATGCTTAACAATCTGAATATTTTTTCTTAAAGAAAGAATCGCTGATTAATAATTCTACCTCCAAAATAATTATACACAGCAACATTCCATTGTTTTATTTTCTAGTTATGTTATATTTTTAAAAACATATATATAATTTGTTTCTCGAGTTGGAAGTTAAAATTCCAAGATAATTTTTGAAGATATTTATTTCTTTAATAAAACTTTAAATTTTGTTTTCAGTTTTGATAATAATAGTATATTTTAGTGCAATTTTCTCATGAAATGTTATAAAAATTAGAAAAACGGAATTTTGCAAAAGCAAAATTTACTGAGGAAAATTTGATATGGAAAATTAGGGGCCTTACGTATGCATTAGATACCGGCAAGAGAGACATGAAGGTACACTGACACAAAGTATTGACAAGGGCCTTTCAGCTATGTGGTGACTCCGAGCTAACACACCAAGACTGACGATGAAGCTGGTGACTGCAGCAGAAAAAAGTGGACATGAAAAAAAGAGTGTAAAATTACTAATACACCATCAACTAAACAGTAAAGTAACCTTTGTGACAGAGACTGTCACTACTGTATTAGCCTTTTCAATCGCAAGTTATACTGAACTATATGTACGTATATCAACTAAGGTCAACCTACGAATATAGTGCTATGCCAATCATGGCATAGCACTACATTCCAGCAATGGCTGGCAAGATGATATTTTATATATATATACAGTTATAACAAGACACTTGTTGAAAAAGTAACACCTACCTTCTTAAAAAAAAAACCCCAAAAAACTATTCAATCACATACGACACTTTATAAAATTTATATAATAAAAAGAATTAGAGAAAAATCTTTAACAATATTTTTCTATAATGTAGAAATAAAGATATCTAGTTCGGAAATTTGTTTACACTTTCAAGTTGATAGCAATTTTCTTTGCCTTGTGTTTATTGACAAAAATTTCACCTGCTATCGATGCATGTTAAAAACTAGGAATCCTTTCGACATAGTATTTAAATATATACTCTTACGCTATTATTCAACAACTGTTCAAGTCCACATAGTAAAAAAAAAAATTATCCTTTGTGATTTGAACAAGTTAGACTCACCGTAATTTTTTATTAAAATTTTATTTTTAACATTTTATAAATAGAGCTCACTTTCATATTTTAATTCAACGTAGAATGATCACTCATTTTCAGAACAATTAACGTTGGAAAAGACATAACCAGACAGGTCGAATTATTTTCGTTTATTTTTTTACTTCTGGGAGTAGGATTTTTTTTCCGGAAATAGGTGATCATTTTACATTGAATTAGAATGTGAAAGTGAACCTCCGTATAAAATGTAATTTTTTTTTCGTAAAACAAAAAAATTGCAGCGATTTTTTTTTTTTTTGATTAGTTAATTAGTTACACCCAAAAATAAATTTACTAGAATTTTTATCCCCGATGAATTTGAACCTGTGCACGTATACAATAATACCTTAAAAAATAGGGAGAGTGCTTAGTCCCTAAATTAAAAAATATATAACTTAAACTTCATCGTACACGTACGATTCAATGAAGTATGTAATAGAAAAATAATCATTTTTTTCTATAAAACGAATAATTTTCTTTCTTAAAAATCGAAACTAAAAGAAAATAATGTTTATAGAAATAATAATTAATTAGTTATAGAAACTCGTTTAAAATGTCGACAGTGTAAGCATGAGAATAGCTACCTTACGACGTCAGGATCATCCGTAGGTTCAGATAAAATCGTTGTAGTGATATATATGTAATAAAGATAAATCCAGTCAGGAAATTTAGAATTAATAGAACAGATGAGTAATAAGTAAACAAATGCTAAAGCTTCGACGTAACCACCATTTTGTATTTATAAAAAAAAATTGTCGTTTAGTCACGTGATATAAAACATCTGAAAGACTTCCGGTTTAAAAATGGCCTCTTTAGGATGAGACTGGAGTTACGATTTATTTTGGAAAAAAGTTAGTTTTTCGATTAGTGGAGCGCTGGTTCAAATCCAAGAAAAAAAATCGTCTTTTTTTAAGGCCTTCATGTATTCTACGTGAAATCGCTTAACTGAGCACTGATTTAATCTCCCAGGATATGAATACAGGAAAAGCTTTTGTATTTTTACTTTTAATTCCGAATTCGAAATATTCCCTAAGTCTAAACATGCTCAAACGTAACTCAGTGTTTATATTCACATCAAAATAAATTAAATATAACTGAGATTTAGAGTTAGGAATAAACAAACCAACTTTTGAAATATAGATCGACTTTTAGTTTTACAGCAGATATCATAAATATGTCACTTTCTTTATCATCTTTTTGAAAATGCATTTTAGTTTATGGGCAACATAACTACCACGTTCCTCGAAGATTGTGATTCAAATGAATCACCTAATTTAGGCGAAAAAATCAGATCTAAGTTGTAAAAATAAAAATAAAATAACTTTTCAAATAGTGGATTTCGCAGTTTTTAGCAGAATACAAATTTTTAAAAAAGATGATAGTTGAACAAATATCTGAAAAAATTGTGGAACAGTTATGCTCATCATTGTTGGAGCACTTGGAATTATCCAAAAGAGCCAAAAACCCGAGTAAGTGAAAACCATCAACAACAAAAAAAAAAAAAAAAAAAAAAAAAAACTGGTAGAATACTAAGCCGAGTGCTGAAATAGTGACATGACTTGTTGTCACTTGATCTCTGCCTAAGCCACTATTGGCATAAGAGCCTTGTAGACCATGAATATAAAGAGTTCACATTTACTGTTCTGTGCCAGTCTAAACAAGTCATAGAAAATAATTATAAGGACACTATTCATAGAGTGATGAATAGCAAGTCAATAGAAACAATCATTATTAGATTAGTGAGTTTGATCTTTTCAGTGGTCCTGTTCTTATGACTTTTTGGCAGTCTAAGATAAGCTCAGAAAATATCGACGAGGACAAGTGTACTTGTCAAAGCAATGTTAACCAACTCGACTGAGTACCCAAGTGATGTAGCTTTGTGCCAGTCTAAGCTGAGCCTAATAATCAAATTGCAACAATGTTTTAAAATTAATTACAATAATGATAATATATTATTTTCATGTTTCATATAATTGTTATCTCTATTATTATTATTATTATTAATAATAATAATAATAATAATAATATAAGCCCTATTTTCATCGTTGTTATGAGAGAGTGAAGACAGATGAATGAAAAGAATAAAAAGAATGATGTCAACAATCAAATATTTTTCTTGTCCTTTCTCTCTCTGTTTGCCACTTGAGATGATTGATTGCTAAAACTATTCTAGGAATGTTCCTGATTCGATCCACACTGTAGTGCTACACCTCCCTCGCCGACCCAGCTTATCATCCCATCCTTTTCATAAGCAATGTATCTTTTTGCTACTACTGGTGATGTTAATAGTGTTGTTTCAATGGGAACAGAGGCAGTGAGGATGGTGATACAAATAACCCATCAGGAGAAATTAATAAGAACACAAGTAGTAAGATATTTAATCGTAATAAGGATTGTAAATAAGCCAAGTGTCATCAAGGACAAGATAGATCTGTTTGTAAATGTTTTGACATTAAAATGTGCAACAACAATGTTGAATATGAGGGACAGCAACAACAACAATAATGATGAAAAACAAGCATCAACAATGATGATGATGGTCAATGGAAAAATAAAATAGAAAAATAGAAAAATACAAAAAATTGAAACTATTTAGACATCAGCCTTATTAGATTTAGCAAAATAATGAGAGCCATCGTATTCCTGGGGTAAGAAAAAATAATATAGCATAATAGAATTTTTTATTACTTAGCCAAGGGACCAGATTAAATCTTAGAACATAGCAAAAGCAACAATAGAAATAATCATAATAGGTTGTCATTTACTAAGGTTGGCTTAGTTTGGAGTACACCCAGTGAGGATAAAACTTACTTGTAATAGTTTGCTAGACTAGCATGCTGGTAATCACGTTATGCAAGGCACCCATGATAATAATAGAGTTTTCTTCATTAAACCAAATGACTAAGTTGATAGTTGGTTGGTTGTTTGGGTTTTATGGCATATCAACCTTTATAGGTTATTTAACACCAAATCCATTTTTTATGAAAATAGTTCTATTTCAAACAATTCAGTTTAGCATAAGTACACAGTTTAAATGTAAGTACAGCTTAATTCTGAAAAACATTTCTATTTCAAGCTATTCAGTTTAGTCAAGCAGATCTAATTCAGTTTAGTATAAGTACAGATTTTGTTTACACACAGTTAAATGTCAAAACAGTTCTATATAAAACAATTCAGTTTAATGGAAATACAGTTTCAATGTCAAAAAACAGTTCCATTTCAAATAATTCATTTTAGCATAAGCACGCAGTTTAAATGTAAGTACGGTTTAATTGTGAAAAACATTTCTATTTCAAACTATTCATTTTAGTCAAACAATTCAGTTTAGTATAAGTATGCCGTTAGTTCTATTTAACCCATAGATAGGACCCTATCTGGTGCTACCACGCCTGGCCAGAGGGGACCTGGGAGCAATGGCAATGAAGGAGTACTCTACATTCCCCAAAGCTCCAACATCACTGGAACTTCACCATTAGATTGTTTAGTGTTGTATCCAGGACACTCGTTGTGGGGGTCTTACCCCTCTGCAGAGAAGCAGCTTACTGGGCAAGACTTAGTTGAATCTAAGCAAATAGTGTGTTTGTATTTACCCAACCACTCAGCTACAGGCAGGATGTGACACAAGATCGATTTTAAGTGAAGTAAATCTGGTTTGAATTCAGTTATACTTTTCCTAAACTGGGTACCTTACCAAGGCTAAAGAATCCAGTCGGCTCTACTCTTTACTCATAGAAGAGAGAACAGATGTATTCATGCCTTTCCCAAGAACATTAGAATGAAGTGAAATGTAATCAGCCACATCCAGGATTTGAACTTGGTTCGCTGTATCCATTTTCTACAATGATAACCATTACACCACAAGCACCTTCATTTGAAATGTCGCAAATGATATGTTACTCAATCTTCATCAAACATCTGGTGTGAATATACAAAAGCATTAAAAAATATAATAAAACCTCTGGTATATCAATCCAATTTTGTATGTAAAAAAGTAAAGTTGGAGATTGTACTGAGGTTGACCTGAAGGCTCCCTTTTCATTAGCTACTCTACCGAGGTAAAGGGGAGGATGCAACTCCTTTTCCAGGATTGCTCCGCTTTACCCTCGATCCGTACATTATAATTCTGAGTGTTAAGCAAGGCAGCATCAAATATCATTTTTTGAGTCTTTGGTATGACTCGACCTTGGATTGAACCCTGATCTCTCAGGCCATTAACGAACACCATATCCAAACCAATTTGAAATTTAATAATAATGAGGGGTCCGAATCCATGCTCAATCCAACCATTATAATTTCTCAATGGAGATTATTATTAAATGAAATACAGTACTTTCTCTTATTCATTTATTTGCAGTTAGCTATGATATAATTTCTATAAACAGGATATAATTTGATAATATTGAATTAACGGCAGCCAAAATAACCTTTAATTGATATTAACTAGAGTTTTCTGTTTTAAACAAAAGAACCAACTGAATTCAAAATCTGTCCTTGAAAATGAGACCCGTGAAAATCTCTGTGATTCTGAGATACAAATGGATCACCCAATCCTAACGAGAAAACCTGATCTAGTATTAATTAACAAGAAGAAAAGAACTTGTCATCTCGTGGACCCTAGTGAAAATGAAAGAAAACAAAAAGATAGACAAATTCTTGGATCTTGTCAAAAAACTGAAAAAATGAACGTGATACCAATTATAGTTGGTGCCCTTGGTGCTCCCCAAACCCTGGAAAAGAGACTGAGGAAACTGGAGACCAGAGGAAGAATCAATATTATCTGGACCACAACACTGTTAAGATCAGCTAGAATATTTAGAGGAGCCCTGGAGACCTGAGGAGACTTACTGTCAGTGGAAAATTACAAGTTAAGACTGGTGGGAAAATTCACATAAAAGTAAAACTAATATTTCGAGATAAAAACAGATCACTCAATCCAGGCCAGAAAAGCAGAGTCTATTAATGTTAACTATAAAATAATTTGTTAGCTTATAATCTTTACTACTCCAGCAGTGAAATTAAAGGAAAACAAAAAACTATAGTAATAACCTAGATCTTCCAGAAAACAGAAAAATTGTTAAACATGAACATGACAGTAATACCAATTTTAGAAGAATCCCTACGAAACTGGAAAAAAAAAACTTGGGGAATAAGAGATCCAGGAAAAGATTGTGACTGTCCTGATAACAAGACTGTTGAGATTAACACGGATACGGAAAAAAGTCTTGGCTAGCTTAGAAGACTTCAGTAAAGACCAACCTGTAACTACTGGTGTAAAAACTTGCAATAATTATAATAATAATAACCAGGCAGCTTGGGTTTGATTCCCAGTATGAAAATGTGTATTAACTACTGGAAACCAAACTCTGCCTAAAGAACATAAAAGAATAAAAACCTTGGAAGTTTCCTTTGTAAGATACTCTGAACCCTTCTTAAATTGGACAAGAAAGGAGCTCAAAAATATGAACCACAGGATGAGAAAACTCATGGCAATTCAGAATGCCTTACACCCAAGAGATAACATGGGCAGACTATATGCTACAAGAAAAGGAGGAAGAAGACTCACTAGTGTTAAAGATTGAATGGATGTGACTCACTTCACAGACAATAGCAACAACAAAAATGACTCAAAGACAAACTGGAATTATCAAATTGAGGAAATAAAAACCAAGAAGAAAAATAACTACATAGACACTCAAGAAAATAAAACTCATCCTAATTGATTTCAGTTTTAGCTTTTTTAATATACAGATCCCTCGCCTTGTAAAAGCTAAGTGATGCTACATGAAAATGAATACTGTTATTATATATCTATATCTGTAGATGTTTATGTTCTTATTTTCCTTATAGTTATCACAAAACAATTTGTTCTTAATATCATATTTTAAAAGTTTATTCCTTTTATTTAATGGCTATCTTATAAAAGTCAGCCAAAACTATTATATATATATATATATATATATATATAAAGGAAGCCCAAAAAATAGCCCCTAAATTAAACATAGACCACAAAATAAACTCCATAGCTGAGCAACCAGCCTTTATAATAATCAAAGATCACAAACTAAACTTCACAATCAATCCGACATATCGATTAATTAATCCCTCAAAATCCGAAATAGGAAAAAATCAGCAAACATATACTGGATAATATAAATACACAGCACATAGATAAACTACAACTCAACCAATGGAAG
Organism: Sepioteuthis lessoniana; assembly: GCA_963585895.1. NCBI lineage: Eukaryota > Metazoa > Mollusca > Cephalopoda > Myopsida > Loliginidae > Sepioteuthis > Sepioteuthis lessoniana. The sequence continues at coordinate 55,145,901 of OY757917.1, forward strand.
AACACCAAAGTCGTCACCAGCTGGTTCACAGCTATATCTAACAAGAACAACACAGCCTTCATCCAATTCGACATCACAGATTTCTACTCCTCCATCACCGAGAACACAATTAACAGAGCCCCAAAATTAGCAGCCCAGCACGTACCCATCTCACAATATGATATCAGGATCATCAAGCGCTGCCGCAAATCGCTCCTCTTGCATGACAGCAAACCATGGATAAAAAACAAACTCAATAGCCATCTGTTTGACATAACCATGGGTAGCTTGGATGGTCAGAAATGTGCGAACTGGTCGATGCCCTACAATAGTACCGATATGGGACTATACAGAGACGACGGTCTAATCATTATTAGGAACCCAAACAGAACCAAACTAGATAGCTACAGGAAAAGGATATCCAACGCACTGAAACTGCTGGGATTTAAGATTACCATACACACAAATCTAAAAATAGTAAATTTCTTGGATGTAGCACTAAACTTATGTAAAAGAACATACGAACCTAATAAAAAAGATAATGGCACACCAATCTACATACACACTTCTTCAAACCACCCACCCTCAATGACTAAACAAATTCCAAAATCTATCAGCCGTAGGCTATCCAATAACTCTTCAAACATCGATATTTTAAACAAACACGAACATATATATGACAAAGCATTAAAATACAGCGGTTATAGACAAGCACTAGAATTCATACCTCCAAAAGTCAAATCTAAGCACAGAAATAGGAATATCATTTGGTTTAATCCACCTTACAACAAATGTGTAACATCCAATATAAGTCAGGACTTCCTAAACTTAATTACCAAGTACTTCCCCAATAATAGCCCCCTAGCTAAAACCTTTAACAAAAACAACATTAAGGTTAGCTACAGCTGCACAAGCAACATGTCCCAAATAATAAAAAAAAAACACACACCAAAAAATTGCATCTATCAACAGTACAACACATCTCTCCAACCGATGCAATTGTAGGGTCAAAAACACATGCCCCCTACAAGGGAAATGCCTATATAAAAACGTTGTATACAAAGCCAATGTAAAAACTAACAACTCCGTCAAACATTATGTCGGTGCAACGGAGGGCACCATAAAACTAAGAATTTACAATCATAAACTTTCTTTCACAAACAGAAACTACTCATCCAACACTTCCTTATCCTCGTACATATGGAATCTAAAAGACATAAACATCTCTCCGACAATCACCAGGAATATACTAAAACTAGCACCTGCTTACAACAAAACATCAAAAAATGCATCCTTTGCCTCCACGAAAAATTAGCTGTCATAACCTACCCATCACAAAATATCCAGCTGAATAAAAAATCTGAAATCCTTTCAAAATGTAGGCACGAGAGCATACACCTCTCAATTTCGACTAAAACACATAACCCATCTAACACATCTACTAAAAAAAAATCAAATGACACCACACCATACCTGCAGCTCCGTAAGTACCATTTTCCTCCACCAACCATCACACCCACCACAATATATGTACCATCTTTCTCCATTAATCCCCATACCCTTCTCTATACGCCTCCACTATCTGTTAAATTCATATTTTCATGAGCGTTAATAATAGGCCTCAACACTCTACATTCATCTTTTCTACCACGTACCCTCTATCTTTTATTACAATAGCGTGTAAATCATATAACGTTAACACAAAACAGATAACTATTAAAAATAAGCATCACCCCCCAACTATTACCCATACCTCCTAAAACCACCATCTATTTTCTTAATTTTATAATGACAACACTTTGCTCTTCAGGTATAATCATCATCGTACATAAAAATACTATTATTGTAACCCCTTCATTATTTTCATTATGTACGTACAATCACAGATAACTATATTATATATAATATATACACAACATTTCATCAAAATATTATTGTATTCTTGCCCAAACTTCTTCCCTACATATAATGCCAATATTGTACAACATTCCATGGTATATTGCCATACAATATATCCCTACTCCACGATATTCATTGTGATTCTGGTCCACCATACTACACTAGCTTAAATATGCTTACAAATCAAATTTTTATTTATGACCCTCGACATGCAATGATGATGTTTTGTTCCTTAGTTATAATCACCTACACACACAGAAATAGATAAAGAACCTTTCTCGACATACATACTGTAGCAAAATCAAATACATTGACGCCTAACACCCGGTTAAAACAACACGCTGCGCATGGACCTTCACATACACATGCGCTATATACCACTTACACATACACACACAATAATACACAACTATACCCCCCACACACACACATGCACAAGCACACGTAAAGATTCCTACACAATCCAAACGGTTTTTGACTGTATTTTTCAATTTTCGATTCATTTCATTTTGATGATTGCTGTTTTGTAATAACTTCATGAAACCCAGGGGTCGCAGACAAACTTCCATGGCATTAAATATATAAATCTAATATATATATATATATATATATATATAGTGCAATTAAATGGAGACTCAAACTCGGTTAAGCCGTCATAATAAATTTATTTCGGCGGAGAACATTGTTGGTATATTCTCCGTCTCATCGGATGACTCTTTTACATGCTATTGAGCACTCGCCATATTATATTGCACTTGGTTCGCCACAAACCCTCAAAGTGATTTAGTGACTATTATAATATATATATATATAAATATGAAAGTAAAACAACAAAATTACAAATAAATAACACAGGACAGTTATTTATTAAAATCTTTTTGAAATCATTATAAAAATAAGATATCCTTTGATTAATAAATGTCATTTGTTAGTACATATAATACACATTGCACAGTGATCATGCATATTATGGATTAGTGTAATGGTTGATAAAATAGATCAACTTTTCCTTATAACGTTTATTGTAACGATTATTCTTTATTATGAAAGCATTTAATTTACTTTCAGGTAAAACCAGAACTGATTTTGACAAACTTTGAATACCTATTATATTTAGAGAGGTACCTTATTTACGCGGCTTTACAGAGCCCTCCAAAGAGGAGCGCGCTCCTTTTTGCTGGAACGAAGGAGAAGAGGGCGCATCTTATATTCAGCCGGAGTGGAGCGTGAGCAACTTCATTTGGGGTTAAAGAGCGTGGGGTTTTTGCGCTCAGCACTCCACGCTCCAAAATTATTTGAATTTCCTTTTTTTTTAAAAAAACCATAAACAATAAAAAAGAGAAAAAAAGAAAGTTTGAGACAAACTCTTTGTTTTTTTATAAGTGTGTTAAATGTATATGAGAGAGCGAGAAGGTGTAGAAGGAGTTACACATGAAAATTAGACATGAAAGCCGAAAAATTTGAACTTTTCAGATTTTTATTTAGAAACAAGTATGATTTGTCAACAAGCCACTGATGGGCCATTTTCCTTAGAAGACTGGAGACAGTCTTGAAAAAGTCTCTTCAAAGGCTGTAGAAAGGCTTTGAAGTTATTTTCTGAAAGATTTGAACTTTTCTCGTATTTATGACTCGTATTTTTATTGCTGAAAATAAATCTTTAAGCGTAATAACTAAAGAAATATGTTTGTTTTTAAATAAATATTTTTAAATAAGTGTTTTTATCTATTACTACTCTGTTGTTTTCAAGCAAATAATATCGATATTTCTCTAAGTTAAGTTCTTGCATCTTTTCAAATTATTATTCTAATAAAAAAAATAGTAAATATATTTTCTTTGTTTTGTTTTACATTAATATTTCGAAACATATAATAGTCATTGGTAAATCATCGTGGTGAAATGGTTAAAGCGCTAAACTGCGGAATCGTAGGAAGCGAGTACGAACTTCAGTCGCGCTAATGCGTTCACTTTCGGATAAATACGCTTGGGAAAGGTATGGGTTAAATAGTACCACTGTCGGGTTAAATTTGCGAGATGTGTCACAAGTATAAAATAAAGTTTGGAGGCAGTACGTGTTCCTCGCAAGTAATTTCCCTAACAAAACAAAAACAAAATCTGAATAACTATAAAATAAAGGTTTATTATTCAGCTGGAATATTGTACCAAAGAACTCACAATGTTGTTGTTGTCGTAGTTGTTGTCGATTTCGCCTTTGGTGTAAGTGGAAATGGCAATGTCTTTGCTAGACAGCGTGGCGTCTCTCGTGTTTTGGTGGGTGAGGGAGCAGTCCAGTAGCGTAACGTAGTTTACTTGTTGTTAGCGGCGAGCTCTCTGCTGAATTGGTCAATCGCTTTCTTTTTATAACTCCTAAGAGGATCAAAATGGGTATGAATGTTTTTTTGGGGGGAAAGTACTTGATTGGTTAAAAAATTTATGGGTGCGAATTTTGTATATTGTAGTTTGGATCCTTTTTTTCTAGAATGTTCTAATGTTTGTTGATTGGCTTAAAAATCTATGGGCGCGAATTTTGTGTATGTTGTTTGGATCCTTTTTTTCTAGAATGTTCTGTTTGTTGATTGGTTTAAAAATGTGAGTGCGATGTTTGTGTATGTATATGAAATTTACGCTACACCACTGTTGCGGAGCCGATAAGCATGTCGACCCTGCAAATGATTTAAGTTAAAGCGTGTGAGTAATTGATAGCCAAAGACTACTAGACGATCGTAGCTGGTAGCTGATGTGGGTCGAGTCGTTGGATGCAGCTGGATGATCGTTGCAGGTAGCTGGTGTCGGTCGAGTCGTCGAATGTAGCTGGACAATTGTTGCGAGAAGCTGAGGTCGGTCGAGTCGTTGAATGCAGCTGGATGATCGTTGCGGGTAGCTGGTGTCGGTCGTGGTTGGTTAATCGAAGTCCCGGTTTTAGCAGTAAGTTGGGTTAACCGGCAGTGCGTCGATACAGTACAGCGAGTCGTACGTGAGCCAGATGTTGCAATGCTCGGACAGTCCGTAACAGCGAGTCGTACGTGGACTGGATGCTGCATTGCTGGAGCGTCGTAGTCAGAATCGGTGTTGGCAGCTTGGTCGCGTAGAGTCGGGCGAGCTGGCGACTAAGACTGAGCCGTGTCTTAGTACTACGGACCAAGTGAACGGACGGGGAAACTGTGGCTAATGTTTGCCACGCCTTAGAACATACGAGGTCGAGTAAACGAGTCAGTGAAGCCAGGGCTTCGTCATGCCCCTAGCTGTGCGGACGTATCGGAGATGATGGCTGAGGCTTTTCCGCGCCAAAGCCGTGCGGACGTATCGAGACGGTAGCTAAGGCTTTCCGTGCCAAAGTTGTGCGGACGTACCGGGACGGTAGCGAAGGCTGTGCCGCGCCAAAGCTGTACGGACGTATCGGAGGCGGTAGCTATGGCTTTCCGTGCCAAAGCCGTGCAGACGTATCGGACGGTAGCTAAGGCTGTTCCGTGCCAAAGCTGTGCGAACGTATCGAGGCAGTAGCTAAGGCTTTGCCATGCCAAAGCTCTGCACTATCGAGTAGACAGGCCAGGAGGTAGAGGCTAAGATTGGCGGTATCTTAGCGCTGCGCAGATAGTGAAGCGGTAGCTAAAGGCTAACCCGTGCCTTTAGCACTGTGCAGCCAAACGGACGAACGGACAACGGAACCGACCGAATGGTTAAGATCGGATGGTCTTAGAGTCTTCTTCGTGTTTGCCTCCGGGCTGTCTACTTCGACGAGTCGTTAAGGACCGTCAGAGATACTCCAACCCGCAGAAAGGACCTCTTATGGTCATTAAAAGGACCTTTTGTGCATAACTATGTGATGGGAAAGGCGAATGCAACTACAAGATGTAGGATTCAGCCTTTCGGAGCCTGCTCTGAGAGCGGCTCCTGAGAGCGTCCGGAGACCTCCGATATTTATCATACGTCCCACCAACGTATGATTTGGCACAAGGCCGTTTTTAAGGTGGGTCCGGTCGAAGGGCCGAAGCCCACACGCGTCCGGCAAGACCAAAAATACCTTCGGCCCAGTCGGCATTCCCCTTTTTAGGTGCACCTCAGGTTCTAGGCAATAACCCACTCGAAGGGGGCAAAAGCCTGGTGGGATGGCCCCCTGAGGCCGGAGGAAATCTCCAGTACCGAGGCACACTGTCCCGAGGTAGAATGGCCTACCGAATGAGACCCAACAACTGGAGAGGAAAGATCATACACGACCTCTAAAGAGCGTCGTGAGACCTCCGTTTATTTCTGAAAAATCATACAAAAATATGTTTTCAGTGGGCACATGGCCCAAGAAATTTGGGGAGAAGGGAAGGAAGCGAAATCGGAATTGTCCTATGGAGCCCTAGCTAGTCACACTCGTCGCCCACAATCATCATTCAATCGTTTTTATTCAATCATTCTATACAATAAATTCATTTACCCACCAACCACGCAACAATCACCAGAAAGCCTCATTCGCTCAATGAAAACCCGACTTAAAACACCGATGAAATGAAATGGCATGTATACAATGTATGAAAGATGATGAGAGGGATTGGAGAAAAAGCCCAAAGTAAACAAAACATAACCCCGGTTGGTTTCCCTCCTATCCCCCCCCTCTATGATTTGGAGAGTCGACTGTTTTCTGGTACTTGGATAAGACCAAAAACAAGCCGAAACTATCCCTATAGGGGAAGGACCTAAGACTAATCGGGATAAAAAAACAAACGGAAAAGGGTGCGGCCAGGAAAAGAGAATGAACATGAAGTGCAGAAATATGTGACCGAGATCCTCAAGAAAGGCCAGGGACTCAGAAGTGGTAAAGGAGGGAAATAGGGAATGGAGAGGATATTGAAAAGAACTAGCATCTAAACTGTGGGGACAATGACACATTTCACACCACTAACTAGGGGGTCAAATTGTTCTAAGTAGTACTAAAAGTTTCCCGAAGGACTCGAACCATCGTCGCCATGCGCAGGCAGAGGAGAGAAGGATGACTCCAACGTTGCTCCCTTGCATACGACCAGGCTTGCTGCATACACCCACCTTTTGCTGAATGTTGTGAGATCCAAGCGTCTTCTATCGCATCTAATCTTGACTCTAATCTGATGCCTAAAGAACAAGATCAGATCACGATAAGAAGAGTTTGAACCTTCATACAATCCCTTGTTTCGCGTCTCCCAAATCACCATTCTAGCCACGGCTATGATCACGAGAAACACCACACGCTTCTCACCCTGAAACGGAGGGTCAACATTGTCCAAAACGTACCCAACGTCGAGCTCCGATTTTTTCGCCGCAGGTCGCGATCCCACTACTGTTCTTCTAGAAGAATGGTTTTGGCATTAAATAACCTGCGAAGATTGATATGCCATAAAACAAAGAAAACCTAAACCTTTGTCAATATGAGCAACCATAAAGCTGACTTTGGAATTGATGCAGAATGGCACTTTTTTGCAACTTCTCATGGAAAAGGACTGTGTGATGGGTTAGTTGGTACTGTTAAAAGATTATCAGCAAAAGTAAGTCTGCAGCGACCATGTAATGAACAAATAATGACACCACAGCAACTGTTCGATTTTGTAAGAGAAAATATTTCAGGTATAAATCCTGTATATTACTCAATGGATGAATGGAAAAATAAAGCAGACATCTTGGAAGATGAATTTTATAATTCTACCACAATTATAGGAACTCAAAAACTACATTCTTTTATTCCTGTATCTCGGACAGAGGTGGAAATAAAAACTGTGTCAACTCTATATGAGGGCAAAATAGTTAGGATTACTAAACATAACAATATAGAGTTTAAAGACCTTAACGGATTTGTCACAGCAATGCATAATAGGAATTGGTGGTTTGGATGTGTGCTTGACAAATATCCAGACAGTGAAGAAATTAAAGTGACATTTTTAGGGCCAAAAGGGCCGTATCCATCTTTCTATCCATCACATCCAGATATTTTAGTTTTAAAATATTCTGATGTACTTACTTTAGTTGATCCAATAATAGTCACTGTAAGAACTTATAAACTTTCAAAAACTGAGATGGAAAATGCATCAAATATTTTAGAAAAGAAAATTAATTTAAAAAAGTTTATATATATATATATATATATATACAGTGGTGGGTGCTTGCTTCAAATTTTCCTTTTCTATTTTAAAATTTGTTCCAACTGGCGCACATTTACATTTTTTGTGGATTTTGACTACCATCTCAAATGAGAACAAAACAAATATCACAACTCTTTGGTATATATAAAACAATTTGATAAAAATAAAAATGATCATTTTGAGGATTTCATGTACTAAATATCAACTGAATTATGTTGACCACTGACATACAATGTTGCAGATTCTTTCGATGTTAGTGCCTGATAAAATATTAACATGATTTTAGATCACTTTTTAGATATTTATTTTCATCATATCACTTTTATTTATAATATAATCTGTTTGTCATATTAAAAAAATGTAAACAAAAAAACCTATTCAATCATCATTTAACCACAAATAATAAAAAATCTGTTGATTTTATGACCATGGTGCTTATGTAAATGTTATTCAGCATTAAAAGAGCTTTCTAAAGATATACCACTTAACCATATTGTGAGATATCAAAATTTGGGCATATAGTGGCAGATGCCCAAATCCGCCATTTTGAATTGGGTAATTTTTGTAAAAAAAACTTAGAGCAAAATTTCCACAGAGTTTCCCACTATGAATTTTTTGTACATATCACATAAGACAGACAAATTATTTGGTCGATTTAAAAAAATGTTTTTTGAGAAAATGAAGATTATAGTTTGACCTCAAAGATAAAAAAAAATACACATGGTACATTTTAGATCCATCCAAGTACTTTAAAATGGTATATAAATAAGCTTTTTTGGTGCAAAAACACCACAGATATTAAATTTTAAACTTTGTCAGTATCATCGAAAATTCATATTTTTGGCAAAGGCCAAAAGGTCTTAACTTAAGAACCGCTCAACTTTGAGAGGTAAGACTGGTGTCATTCAATTTCGAATCATAAAGATCGATAAGTGTAGCAAATTTGAAAAAGCTCATGTCGGTCATTGTCTGACCCCTTGTTGATTTGAGATGGAATGACTCTCTCCTGAAAAAATAGGTTGTTAATGCAATGAACATTTGAATTGTTTTAAAATATTTCAGGGATTTTATTTCTAGTTTATACTTCAGGCAACAAAAATTTATGCATAAATTTATGTTCCGTCCGACATGTTCTCCTTTACGAGCAAGAAATCCCATCTTCTTAGCGAATCTCAAAATATTAGCGAGATTTTGTCAAATGTTATCTTACGGTCTTACACTTAAAATGACATCCCCACCCATATTGATGAGATCCTTTGACGGCCACACCTATACTTTGACCACTTATTGGCGAAGTTGAATGTTTGTGAAAGAAGGTATATTTTCACTATGGAACACTGAAAAAGAGCCGCTTCTTTTTTGAAGGAGTTAGAGCTGGAGCAGTTCTATTTTAAAAATGGGAAGCGTGAGGGGAGCTAGCTCCAATTTTGGGCGTGTGAGCGGGAGCTGGAGCAGCCCAAAAAGTAATGGAGCGCGTAAAGCCCTGCTTATTTATTATCTCATATACATACTCAGAAGGCTTGCTTCCAATAGGGTTCCCACTTTGAACTGATTTTGTGTCATCGTAGGGCATTGTTGGGGGTAAGGGATAAACACCCACCACACACATGTTCAGTTTAGTATAGTGTTAGTTTATATAAAATTTTCTTTATAAAAATTAAAATTGATGTCATCACTATCACTGCTACTGCATAGTCTCATGCCTTTCCTCACTCTTTTTAAATAATGATATAAATTTAACAACACATTTAAATTCTTCTTGAGGTACATTTATCTGTCCTTACCAAGTACATATACAAACAAATATTAATATTTAGAATGGTATTTTCTCATATGATCAGTATGCATAACTATATCCGAGAATCAGAAGTCGTGTAATATCTGGAATCAAAATATTGAATTGTATGGTTTGCACTGTGGTCTATATCATTTATATTGATCTAGAGTACCAACCAAGTTTATATTTGCTACATGTAATCACTATATATATATATATATATATATATAGTGATAGGTCACTTGTCATCTAAATGAAAATAATACAGACATTTCACTTTATCAGATATATTTACTAAAATTACATAAACATATCTTGAAGTACTATAGATTAAATTAATTCAAAGAAATTAGCTAAACCCCGACCTCCAGATGACTTTGGAATCTCCTGCAAGCCTTTCCAACGATCCCCTTGTTTAAATTGGTAAATACTGCCATTATCCCCACCTTTAGTTCACCTTTGGTGCTGCACATTTTTGTTGGCCTCTCACTCAACTATGCCCCACACATAATAATCAAGGAGATTGCAATCTGGGAAGTTGGGCGGCTAGATATTTGGGGAGATGTCTCTGAAATTTTCTGACGGTTAAGACTGGCATAGTGCAGAGTCCTGTTGCCAGACATAGGTTCCAGCAGCCACCCTCTTAATCCAGGGCAGCACTTCTTCCTCCATACACTTGATGTAGGTCTCCGTATCGGATCTGAAGCCATATGGCAAGATGAATGGAGGCATTAAGTCGCTATTGCTAGTGACCACCTCAAACACTATGATGTGGACTATGTGTTTGGTTTTCTTCAAGAATGGTAGATCTTGTCTTGTGGGGATAGGGCTAGCCAATGTTTATTCTGGGAGTTTACCATCTGATCCTGGCAGAAATTTTTCTTGTCTGAGGAAAAGTAAAGCACGTTTGGTTGAAAGGGGTGCTTGAGTTTGTTGAAAAGCTTTGCAGAATCGTCTTTCCTGTTATCCTTTATGGCTTGTTGTAAAAATTGACCCTTTCTCATCTTGTATGAGAAATACCAAATATCTTCATGCACTGATAAGAAACTCAGATGCTCCTTTTTCCCTTACTATAGATTTAATTGACTAGCTGAGATCGTTGTCAATCATGACCTGGATCTCACCAAGAAGTTTGAGAAGTTTTTGTCAGAACAATTAGTGTGAGGTTTCCGAGCTACTGTACTTTCATAGTCATTATTGGACTCATCCAACTCTTTTTAAATCCTTTTCGCTGTCTTCAGATTAACACCCAAATACTCTGAAATCTTCATATTAGAGCTTATGGCATGAATGTTAAGCACAGTACAGCTTGCTGTTTCAAATTTCTGGAAAAGTGAATTGCATCATGGTACTACTTTTCTTACAGACAGTTACCAACTGACTAGTTTGCTGCACAGTAAACAAAACATGAAACAAACAAAACACAGGCGTAAAATTAATAAAGTCAAATGGCGTCATTTTACTCATCACACCCCATCCATATATGATGGACTTTGATAGCAAAAAATAAGCATGAATGGGCCACATTCTCTGAACAAAACTCCTCAAGTTTTCCTTTCTCTTAGACCAGTTGCCTTGCTAAGGTTAGAGATTCCAGTTTTTCCTCCAATTTTATGAATACCTGATTATATATATATATAACCACCATAGGTTTTTTAATTCAATATTTTTCCTTCTCTTAGACCAGTTCCATACCAAGGCAAGAGAGCCCAATGTGCCCTCTCAATTTATACATATATATATGTTTCACATATATAAATGTATGTGAACAGATGGCGGTGAAGGCTTCAATATAAATTCAATTTAGATATTAGCCATAACATAAATTTGGAGGCTCGTCTGAGATGATCAAGCAACAGAGGAATACAAACATGGTAACTTACAAAGAGGAAGGAAAAACAAAATGAGTATTGTGGTAAAGAAGAATTTCTAAAAGAACCAGTGATAGAAAAACTTATGAAATTAAAGAAGGGTGATACATTTTAATGCGACAGAATTTACGACTAGAAGTCCAGAGATCCATGAAAAGAGTGAACATCATATAAATAGCTGAACATTGATAGATAATGAGATTTTTTTAGGAAAAAAATCTTAAATCAACTACAGGTGAAAATACAAGAATTATGCCGGCACAACTAGAATAAGAGAAAGCTAAGATAATAGCCAAAGCCAAAATAGAGAAAAATGGAATAGAATAGGAGACGAGACTGAGAGAATTTGAGCTGAATGGAGAGAATTTTAAAACAAAACCGGGAAAATTCGATATACCCAAGCAGGTTCGCTAAGTACCAAAATTCAGAGAGGAAGAAGTGGACGACTACTTTCCACACTTTGAGAAAACAGCGATTAATCTAGAATGGCCAAAGAATATGTGCCCGATGTTACTAAGCGGAAAAGCACAGAAGACTTATGCTCCCTTCTCGATAGAGGAATGCACAGATTACGAAATAGTGAACAATGCAATACTAAAAAAATTCAAATTGATACTGAATATGTATAGACAAAAGTCTAGGAACAACAAAAAGATCACAACACAGACATAAGTAGACTTCTTAAACAGAAAGAGACTTGCTTTGAATTAAATTTACTTGGACGACCAAATGCCCAACAGCATTTGCTTAAATCAAATAAGTGTTGAGTACCAAGCACGTATTGAAAGCACGTATTGAAAGCTCCCGATTCCAATTTTAGCCGGTGATTTTGTAGGATGATTTTAGCTGGAGAAGTTGGTTTGTTAGTAGCGAGGAAGATGGTGTAACGTATGTTGTGTTGTTAGTAGCGAGGAAGATGGTGTAACGTACGTTGTGTTGTTTCCTCGCTTAGAGTGCAATTCCCTTCGCTAGGTTGTGTGAGAAATAAAAGGAGGAGGAAGAAGTAAGATGGCGAGAGTCGAAATGGGTTTTTGTTTAAGGATAAAGTTTTTATTTGCAGCATGGAATATTGGGTTTGCTTTTGGTGCTGCAAGACTCGTGGTGTTTAAGCTTGTTAGTATTGAGACGAAATCGAGTTATGTGAAGTTGAGATGGCAGCGTGTGTCGTCGGACGTGTGAGGGATTGTGTTTTTTGCATTTTGATGAAAGACATGTTGCAGTTGTAGGAATTGAACTTTGGATGTCACCGTGAGTTTCGTGTCTGGTATTTGGGGAGAGTAGGCGTTATCTCCATTAAAGTGGCCCAGGGGTGAATTGAGAGCTAGCGTGTCGAGAGCGGGATTACGCTCAGTTCGACATAGCCAATTTTTGGGGTGACATAAAGTTGTGCCTGTGCGAGGCATGTTGAATGCATCAAATTTATATTCAACTGGGATTCCTTGTGAGGAATCCATAAATTAGATGGGTTCCCTCGTGTATCCATGTTGCTGCTGCTGCTATTTTAGAGCCGCAGTGAGATGTCTGCACTGAGCGGCGTTGTCCAGCTTAAAAGCATCGCTACTGAAGAACGACCAATGTGACGTCTGCACTGGTCGGCGTTCTCCAGCCAAAGAGGGTGTGTTTGGCAGCTTATCCGATTTGCTAGCCGGAAATGAAGGTCCGGGCTGAATAGGATAAGTCATCCTGATTGGGTGAAATTAAGTGTCGAATTAAATTGCGCCCCAAACCAAAATACGAAATTTTCCCCTTCTCTACACAATAAAGACGCTAGTAATATAGGAATTAGTACAGTATTATTACTGAGAGATGAAACAGAAAAACTTATAGGATAAAAAATCGTATATTTTACTACTAATACATGAAGTACAAATAAGTGAGAAACGGCTGCACATCAAGAGGATCAGAATTACTAAAACCATTTTTTTTTAAAAAATCAGTAAAGAATGAGGATCCAAAATTAAATAACTTGTTTCTCGAATCTGATTGGACAGGATAGTCATGTGTTGAGCTTTCACTTATGACTGTGCAGTTGAACTCCAAATGAACTTGCCTCTGCAGTGATTTCCCGGACAGAAATAAAAATGTTCGTTTGGAACCAGTCACGTAATCAGGGGATCTATTTATTCATGCTTTCGGCGGCAACAGATACACACGACATGCGGGAGTTTGACGAGACTCCTCCCTAGTAATGATGACACACACGGGTAGCTACATCGATAAGCTAACACTGACCAAAATTCTATTTCATAACTATGGCAACACACCAGTCCACACACCTAAAAAAAACTACGTTCACAGTCTTAGTGAAAGTAAGTCTTACCATTTTTTTGTTTATTTATTTTCTTATGGAACCACCCAAATCAGATTTCACATATCTCCAACCCCCCAAACACACATTCAGTCAGTAGTCAAATATACACTCTGCTAAAATGTGTTTCACTCTCACGCACACATACATACACATTATATTAACTTCTTAAAAATTTTGGCAAACTTTTGGTCTCTTACAGCACAACAAAGCAATAAAGAAATAAATAAATTAATTAATAGACTTTGTAAAATACAAATGTTCATATGGATATAAATGTGAAATTATTTCAATCTGGTTTTCCTCTTGTCTACAAAAAATCATTTTTTGTGTTCTTTTCATTAATTTGTGGACAGGACACATTTTTTAAATCTGAGTAGACTGACTCCACAGGCAGCATCCAATTTATTGCTTTTCCAGAAATCCTAATAAACATCAAAAAGTATATTCTATTCTTGCATTAGTTGAAAGCCAAAAACAATTTGAAATTTATATTTCAATGAATCAAGCTGGCAAAGGAAAGAAGCAGAAGATACTCCGCACAAACAATTATGGACACGGACTACACCGATGACATTGCACTTCTGGCAAATACACCCGCCCAAGCTGAAACTCTGCTACATAGTCTGGAACGAGCAGCTGCTGGCATAGGCCTCTGAGTCAATGCAGACAAGATGGAATACATGTGCTTTAATCAAAGAGGCGACATCTCCACACTAAATGGTAGCACTCTGAAACTAGTGGACAAGTTCACCTAACTAGGAAGCAATGTCTCATCAACTGAGACAGACATCAACATGTGACTAGCAAAGGCATGGACAGCTATCAGTCATATGGCAGTCATACCCGACTAATAAAATAAAATGCAGTTTTTTCCAAGCTGCGGTCATGTCGATACTGCTATATGGATGCACTACATAGACGCTAACAAAACATATGAAGAAAAAGCATGACAGCAATTACACAAGAATGCTGTGAGCAATATTGAACAAGTCCTGGAGTTAGCACCTGACACAGCAGCAGCTGTACAGCCACCTACCGCCCATCAGGAAAACTATCCAAGTTAAACAAACCAGATACGCGAGACACTGCTGGAGAAGTAAGGACAAACTCATAAGTGATATACTCCTGTGGAAGAAGTGGAAGATGGCCCATTGAAATGACCCAAAAAGTTATAAAAATGAACCTTTTTTTATTTTAGCAACCACATGACCAACCAAAGGTTTGGCACCTAAAGTCAAATGGATAGTCAGTTGGTGTCTGAACTCTGAACTAATATGTTGATGTGACACCACTCCAGCTATGTTATAAAAAAAACAGAAATGATACTCATCTGAAATAAACTTCAAGGATCTTGAAGATGTTTCTTCAAAGACAGGAGTTATAAAGACTTTCTCACTAACTCAAACAGTTATCCTGTACAAAAGTGAAAAATGCTGGTTAAAAACTTACATTTGAAGAAATATTGCCTTTCTTCACAGATAAGTATATTTAAACAATCCCCTCTTTTCTTCTTTATGCATGCTTTATGAACTCTGTGAATTATATACTGCATTCATGCCAACACAATAATATATTCGTCCCATCTTATTTCTTTCATATTGTAGCTCACATATTAAATTCTCATTTGAAAAGAACACTCAACATCACTTATTTGTCTTTTGCTAAGTGTCTTGTTTTCATCTGTTCTTCTATGTACCAATCATTCACAACATTTGAAATCACAATGATTTTGTTATGTGGCATTAAAATACAAATTCAATTTATGTCAAGACCTTAGCTGTAACAATATGTGTTAAAATCTTAAAATCCACTTAAAACTTGCTAAAAACAAATCAAAAAAGGATTTCATACACAAATACTTTCTGAGTGTTACTGCAAGTTTCATGAAGTGTTCTTAATCATCAGGCACATTATATGATTAGGGAAGGAATCATTTAATGCATCTGATGACTGAGAGCACCTCATGAAGTTAGCAGTAACACAAACAAAATTTTGTGTATGAAATCCTTTTTAATTCAAATGTTTTTTATGGGATTTTAAGTTGAATACACTGACTGCATCTCTGCAGAGGGCTAAGTCCCCTCTGCCAATGGGTATCCTGATATGACACAAAACCATCTAATGGTGAGACTTCAGTCTTGGAGTAATCACTTACAAATCATAAGTATATCTATTTGAATGTGTGCAAACAAATGACTCATGTTACATTATTACTGTTACATAGCCAAACGTAAAACTATTTAACTGTGTGCAAAAAAATAGTAAGTAGAATTATTCCTATTAGATATAAATATTTGTGACCATTTAACTGTGTGGGAAAAAAATGAGCTGAAGCTCGTTTAAAAATGCTACCAACAAAATGTGTTTACATATTATATATATTTAATATATATCTGTAAACAGGATTTGACATTAAATAACCTAAAATGGTTGATATGCCATAAACCCAACCAATTAACCAACCTCTTGATATAATGATAAGTAGGTTTTTGTTCTTATGTGAAAGTTAAACACTTTCTTAATAAAGAATAAATGTCATGATAAACATGAATTTGTGTGTCCATTATAAGTCTACAGTAATTTTCCTTATTTGAAGATAAAGTATCTTAGTAGTTGATCAACTTGGAACTGAGTAAACCTCTTTTTCTTAAATATTGATCATATATTAAATCTTGAATATTGTTGCGGGGTCAATGAATATATTGATCCCGCAAACTTTTTAGAAATGAGTGAAGTGACACAAGAAACGCAAAGATGACAAAGGTGAATGAGTAAGTTTAAAAGCCAAGTTTTATTTTGGCAATAAATACAAGAAAAAAAATTTGTGTGAAATTCTTATTCATGTCAAAAGTGTAGATTTGACTATCAATTGATTTTTTGGTGATGGGTCTAGGTAATCTTGGAACAGGACATTGGTGTACCTATGTAGTCAGGTAGTCTGCAGATGGTTGGAGAGTTAGACATGATGCATCCCAGAGGTAAACAGGGTTGATTCAGCAGTTAACAGGGGTTTTGGTCAACATTAGCTTTGAGTGAGTTGATAAAGTTGTCATCGGTCCAAGCAGTGATGTTCACTTGAGAACTGGTGTCACAAGGCTAGTGGTTCGTAGACGAGGTAATATGGCCTGAGTTGCTTGGCGCTGCTGCTCTGCTGGTGAAGTCAGCAGTCTGAGTGGTGTCGTCCACTCATGGACTGGTTTTGTTTTTCTGCATCTAGCTGGCTGGGTGGTAAGACTGCTAATAGGTCATCTTTTGTGTTATGTTGGTTCAGGTTGTTACCTAACTTACTCTGAAAAGAGATGTAGTTGTAAGTAAAGGCCTGTGACCTTATAGGGCAGTAAGAGGGAGTATATAAGGACAGTTTGTGGTCATTGGAAGAGAAATGCCCTAAAAGCACATTAGGAGTGGTGGGTAGGTACTAGCATTTTGAAGCAGGTAGTAGCAGCAGGCAGAAGGCAGAAAGCAGGAACTGCTGGAAGAAGGCAGGAAACAGGAACTGCTGGAAGAAGGTAGGAAACAGGAATTGCTGGAAGAAGGCAGGAAACAGGAACTGCTGAAAGAAGGGAGGAAGCAGGATCTGCTGATGTCATGCCACACTCTGATCCTCTTTGCCTGAGACTGGGTTAGGCCTGAACGGTATTTGTTGCCTGCCCCACCAAACGGCAAGTATGGCACAAGGCCTTTTTATGGTGGGTCTGGGTGCAGGGCCGTAGCCCACACGCATCCGGCAGTTTCCAAAAATGCCCTCGGCCCCGTCGGCATTCCCCTTTTTAGGGCGCCTCAGGCGCCGGGCGATAAACCCAACCCTCCCGAAGGAGGTAAAAGCCTGGGGGGAAGGCCCCCTGAGACCAAAGGATAAAAAATTGCTTGCCTGAACTGGCAAGTCTGATTTTTAGCTGCTATTTATACTGAGATAGGGTTACTACAATGCTAAGTTTTTCTAATATAAAACATTTAAATATAAACTTCTTATTTTCAATTTTTACTCACATTTTTCCTTTATTAGTGTTATGATGTACATAGCTCCGTAAAACACGGGTACGAAACGGCCCCATGAAAGTGAGGCCGGCTCTGTAGGTTTAGCTCCCTCAAATGTAAATAAAGACACTTCCTTATTAGATAGCTTGCGTGTTCACGTGTTATTTATTATCGCTCGCCATCGGCACCAGAACATGGTATCAGAGTGGGATTTTTTTTCTACATTCGGCGAAGTCATCTCTCCACACCTCGGATAAACACACATTACTTCGGAAAATAACTAAAATAGTGTATACGCACCGGCAAACTAATCCAACTACTCTTCGGACACCACGTGAACACATAAAACACGGAAGTCGGACCGGATCATTACACGGCACAAATCGGATACAATACCTCGGAGATAAGACTAATACTTCGGAATAATGGCTTACCCCATCCCACCACCGGAAAAAATGGACATGGACGGCGATTTGAGAGAGAACTGGTCCCTATTTAAACTCTCATGGACGAACTACGCCGACGCTACGCGCATTGATACCCAACCGGCTAAAGTCCAGGTAGGAACATTTCTCTCTATCGTTGGCAAGGAATGCCTAAAAATTATAAAAAATCTGCCCATGACAGAGGAGGAACGTGTGGACATCAATTCCACCATAAAAAAATTATCGGACTATTTCGAACCTAAATTAAATACGACATACGAACGCTACGTATTTAATTCATGTGACCAAGAAATCGGCGAACATTTCGATGCATATTTGAACAAGCTGAGAAAACTAATAAAAACGTGCAGATACAGCACGCTGGAAGATGAATTACTCTGCGACCGGATAGTGATGGGAACAAATAAAAAAGAAATTCGGACCAGACTCCTCAGTGAACCAGACCTAACACAAGACCGGACAATAGATATATGTCGGACCACTGAACAAAGGGACAGACAAGTTGACGTGATAGGCAGCAGAAAAACAACAGAAACAGAGCATTATACCCAAAAAGCAGAAAAAAGAAAACAGAGACGGGAGCATATCAAGGACTGTAAATTCTGCGGACTAAGCCATGACAAAGGCAAATGTCAGGCCTATGGATTAACCTGCGCAATCTGCTTAAAGCGTAACCATGTTGCAAGGATGTGCCAATCCCAAGCGCATCCACCAAGGTCAAATAAACTGCCAGCACATGCAAAGGTCCGTTACGTCAACGACGAACCTGCCAGCAGTGATGAAAGCATATATGCCTTGGGCCTTTTGTCAGACCGCAAACACTACTATGCAAACATCCACGTATCCCCCTTAGGAGGCCAGGAAGCTCTAACCCTCAAGTTCCAAATTGACACTGGGGCAAGCTGCAGCACTCTTGCTCTTGTGGACTACAAACGCCTCACCACAGCACCCTTACAGCCCTCCCATATAAAGCTAAAGCTGTACGACAATTCCATTCTCCAACCCCTGGGAGCTGTAACACTGTGGTGCGAAGCAAACAACATCAAGAAAAAAGTCCATTTTCAAGTAGTGGACAATAATTCGCCATCCTTATTATCTGGACGGGCCAGCTCTGCACTCCAGCTTATAGCCTTCAACGTTGAATGCGTCAGACACCTGGACGAAGTTAAATCACTCACCAAGGAGGGTGTTCTCGACAACTGTAAAGATGTATTTTCCGGGCTGGGAAGACTACCAGGAGAATGCAAAATACAGATTGATAAAAACATCAAACCAGTTCAGAACAACCCCCGCAGAGTTCCACTACCACTCAAAATGGAGCTGAAACAAAAGCTGGAGGAATTGGTTGAACAAGGAGTGATAGCATGGGTCACAGAACCGACACCCTGGATCAGCAGCATAGTTGTCATTCGGAAACCCCACAAATTGAGGATCTGTATTGACCCATACCATTTGAATAAGGCAATCCAGCGTAACCACTACCCAACTCCAACAGTCGAGGAAATAGCGACAAAGATGAGCAAGGCCAGGCTCTTCTCGGTCGTAGACACTAAGGATGGGTTTCTTCAGGTTGCACTGGATGAGTCGTCTTCATACTTGACAACGTGTTGGACTCTATTTGGCAGGATACGGTGGCTTAGAATGCCACTTGGAATTAGCTCAGTCCCAGAGAAATGGCAACGACGACTCAACTACTGTTTCGAGGGACTGGACAATACTCAAGTTATCGCAGATGACACCATAATATATGGTTCTGGTGAGAATGATGCGGAGGCCGACAAAAGTCACGACACAGCATTCAGAGCACTTATCGAAAGATGCTGGGAAAAGGGTTTAAAACACAACCCCAAAAAGTTAAACTTCAAACAAACTTCTGTCAGTTACATGGGACACATCTTCAGTGCACAGGGCTTAGCAGCAGACCCGGAGAAAGTTAAGGAAGTTTCGCAGATGCAATACCCCACACACGTCCAAGGTGTTCAGAGAGTCCTAGGAGTCGCAAACTACCTTGCTAAGTTTACACCCAAACTAAGCACTGTATGTGAACCGCTGCGACGCCTACTGGACAAGGACTCTGTATTTGACTGGTTGCCACCACACGAAACGACTTTCAGTAAGATGAAAGAACTCATCCCCCAAGCTCCAGTCCTCCAATATTATGATGTTAACAAGGAAGTCTCACTGGAATGCGATAGTTCGGAGGTTGGTCTTGGAGCTGTAATAAAACAGGGTGGACACCCCATCGTGTATGCGTCCAGAGCACTTACTAAAACGGAGCGAAACTATGTTCAAATTGAGAAGGAAGACCTCGCCATAGGACAACCTATCAGGGTGAAGTGTCATCCACAAAACCCTAACAGTGACTGGACGCCTGGTATAGTCACTAGCAAAGCAGCACCACGCAGCTACATGGTCCAGGTAGATGGACAACAGTACAGGCGAAACAGGATCCACCTACGCCAACAGGCCACATTTCCTGACCGGGCACCCACTAAGCCCCTGAATATTCGCCCCCGGCAACTAGATACATTACCCGACCAAACACCAGCTGACCCCCAATACACTCCCATACAAACATGCACATCACAGACTCATGAAATCCAAACCCGTAGATCTAGTCGTCCTGTCCAAGTGCCAGCACGATTAAAGGACCACGACCTATCGAAAGGTAGACGCACAAAGCAAAAATTGAGGAGAAAGGGGAAGAAAGGAAAGAAAAAGAAAAAGAAAAGAAAAAAGCACATAGGGACCTTACTTTGATTACTCGGAATTTTACTAGCTTCATTCAAAAATGAACTCACACACAATTACAAAGTATGGACTTTTATAGCATCACACATCACCTTGAACTCAGTGTAAACATCACTTGATAAGAGGGATGTTATGATGTACATAGCTCCGTAAAACACGGGTACGAAACGGCCCCATGAAAGTGAGGCCGGCTCTGTAGGTTTAGCTCCCTCAAATGTAAATAAAGACACTTCCTTATTAGATAGCTTGCGTGTTCACGTGTTATTTATTATCGCTCGCCATCGGCACCAGAACAATTAGAAAAGTGTTTGATTAAATTTCTGATTATAACCAGTTATTATCAAAAGAATGGGTGAATATTTTGAGTGGGACTGTGTGCAAAAATATACATAGGTGTGTTATCTTTATATTTACCTACCCCCACCAAGAAAATATGCATACAGATAAACATTATTATTTAGAATATTACTTTCATAAGTTTATATCTACAGGGTGTTTTAATTGAAAAACAGAATGTTTATGTTTTAGGAGTGCTCTATACACATAAATACTCACACACCCTTACTATAATCCAACCCCAAATTCAAATACAGTAAAACAAAATTCAACAAAAAAATGAAAATTTTACTCCCTTGAGTAATATGACCATATTCTTTGCAAGGTTTTTCCATATCTGAAACAAAAATATTGCCTCCCCCTCTCCCTCATACTTTTTCCAAATAGGATTTGCCTCTCGGGAGAAAATATGTACAAGTTTATTGATGAAATACTTCACTTACAAAACTGATAATCAAAGACAGTATGGTTTTAGAATAACATTTTAAGTAAAATTTTTATGAAATCAGTATTGATATATTTTATTAAGTTAACACATCATTTTAAAATTATATAAAGCCATATAAACACTTAATTATATGATAACTTGTACATCACAAGTGTACACACACAAGCATGCCTATCATTCATGAATTCAAAGATAAACACATGCATACACATCTCCCATACACAAAGGCACATCCACACATAAGCCCTCTCCCTGCACCTTCTCCACATTGTGACTCATAGTTTAAACAGTGTAATGTATATGACTTGGGTGACACACACCACATGCAGTCTCCCTACAAATGCACTGATACAATGAAACTGAATGCCTCTACAGGCCATAGAAATCCCATCTTGGAGTAAAACATTCTTCATGCAAATACGCACATGCACAATTACCCACCTACACACACTCACACATGTATGCACACATCAATGTTGACATAGACAGAGATGAGTGTACATGCAAGACTTGCATACATCATTCAAAGGATAACATTTTAATGTTTTGTTTTAAAGATTATCTAATGAAAAAAAGCACCACTTTGTTGACATGCATGGTTATTGTTAAAGTTGCTTTTAGTTGCATCAAGGTTCAGATATTTAGACCTCGAGAGGTTGGTGAATAGTGATATATTAAAGGGATTGCATCCTTAATGAAACTAAATAGCAGTTGTTTTATATGAATATACACAAAAAATTATAAATAAATGATAAATAGGTAGATATCAACATAGATAGATAGATAGATAGATAGATAGATAGATAGATAGATAGATAGATAGATAGATAGATAGAAAAGTTATGTGACCAAAACAGAAAAATAAAAATAGATTATTATATATATATATATATGTATGTATGTATGTACAAGGGTCATTCAATGAATAAGGGGAATTTTGCCTAAGGATTTGGCAATAAAAAGTAATGTTAGCAGTTGTACCTTTTTCAAGGAAATCAATAGTGATGAGTCCTTTCATGTCCCAGAAAACTGTCAGTATGATCTTCAGCTGTATGGCCACTTACCTCCCATCTCACATCCAAGTAAGATGAACAAAACATGCTAGGTACAGCTGGACAAACTCATAAGTGATGTTCTCCACTAGACTCCTACACATAGACACATCAGTGTTAGCTGACCAGTAAAGACTTACATTAATCGAGTCTGTGTGGACATTGGATGCAGTCTAGAGGATCTACCAAGAGCGATGGATGGTGAGACAGAGTCAAGGGAATCCATGCTATCTCACTTGATGATGATGCTGATGATGATCTTCTTTACTAACCACTATGCCTGTAACTTTACTGGAGAGTCAGTGTGTTTCCACTCTATGGACTGTTTTTCCAACTCAGGTTCATAGTGGCAAACATTACACATGGTTTGCACATCTCATCCTCCCAAAATTTCCAGATGGACCTCTCTTCAAGTCTGGAGCACTCTGATTTGCCACTAATTTGAATAGCCTCAAAACAAAAGTTTTTGCAATTTTAAAATAATTTTTGCCATAAACCAATTCTAAACTGTGCAAAATTTACATTCATCAAAAAATTCTAAAAACAAATTTGTTTGCTTTTTTCAAAAAATTCCCCTTATTTATTGAATGACCCTTGTATATATATGACAAGATTGAGACATAGATAGCTAGACAGATAGATATGTACTGAATTTAATAAATATCTAGGTTTGTTCACAGATCTCAGATACTCTAATAAAACCCTAGAAATTAAAAAATATTTCAAAGGAATTTTTCATTTTATTGTTGTTCGAACTTGGTGGTATAGCATTAACATAGAGTTTTAAAAATTGAGTTTCTCAGCAATGTTTTTTTAGGCAACTGTTGACACCTGGACATGACAGAGAAGGTCAAAGTGTATATGAAGAGGAGAGCCATCTGCATATCATTAAAAATCTCCAAAGGAATTAGAAATCACAGTGAGACAGACACCCTATTACAATGAGGAGTATAGTAAGTCATAGAAGCTGGTAGATAGATCCCACCTAAAAGCCAGTTTAAGCCGGATTACCATGTATAGTTAAAAATCTTCCCAGGTATGACTGTTAAAATTTGTTGTAGTTTGGTTGAAATCAGGCCAAAAATGGATGGACAAATTTTTGTTGAATGAAAAAGAAAAATGTACTTATTACTTTTGGTACAAAATATATGTGTGTGTGTGTGTGTGTGTGTGTGTGTGTGTGTGTGTGTGTGTGTGTGTGTGTGTGTGCACGAACATACATACATGCTTCAGGTGATATGGCTATCATGTCAATTTTTATTTTTCAAGAAGGACAATTTTTGTCAACTTTAAAAACATGATATAATGTCCTTAATCAAGACTCGGTATCTTTAAACTGCATCCAGTGGAGAGGCTCCAGTTCTGGAGCACTAGAAAGTGTGAAGTGCCCTTTTATTGCTATTACTCCCTGGTCCATTCTGACCCCTTTTAGTATTACTTGTTAGAGTCCCATTTATGGTGAAATAGAGCTGTTTAAAAATTATTTGTATTTGATAGGAATAGTGGGACACAAAGTCACTTACTATTTTTAAAAAAACCCATGAAGCTGAAGATGGAGGACATTTGATAGTATCACATTCTACAATTAGTCCAAAGTAATTTTCATAAGTTGAATTAAATATAATTAAAAGAAAAAATTCTTTATCTTTTTTTATTAAAAAGTTCTCCAATTTTTAAAATGGTAAACGACTTTTGTGCCATCTTGTATTTTATGCTTTTTTTTGTTACAGAGATTCTGAAACTTGATTTTGGATTACAGGTTCACTCTGTAGAGTTTGGTAATAAATAATACCTCACGATATCTGTTTTATTTTTATAATAGTCCTCTAGAAATAATAAAGTCTTGGTTTAAAAGAAAACTGTTTATAAGAAATTGTTTTAAAACTTCTATCAATTTTTATTGCTTCTTTAATTTTTTCACTAATTCATTCTCTGTCTTCAGGTAATATGGCTATCTGGTAAATTAATATAGATAAATTATTTATTAAAACCTGACCGTATTAAAAGAGATTATCAACTGATATTAAACTTAATTTTTGGATTATTAATCTGCTTGTAAAATCCTCAGATTGAGCTGATAAACTTAAAAGAACCTAAAGAAGATGTTTTAATTGTTGTTAGAAGGAAAATTTATTCTTGTGATCTTGATTTTCATGAATGGGATCTCAACTGTACATTTGATGGAATGGTTTCAGTTATAGAAGTCAATCCTACACAAAAAGACAATTGTGAAATTAGAATTGACAACATGTTGACTGTTAATCACTGAGGAAAATACTCATGAAAATATGGCCAGAGAAAACAACAAAGGTATGTCAATTCAACTGAAATGCCTAATAGAAGTGCATGACTTTGATACTCCTTACAATGACATTTACTCTCATGAAAAATTACAGTGTTCTAAATTCTGCAGTAAAACCTGATGATACAATGTTTCATTGCATCTAAAAATAAATTTACCCTTTGCTAGACAAAGACCCAAATGTGTTATCATTTGCCACCAAAATCTAGTGGAATTGGGACCTACTATCCCCTGACTAGACAGGTATTCAAAGAGATCAGGCCTAATATATTTTACTGCTACTCCATCTGCTGAACTAAAATAATTGTTCTGAATGTCACAAATGATAACAAAGTTTGATCCTCAAAGTAATTAAAGATTGACACATAAATAAGCAATTAAATAAAAGACTACTAAAAACATTTATGTACACTGTACCACATACAAAATCAATACATGCACAAAAACATATTTGTAAATTATTGATTATAACCAAAAATATATAAATTTATAAAAGACAATGTCTGTTCAACTCAATTTTTCTATTTGCATGTTTTATTTATAATTCATTTTAGCATTAACATTTTATGACAGTTATTTAGAAGACTTCTCCACTAAAATATTAAGCTATATTTTGTTACTGTAACTCATGATTCAAATTTTTTCTACACACTACTCATATAATAATACTTTTCTGTTTAAACCTATTCCATTGGCTCTGAATATTTCATGTATATGAAAATGTATATTTATTAATAATAGGGAAGTGTTTGTTTGTTTCATTTATCAATGACCCAACCATAGAGCTACCAAATTTTGGAAGATTTTGATGTAAAAAAAAATGTTGCTCATGGTAGAAGTATTTATGTAAAAAGAAATGCTGCCCCTTTCATTACTTTTCTTCTTTATTCTTTACTGTATTCCCTGCAGAAAAGTAAGACACCCCCACCTACCAAAGGTGTGGGCTGGGTATGATACTAAACTGCATCTGATGCAGTTCTGGAGCTCTAGGGAGCATGAAGTACTCCTTCATTACCATTACTTCCTGGTCCATTCTAACCCAGAGTAATAGCACATTTTAGGTTCCCTTCTGTGTGTCAAATAGAACTATTTGGCAAATTATTGATATGAGATAGAATAT
This sequence comes from Sepioteuthis lessoniana, assembly GCA_963585895.1. Taxonomy (NCBI): domain Eukaryota; kingdom Metazoa; phylum Mollusca; class Cephalopoda; order Myopsida; family Loliginidae; genus Sepioteuthis; species Sepioteuthis lessoniana. The sequence continues at coordinate 55,172,263 of OY757917.1, forward strand.
TTGAATACCATAAAACTGTAAATTATTTGTATTGAAAATAATTACTTTAAGCTATAATTGTTTTATCAGAGTGATTATTATTAATTACTTGAAGCCATATACTATACCAATTCTTCCCGAATAATTTGAATTTGTACCATATCTGGTAATTTCATGAGTATTTTCATTGTCAACATATTGGTATAAAAAAAGTAAAATCCACGGTGTTAATCATATTATTGCCCAGTATCATAAACGGCAAAAGTTAAGGATCAGTTGGAGTAACAGAAAGTCAATTTTCATGCATTGTGGGAAGCTAGTATAACTCAAAATGCGATAGCTGCCCAGGTGGGAAACCCTCACTCTGCTATCTCAAAGATTATGGGACAAACTCATTAAAAAACAGTCTACTTGAGATTTCAGTCCCAAGACAACGGCCAGAGATGAACATCAGCTGAATAGGACCTTTCTTTCCAATCAATTTGCTATATGTAGTGAAATTTCCAAAGCCTAAAATGATGCTAGTGTAGTTGTTTCTCAATCCACAACACTCCAGAGAATCCATTACCTCAGATATGACAGTAGGATATGGTTATGAAGTAACAGCTAAAATTTAAACAGAAACAAAAATGTTCAGTTTAGCCTGTTGATCAATGGAACAAGGTCATCTCTTGTGATGGTTCAAGATTCAATATATCTGAAGAAAGTCATATGAAAGATAATGCAGGAAAAAAAGTGTAAAATCCACTCAATCTGTAATGGTTAGGTCTGGGGTTGCATATTTGCCACTGATGTCAGGAAGATCTCCTTTTTAAAAAGAATAATAAATACTACTGTCTATCTGGAGGTTCTAGATCATTTCCTCATCTCATTCATTGGAGACAAGTTTGGAGACAATGAATTCATCTTACAGCATGACCTTGCTTCACTGCACATAGTGAAATCTACAAAAGAATAGTTTAGGGAAAAGAGGATACCTGTTCTTGATTGGCTTGCAAATAGCCCAAATGCAAATCCAATGGGAAATTTATAGGGAATCTTCAAGAGGAGATTAAAAAAATACTATCCATCATGATGTGAAGAATTGAAATGAGTAATAATTGAAGTATGGGCATTGGTGTCACCAGAGATTTGTGATTTAATTGATTTGCTACCAGAATGAATGAAATAAATAGTAAATACAAAAGATGGTACAAAAAAGTATTAAGTGTACTAATATAGATCTTCAAATGTGTTCATTAATGAGAATTTTTTCTTGAACCCTGCCCCCCAGCTTTTGGGGGGGGGTTGTTTGTTACTAGATTTAACAATCTTCTAATTTCAAAAGTTTCACATTTCAGAGAAAATCTGGTTTGTCAGTGAAATATTGCCAGATTATTTTCTTGAATTGATATACTGTTAAGAATAAACTGTTAAAATTTAAACAAATTCGAACCAGAAATATGTAAGTTATTTGCAAAAAAGCAATATTCTATTTCACTGGATTGGTGTTGAAACTGTGCACAAATTATCTGTATTAGACAGGAATACTTGCTATCACATATCTGGGTAAAAAAAACTCTTAAGAAACATGTACATAAAAACTGTGAATATGAACATACAATGAACATGATTCCCAAACCTCTAGGCATAGAATAGCCCAAGATGGGTTGACATTTTAAAATCATTAAAATCACAGCTTCATAAAACCATTGTTAGCTGATTCTACTTCTATAAACCAAGTATTTGCATGATTTATAATACAAGGGAATGCTGAAAAGTCCTTGGCCTATTCAAGAAAGGAAAATAGGGAATAACATGTTTATTTCCTAGATCTAAGTAATTTCTATTCTGGATCCTGCCAAAATCATTTTCAGTATTCCTCATCTATATCTAAAGATTCTGTGTCTTCTTTGTTTGTATTGTATAAAGTTTTATATAAAATTATGTTGCCAGCAACCATTTCTTTTCATTTATTTCTGAATATCCTGCTATATAACTTGACAAAGTATTGATTTTTTTCCAAATAGAATTTTCAATTTGCATCTTTCACTTTAAAAATTAGGAATTTTTTCCTAATTTTCCTAATTTTGTTTTCATAAAAATGAAAACAAAAAACAGGTTATAAGAAAAAATAAAGCTGAAAATGAATAAGTACCATTATTAATTTTCAGTCTCATTTTTTTATAACCCATTTTATTTTTTCTTCATAAAAGATTGTTTTGAGGATAAATTTTATAATTAATTTCAGTTTTGATTACAGGCAACATAAGCTTTATTGTAAACTGAATTGCCCACCTTAAAAGTTCACTAAATTTTTCTCAAAAACAAGATTTACCTACAAACAGCATAAATCAGATTCTTCAATTTTCCCCATTCTTGTTTGGGTACAATTTATCTATTTAGGCATATGTATTAGTTATATACTTTAGGAACTAATAGATTTGTAAGCATCCATTTTAATATCTGTTTTATTTAACTGGTTAAGAAATGTGTTTATTTGTATAAAGATTTGATAAAGTGATTGTTACCATAGCATAATGATAAGCAAACTCAACTTGTAGACTGATTGACTTAATGTTGTTTCTTAGATCCTCACAAGTACCCTTATATTATGGTCTTGTACTAGCCCTATCTGTAAAAATGTTATTATTTTAAAAAAACCATTGTAAGCTTATATTCATGAAAGGAGGTTATCAATGTATTATTAGTACTTTTAGAGAACTAATTACTTCTCAATTAAATCCTATAGTGTGAAATGTCTTAAAGAAAAGTCTCTTATTTAGGGTTACACTCATCTTTGCAATCTTTTTTTTAAAACTTTTATTTACAAAATTACGAAGTTAAAAGTAATTGAAATTCTGAATGCAAATTGAATACTATATAGACCAAGTGTCTTAAAAACATGGCATGCTGATTACATATATCTCATGGACTATTTAGCTATGGGCTTTCCATGTAAGAGATTTTCCAAAATATATGTCTCATCTTGGCAAATTTTTGTCATGTTTCTTTCTTTCTTTCTTTCTTTAATTTCTTTATTTTTTAATGGCATATCAACCTTTGTGATTTCTTTAATGCCAAAGGCATGCTTGAAGAAGAATAGTTGTGAAACTATTTACTCTGTAGCTGGGGATATAAGAGAGTTCATACCTTTGCCAAGAGTATTAGCGTGAAAGTAAACACAATAGCATGATCGATGTTTGAACATGCTTACTATGATGTTACAGTCCAACATGTTAACCACTATATAATATGGACTCCCACCTCTGGCCATGGTTGAAAGTATAAATGTTTGTGTGCAGCTTTTATTAAGAGTATTTTTCCAGTTGGCAGTTTGCATATGTTAGAGCTTTGTCTATGTTTGCTCAGTCAGCAAGGTCTAGAATATGCCGATAACATCTGCAAATAGATCAATTTAAAAATTATTAGTACCAGATAGGAATACTTGAAACCATATTAGTGTGAGAAAAAATAATAATTATTATTATTAAATAAAAAAAGTTACTTGAAACCAGTTGTTTGCAAATTGTATTTATAATAGTAACTTGAAATTATAATTGTTTATTATTAGATACTTGATACCATATAATTGCTGACAAAAAAGAGGGATTTTGGTATTAAATAAACCAAAAAGAGATGACATGCAGAAAAACCAGCCAACCAACCAACCAACCAACCAACCCTAACAATGAAAATAAATACACCTGCATTGTAACCAAGATTTACTGATAAATATTTTTGATCTATGTTGAGATGGGATAACTTATATGATTGGAAGTGAAAACATGGAATCCCTAGTTGCTGCAAAATATTGCCAAAAATCATCTTCAGCATATTAAGATAAGAAAGCAATAAGAACTTTATTTGATATAAGTTATAAATCTGACATACAATTTTTCTTTTATTTTTATTCTCATAGGATTTTATATACTAATTTACATAGTCCCAAACATTTACTATCACATGTACCATCATTTCGATAAAAAAAGGGTTTCCTCAGCAGCCTATTAGCTTTTCTCATATCACCTTTAGCTCACCTAAAGAGGCTATTGAATGTCTTATGATATGTAGATTCTCAGCAATAGAATTAAAATGTATGATCAATTTTAGGGCTGACTTGGTTCTTGAGCCTTGTTGTGACAATTGGTCTAGGAGATGGAAAACTGAATTTAAACCAGCAGTGCTCCTTTTAAAAACTTTTGTGTTGCATACTGCTTGTGGCAGGGATTGGGTAAATATATATACATGACAAGTTTTAGAAGGGTTACCAGTAAAAGAAAAGTGACAGCTTGGTTGGTAAGCCAGAAAGTAGTAGTCCTTTGTTTTATTTGATGGATATTACTTTAATTGATTGTTAGTATGTGAAGCCTGGATAGTTGTTAGTATTGGGGAAGTAAGGTCATTAGTTAAATTATACATGCAATAACATTTAATAATAAAAAAATCAGGATGAATACAAGCAAAAAATTCAGTGGATTTAATATTTGCATATAAAACATTAAAAACATATTTGGCTGAAAAAAAAAAAAAAAAAAAAAGAACGTTAGAGAATCACTATGCAGTTTTTAATGATAGAATGAGCTGTATGACTTCACTCTCCTAAATGACAAAGGGAATATCAGGCTGTGGACATTATTAGTTATATACCTAAAGCACTGATGATAATGCAGACATACATTTTAATATTTGTTTTGGTTAAGTGGTTCAGAAATAGAAAGCTGATATAGAATGCTAACCATAACACAATGATTAGAAAACTCATCTTGCTGACCAAATGACCTAGTGTTAGGTGTTCGATCCTCACAAGTTCCTCAGTATCGCGGCCTTGTGACAGGCTAATTCTGAATAAGATTTTATCTTCTTGCTTTAAAATGATTTTTAGAAAAAATGTTCGAAATAATGGAATTTTTTGCTTAGTTTAAAAAAAGTTAAAAACATAAAGAGAGGAAACTATTTTCAGGGGTCAAAGGTCATATTTGCCTTTGCTACGAACTGCTGCGTTCGTTAAAACTCGTTATTACTCGGTAATTTTCGTAACGGCTGTTTTACGAGAGCAAATATGGCTAACTCAGTGGCTGGTTGTTCACACTACACCCGAAATTGTTTTCTGGTGGTAAGTAAAATAGTTATATTTTCATTGTTAGTGGATTTTGTGTATTCTGGTGATCTTTTAAAGCTTTATCTGTAGCCCTAAAGGAACAATATGATCGATTAAAGACGTTTTTAGAGGAAGATGGTTGTTCTGTTCGCCCCTGACACAATCTTGAGTATGGGTCGAGGTAGAGGTGGGAGATAACCCAAGAGATACACTTTTTTTCCTCATTTTCTTATGTAGTTTTTTTGTTTTCTCGCTTATTTAGGAAAAGCAGATGGCAAAGTTTTTTCTTTTACTTAATAATTCTGTTTAGATTGTTAATTGTCGGAAAATCTATCCTTTTTGTCTTTAGAAACCAGTAAATTATTTAAAATTTTCTCGACCGGTTTGTGTTTATGCATCAATGCAACATTCTTTTACTGTGCATGAAAATGTCGAAAAAGAAATTCAGTTCAAATGAATCATTTCTTTTTTTTACCTTTCTTACCTGAATTCTCTTTTTATAATTCGTATCTTTTTATACTTTTTAAATAAATAAATGAATATAAAAAGTGAATGAATAAAAAAAAAAAAAAGAATAAAAGCAAAACCCTTTATTTATTTTTAGAAATTAAAACCTGTCTCAATTAAAAATTTTTTTTTTAACTTCAAATATATTCAATTTTTTTCTCTTCAATAAAATATTGGGTAAAATAAAATTTATATATCTCTTTTTCGCTTTTGTTAGTAATTATCTTTTTTTTCTCCGTTTAAACATTAAAAAATACTGAGGGCTTTTTTTCCCCTACTTTTTTGTGAAAAAAAATGTCTCATTTAAAAAAAAAAAAAGAATATTTTGCGTCTTGACGTTTTTATTTTAATAATTTGATATAATTTTTATTAAGATTTTACATGTTTTAAAATTTTTTTGTACTTTTTAACTAAGTTTTTTAAAAATATTTAGAAATATTTTTTCATTATCTATTTTTGAAAATATTTTCATTTGTTTATTGTGAACGATTTTAGACTTTGTATACATAAAATTATTGTCTGAATGATAAGCCATCTGCCTGTTTAACTTATGATCAAAGCGACTAAAATAGAAATTAATATGAATGAAACGATGGTAGTAGTATTATTGCATCTTGAGTGCAGTTAGTAACACTAGTGGCATTATTGCTATTACTAATACTACTTATTTTTCTTTTTTAACCAACAATTTTCCCCCCTGATCTTTTGCTTTTGACTCTTTCTGTCAGTACACTTTTTCTCCTGCTTTCTTATTTAAAACACAAAGGTTAAAAAAACGATTGTCCAATAATCACTGTCTGGACTTTATAATGAAATTTATTTTGTCTCTAAAACTACTTTTTGTATTTATTGGGACCTTTTGAAATAAGTGTATTTTGGTGCTTGAGTAACACTAAGTAAATAAGTATTAAATAACATCCTTATTACCACGTGCGCAGTGCCTTTTTCTCGTCATAAATCTCTTCCTTTTCTATTAGTTTAAGTTTTGTTTACTCTAAGATGGTGCTTTTTCGTGAATTTTTGGGACTTTAAACATGGGAAAATTAAATTAACTATTCTTCCTCTCATGACAACTTTCTCTTTTTTTTTCTCTTTCTTTTTAATCGGAAAGTAGTCAGTAAAGAAAAAAAAATTATTCAGGTTGTTTAGAAAATGACTTGGAAAATTCATTCAATGTAAGAAATCGAGATTTTGTAATTCAAATGTAATAACGTTGAATAAATAAAATGGGTAAAATGGTGAAAAATATTTTATTCGACTTTTATATATTTTTAAAAGTCTATTAGCATTATCAGTTGTTTGTAACTTGCTGAATAAGACTTGTTTATCGTTTGCTGCAAAAAAAAAAAAAAAAAATTATGTACATTTTTTTGTACATTTCAGTTAAAAAAATAAATTCAGAAGGTATGTCGTTTAGGAGGCATAATCTTGAAATTAAAACAAGACTCAATATGTTATTTACTTTTGTTTGTGACTTTCATACTTTTGACAGTTAAAGCTGCGTAATCTTCACTAATGTAAACAGAAACTGACATAATCAAGCCTGTTTCAGTTATATAAAAAGGGGATTTTATCCGACTTCAGACCAAGTCAGATTTGAAATGAAATTTTATAATGAAACTTATGTGAGTGATCGTCACAAGAAATATTTAATCCTTTCGTCATTCCTCTTTTGGGTGCCTCAGGTGCCAAGGTTTCAGTTAGATAATTTTTTTTTCTTTTTAGGAACAATCGGGATTGTTTCTTTCTAGTAAAAAAAAAAGACAATAACAAAACTTAGTGACATTTTTGCATTTGTTATTTGCTATTTGTTTCTATATGTTTTTGTTAAACTTTTGACCAGAGTGATTCTGTCATATATGACAAAGTGTTCTTTTGCTTAGTTGCCTTGGTGACTGGTTTGTAACGACCTGCACGCCAATTCTCACACGCTAAATTGCAGACTAATTCATTTTTAACTTTCCACCTTCCTCTCGGCTATGAAAACATGCCCAAGGCCAAATCAATTTTAGTACTTGTTTATAACAGTGGTCCCTTTTACAGTTCACTCACTATGTAAACAATGTTTGTGTGTTATTATCTATGTATGTTTTTCTCTCTTTTTAATAGTTTTTCAATTACAAAAAATAATAATATAATGATGATGATGATGATAATCAAGCAAATAAAACTGGTTGAGAGGCACTTTTGATAACCTAAACAGAAAATGTTTTCCCCCTTTTCGCTCTCAAACATGACGAAAAAGATTTGCATCCTCGATTGACCTAAAAACTCAATTGAAGTAGAGCCAGTCTAATAGAAATAAAGCCCCCCCCCAAAGCTGGAGCACCGATATATATTCTGCAAATTTTATTAAGAAACATATCTATTTTACAACCCTTCGAATATGGTGTGGTGAACTAATTCAAACATGCTATTAATGAAAAACATTCTGTAAATTTAATTATCAGACAAAACTGGTTGAGTATTTTAAAGCGAGTAAACAATACAGCCACAAATTCACTTTCTCTCTTCACTACCGTTTTTTATATCGTGTTTTTCAAAGTATTTCGAGTTCCCATTTCCTTAATCAAGTTTGAATTAAAACAAATATTCTATTGGAATGAAAAAAGTACGTTTCCAATGTGAGGACAAATGACCTCGCCTGGTAATGACATTCTCTTTATCGCCCTTCCCAACTCCCTTACTTGCATCGGCTGGGTGCACCCACACAGCAAGTATGTCTTTACAGTGAAAACGGGTCATGGCTTAAGAATGATAGCAATTTTGTCCAATACTACTATCTTTGGAAAGTGCTATTTTAGCACATTTTTCCTCATGTCATCTTAGTTTTTAGTTGAATGTGAGCTCGGTGACATTTGTTTGCTCATGAACATTTCTTTTTTTCTATTTGTAATTAAAAAGAAATTAGCAGCACTTCATAGATAACTCCCTTCATTATCTACATTATTATTGGTTTGTCACTATAAATTCCAGTTTTCAACATTTTATACAGAATTCACAATATATTTCACTATTTTTGTTTTTATAATGAACATTTCTTTTTATGATAAAAGATTGTTAGTACTTATTTCAACTTGGACCTCATTGTCTTTTCTGATTGGATTAAGGGACTACATTCAAAGACCCACATATTCAAAAGTAACCCTGATTGTGTCTATCTGAAAATGCTTTGCATAAATTAGTAAAATCCTACTATGCACTTTGCAAAATACTTGGTTTAATAATCACCTGTTTGCAAAAATCTGTGTGCATATCTATTTTTCTTTGTTTTCAATGTTTATTTTGTTACCGAAGTAGATTCTCTTATTAGGAATTGCTTGTGTTTAAAAAGTTTGCAGTAGTTCGGATAGTTTATTTATTTCATAGTTGGTTGATAATTATACAAATTAATAGAATTATTAGATAGTTTCAGAAAGTAATTTCAGATTTCCATGTCTTCAAGTATTGAATGTCTGTATGATATAATACTTGAGATTCTTTTTAATATCTTTACTGCTTTTATTTAGCAGTTCTGTGATTCACTTGGATTGCTGTTATAATAATAGGAAGGAAAGAAGAATTCTCATTAGCATTTCATATATAAAATATTTTAATTAAAAAGACAGGCGAATTCCAATTCCACACAAATATTCAGTTGCGAATTTTACTGTAATTTGCTTTATTCCCTTAGAGCATTTCAACTATAATACTCTAATTAAAACCTGAGCTTATTTGTGCTGGTTTAATTAAAAAAAACATAGTAATATATAGATTTTGATAAATTATAGCAAGTCTTACACTCAGAGCTTAACAGTCCCAGGGACGCTAGAATTTTCGTCGAAGATACCGAGCTCCTAAGTCGAGGACACTCCACGGCACAGTGAACTAAAAAAAATAAATGAAAATAAAACAAGTATAACAGACTATTCAAGGATGAAAAAATTTCGAGGATTTTAGAATTATTTTGGGGTATAATAATAATAATCCAAATCAGTGAAAAGTTTTTTTCTTTCCTAGGTTGTCAGTAATCGTTTGTGTTGAGACAACTGTCTTTGTGATCTAAAACTTAGCAGCAATAGACATGTCTTTAAAAGATACACTGAAATCCAAAAGATTACAACACAAACCCCCACCTAACTCTAATTTTCCTTTTTTTTTTTTCTTCAAATAGAAATGTTGAACAAAATTTCATTTCACAAGTCTATTTAAATTAGGACGCTTTAAACGAGAAAAAAAAAAAAAAAAAAAAAAAAAAAAAGGAAAAGTCACTTTTCCTTTTTTTTTTTTTTTTTTTATTTATTTATTTATTTATTTATTTTTTAGCAGAAAGATTCACCCCCTCTTAAAAAATCCTGTATTGGCATGATGATGAAACTACCACACAAGTAATTTAGAGAAAGTTTTGTAAACTTATTTTTTCCCCCACAATTTATTCATCTATAAAACTCCAATTTGAATCCTTTCTTAAATGGGAAGGAGGGACCTATTTATTTAAAACCATATTTGTTAAGACTTGTTAAGCAGAAAACATCCAGATGGCAAACAGTTATTTCCCTCAGGTCTGTAGACAAATAGACTTTAAAGTAAACTTTACCTCTTCCTTTACATTGCTATTAAATTTTAACATTTAACTTTGTGTAGGTATAGACATTTTGAAAACTGTTTATTTGCATTTTTTATTTTTTGTGTGTCTATGTCGTGTTGATGCTTCTATAGATAACACCACCGTTAAAACAGTGAAATAAGATCTCAGTTTTTCGATAAATTTATCTAAAAATAAATTTAATTTTGTTAAACGAGCATGAATTAAAATTATTTTCGTTAAATACATGTAAATACATATTTTTATAAAATGCTTCAAACTTTTTGATTTTACTATCGTTCCGATGCTCTGAAAAATCTGAAAATTTAGGATTTTAAAGACCCTTGTCTACAAATTCTGTTGAAAATAAAATCAATTTTCTACAATCAATTCATGGGTATTTTTTGTGTTTTATTTATTTTTTCTATGTAAATATTCACTATTGAGTCTATAATGGAACGCAGTTGTGGGCTGGAGTACTGTGAGTATCTCCCGTAATTTACGGAAGTTACTTTCAGGTTTGGTTCCACAAATACAACACAAATTTTAAAAGCACGTAAACAAATGGAATATGACAACAACGAACATTTAAGAAACAAACAATTTAATAATCATAACAAACAGGATAAAAATAATTAGAAATACAATGTTCATGTTATGTACGAGCGGCCTTAGTAGAAAATACAGCTATGGCCAGTTGAATGAAAATAGGATTGTTCGTCCGTGTGTGTGTGTGTGTGTGTTTACATGTCAAGTCTTATTGAAGCAATGCGCCCATAGTTGGCCGAAGTAAAGAGGATAAAAAGTTGACTTTACTTACATACATGTGTATGCATGTGTGTATATAAGTGATGGACCGTAAGTATGTGCCTTTTGTTTTCTTAAGTCCACACGTGCGTTTTTTTATTAACTTTGGCTACAACGTGTCGCATCTGGTAGTCGGCAAAAGTAGGATGCATGTCTTTCCGCTTTGAGTCTTATGGCGTGGCTTTCTGTTGTCCATCCTGGCCTCCCGTAGTGGAAAGTCTTTTGGTAGTGGAATGACCTAGTTAATTAAATTCTTCGTTATTTATACTTTTGGGGGTCACTAAAGTGAATCAAAAATAGGATCTTGTTAGGTTTTATAGCGGATCCTAAAATTCAAACGTGCAGACGTTTCTTGAACAATCAGATTCGTATATTTACTTGCTTATTTTGGAGCCTAAATATTTTTCTGTTAAATAGTTTCTGAACCGGATTTTCGAGAATGTTCTTATTTTGTGTTTCTAGCTGATTAGTTGAAAAATATAAAAATGTAACTTTGATGTTAATGCGATTTTGATCCGAAATTTCTAGAATGTTCTTATGTATGTTTTTGGGTTTGATTATTTTAAGGCTAAAAAAATGTGTATTCTATTCAGTCTTTTTAAGAGATCTTGTCTACAAGTGTTTACATTTTGTTAATAGTTAACTGTTTCTACACGTTGAAATAATTTTTGTTTATTATCAACCTCAACTGATGTTGATTTTTATTTATTCATTTCCATTAAAAAGCAGTTTTAAAGGTTTAATTATGGATTTTAGGTTTTGAGTGTGGTTGAATTATTTTTCTTTGAATTTTGTTATTGTTTGCGTGGATTCTGGAATATTGTTTTTTAATTTTAGAATTTAACCTTTTCCTTAAGTTTGTTTAAATGCATAATGCTTGCTTTTTCTAAATATACAAAATTCCAAAAATATGTTTAATCATTTTTTAATAACAAACCGCTGCAAACCCATATTGATTTAAGCCTTCAACTTTTATCGACGTCTTGGGCAAAATACTGACATGTCAAATTAGAAATAAAGAAAAAAAATTTAATTGCTATTTAAACCTCCAGAACTCTGGGTATTGTAGATATGCATTTTTATTCCTTAGATTTCTTCATAGTGATTTAAAATTTGGCATACTTGAAGTAAAATGGGTTGTAAAACGTGTTGTAAAACATGCAATTTAAAAAATTGACAAGTAACTTTTTATGCTATTATTAACCAAATACATCTAAAATTAAATCTTCAAAGAAATTGAATAATTTTTAATTTCGGTTACATATTCTTATCATAAGAATTATTCGCTGTTTTGAGAATATATACATTTTAAGACTGACCTTAAAAATTAATTAATTTGGATATTCAATTTGAGCAGCATTTATCAAAATAGCATCCCTCTCTTTAAAAGCAAAATTAAATATTTTACTAGAATTTGTGAAATCAACTTACTAGTAAATGAAAAATTGTATTTTTTTTTTCTTTTTTACTAACTAGAACCTTTTTTGGCTTGCCAAAAAAAAACAAATGACATAAGAATTGATTCTTATATTAAGGGAAATACTTTTGTAAAACTTTTTTTTGACAAATAGCATTTCTTTTGAATAAAGTGTTTCTTTTCTAAATGTTTTAAAGGTGTTTTATTATGTTATTTACAATTATTGAGGATAACAGAAAAAACAACAAAACAATACATCATTTTAGTTTCGGGACAGTTCTGGGCCAAGTGAGTCTGGAATCCTGCCTTCACTCCATGTACTTACTATAAAATCCTTCTGTATCCAAATATGGACTTAGTCTGTATGTCTGCATAAAGCAGATATGATGAAAATTCATTGATAAATTTATAAAGTTGACTTTCATCATAAATCTTTTCATTTACATATTTGGTAATATCAGTTTTTGGCAATACTTTTCTTTTTAACATCCATGTATTATTACAATGTTGTATTAGTTTGAATTAAGTTTTTCTGTTAGTGGAACACAATATTCTTATTTCATACAAGATTTACTTTGTAGTGTGGAAATAATTAGTTTTTCTTCTGTTCTTTTGTTGGATAAAATAAAACTGTAAACCAGAATTTGTAGACTGAATTGAAGGCAAGAACCATTTTTCTTGTTGGTTTTAGTTTATTACAATAAATAGCTTTTTCGTACAACACCAGGATAGGACAATGCGAATCATGATTTTAATAACGAGTAAAATCAACTAAAATCAAATGTAACTTTTGTCCAACACATTTACAAATGTAAATTGTTGTTATTATTTTACTTTATATGAATGATTATTATAATTATAGAAAAATCTTTATCTTTCTATTGATAAACAAAAATCTAATTAGAGTTTGTTATGCATATTCAACTTACCAAGTAGTAAATTGGGTTTTACAGAACTGAGTTAAAGTTAACCCAATAGGTGTGTTGGGAACAAAACGTAATTGTCTCCCTTTCTTGTGATTCTTGGACAGAGCTTCCGACAGTCATGTGACAGTTTGAGAAGCGAGTTCTCTCTCTCTTTCTGACCAAGAAGGTCCTACTGATAGGACGTCTACTTACGCCTCTGCTATGTGAGAAGCACATATGTACAAATCACCTTACGAGAACTTGCACTACATCAGACCTATGTAAGTGTAACTTCTGCCATTCATCACTTTCTTCTTGGAGCAACTATTGTGCTTTTATTTAGTATGGTTTGGGACAATTATTATTTTGTAAAACCCCCCCCCCCAAAAAAAAACCCATTTAACTCAGCAATAATATGTTTAACTCAATTAATGTTTCGGCTATCTAATGTGATGACCAGACCTAGTCACAGTCTCTTTTATAACATTTGGTGCTAGTGTTGATGGAGGGGTCCTTGAAGTGTCCCTGCCAAGCCATATAGCATCCAAAGAAGGTTTCAACCAGTCCACAGTAATATTCAGTGGAATTTTTTCATTTAAACTCAAAAAAATTTTGGGTGTTTCTTCAGAACCTTAAAAGGTTCTCTATATGAAGGCTGCAGCATGTGGGTCTTGACACAAAAACGTGCAGGTCTGCAAAAATTTTGCGTGGGTATGCCAAGTTGGCCGTCCTTAATGTAAGCTGATCCACAAAAGTCATGTCCAAAAGATTTTGCGGAGGTTGCAGAAAAAACTGTCCACTGAGTCTGAGTGTCGTACCATAAACCATCTCAGCAGACTTTAAGTCATCTATCACTGCTGTGTGGTGTCCCAGAAAGACTAAAGCTAGATGTTCCCGCCAATTAGATTGATTCATCCTAGCCCTCAGAGCTGACTTGAGAGAACATTGAAATCGCTCTACTACCATTTGCTTCTGGATAACAGGCTGTGGTGCTGGTTCTTTTACTCCCTAATAACTTCATTAACTAGTTGAACAGTTCTGACTCAAACTGTTTCCCTCTGTCTGTGGTAATTACAGCTGGGACAGAGGGAAACAGTTTGAGTTCGACTAGGACATTTTAAAAAATTGCTATATTCATATTTCAGATTCTGCTAAGTTCCCTTAAATAGGATGGAACTTAATCCTAGCTTTGTGTATACATTATTTTTGGAAGGACCCCATGCTAATAATTAAAAAAAAGTTAAAATTATAGTGGATATTGGGTTATTTTGGGCCAAAATCTCTCCCCTCTCTCTCCTTTTTTTTTTTTTTTTTTTTTTTTTGTGACATTTATTTTCACTGCTACTTGTTTAAGTTTATTAATTACATTAATTACATAGTTTATTAAAAACATTTTCATGATAGAATATATTTTTTCTTTTAATGTAAAAATTACTTCAGCTTTTGTTAAGACCAAATTTTGATATTTTAGAATAAAAGATCCAACACTAGATGATTAAAAGGCTATAAATTAGTTCATTGCACATAATTGTTTAAGCTTGTATTAAGTCAAACTTTGAAAGAAAATGGTGACTAGTTGTCAGAAAATTGTAGAAATTCTCCTGTGTGTGTGTGGTTTTGTCTTCATAGGAAGTACATCATTATTTTTAGCTATGCAAAGCTAATGTCTGGCACATTAAATTGGCACAGACAGTAGTTTGAAAAGTCGGTTACTGTCTGGTGTTTTATTAACTGAAATGATTAGTTTTTCTCCTATCACTATAGGCATTTATAGAGTGAATGTTTGCAGGAATTATTCTATGCCACCTTTGATTGGAAAGAGTTAAAAGTATATTAATGTCTTCATTATACATTCTGCCTTGTCAACTGAGGTTATAGAATCTACTGACTGCACCTTTGCTGACGAGTAAACCCCCACAATAAGACCAGCTGTTGGCAGTGGATGGCAGCTTATAATACTTAAGGATGAGATCCTGGTGGGTGAGCTGTCTGTGACTCAGTAGCTGTAGTGGTCACATGACTTGTAACACTTCTCTTTGGCCCTTACTAGTCTAGACAGGTGGTTGAAGAGGCCTGATCCGATCTGATCAGTGGGCTAATGATGTCTCTATGTGAATGAAGATGTTGCATCTGCAATTAGTATTGTGGAATGCTTATCGTGCTTTGGACTGGTAAGTAAAACTTTGGAGCAATCAATGGATGGTGTCTGGATACTTAGTTTGGCTATCTGGAGAGAAGATAATGTCTTGTAAACATGGGAACCAACTCTTATATGTTCCAGTAAAGATCACCAGAAGGAAGGTGTTCCCTCTTTGCAGGAAGCTTATGCTATAAAAAGGAAAGTAAGATCTGCAATTTGCTGAGAGTTCTCTGCTTGCATTTCCAATGCGCATATGCGTCACCTGGAAATATCATAGATCCATGAAATATATTGCTCCTAGAAAGCAATGCACTTTACATGAAGCTTTTAATTGGTACAAAGTTGCCCCATAGTGTGACTGCTCTGGCTAATGCTTTGTATTCATATGAAGTCCAGGTGAAAGGTGTTGATGAGATTCCTCTGCTTCCACCTGAGTGTGAGCATGAGATCTATAGGAAAGGAGACATCATGCTGGTGGGAGCTCATCCAAACAGGTATACAAGTTAGTGAAGGACTGTAATTGTGACAGTTGGTAAGTCCCCAAACAGTGTGCATGGTTGGAGTGCCTCACCATGAGAGAGATCTCTGCTCTTTTCCCTATTCAGGGAACAGTTCTGTGGAGAATGCAATCGCTGCATAATAATCAGATATGCATGCTGGTGATGGATGATGAAAACAACTGCAGGTTGTAATAAGACTGTCTAAGAAGTAAACAAGCCTGCTTTATTATGTCTTTGAAGAAGCAGCAGACATAAAAAGCAATCACATAGCTGGAACATGAATGGTGATAAGATTGGTAGAATGTGCTGAACACAACCTATTCCCCTGACCGAAGCATCATAAGATTACCTGTACTGTACTTGAAGAAGTTGACCAGCATGAACTGCGCAATTCTTGTAAAACATGTGATTTGCATAACAACTCTGCCAATTACTATAAAAGAAGGTAGATGTACATATCAGGCACTTCGAATATTGCTGTTCCTTGAGGTAGAAGAGAAAGACTTTGGAGAACCTGTGTGAAGCGGCTATATATCATCTACACAGGTAGCAATACTTAAAACCATTTGACTGTGCAAACAAATGATTAGTATTAGATAGAATTATTAGTGTTAGCAATATTTGAAACCATTTACCTGTGCAAAGAAATGAGCTCTAACGACTTGTTTAAAAGTAAAGTTATTTACAAACTATTTGCTTGCAAATCAAATATATTTAAATAGAATTTGGCATTAAATAACCCATAAGGGTCGATATGCCATAAAACACAATCAAACTAAGCGAAACATTAATGTATTCAAACTAGTGTCCTTTTCTTTATTATTTTTGTCATCATGTTTCAGTTGTACACACCAACCTTCCTCAGGTAAATGTTGTAGTATAATAGCCTCACGGCCTCATCCACCTCCCTCCAATCCTCTGCTACCGCGTGGGGACAAAAACAGACGGAAAGTTCTCCTCAGGGAAAGTGGCCATACACTGCCCCACCCCACGTTATGATTCCTTTTTAAGTGGCAAAGGCAGCGAAAATTCACGTCTGAAAAGAATAGGGTTGCTGGTAGCCAATGACTGGAAACTGGAGGGGTATATTGAAGAAAAAAAATATTGCTTTTTGTAAATATAACAAAAAGTTTTATAGATTCTTGAGTTCTACAGATGATAATAATTCTGTGGGTGTGATTTCAAGAATGGGCTAAGGACGTCAGATTGGTGAGGGTTGAGTTCTTCTTAGCGGCAACTTCTTCGGTGTGTCCTGGCGGCAATTTGCAGTGTGATGGCAATGTGCACGATTGCCCGATCTGCATGACTGCTGCTGCTGCAATGAGCTCAAAAATCAGCTCGTTTATATAATATTTGTCAAGATTCTGGGATATGTTCTGACTGTGGCTGGGGTGATGTCCATAACGTCATTTTCAACTCATCAGACATCTGTTATGTCTTTGTTTCAATTTTCATCATCACAAAGGGTCCACCCCTTTTTACACTACTTCACAAAATCCTTGCTATCATCACCACTCGTGATGAGGACAACGGGAGGATAGCTTTCCTCCTACCAGCACAGTCTTTCTCATATTCCCACTTATGACGTCAGATCGGAGACTCCTCCCCTTATGCCCAAATATGCTGGACTGTCAATTTGATAGGGCCGATTCCAAAACCCTGTGGGTGGAAGGTGGCCCTGCATCCCAGACTAATTAACAATTATTAATCAGCCTGACAGTCATTTCCAGACAATTTCTTCACACTTATTAGCTAAGGCATGTTTGCAATCAGATACCAGATAGCCTTTTCACCGTCGACAAAGGCCCCTTTGTTTTTCGTTTCCTAAATGGGCGCCAATGTAACCAATATTCGTACTAAACAACTCCTCTTATCATCTCATTGTCTGTTTTCTTATTTTCACTTTTCCCAGGTTTGGGAAAATCATTTTAACAATATTACTCATTTTCAAGTAATATCTTCTCTTCCTTAAATTTCTGCCTGTACTTGTCAACAACTTAATCTTCTTAACCTTTCAACTTCTTCTACTTCCAATTTAAGATTTTTATCAAAAGTTCTTTTTTCCCAGAATTTTCAATTCTGCACTTTTTGGCAAATATCTTTAGCCGCTCAACTTTTTGCTTTTAACCCTTCATGTACCAATGCCATTTTTCCGCTTTTAACCCTTCATGTACCAATGCCATAGACCAATATTGTCACAGTAGTTGGTAACCCTCTCAGAAATTTCAACTATAACAACAACCTTGATGACACTAGGCTGTATACATAAGTCTCTAATAGTGATAATTACTCATAATAGACAGAGAAAAATTGTCTAAAGATTTTTTTAAAAACTCTCCCTTATGCCTCTTAAATGGTATGTCTTCTGAATTTAATTCACATGACTAATAATTGTAAAACTAGCTTGAATAATAGAACACCTAAATTTTTCCTGAAAGTTAAATGTCAGAATCCTTCCTCCTTTCATGAATTCTGAGTTTGCTTAGTTCATTGTAAATAATCACATTGAAAGTTTGGGACAATTTTGACAGTTCAGGAAATTTTTTCTCCTCATGAGAAAACAAGTTTCCATTAAATTGGTATAATTTTGTCATCACCCCTTTTAATGGCCACAGACTATTTCATTAACTTATTTTTTAAACATGTTAATTAGTATTTGTCCTTTTTTTTTTTTTTTTTTTTTTTTTTTTATCCAAGGTTTGTTTTTCAGGGCAGAAAGATTCACATTGCTAGCCCCAAACCTTGAAATCAAACAAAATTGGCTAGTTTTAAATGAAAGTGTAAAAAATAAAAAAAGTATGAAAAATGACCTATTTATTTTTGAGCATGCAAAGAAAAGAAAGTATAAACAAAATATGTACTTGTTTAGACACATAAGGTACTGAATTCATAAAAGATTAGTTTATATTGGATTTTGATAAAATATTAGATAATTAAGTTAAAAGAAAGAGTGAAGTTTTTTTAAAGTTTCATTAGAAATTTTGGATTGAAATTTTTCATGTTATCTCCTTGATATGCAAGTGAATGATTTTTTTCTTTTTTTTTTTTCTTTTTTTTTTTTTTTTTTTTTTTTTTTTTGGAAAAGGAAACCTTACTTTCAGGACATTTTCATAGTCATAAAAGTAAAGAAAATTATAGTAAATATTACTTTTCTCAAGGCAATTTTTCACTGCACACAAACTATGCAGCCTAATAAAGTATGTCTCTGCCACTATATATGATATTATATCAGACTGTACAATATATAAATCTACCTTCAGAATTGTAAATGGAAAATATGAAAATTAATCTATCACAACAAAGAGGTATTTGTTATGTGTCCTTGGTGGTAAAGATTCCTTAAAATCCACATTCAAACACTTTAGAGGTTGGGTTAGCCCTGATAAGGTTTGCCTTGAGACAATTCTGTGCAAAGATAATTCATCAAAGACAATTATTCAGTGTTTGGCATTTTTCTTCTCCCTATGTGAAACTCCCTAATTGCCTCCATTCAGACAGAGGCTTAGGGTTCTTAACTTGTGAGGTGAAGGAATACCATCTGCTGTATAGCTTGGCCTCTAGCTAGGCAACCTTGGTAGAATGCTACATTGGGGTAATTTAGAAAACCATTTAAAATCTTTGAACTTAAATCACTGGAAGTTGCTCCATGCTCTATCCACCATCAAGTCTCTCCTGGCCCCAGCTATAAATACAACTGTTCTGGAGAATTACCTCTGAGGTGCAAGTTAGCAAGAGTGTCTTGTATATAAAACAAACAAATTGTGAGAGAAGTGAACCATATAAGCATTGGTGCTGGAATGACATGGCACATATATCACTGAACCAGACTGGCAGCATGTGCAGAAGGTTTGGCAAAATGGATAAAAGAGGTAGGTTTTTGTTGGGATGATAGCTTTTGCACTCAGCTTAGTTCAGATTGGTGTGTAGTGGTGTATGCTAAACCAGAGTCCTTTGTAAGTGTTATTCCAGTGGTTGGTTTAAAATCCTCCTTCAGCAGACATGTTTGCTGTGCTATAGAAGATTTTTTTTTTTTTTTTTTTTTTTTTTTTGCTCTAAGCTATTTTAGCACTATTGCTATGGTGATAGTACACATAAGCTGTGATATGACGAAGCCATTTACTAGCAAGAGAGGTGTGGTTGCATGGCTTAAAAAGGTGAGGCTGGTTGTGAGATGTCAGCAGGTGGATGATGTGGTGCGCCTGCTGCCATTTTATTTGTCAAGGGGACGCATGGCCTTTTAGATGAAGTCAACCAAAAGGATATAGATCAGATTGAGGGCGAGTTGAAGGGAGTATTCATTAATGGTGTGTTCATGCATACAGGAAGCTGATCATGGTCAGGTGGATGTTTAAGTGAACAGAATCGGGGAGTTGGTTTGGAAAAACTCTCTAAACTGACTTTTATCACTGGGTTTTCTGAGGCTATCTCCATTGGAGTTCAACAGGTATTAAATGTTGAGACCCTGACTATGAGGGAACCTAATAAGGGAGAGCAAGAATGCTGATAATGACTGGGGACCAAAGCAAAGTCGTGCCCACCTCACAGTAGAGCTATAGTTTTTACCAGATGCAGCCTCAGTGTTAGTATAACCTGCTCTAGGTGCTGTGGTAAGAGTTACATAGCAAAAAACTGGATGCCCTTGCATCATAGTGTGCAAGAAAGTGTGCAAGTCATGGCAGAAACTGAACATCAGTGTGATTACTTTAGGCAGTGTAATACAGACATGCAGAGTTGGGTCTGTCAGCCTCCACCTGAAAAGTGGATGGGCTGTTGTGATTGAGGCCTTGGTGGTCCTGGAGGACCCTCTTGGATTTGACCTCCTACTTGGGATAGATGCAATCAAAGCCCTTGGTGGAGTGTGTATTTCAAAGTCGGGAAAGGTGTGGGGTCCCCCCCCCCCGAGCCAGTTTCTGTTTATGTGGTAGCACCAGCTCTCTCTATCAAAGAACCTGATTTTCATGCAGAGTTTGATCAGCAACAAAATGCGTGGACTGTCATGGAAATGGGCAGAACACAAGGTGCCCAGCAAATTGCAGAACCAAGTCACAATATTCCATGCTGGTGAAGATCAGGAAGGATTTTGAGAAGGGGGGTAGAATGATGGATTAAAGAGAGCTGGTTTGTTCCATATGATGAGTGGAAGTTTGGATCCTCGAGAGGGTGACTTCTGCTGATGACTATTGTACAACAAAAAAAAGTTAAAAGTACGCCCCATAATGGATTATAGGGAACTCAGTACCTACTTTGATGCATATACTGCAGATGCCAATGTTTGCACCACAAGATAAGAATGGAGACAGCAAGAATTGAGTATTATGCTGCTAGATCTCAAATCTACCTATCTTTAAGTGCGCATCAGTGAACTGCTCTGGTCTTTCCAAACCGTCATTTTTCGAGATATTAAGTACTGCCTGATTAGGCTAGGGTTTGGCCTTAATAATAATAAGATCCATTGTTGACGCAGTGATATCACAGAATGACCACATCAAGAAAGCGACCAACATATTGACGACCCATATGTTCATGAAAGTATTGCATCAGTAGCTAGTATTGTTGAACACTTGACTGACATGCAAAAGTCCAGATGGGGCTCATATCCTTGGCTTGGCTATCTGCAAAGGAGATCTCCTGTTTTGGAAGCGCAAGAATGAACTTCCAGGAATGCTCACAGAGAGGAAAGTATTTCCATCTGTGGTAGGCTAGTTGGACACCTCCCAGTGTGCAGATGGTTTAAGTAGCAGCTGGGACAACTGAACCAATGACACCCTATTAAGAATGATGCTAACTAAGACCATGGACAAAATAAATCAAGCCAACCCATGCAGAGATGAGTTGTGCATGAATAGCAAAGAACTGGACATACGGAGTTGACACAAGTTTTTTGACCACAGATGTCCTGCTTGAATCATGTGGGACTGTCATCGAAGATGCATGCTGGTTGTGCCCAGAGTTGGACACACAGCATATTAACCTTGCAGAATTAGATGTGGTCATAAGAGGTGAACTTGCCAAGTTTCTGCCTTTAAATTCTGACTCCCTCTGTGTGTATGTGTGAATTGATGGCTCACCAACACATTGACTGTGAAGGCCAAAGTGAGTGCTAAGGCTGCAAGCGAGATGTTTATCCGGAGATGCTTGAATATTTTCTTGGAGCTGGTCAGGGAGTATGCGTTGGTGGTGGATGTCATACTTGTTTGGTTGGACAAGAATAAAGCAAACAGGATTGCCAGAGTACCACAGAGGTGGCTGGAGGTGATGAAGAATGAGTTAGCCAGTGCCACAGATATGTGCCATGACCGACAGTTGCATGTAGCTGAACTGAATAGGGCAGATACACTTGCATAGCAGACACCCTGGCATAAAATGGATGAACTACTTTGTCAGGAAAACCACCCCTTCAGTGATGAAAGATGTGAGATCTACCATCAGATCCTGTCTTGAATGTCTGTTCATTTATCTGGCACCTGTTCAATGGGAGAAAGGAAAATTAGAGATGACAAATGCATAGCAGAGACAGGGAATGGACATCACCACCTATGGGGATACTCTTTGATGGCCTATGCAACAAGAATGTTCTGCTGACATTATCTGGTGTCTCAACTCCATCTTTCTCGAGAGAGGCCGATTCGAGAGTTTGACTATTAACAACCTGTCATGCAGGAGTTTTAGAGCATTTGCAGAAAGCTGGAGTATGCACCTCCATTTCAGATGTGCATATGCACCATCTGGAAATGGCATTGTTGAATGATCTCACAGATCCTTAGAATGCATTGCTGCTAAGAAGCAGTGCACTGGTACATGCCAGAAGATGATGTCCATGGTGTGTCTGCTCTGGCTAATGCATTATACATATATGAGGTCTGGGTAAAAGGAATCACTAAAATGCTTTTGCAGGAGCTGAACCTGAGACTGGAATATATGAGAAAGGAGACATTGTGCTGGTGGGAATTTGGCTGAACAGTTGCACCGGTAGATGGAGGATGTGGAGGGTAACTCCCCAGATTATGCAGTGAACAATCCTGTGAAGGATTAAGGTCCTTGTGTCAGGTGACGACACAATGTATATAACAGTTGATGATAGTTGAGATGAAGATGATTGTTCAGTTGATTCTGGCCTTGGTGGCTCAAGCAATGGTAATGACAAGGAAGGCTAGCAGTTGACAATGAGACCATTCAGTGCAGACTAGCCTACTGTACTATCTCTGACAAAGCAGTTGACAGAAAAGGCAGCCCCATAGCTGCCACTCGTATAATGATGATGATATCAAGGAGGAGTGTAGTAGCAACAGCCGGCTAAAAGGCATAAACTCTCCTGTGCCATGATTTTCAGACATTGTGGTGCCAATAAGAGCAGATGGTTTTGGCAGGCTGAGAATGAGAACCAGCGAGTTGTAACAACACTGAAGAATCAGACCAACCCACTAAAATATCTTTGATCATTGAAGATAACTTATATATATTCTAAAGCTCAGTGAACGTACCAAGAATATTTCTGTGCACATATTTGTTAGATAGCGAATAGTGTTTGTTCTTACTGCAGTTTTGTTTTGTTTTCAGGCTCCATGCTGTGATAAAGTGTATGTGTGTCGGGTATGCCACGATGAAGCTGAGGAGCATAGTTTGGTTCGAGTTGATGTCTTTGAAGTGGTTTGTGCACAATGCCAAACAAGGCAGCCTGTAAGTATCTTTCTTAAGCCTCATAAAATTCCACCCTACCTACTTATATGTTGGAGGGAAATTGAACACTAGGAAAAAAAGATTTCTGTTAAAGCTTACTGTAGTATCATCTTTTAATTGCAAAATGTTAATATCATTTTATTAAATTCCTGAAATGGAATTACTGTTCAGCAAAATTATCTGTATTTTTTTCTTTAAATAATCCAATTGAGAATTGTATTTTTGTATGGGAGAGAGAGCATGGTGTATACAGAAGTTAGTGATTGTCTTTATTGGGAATCCTTTTTGAGATGCAGCTTCTTAATCTGAGTATTAATTTTATTGTGGACTTTTGTCCTCATCTTGTTGTTTTTTGTTGTTTTTCTCACTACGTTTTCACCAAATTCCACTTCTGGCCATCTTCAGGTGAATAACCGTGACTTCAGATAGGAATGCTGTAACCATATCCCCAGTGATTACTGCCTTCTATAGTTGTCTATCGCACCACATTTTTGACCAAATAACCCTCTGGCCGGTTTGGGTAGGAATTGAAACCGCTATCTTCTGATAATGCTCACCTGGAACTGTAGAGACTCAATGCCTCTATCCGCCACAGGCCCTGAAGGGCGATCAAGGTTGGAAGGCAGTAATTACTGGAGATACGGTTACTAGACTCAGCATTCCTATCCAAGGTCACAGTTAATCATCTGAAGACGGCCAGAGGTGAAAATAGTCTGAAACGTAGTGAGAAAAACAACAAAAAACTACCAAGATGTGGACAAAAGTCTGCAGTAAAATTAATTCTCAGAAGTCAGTGAGTTGCATAATGAAAAAAAATGCCTAAGTAAACATTACGCTAAAAAGCTCAGATTAAAATTCAACTTATCTGGTATTGATCTATGGGTCATTCCATGTCAAAACACCAGCAAAAAGTTGAAATCTACACCCACTGACACTGAATTGAAATTTGGTACAAATGTTCCCCTTCATGATTTAGGAAGGTGTGCCAAATTATTTTGAGCTGGACCTTACTGTTCTGATTTGGGGGAGGGGTGTAAAATTTTCCTGCTTTTGTCTCTAAATTAAGGCTGCACTGTGTCGCAGAACCTTAGTGTTTTTTAAAAAAAATACTTCCATACATTCAATATTTCTGAAATTTGGTATGTAGGGCAAATAAGGAATGTAGAATCCAAATATCCAACTATTTTAACCCTATACCTGATAAAATTTTTTATTTTGCTCACCAAAATGCATGACCCCAAAATCAACAACTTTTCACCGACATAGCTTACAGCCAGTCAATAGAAAAAATGTCCTCTTCAATTTTCCTATTTTTTTTTCCAACATCTACTATGTCTACTTAAGTTCACCAAAGAATTTTGGGATGTCATCAAGTCAAAATGTAGGTTTTTTTTTTCCTATGTACATGCAGGATTTCAGTGAAAGTTATAATTAAAGACAATCATCTTAATACTCCATGACCTCCCAAATGTTGATATTGTGCTAAGTAACTTCTCAAACTATTTAACAAGATTGATTTTACTAATTTGAAAAAAAAAAAATTTCTTTTTGTAACGATAGATTGTCTTTAATGAGTGGCAAACATTATTGCATATAGAGTAATCAACAGTGGATAGATTATTTGGAGATGGCACTAAATATATGGATGAACTTGAAAGAAATGCTTTTTATTTGTTTTTCTTTGTTTTATTTTTTTAGTTACAATTTTTTTGAAAATTAATTTCATGAAACTGACTTGTTTCATGACTATTTTGTTTCTGTCACGTGGAATGAATTGATAAAAATTTCTTGTTCCTGGGACTGTGGATGCATTATCAAATCTCATGGTGAGGTTCCTCCTTGCATCCTCATTTTCCTCCTTTTCAATCAGAATGAATTTCATACTAAAGGTACCAAATTCATTCTGCTGATTTGCAATAGTCAAACACATGAAAAGGATTTTTTTAGTAGTGGGTCTTCAGAGACTTTCTTTTGACACCATCCTTTTCACTGTCCCACCTATGTGATCACATGGTTGTTTTCCATGACTTGTTGGAAAAAAATTCCATTTTGCATTGAGTCCCAAATCCTTCTGATGGTTGAGCAAATTGTCAAAGTTCTTATAATTCTTGTCTTGAACTACAAATTTGTAGTTCTCAGCAAAATCTTCCAGGAACAAAACTTTGGTATCATCAATTTCCTCCTTTCTTTGCTTTAAATACCTGGATTGTGATTTAGCCAAATAAGAATGAGGTGCTAATTTATTCAACTGTGCAACAATTAAATTAATATAAGCTTGACTGAATTCATTTTGTGTTGTCAAAGTCGATCCATCAGTTGTTGTTTCTTAGGAGAACTCAATCAATTCTGAATTATCAAAATATTTTTATATGGTGTCCTTTAGAAATTTTTCGAGCTGCTCTGATGATTTAGGACAATTTGATTACCTATGAATCTTCCACTCTCTGCTACTTGTATTACAGACAATGTAATTCAGGAGATTTTGATATATGTTCGGTGGTTCCAATAATAATTTCACATTTTAATGGATAGTGCATACACATACTGCATGTGTACCTTCACTACCAGCCAGGACACATCAGTTCAGCGTTGAACTAAAAAAATTTTGAAAACCCTAAGGGTTCTGTTCCTTGAATGTTCTGAACAGTTCATTTAGGTTGCACAAGATGAGTCGTTTTTACATTTAATACTATCATAGTCTTTCCTGCCTGGCATCAGTTGAGTGTATTCATCATCTTGATAGAATGCTTTCACTAGCTGTACAAGATCAACAGGCAAAGACTTGCCCCTTTTTGGTTCAGATACAGCTAAAATTTCCCTTTCCTAACACTGTACACATCCATGACTTTTTTGTGTGACCAGTCAATGGGGCAAATGTCAAAATTTGAATCTTCATTTTATTTGATTTGCTACAAGGAGCTCTATCATTTTATCGAACTACTTTGCGTTATCCAAAATATCTTTTTTAAAAAATTCTAAAGCCTCACTATTCAACCAATCAGTCAACATTGAATGACCTGCATGCGTTAGCCTTTATACTGCAGAAGAAATTTTTCTCTTACTTAAACTTTACCAGAATTGTGAAGCCCTTTTGTCCTGAGGGGAGAAATTCCAATTGACTGATATTTCTCTTTTCGGTTTCTGCAGAAGTACTTGCCTGAAGCTCTTTCAATTCCTCATCTGAGGCATGTTTTGGTTCTTCATCATTACTACTCTTTTCTGATTCTGCAGAGGTAACTTCATCAAGCTCTGGTAATTCCTCATCCAATACATGCCTAGGTTCTTCATAATTTGGAAAAAGCTTGCGGATGTATTTTTGACAATTTGCTTAGTCTTTTGCCTGGGATTAGCACCAATTTAGCCTTTGCCTTGTCTACCTTCTCCAATGAAATTGGTCTCAAATTGCCTTTGATTTGCCTTTTTATGATTTTTAAATGGATCACATCTTTGAAGCCATTCATATTTGGTCAACAAGGTTGATTTATGATGGTAATAGATAGTCTTTCTTATCCTCATCAAGTCCTGTTTTATATGAAATAAGCTTTACATCCATTGCATTCAACTGATCTACTAAAATCAATCTAACCTGTTTTTCATGAAATAAACTATGACATGTTCAAACTGTTAGTTCAGTACCAACAGAACAATTCATCTTTAAATAAAAAAAAAAAAAAGAAAGAAATTACTGTACTTCAATTATCTTGTGTGTGAGTGAAAAATCCAAGCAGTTAAGAAAAAAATCTACCTTCCTCCTTGAGTACTGGATGGTAAGTGACTGCTGTTCCAAGACCAGACAGGCTGGTGTCAGTTTTGGTTATTCAAAGTTTCAAGTTTGACCTAATTTCTTCTTTTTCACATTTATGGCCTGTGTACCAAAAATCTGACTTCTAACAAGTAAAGAGTTTTCAAAGTTTTCTGATGACTGAAAACAATCGGCATATGCTTGTTGGGAAAATTGTCACTCCTTTATTAAGTGTGGGAGAGTTAAAGGATAAATAAGAATGAAAAAACTCTCTGATGGAATTTTAAGATGTTTTAAGGAATTTTTGTGTATATAATCATTTTCTTCCAAAATTATAATTTTGAGTGTTTTAAAATCCCTTTTATAAATCACCAAATGGTACTATTACAGTCATTTCAAGTTGTGTTTTTAATTCAAATTATATGAAAGAAGACATTTTAATTTTGTGAAATTAATTTTCAAAAAATCGTAATAACTATAAAAATAAAACAAAGAAAAACAAATAAAAAGCATTTCTTTCAAGTTCATCCATATATTTAGTGCCATCTCCAAATAATCTATGCACTGTTGATTACCCTATATGCAGCAATGTTTGTCACTGGTTAAAGACAATCTATCGTTACAAAAAGAAAATTTTTTTTCTAATTAGTAAAATCAATCTTGTTAAATAGTTTGAGAAGTTACTTAGCACAATATCAACATTTGGGAGGACATGAAGCATTAAGATGATTGTCTTTAATTATAAACTTTCACTAAAATCCTGCATGTACATAGGAAAAAAAACCTACATTTTGGCAGGGTCATATCTTCTAAAGTAGACTTGACCACATTACGAAATTCTTTATTGAACTTAAGCAGACATAGTAGATGTTGGAAAAAAAAATAGGAAAATTGAAGAGGACATTTTTTTCTATTGACTGGCTGTAAGCTATGTAGGTGAAAAGTTGTTGATTTTGGGGTCATGCATTTTGGTGAGCAAAATAAAAATTTTTATCAGGTATAGGGTTAAAATAGTTGGATATTTGGATTCTGTATTCCTTATTTGCCCTACATACCAAATTTCAGAAATATTGAATGTATGGAAGTATTTTTTAAAAAGCACTAAGATTCTACGACACAGTGCAGCCTTAATTTAGAGGTAAAAGCAGGAAAATTTTACACCCCTCCCCCCACAATCGGAACAGTCAAGTCAAGCACAAAATAATTTGGCACACTTTCTTAACTCATGAAGGGGAACATTTGTGCAAAATTTGAACCAATTTGGTTTCAGTTGGTGTAATGCCCTGTTGAATAGGGTGGAATGACCCCTACAATTGTATTTTATTTTAGTAAATTATTAAAATTAATGATAGCTAGGAACGTTTCATCTTGCTCTCTGTCTAGATGCCCTCTTATCAGGCAGGAGGAGTCCCTGTGGTGTAGTGAACTACAACATCATAGTAGTTCAATTTCCAGATGTGCTATTATATTCACTTTCGGACTCCTACCTTTTAAAAAAGGTTGGAACAGTCTTATCCCCCCATCGTAGCTGTTGGTTAAATAGTTGTACTGCTATTTTTCTATCAGGATGGTTTTGACATTAAATAACTCATGAAGATTTATAGGCCATTAAACAAAGAAACCAAACCCTCTTAGCTGCATCCAGGATCACTTTGTATTAAAATGGTTGACTAAAAACTGTCTTTACCGGCTTAGTGCCAAGATTCATTCTTGATAAAGTGCAGCATGAGACTATGAAGAATTTACAACACAAAAAAAAGTAATCCAATTTCAAAATTGACCAAATATGCATATTGTTTCATAGAATAAATGATCTATCATATTCTGAATTTCAATGATTGATTTTATTAAAAATTTCAAAGATACCTTTGTTATGCATGTACCCAACCTCTCCACAACACACAGTATGCAACACTAGATCAGTTTTAAGTGAAGTACTAGACTTGTTATCCAAAGGTTCAAGAACCAAGTCTGCCCTACTATTTTACAAATAGAAAGACAAGATGGATTCATACTCTTCCAAATGCTGTGAAGTTAAATACAAAATCTTGTACAAGAACTCTGCTTTCTAATTCCATTTCCAAAGATAACTTATGCCAACATAAGGAAAGCCACTGTAGAAACTACTGTTTATATTCTTAGAATTTGTTTACCTTTTCTTTTTTTTTTCTTTTTTTTTATATAGCATAGCATGTATGATCTAGAATATTCAATCAGCATAAAAATATTTACTTGTAAATCATGTGACCAGACATTAATTCTGATTTTTATAAAATGTGATAAATTCGTTAATCATCAATTATGATTAATATCTTTCATATTGATTTTTAGTTGCTTTTTATTGCTGTTCACTGAGGCTGTCACTCTACCAGAATCAGTAGATCTTGGAATCTTTTTTTTTAATTGCAACTCAAAGGACTATCATGGATTGGGAATGAGTTTCTCATTTATTATTTTCAGTCTGTGCTGTTCCTCATTCTCATAAAATAACCCTGGTGAAATGTAAGAACAAGAAAAAAAGAAGTAACTAAAATCAAAATGATAAAATTGTCAAAATTAATAATATCAATAATGGTTGAAAATGCTTTATTTTGAATAAAAGAGGCTTATTGATATTACTAGTGATTAATAAGAAAAAGGTTAAGAAATGGTGCTGAAAGAGATTGGAAACAAAATAAGGAATAAGATTGTAAGGTTTGATTTGAGTGTCTGCAAACCAATGACACTTTGTAGCTCATTTAGTAATACAGTTTTTGTAATTAATTAAGGATATAAATTAGTCTCCCTGAGAGCTTATTCTTTATAATCTGCACTGTTCCTTGCTGTCATGGAATGATTGCTCATGTGAGTTGCAAATAAAGAATGTCAGAATTAAAAAAATGTTCCAG
Source organism: Sepioteuthis lessoniana (assembly GCA_963585895.1). Lineage (NCBI taxonomy): Eukaryota > Metazoa > Mollusca > Cephalopoda > Myopsida > Loliginidae > Sepioteuthis > Sepioteuthis lessoniana. Next base: position 55,202,469 of record OY757917.1, read on the forward strand.
TTACTTTGCCAATTCATTTAATTTACCGTATATGCACACTAAATGTCAAATAAAGACATGCTAAATCCTTGATTGACATAGAAAAATGCATCTAACAAGAAAATCTTGTTAAAATAGTTTTATTGATGATGGAACATATATTTTCAACTTATTTTGTTGATATGCTGTGAATCATAAAGAAAAGATTGCATACTTAAAATTTAAAAGAGAATTGATATTATTTAACCAAATTATACACCCACCTACTCTGATTGGTTGATCAAATTTATTATGATGGTGAAATTATGGATTTCCCTATTTACAGGTCAGCAGCCACTGTACAAATTGCAAAATAAAATTTGCAAAATATTTCTGCAGTAAGTGTCGCCTCTATGATGATAATGTTGAAAAGCAGCAGTTCCATTGTGATGCATGTGGATTGTGTCGGTGAGTTTTTTCTTTTCTTTCACTTAGAAATTAATGAATTTTCCTATTTTACTATTTTTAGATTAAAATTTGTCTTCAATCTGTTATCTCCAGGTAACATCACAATAGAATTTCAATTTCTCAGCATGAAGCAATTATTTACATGCAGCTGGAGTTATCTCCCTTCCTCTTGCCCTTTCTACTAAAAGAGCTAAGTTGAGAAAACAGGTCATAGTAAATGGTTGTAGTAAAGGGTATGCTTGAAGATAATTTTACTGGATGCAAGATTTAGCCTGTATTATGGCATTTATTTTTATTTTCTGCTCCTCTCTTCACTTGCTATTGTGGCTTTTAGAGTCAGAAGAGTTGCATGGGTGACACTAGCAGTTAGGAAAAAAATGTGACAATAGCATCCCTATGAATTAAAGGAACCCAATTAATGCCAATGCTCAGAAAATTAAGAAGGCTCAAAGAAATAATTGACGCATACCAAAAAGAAAAAATATAATACATTCAAGGCCAGATCAATAAAATTAGAAACTTGGTAGAAGATAGAATAGCATGGCAGACAGTAAATGAAGTGAGTAAAAGGAAGAGCACCTCAAGAGTAAAACTAAAAGCTGCCTGCAAAGAAGAATGAATACATTTTTTTGGTTTTTGGAGAAAGCGATCGACAACATCACAGATTCTGATTATCCATCAAATCACTAGAGTTTGTGCAAAAAAACCTTGAGGCAACACTCTTATTCGTAGATTTCTCCAAGGCATTTGACTCCATACACAGAAGATGGAGTAAATACTTCTAGTGTATGGTCTCCTCAAATAAACTGTTGCAGCCATAATGATGCTCTGTAAAAACAGGAAAGTAAAAGTTTGCACACCACATGGAGACATAGATTTCTTTAACATTGATGCTGGTATTTTGCAAGAGGATATGTTAGCCCCATATCTGTTCATAATCTGCCTTGACTATGTACTTTGAATTCTGATAGATCTAATAAAAGAAAATGGCTTTAAACTACAAAAGGCAAGAAGCAGACGATACTCTACATGAACACAGACTATGCAGGTGATATAGCACTTCTTGCAAATATGCCTACCCAAGCTGAATCCCTGGAGCATGCAGCCGGTGGCATTGGCCTCCATGTGAATGCAGACATAATGAAGTATATATGTTTTACTCAAAAAGATGACATCTCCACTCTAAATGGTGGTTTTCTGAGGTTAGTGGACAAGTTCACGTACCTCTGAAGCAGTGTCTTCTCTACAGAAAATGACATCAATATGCGTCTAGTGAAGGTGGACTGTTGTTGATAGGTTATCAATCATATGGAAGTCTGACCTATCTGATAAAATAAAACGCAATTTCTTCCAAGTAGCAGTTATGTCCATTATACTATATGGATGCACCACATGGATGCTGACTAAGTGTATCGAGAAAAAGCTAGATGAGAACTGCCTAAGAATGCTATGAACTATATTGAACAAGTCCTGGAAGCAACATCACACAAAACAGCAGCTGTACAGCCATTTACCTCCCATCTCTAAAACTATTCAAATAAGATGAACAAGACATGAGAAAAACTGCTGAAGAAGTAAGGATGAACTCATGTGATGATCTCCTTTAGACCTCTTCAAATGGATGTGCTAGTGTTGACTGACTAACAAGAACTTAGCTACAACAGCTCTGTACGGACACAGGATTTAGTCTAGAATACTTGCTGGAAGTGATGGATGAATGGCGAGAGTGTCAGGGACCTGATGATTTTTATGTACTTATAACCAAACCAGATACAATTCTATGTTAATCATTGACGTTTTAGTGTTACTCTACGTGACTCAGGGTTGACAAAACTAAAGATGTTAAAACTACTTCCGATAATCTGTCAGCAGCCAAAGCATAATTCATTCTACAGACAGATTTAATCTTAGTAAATGCTGAAGTTAAACAGTAAATCTACACTGTATATGAGGTCAAGACTTAGATTGCAGCTGGTTATAATTGTAGTAAAATGATACCTTAGTACTGATGGTTTGTTGGTAAATGTTGTTTCATTATGCAAAACCGCCAGAGAAGTCCTGAAAGTCTTAGAATTTTTGTGAAAATGGTTTGCTGCACATTTTTTGAGTTATTTTCAAGAAATTTTTACTGACCAAAATACACTGTATTGGGCTGCTACATAACAAAAGAAATTTACCAATTACACTTAGTTTAAGAAATTTCAACTTTTTTTACTTTAAGAAGATATTTATTTTTGTTAAAACCATTTGGCTGTTTATAGAAAATACAAATTCTTAATTATTAATATAGATTCAGTGGGAGTTGGTGACTAAAATGTTAGATATCATTAATTAATGTTCAAAAATTAACATTGGTTGTACTATTTTATTGAAAATATTCCTACAATTTGAAGTAGATAGTAATATCAATTATTGAATTTATTTTTATATAAAAAATCAATAAGCAGTTATTGGCTACAAAAAAAAAACTAACAGTCACCTTTCTGACTTAATTTTTTTTTTTCTTTTTACTTTGCAGTAAATGATGTTTCTTTATACAATAATGATTAAATTTTTGAAGATTTTGTTTTTATGGAAAGCTTTTCTGAATTTTTGCCTATGGTGTTTGTATATTTCTGTCCAAAAAAAAGTCTTTATTGACCAAATTATATTTACATGTTGGGAAAAATAGGTTAATTAAAAAATTTTCAGTTTAAGAAAGTAAAATTTAAAATTAAAATACATCACTCTTCACCCTCTATCAATTTTTTTAACAAATTTCTGTTTATTTTTTTTCTCTTTTTCTGCAGGATTGGTGGCCGGGAAAATTTCTTTCACTGTGAAAAATGTGATGTGTGCCTTTCTGTAAGCATGAAGGATTCCCATGAAGTAAGATTGCTATCCAGTCATCTTTCATTGGAACTTTAGTTTTACCACAAGGCCAAAAATAATTGTTTAATGAAAACAATGACAGCCTTTTATATGTAAGGTCTTAGTATAATTAGCAATTGATATCAAAACAATATGAAGTTTGGTATATTTGTTTTTGGAGTTATGCAGCTTATCTAAGTTATTAGCTGTGACCTGACCTGTTGGCTGGGCTATAGAATATGCTGATTCAACCTCTACAGATAGATTGCCTGGGTATGACACTTCTATCTGCTCCTGGGATTGAATAAAGAGTGCAGTTAAGATTTTTATTGAATTTACCTGGTTCAACAAGCAGTACCTGAAGGTTAGAGAGCATCAACCAAAATGTGTATATGATCATCATCTTAGAAATATAGACAGCTAAAACAAAAATCATTCTAGGAAAGTTTCAAAATCTTTAAAGCTGTTTCTTTAATCTGGGGGTGTAATGTTTGCAAAAGCTTTTCAAATTTATATTTGCAAAAATATGAGCATGCTTTGAAAAAATGAAACTTGGAAATAAGCAGAAAAATGTTAAATAATGATTTATAATTCACCTTTTCCTTTATTGTATGGAAGAAGGTGAAACAAAAAAAGCATTGGCCAATGTGGCCAGAAGGCACCTTTTAGTTATCTGCAGTCAGTTGAATTGGTGTATTTCCATACTTTTCATAATAAAAATGGATTATGTTCATGAGAGCTATTTTTATTGCATCAGAAAAAGATATATAATTTTCCAGATTGTCAAATATTTTTTAACCTTCCTCACAAAGTTTATCCCCCCCCCCCGATGTACACCGGTGACCTGGCTTAACATCAAAAGCATCAATATTTATATTTTGATTTAAAAGTAATGTCGGCTTAATATGCTGCTTTTCAATACACTGTTGAAGATTTGTAAAATATCTGCTGCCTGAACATTAATGAAATTTACTAAATTCTTTTTCTAATGTATTAGTTGTCAATTGCCCAACTTGCTTGTAGCTAAATGTATCGACATAGACTAACATTTCCATTGCATGTATGGTATTAGCAATGTGTCTGGATAATTATTTTATATGATTATGTTGACTGCCAGCCATATCAAGAACTATTTGACCAAACTCAATGATGAGAACTAGTCAGCTCTCATTTGGAGATCTGATTTCAGCTTGTGGATGGTTATTGCGTTCATAGATTTGAAGTGTGTTAACATTTAGAATTTTCCACCATGTCAAAATCTTGCTAATGAAGATAGTTGTATCATTCTTATCTGCACTTGTTCCAGACTGAGTGAGAGGTGCATTATAGTTTTTCTGAAAACTTCCTGAGGCAATTAGAAACCCAATTTCTTTCTATGGGCTTTGAGTAACTGAAATTTCATTTAAATCTGAAAGTTTAACTAGTCTTTTAGATTTCAGACTATATAACTGTTTAAGATGTACCCATTATCATCAAAGATTAGTTTTCCTGTCTTATCTGTGAGACATGAGTTGTGAATATTTTTCAACAGACGATCATAATCAAAGAGCAAATGTTTATTATCTTCACTAAACCAAGGTTTTTCAAGGAGTGTGGGTTATCATTTAAAAAAAGCTTGATTTACTTGGTTGCCATCACATAATAGCCTTTACATCAATTGGTATGGAGGCAATTGCCTGAACTGTTAAATCACTTTTTTCAAATAGAAAGGTTGATGTTAATTTTTAAATTGGAATCGAACTTGTAAGAAATTTTGGACCCTCCATTTAGACATATTTACATTATACCAAGTACTGATTGAACAAATAGAGATGGATAGTCAAGTGACTTACCAAATGGCTCTTCGCTATGATGTAATAACACATGGAGAATTATGCACCCTTTTTGACTGGCATTAAAAGTATTAACAAAAAAATTTTGAAACTTCATAATGAGAGGTTTGAAACAGCAATTTTTTTTACATTCTCAACATGAAGAGAGGGATACCACCCTTAACTTTTGATGACTAAAGAGTTATAGTATTCATAGATGAAAATATTTTAACTAGACAGTCTTTTTTTTTTTTTTTTTTTTTTTTTTTGTTGATTAGACTTTCTATCAAATTTGTATTATAAATCTAATTCCAAAAAAAAAGTATTGATTTCATCATCAGTTTGATTTTTAGCTGTACTGGAGGTTTATTTATTTATTTTTTTTATTTTTTAATCCCTTTGGACAGCAGAGAGTATTATTTGATTGTTTGACACACTTGGACTTAGGGATGGTGGAATTTTGGGTTGCATTTTTTTCATGAACTTCTATGGTATCAAAATGCAGAAGCCTATGTTGTTGACAAATAACTATTGTTTGTAATATTCAGATTGGCATTTGGAACTGATTTTCTCCATCATTCACTTGCTCTCTTTGTCTTTTGGAACATGATGAACTGATATTAATCTCACACTGTTTTGTTTTGCTGGTTTCTGTAATTTGTTTTGCAAGTGAAGACCTAACACTTCCAGGACATAGCTGGAAACTAGCTAATATCTGAAATTGTAGATTAAGCTTCTTAAGCACAATTATTTCTTTTGTTGCTTCAATTTAGGGGTAATTTTTCAAACCAAATAAACCTTTAATCCCAACTTTTTCTCCCTCCATACCAATAAATTAAAAACAAGTTTTAGAAGTTTGCCTTAAGTCTGAAAATCCACTAGTTTACGTGGTTTTTGTTTGTATATTGGTTTTGGGGTATATTGTTAACAATGGCTTGCAAAATATTACATAATCTATTAATTATCAAGTTAATCATATAAATTTCTGGCACTTGTCAACATAAAATCAGTTATTTCCTGGCTTTCTTCCAGGCAACACCTCCCGCTTGATTTAATGGTGGGGGCTAGTGGTTTTGCCTAAGGTGCCCCACAGGGGAATGCCTAAGGCTTTGGCTATTTTTGAGACAGTACCTCATGGTGGGGCAATCCACAGCAGTGCTCTCTAATCTTGCCCTTCTGTAAAAAATTAGTTAAATAAATAAATACTTTAGAAGAACCTGGAAAAATAACTGAACAGCTTTTTGTTTGAATTAAATATATTAAATTTTATTATGGTGTTGAATTTGCATAAAAACATTCTTTAATGGATTTTTCTTGAATTTTGTAATAAGGATATGACATTTAAGTCTATTTTACGCTTTAATGGAAAATTTAAAGAATTAAACTAAACATTATTTGTTTATTTTACCTTAAAAACATGATTAATAAAAAGAAATTCTTTATTAATCATGATCCATACCTTATAATGCTGAGTGTTAAGCAAGGAGGCATTAAGTACCATTTTTTTTTGAGTCTTTGGTATGACTTGACCTGGGATTGAACCTAGTATCATTTTCTTTTTTTAAATTTTAATAAGTCAGTCATTACAGTTTACTCATTTAGAAGAAGAAAATGTGATTTAAAAAAAAAAAAAGATAATTTAACTTTTAGAAACATACACCAGGCATAAAAAAGAATAGGATTCGTTTTTAAAGTGTAATGGAAAGTCTATGAGTGGGAGCTCTGCATGGGGATGAGTAATGGCTGACTTATGCCATACCTGGAAGAAAAACTGGGACATCTCAAAGGGTTAATTCTCCTGATGGCTATACTACAGCAGAATAAATCAAAAGTATGCCCAGTGATGAACTTCCGAGAGCTCAACCATCATGTTGATGCATTTATGGCCACTGCAAATGTCTGCACAGCTAAACTATGTGAATAGCAGCAGAAGGGTTCTAAAGTATCTTTACTGGATCTCAGGAGAGTGTACCTCCAGGAATGTGTCCATTCCAGACCGTGAAGATTGGCAGGAAATGATACTGCCTGACATGTTTAAGGTTTGGCTTAAATATGGCTCCCCTTACTATGAAGGCCACTATCAGTATGGTGCTGTTTCAGGAAGAAGCGCTGCATCCATTTACATCGACATCTATGTTAATGAATATGTCATAACTGCATTAAAGAACACCTGGCTCGGTTTGGGCTGAAGTGCAAAGACCCTGAATGGTTGGAGGACAGCACATGGGTACTGGGATTAGCAGTTATGATGGAACAAGGTAAATTGCGGCGGAGGCGAGGAAGTGTGGTACCTGACGCCCACAATGTTGTCATGTGATGGACAGTGTTCTCTTTGTGTGGGAGGCTTATCAGTCACCTTCTGGAGTGTGGTTGGCTCCATATGGGTTATGGAATACTCGAGAGCAAGTTCTGTCACAAAGTGCTGGGACAATGAAACGAGGAACACTCTTCTCCAGCATATGGTATCTGAGACCATGGATTCTGTTCAGCAAGAGGATCCAGCTTATAGGGATTGGTGTGTGGATGGCCAGGAGCTGAATGTATGGGTCAATGCTAATTCTCTAGTGACCAGAGTAGTTTTGGAGTGACACAAGACAGTGCTTAAGGACTCTTGCTGGCTGCAACCAGAAAACAAAACCCAACATTTCAAAATAGCTTGTTGGATTGAAGGAAATGGATTCCAGTGTTTACTTTCCCAACTCTCTCAACAGGCAACCGCAGAAACTGGGTCTGTCCTCTTCACCTTCCTCTTCACTTGCCAGCTCTGTTAAACAAGCAGTCTGCAAAACCCCTACTATCCTCTGCTACTGACATTCCTTTTTTTATGCCAGTTCTGGTTGGCCAAAATTTGCATATGTTACAAATCTCGTCTCACCAGAGATGAGACAGGTGTCTTATAAATCACACCTCCAAGAATAGCCATGTTTCTAACTGTTGGCACCTTGCACATAAGGCATATTTGCACTTGCTCTGAACTTTTATGTAGGTCATTTCTCTCGCTACAAACAAATCCATTTCAAATTATTTTTCTATATTTTTCACAAATGTTTCATTATGAAGGATTAGTTTACCCTTTAAGAAATACCAAAGTAACAATCTTCAAATTAATCTTTCTGTTACATAAGATTCGAAATTATAATAGACCTGGTATTACCAAAAATTTTATCATTGTTGTGTTGGAAACCTTTCACCCCTCTTGAAAGTGAACTGTTCTGCTCGTGGAGTTGATGAATGAAGGCTTTAAGTAGAAGCCTATCTATTGACATATGCTGAGCTAGTCTTACTACTCATGCGACTTTTGTACCTTGTTATTACCAGCCTAATAAACCCTTTTTATTGTTACATGTTATTTAGTGTTTGTCTTTACAAACCCCAAATTAACATCATAACAGTCATCTTAATGAATTCTGGAATTCAACATACTTATTTTATCTTATCCAAATTTGTGGAAATACATTATGATTGATAAATGAATATTTTACATGTAATACAAAGATTGGATAATCTGGACCCTGAAATTCTGCGTTAATAACCCCACCACATCTGTTCATCTATTCCAGAAAACTAGGCATTTATTGACCCATTGGATAGTTCTATTCATCCCTCCCCACCTAGGGGTTAATATCTATCACTGGCCTAATTTTTACTGGACTAGTTCATCTGTTTCAGCTTTTTATTTAAAGCACATATATGTACTTAATTACTTTATTATTCATTTATTTTTTCAAAGAAAGTTCTGTTTTCTTTCTCTCTACAGTGTCTGGAAAAGATTTCGCACAAACAATGTCCTGTTTGCCTCCTAAATTTGCACACCTCTCGTCAGCCATCTCAAATTCCAAAATGCCGACACATGATACATGTGTAAGTAGATCCCTTTCTTCTACTTCATTTCTTTGTCACTTGCATTTTGATAAATGAAATAAAAAAAAAATTCAATTCAATCAACAAATCCTGTATTTGTAATATATTGGCCCTCGACTGAGCTGTTAATTAAGAGATGCACCTGTGTAAATAACAGGTGCATCCGGTTGAAGATATTGGGGTATCACCTTGACCTGTGGACATGGTTGAATTCGGTGCAGACGCCCACAGGAAGCAGGTGGATGTCAACAATTATATAACCAGGTGCCACAGACGGCTTGAGTTAGTTGGAGTTCGTGGCAGGCAGAGTTCAGTTCGAGTTGCAGTCACAGTTCGAGTTCCAGTCGCAGTTGGGGACAAGATGCCGTAGTGAGAACCAGCACCAGACAGAGGGCTTGGGCCCTCAGGACCCCGGTTGAGCAGCCCAGCAGAATGAGGAAGAAGTGCTGCTATAATGCAGAGGAGGAACTTGGGGTCAATATGTTGCAGTCTGTCCCTGTCTCCAACTCACCTCTCAAACATAACCTATATCAACCCTTTCGCGAATAAAGTGTGAGAGGTATATTTTTCTAAAGAAGTGTGTTCATTCATCATTATTGTTGACTATTTTTCCGTGTAAAGTTGTATATGTATTATGTGGCTATACAACATATTTACAAAAGGCTATATTCCGTAGAGAGGACAATTTCTTTGCTGTTTTAATTTCCTACAAACTAGTTTCTCCATTCTCTTGACTCAATCTGATTCTAGCTAAGTAAAGGTATTAGTTCACACTTTCGTTCCCCTAAATCTTGACTAACTCAACCCAACACAAAGAAGTTTGAATAGTTTCTATTTTAAAAACTTTAAAGTTTTAGAAAAATCTGAAAAAAATCTACCAAAAAAATACTTCAAAAGCCTGACTTATGTAGTTTCTATTGCCTTTTTCTTTTTTTTCCATCCACATGTAAAAAAAAAAAAATTAAAAATTAAAAAAAAGAATTTTGTTGCTGTTGTTAACAGAAGTATTTCTCTAAAATTGCATTGTTTGATCTAAAAAAAAATCTTTTTTAATGTTAATGCTATTTACAAAAAATTAACTTCTTTTTGCTCATTTTAATAGCTTTTCATGTATTTGATTAGGATTTTAAAGTCTAATTCATAAATAAATTCATCTGTAAATAATTTTTTTTCCATTTCCAGAGAATGTTTTGAAAATCTTCTCCGGGCAGGGTAAGTTTATGAATTCTTCTTGTCTCCATTTTTTAAAATTTACAGAAATAGAATGCATACAATTCAATTTCTATGTCCTTGCAATTATTCCATCAACTAAGGCAAGTCCATAACATTTTTTGGTAAGTTACGCTGTATTTCAGTACTTTTTTTGCAGGAGGAGCCATCATGTAATCGTGGTTCATATTGCAATGTTTTTAAACCTTTAAAACTTCTTTAGGTGTTTGAATAAAGTAAGAATTCATCTCTTGGTGCATTTAAACAGGCTTCCTGGTGGCAAAGTGAATGTTAGTTTCACCTAAAGCATATCCTTTATTAATTCTGATCTATGCTGTTATTGATTGATAAATAATTCAAAGATGCTATTAATATTCCTTTTTTTTTTTTTTTGTAGACAAAAGAAGGTTCTTTGTTACTCATTTGGTAGAGAGATTGTAGATTAACAACCTACTAAAATTGATTAAAAACTAAAAAGATGTAAGGAAATATGAGTCAAAATTAATAATGCATCTCTTTATTCCATTCACAGACAGTAAAAGATGGCAACACTGAGTCATGAAACTTTATCTATAAAGGTGGAAATCTTTATAGTGAATGTTTCATGACTCGGTGTTTTTATTTTGTACTTACAGAGGTACCCAGTGTTGTTTGTGTATCTTATCAAAATAACTCAATGCAGTTATATACAAACTTGACAAGGGTTTTATATGCCATTAAATATGTATTAACTGTTTAAGTGTTACAATCTAATAAAATTTCTTACCATAATTATATGTATACTATCACTTATTCATTATTATTATTATTATTTATTTTACTCTTTGCAAGATTTTTATACTGGTGGTTTTTGACTGGAGTCTGAGTATCAGCAAGTCTTCTTATGTCTCCAGGACTCTTCTGAATATTCTGGTTGATCTCAACAATGCTATAGTCTAGATGGTCTCAATTCTTCCTTCAATCTCTAACTATTGTAATGTTCTTTCCTATCCTTTGGCAACTGTTTCAAGCGCATCAAGTACAAGTGGTGTCACCTTCACTGCATGTTCCTCAGTTTTTTGTTTTTTAGTTCTCTGGCAATGTTCAAGTATTTGTCTATCATTTCACTTTTACTTTTTCACTGTCTGATCCACAGAAATGGCAAAATTCACAAGGCAAATTTTTTTGTCAATTCTTGGTTTGGTCTTCTGGCTAGCATTAAGTGATTAATTTGTATCTCAAAATCTTCGAGAATTTTATGTATCTTGTTTTCTAGGATAGATTCTGGTTTGTGTATATATCATTTGTTAGTGTGGTCAAAATTTAATCTCTTGCCCAAATCTCAGTGGATCACCATTCTTATCCTATCATGCCCAGTCTTGTACTCCTTTTGTGCTAATTTGATGCATTCACTTCCTACATGATTAATCGTTTCATATCTATCTCTGCATAACCTACGATTACTATCTTGTGTGTATCATCAATTTTCTTGTTTTAATATAATCAGTCCTTATGTTATTGTTTTGTGCTGCAATTAGAAGAGCTTCAGTTTCTCTCTTGTGATTCCTCTTCATAGTTATGTCCATGTCTTCTCACATGCAATCTTGTCTGTTATCCATTGTTATTTTTCTTCCCATTTCTGTTTTCCTAGTTTTTGTTGTTTTTCTGGTTTTTCTGTCTGGTCTTATGTTGCCACTGCTGTTATTAGCTGCTGTAATTAATCTTCCTTTGCTCTTGATATAGTCCTAGAGTCCTTGTATTGAAGCTTTTAAGCAATCTTCAATGCTGGCAACTCCTTTTCCTTCTTTTCTCAGCACATTCAGACTGTCATCTCGTGGATGTAAAGCCTTGTGCATAGTCATTGATTTTATTGTTTTTTGTTCCATTTGTCTGAATTCCTGCCTTTATTCATTTTAAGAATGGTCCTGAGTATGTTGCAAGGGATACTATTCAAGTATTTATTCCTTTGATGAGATATCTGCTGCAAAGGTTAGTTTTGAGAAGCTTTCTCATTCTTTTGTGATTGCCCAGTCAGCTGGGGCTGTAGAATACACCAACTGCTTCTCTGCAGAGGAGTAAGACCTCCCCCCCAACGAGTGTCCTGGATATGACACTAAACTATCTGATGGTGAGGTTCCAGCAGTGCTGGAGCTTTGGGGAATGCGGAGTACCCCTTCATTGCCATCGCTCCCAGGTCCACTCTGGCTCGGAGTGGTAGCACCTGATAAGGGTCCTATCTATGGGTTAAATAGAACAAAACCGTGTTTCTTTCACTATAGTGATTTTTGTATTTAAACCGCGTATTTATGCTAAACTGAATTGTTTAAAATAGAACTGTTTTGACATTGGAACTGCGTACTAGTGCTGAACTGAATTGCTCAAAATAGAACTGTTTTGACGTCTAAACTGTGTACTTATGCTGAACTGAATTATCTGGAATAAAACTGTCTGTAATTTGAATCTGTGTATTGCCCAGTCAGCTGGGACTGTAGAATACATTGACTGCACCTCTGCAGAGGGGTAAGACCCCCCCCCCTAACAAGTGTCCTGGATATGACACTAAACAATCTGATGGTGAGATTCCAGCAGTGCTGGAGCTTTGGGGAATGCGGAGTACCCCTTCATTGCCATCGCTCCCAGGTCCACTCTGGCCTGGAGTGGTAGCACCTGATAAGGGCCCTATCTATGGGTTAAATCGAACTAACAGCATACTTATGCTAAAATGAATTGAGTAAACTGAATAGCTTGAAATAGAAACGTTTTTGACAATTAAACTGTACTTACACTTAAACTGCGTGCTTATGCTAAACTGAATTATTTGAAATAGAACTGTTTTTTGACATTAAAACTGTATTTACACTTAACTGAATTATTACATATCACTGCTTGAATATTTTGAAATGGAAATGTTTTTGACAATTAAACTGAACTGTTTTCAATAGAACAGATTATTTACATAAAAATGGATTTGGCGTTAAATTACCTACAAAGGTTAATATGCCATAAAACCAAACAAACCAAACCAAACCATTCTTTTGTGGTACTATTTCTTTGTTGTTGTTTTTTTGTTTGTTTTTTTTCCTCCTTCATCTCTGCTTGTTTGACAGTCTGCTTCCAATGTTCCCAAGTAGTTGTTGTTTTCTTTCTCTCCAAGCATCCTAATACTTACTTGATTTGGCTATTTATCTTTTCCTACTTTTCATCATCAGCATGGCACATTTTTCAATGCTAAATTCCATTCTTATATCTTGGCTGTATATTATTGGTCATATCAGGGTCTCCAGTTCTTTTTCATTTTTTAGCAAATACCTTTGTCCATATACATAAGGTGATTAATCTTTCCTGTGATTTTGTAAATTTGTTGCTCCCTGTGCATTTTCTAAGTACATAGTTAAGTGGCATCAGTGCTATAATAGTAGTGGCGAGAAGGAGTCTTCCTGGAAGATGATTCTTTGGATTTTTACAGCCCATTTGGCTGGGGCTTTAGAATAAGCCGATTGCATCTCTGCAGAGGTGTAAGACTGCTCCCACCAACAAGTATCTTGGATATGACACCAAACTATCTGAAGGTGAGTTTTGGAGAATGTAGAGTACCTCTTCATTGCCATTACTCCCAGGTTCACTCTGACCCAGAATGTTAGTACCAATTAGGGTCTCATCTACGAGTCAAATAGAATATTTTTATAATTTTCTATATTTTAAACCATTTAACTGTGGGCAAACAAATGAGCTCTGGCTTGTTTAAAAATTGTGACCTACAAATTATTTGTTTAATATATACATATAAACAGGATTTAGCTTTAAGTTGATTAAAAAGGGTTGATTAAATAGTCAACCACAATCACCATAGATTTTTACCTCTGTGCAATCAATTCCACCTGTCAATTTTCCATGGCATTTGTATTTAAGTTCTTGATTTTGTCAGATATTTTGTACATTTTCTATTATCCACATTTGCAGAACCATATCATAGTCCTTCCTAAATTAGAATGTATAAAATTCTAAATTTAAATGTTTAGTCTAATTAAACTCTGATATACCCACTTCACCTTAAATGAAGGCACATTCTCACCTTGTGATAAAAATGCACAACAAATGCATGATAAACCTTTCTTTCCAGGACTGATGTATAAGTGCGTCTTTTGTGTATTGACCTACCCAGATCAGCAAAGATTCATTTTAATTAAAATTAAAAAAAAAAACAAAAAAAACTTAGAATCTATTTTGGTAGATTTGAAATATGAACATTAAAGAATCTAGTCTTAAAACTAAAAGGTATAAGTAGACAGTCTTGTCTGGTAAGCCAAAATCTTTGAATTTCCTATTGTTCCGTGATGTACTTTCTATGTACTTTTCAGAAAAAAATTGTGCTGCTGAACAAAAGCAATTAGGTTTTTTATGATAAATCTCTGTAAAATGTTTGAATATTATGTACTCTCAGAAGAAGTGAAGGAAAAGAGCTAAGAAAAAGAAAATTAATCACCAAAAGTTATGACTAATCCACAAAACCTGATTAAAATTTGAGGAGAAATAAAAAAGGATAGTTAGATTTATGCTAAGTTAAAACTTTAGAAATTTCAAGGCGTAAGTTTAAAATTTATTTTTTGTGAGGAAGAAAACTCACATTATCAAAACCCTGTGGGTGTAACACTGGATATATATAACCTAGCAACAATAAAACCAGATAGGTTAAATTCTACAATAGTTATCCAGTAACAAGCTGGGCAGGGTAACTGACTCAGTAAGAGGAGAGTATTATATGAACCACACAAGTATATAGCAATGAAAACCATGAGATGCAGCAAGGTGGATGAATCCAAAAGTTGAGGAACCTCTTTGGTCAGCTACTAGGATCAAATAGTTGTCAGGAAACTACTACTACTCATCTATAATGGTGGCATCTATTGATGAGGCAAAAACAAACCAGCCACTGAAAGATAGTTATGACTAATTCAAATCATACATCCAAACTGCATCACCCTCCATACAGGATGTATTCTGCTGAGATTGGAGCTCTGGCACTAGTGTTTGAAAAATCAGCTTCAGAGGCCAAACTCAACTTGTGTTGATGCAAAAGCATTGTCAACATTACAACATTTAATGTTAGAACTTTAAACACAATTAACCGGCTACCTGAACATAATATAGACATTATGTGTATGTACGAACATAGATATTACTATCACAAACTAGGACTAAAATACTATGATACTGGTAATGCATGAACATTTGGCTCTTCATTTACATGGAAAAACTGTCAATGTCGCCAAGGTATTGGAGTACTTCTTAGTTCTTGTGCTTAAAATAAATAGTATTGAAAGAATTCAACTGAGAATGATGTGAACTACATTTAATGGCAACCCTTGCTTAACAATACTCTTGCTATAGTCCCATTAATACCAGTCATGAAATGGACATCACCTTTTATAATGACACATTCCTCACTTGCCAATAGTGATATAAGTAATCAGTATATGGTAACTGTAAGAAACAAGTTTGATAATCTTCAAGAAACTTCTGAAAGACATAAACTGAATGACTAATTTGATCCTGCCAATATAGCAGCAGCCAAGTGCATACCGACCTAACCAAGAGCCAAATGTACAGTTCCATGGGAATTAAGAGCAGTTAGGAAAAAAGAGATGTGAAAAAAAGCATGCTTACTTAATAAAAGAAACAACAGATTCCAATGTGCAGAAACTTAAGCCTAGAGAACTAACATACCATTCATGGTCAAATTGATAGAATCAAAACTTCAGTAGAAGAAATATAATCATGATTAGCATGGCAGACAGTAAATCAAGTGAGTGGAAGGAAAAGCACTTGGAAAGCAGAACTAAAAGCTGCCAGGCAGGAAGAAAGACTTCAGAAATGGAAAGAACATTTCAAGAATCTGCTCAGAAACCCTCCTGAAATCACTGCTAAACCTACAAAAAATTATTAATTACCAGCTAGACATCAAACTAGGTCAGTTTACAGAGGAACAACTTTATGCAGTTCTGAAAAAAGCTATAATAAAAAAGTTGCAGTCCTCAACAAAATATCTCCTGAAGTATGGAAGACAAGAATTGGTGACATTACTTTCATTTTGCAACATTATTACTGTAATCAATTCACAACATTGCAGATTCTGACTATCCATCAAAGCAGTTTGTGTACAAATATTTTGAGGTTATAGTATGATTTGTAGATTTCTCCGAGGATTTGATTCAGTAACTAGAAGAAAGATGTGGCAAATACTACTTATATATAGTCTCTCCAAAGCAATTATTACTGTTATAACATTTGATGCTTTACAAAAATACGAGGTGCATACGATAAGTTTCCAGACATTTTTCGTATGGACATTTAAAATTGTCATAGACTCTTGAAAATTCATTATGTCATTACTATACATCTTATGAGATGACTGACCAATTTTTATGATTTCAGGTTCAAATGAACAGCTACAGCAGCAATTGGAATACACCCTACTAAAGCCTGATTGTCACAGCTGGTGAATTTCAAAAATGCAATCTGACACTTTAGAAGAACGATATGCAATAAAATTCTGTTTTAAACTTGGAAAAAATGCCACAGAAACGTATGGAATGCTTCAGACTGCTTTTCGACCATCTTGCATGAATCAAACATCAATTTTTGAGTAGCATAAGAGATTCAAAGAAGGCAGGGAGTCCATGAGAAATGATAAGTGTGTGTGTGTGGGGGGAGTAAGGAAGTCAATACACTAGAGTTGATTGGCCAAAGGGTTAGGGTTACTATGTTGAGATTTTAAGGGAGTTCAGCAAGAGATTCCTTCAGAAGAGGCCAGTACTCTTCAAATTGGGTCAGTGGCATTTCAAGCAGGACCATGCACCAGTCCACAACTCCATCCTTGTCACAGACTATTTAACAGAGATGGGCATCAAGACAGTTCCTCACCGTCCCTATAGTCCAGACCTTGCTCCCTGTGACTTTTGCTTATTCCCTAAGCTCAGAGGCTGTTGTTATGAGATGATTGAGGAGATGAAAGAGGCTGTGACGAAGGTCATTGACACGCTCACACAAGAGGACTTCCATTGAGCCTTCCAGAAGTTGTTGGAACGGTACAACAAGTGCATTGCAGCCGGAGGAGATTATTTCGAAGGGGACTAGAGTTTCAATAAAAGTGCCCATACGAAAAAAGTCTGAAAACTTATCGTATACACCTCGTACAAAAGCAATGGTTTCACTCACCTGATGGCAACACTGACTTCAACCATTTTGCTAAATTCTTGTAAGGTAGATATATTTGTGCCTTATATGTTAATAATCTGCTATGAACTTCAGTTGATCTAATAAAAGAAAATAGTTTCACTCTAAAAAAGATTATATTCTGCAGAAACTGACTGATGCCAATTACCCAGTTGTTCTAGCACTTCTCACAAATCCACCTGCTCTAGTTGAATCCTTACCACATAGCCTTGAGCAAGCTAAATGATCCAACAGTTCTATTTCTAACAATTCAATTTAGCATAAGTCAACAAAGTTAAATGATTCCAAGTATTGCTATGTATAACTAACAATTCAACATCAGTCATTTGTTTACAGAGCAAAGAGCTCTATTTCAAACAATTTAATTTAACATAAGCCATTTGTTTGTACTCAGTTTAAATGTCAAATGGTCAGGTGCTACCACTCTTGGCCAGAGTGGTCCTGGGAGTGATGGCAATGAAGGGGTACTTTGTATTCCCCAAAGCTCTAGCATTACTGGAGCTTTGCCATCAAATGGTTTAGTCACATATCCAGGACACTCATTGGGGGTCGGGGGTCTTACTCCTCTCTAGAGATGCAGTTAGTGTATTTACAGTTCCAGCTGATTGGGCTGTGTCTGTGTGAATGCTAATAAAAACAGTTCATATATTTTAGATATGAAGCCATTTCCACTTTAAGTGGCAATCCTTTAAAATTAGTAAACCACTTCATATACCTTGGTAGCAATATTTCATCTACTGAAAGTGAGTCAACATATGGAAAGGCATGGACTGCTATTAACAGGTTGTTGATCATGTAAAAAGCTGATCTTTCTGATGAAATAAAACATGATTTCTTCCAAGCTGTGGCTGTCTCAGTACTACTGTATGGAATAACCACCTGGATTCTAATGAAATGCATGGTTGGGAGCTGGCTGGAAGCTACACAAGAATGCTATGTGCTATTTTGAGCAAATGGAAGCAATGCTACACAAAACAGCATCTGTATGGCCATTTACCTCCTATCTTACAAACCATCAAAATAAGATGAAAATGTGGGGTACTGCTAGTTAAGTTAGGACAAAATCATGTGCCATGTTCTCTCATGGATTCATACACATGGGTATACTAGTGTTGGCTGATCAGCAAGGACTTAGGTACATCAACTCTGTGCAGACACTGGATACAGTGTAGAAGACCTGCTAAGAACAATGGATGGATGGTGACAGTCATGCAATTCTGTATCATCAGCATGATTTGATGATAATTTTTTTCATCATAAATTAGCCTAAAAATGTTCCAATGCAAATTTTTTTTTATGTATCACACAAAAAAAATTATATCAAAACTTTCTTTGGAAGAAATTGAATCGGAATATGTTTTTGAGGATCCAGACACACACATACACAAATCACCTTTATTGTATGACAAAATGACTTGCATTGATTGGTAGTGAAAATATAGGCTGTTCTGAATGTTTTAAAAATTATCAGATCCTGAATATTTGATTACTAGCCCATTTGCCTCACATATTTTTTTTTGCCTTTTAACTCGAATTTGACTTGATTTTGATTAATTTTTTAGGCATTATGCTTGTCCTGTTTGTGGAAAGTCAATGGTGAATATGAATAACATTTGGAAGATGAGAGATGAGGAAGTTATGCAGACACAAATGCCAGATGAATACAAAAATGTTACTACAAAGATTCTGTGTCGAGATTGTCACAAGGTAAGCAATAACATTGGAAATAAGGGTGACCTTAAGCTGACCTATGGAGTCAAATAATGTTCTGAGAGAAATTAAACTACAAAGAATTAAACGTGTATCATTATTGTTGACTATTTATTTTCATTCATCTTTTCAATTTCAATTGCTTTTATTGCAACTCACTCAGTTATATATATAATAGTGACAAACAGAGTGTATTGGAGTCAAGATTAATTCTTAATGAGTCTCTTGTATCTTTTTTATTTATTTATTTATTTTTTTGAAGCTTGATTTTCTGTGCAAGCTATGAAAACAATCACTATTGGAGAAGCTAAAGTCAGATTAATACAGTATTCTTACCCAAGTTTATACATGTCTTTGTGCTAGATGCATTTAAATGCAGAATTAACTTAAAAAAAAAAAAACTCTTAAAAATTAGACTTTTTTCTTTCTAATATTGTAAAATGTTGATCATCTGTCTACCCATAACTTACTTTACGTCAATGAATATGACTAGCTAACATACCTTTTACCATAATTTTGTGTTTAATCTATAAACCATTTTTATTCCCTGTATACCAAGAAACCTCATGTTCTCCATGAATATTATTATCGATATGAATATTTTTCATGTAGAGGACTCTAGTGATATTTATTCTGACCTTTTTGTGAGAATAACTAAAAGCAGAAAGGGGTCAAAAACTAAAGCTTTATAAATTTGAAAAAAAAAAAGGAAAGACTATTGGGATTGTTGTAGTATTGACACTCAATTACTTTATTCAGTATCCAACACGAATACAAAACTCCCCACCTCTAAAGACTAGGTGCTTTTTATACCATCTTTTGTTCAATGCTTGTCTATAGAAGCTCCCATTATTTAATGGGTACAGTCCATTTCTACTTTACATGCTCTCTCCGCTCTCTGACCACAGGATGGATTAATGTTATCAATTGCAGGTTCGCCTCCAAATAGGTATGCAATTGTCCTTGCATTTGTGGAGATAGAGTTCAAGGTGCTTGCATGTCTCAATGTGACTGTTGCATTGCTCAATATTGGTGTTCTTTAATATTATTTTGCATGATTGGATGTTTTGAATCTGCAGTGTCATTGATTTCCATATCTTCTGGTTCATTCCTTAGGGTATATGCTTGTTGTTGCATATTGGGCAGTAAGAGATTATAATCCCTGTCGATTCACTGGGCAGCTGTGGTAGGACTCCACGGTCTACAGAGGTATCATACAGTTCTGGTCTTGATGTGGTTAATCTCTTTTCCATGTTGATATCTTGATCCAGTTCTGAATTACTGCTTACTGAGTGAAACATTGGGGGTTGCTAACAACTGGATGGATCATACAGAGGAAGTGACGATTGCCCATAGTTACTTGATTGCTTCCATCCACTCGCACATGTACTGTCAGTTACTGAGTGTCTCCACAATCTTACCTATTTTTATTCACCAGTGAGAGTAAGGGCCATCCTGATTCTAGAATCATCAATTTGTAATTCTTGGAGTGGGTGAGAATGTTTGTTTCTCATGTCTTTTAGCCATTGCAGCCTCTTTCTGTTCACTTTTTTCCCTCAACTCTTTACATATTAGGTATTTGTCCAGCTGGACAGAGAGATGCTCTTTGATAACATGACTATAGCAGGAGACATGTCAAGGTGTTGCGATGGGTCAGTAAAACATGGGCTGCATGATCATGACACAGCTGACTGTGTTATCTTTGAGTATACACTTAGCAGTTATGATGGTCAGTTCTGCCTGGCCTTTAATTTGTGGGTAATAAGCTAATGAAATATGTTTCCATATTCCCAAATTCTTTAGGAACAAGTTGTATTCTTGAGAATCTTTCCCCATTGGAAAAAAAGTTCTTCTGGTCCCCCATATATGCAGAACCAAGTTCTAAGGGCATCACACACTGTTTTAGCCTTCCCATATATCATTAGTCATTTCTACCCAAGCAGTATACTGCTCTGTGTATGTAACAATTTCTTCCTTGTATCGCCCTGTCAGCTGGGGCTGTAGAATACGCTGACTGCACCTCTGCAGAGGGGTAAAATCCCCCCAACGAGGCTACCTGTTGGCCGTGGGTGGCGACCCGTGATGCTTAAGGACGGGATCCTGGTGGTTGAGCAGTACTTGGCCTGAAAATCGAGTGGTCAAGTCTCTTGCAACACACCACTTTGGCCCTTACTGGGTTAGACGGGCGGTCGGAGAGGCCCGATCCGATCAATCGGCTGGTCATGACAGTACTCTCTTATATTTTTTTTTTTTTTTTTTTTTTTTTTTAATTTAAATGACCCTACAGCTATCGTCCTCAATCATGCTGTGGAAAGACTCGTAGTCCTTTCTGTCCCTGGGGAAGTAGTTATCTTGGGAACGAAAACCCAGGGACAAAAAATTAATTCGTCTATCACCAGCATGAGTATACTGAACAGGTAGCCCTGGTGTTGCTAGGCGAATGGGTTTCCCCCTAGGCACATCCCCATATGGGGCTCCGAGGTGGGTGGGGAGCATGTTCAGTGAAACTCATCCAACACTTTTATGGCTTCTGTTAAAACAAAAACCCAAGCAAAAAGACCCCATATTGAATGTGATTCAGACAATGATGAGCCATATCCAAGGTTCATCATTCTAGAATCAAAAGAAAAACTACCGCTAACAAAAATATCCCCCTTCATCATAGAAAAATGTATTTCAGCTCTAATATCACCCAAAACCGTAAAAAACTTGAAAAATGGAACCATCCTTATAGAGGTGACAAGCTGAAATAATATTAAAGCAAAAAAAAATTCACAACATAGATATAAAAGCTTACCCCCATGAGAGATTAAACACCTCTAAAGGGGTGATAAGAAATGGAGAGCTATCATTATGCTCAATAATGGAAATTAAAAATGAACTAAAAAAACAAAATGTAATAGACGTCAAAAGGATAACAATCAAAAAACAAAATGAAATAATTGAAACCAATACCTACATTCTAACCTTTAATAACCCAAAACCCCCTTTAGAAATAAAAATAGGCTATACAGTGGTTAAAGTTGAGACATATATCCCGAATCCCAGAAGATGTCATAACTGCCAGAAATATGGACACTTGAAGCAGCACTGCACAAGAAAACAAGTGTGTGTCAAATGTGGAGAGCAGGAACCAAACCACATAGAGGAATCCTGCAAAAACAGCCTAAACTGTAACAATTGCAAAGGGAATCATAGAGCAGACTCAAAGTACTGCAAAATCTGGGAAAGAGAAAAGGAAATTATCAAAATGAAAATCACCAAAAACATTACCTTCCCTGAAGCAAGAAGACTCATAGAAAATCCCTTTAACAAATTAACTTTCTCTCAGGTAACCAGGACTCCCTCAAACCAAGTAGAAAACGAAGCAAAAACACAAATAAAAACTACAAAAATAGAAGAAGAATTAACAAATTTAATAAATGACCTACATGAACTAATCAAAACCCTTAAAACTATTATACCCAATGTACAACTAACTCCAACTGACAAATCAAAAAACATCCCTTCAACCTCTAGCCAAAAAAATGAAACGCTAACGATCAAAAACAGAAACCGATCAACCTCAAGAACCAGAGAAAAAGAAGAAAAACAAAAACCTACTCAACACACCCCTTCAAAAACCAAAAATAAATCCAGAAACATAGAAAGTATGGAAACCGAAATGGACTCGACACCTAAAATCGAAAATACAAAAATTAAATAGTACACCCTAAACCCAAGACACACACTGCATAAATAGTTATGGCCAAATACCAAAATACCCACAAGATAATCCAATGGAACTGTCGTGGCTACAAGGCAAATTACAACGAACTCCAGCTGTTAATAACCAAACAAAATCCTACCATTATATGTCTCCAAGAAACATTCAAAAAAAGCAATGATAAAACAAACATGAAAAATTATGAGCAATATGACTATATACATGACACGGGACTAAGAGCTTCGGGTGGTGTATCAATCCTAATAAGGAAAAACATTCCTCAAAGCAAAATCAACATCAGCACCCCCCTACAAGCAGTAGCAATTTCAGCAACTTTACACAAAACCACCGCCATCTGCTCTATATACATTCCACCTCAAGACCCTATAAACGAAGAACAGCTAAATAACTTAATAAATCAACTCCCTAAGCCATATATATTGATGGGAGATTTCAATAGCCACAACATTTTGTGGGGAAGCAGGACAACGAACAAAAGAGGTCAGACCCTTGAAAAAATCATTAATAACAACAACCTATGTCTCCACAATCGGAAAGCTCAAACCCACCTAAGCTCATCCTCAGGTACATTCTCTGCTATAGATCTAACACTCAGCGATCCAGCCACCTTTATAGAATATAACTGGAGGGTACATGAAGATTCCTGCGGCAGTGACCACTTTCCAATCATAATAGAAAATACTAAACCAGGAAAATAAGACCCACAAACAGTCTCAAAAACCCCACGATGGAACTTCAAAAAAGCAAACTGGCAAGCCTACAAAAAACTATGCCTTGACACCCTAATCCCAGAAACAAATACAAACCAAGAAGAACCTATAATACATTTCACAAATACCCTAATTAATATAGCAAACAAAACCATACCTAAAATTACAACATCCCCAAAACATAACAATCCCTGGTTTACGGAGGAGTGCAAAACTATGATCAGAGAACGCCAAAGAATCCTCAGGAAATTTAAAACCAACCCTTCATCAGAAAATCTAGACAAATATAGACAACAAAGAGCTAAAACTAGACGCACAATTAAAGAAGCTAAAAGGTCCTCCTGGAGAAACTTCACTGCAAAAATAAACTCAAATACTAATCCCAAAACAATTTGGAACTTTGTAAAGAAAATATCAAATAAAACTGTCCACACTCCTATAAATCATCTCTCCCAAGGAAGCACAAAAGCTTTGAATGAAAAACAAATAGCTAATCTGATGGCAGAAAACTTTGCCCAAGCATCATCTACCAAAAAATATTCCAACAAATTTAACTCCATCAGAATCAAAGAAGAAAAGAATAAAATAAAGTTCACCTCTGACGATACTAAATGCTACAACCAACTTTTCACCCTAGATGAACTCCAAAATTCATTATCCAAATCCAATAACTCAGCTGCTGGTCCAGATGAAATCCACTACACATTTCTTAAAGAATTACCTTCAATTTCCCAGAAATATCTCCTAAACATATATAACAATATCTGGATCTCAGGCAATATCCCTACTTTATGGAAGCAAGCTACAATCATCCCCATCCTCAAAAAACAAAAAGACCCAACAAATCCCACCAGCTATAGGCCCATAGCCCTAACTAGTTGTGCATGCAAAACTTTAGAAAGGATGATAAACCAAAGACTAATATGGTTTCTTGAATCAAATAAACTGCTCTCAAACCTACAAGCAGGCTTCAGAACAAAAAGAAGCACAATGGACCAGGTGGTTCATATAGAAACTCTAATCAGAGAAACATGCATAAAAAAGGAACACCTGGTGGCAGTCTTTTTTGATCTTGAAAAGGCCTATGACACAACGTGGCCATACGGAATTCTCAAAGACCTTAAAAACTTTGGGTTACAAGGTAGATTTCCCATCTTCATCCAAAACTTTCTTGAAGACCGATCTTTCAGGACACTGATTGGCAGCACATACTCTGATTCGAAGCCACAAGAGGTGGGAGTTCCTCAGGGCAGTATTTTATCAGTATCCCTATTTATAATAAAAATAAACAGCATAACATCCTGCCTCCCTCCAGAAATCAAAGGGTCATTATATGTAGATGACTTCCTCATCTGCTATAATTCAAAAAACATGACAACCATAGAAAGGAAAGTACAACAATGCATAAATAAAATCCAAAAATGGACCACAGAAAATGGATTTACAATTTCAAATAGTAAAACAAAATGTGTACACTTCTGTCAAATCCACAAGATGCACAACCACCGTAAACTTACATTAGATAACACTAAAATACCCATAACAGATGAACATAAATTCCTTGGCATTATCTTTGACTCTAAACTATCCTTTATCCCACATATAAAAAAGCTAAGAATAAAATGTAATCAAGCCATGCAACTATTGAGAGCCATAGCCCACACAGACTGGGGTGCTGATAGAAAGACACTTATCAAGCTATATAGATCTCTAATAAGATCAAAACTTGACTATGGCTGCTTCATATACGGAGCAGCCAGAAAATCCTACTTACAACGACTGGAAACAATACACCACCAAGGACTTCGCCTTACTTTAGGAGCCTTTAATACTTCCCCAAAGGAAAGTCTATACATAGAAGCAAACGAACCCCCTCTCTATTTAAGAAGACAAAAATTAGCACTACAGTACTACATCAAACTCATCTCCTGTCCACAAAATCCTGCTTATGACTACACCGGCAAAACAAAATATGAAAACCTGTATCAAAATAACCCCAAAAAAATCAGACCTTTTAGCTTAAGAATAAGTGACCTCCTCAACGAAATCAAAATCAACACTAAAATAGTACACCATACCATACTCTCCAAAACGGCACCATGGACCATAAGGCAACCAACTATAAACTTAGAACTGGCTAAGCTACCCAAAATAAAAACACATCCCATCACTTATCAAGAGAAACTCATAAAAATACAAAATAAGTTCCCAGATCACTATCACATCTATACAGACGGATCCAAACAAGGAAAAAAAGTAGGCTGTGCTGCTATTTCTCAAAAAAAAGAAACCCTAAAACGCCTACCTAATGAAGCTTCAATTTACAGTGCAGAAACCACAGCCATTGATCTAGCTATGAATATCATAGCAAATCATAAAGCTTCCAAATTTATCATATACACAGACTCCAAATCAGTCCTACTAGCACTACAGAACAGAGATACATCATCCCCCTTGATCACAAAGCTCCTAAACAAACTAAACACCCTCTCTAAAAATAATAACATCATATTCACCTGGATACCAAGTCACATTGGTATCCAAGGAAATGAAAAAGCAGACAAAGCTGCAAAAAAAGCTCTTCAAATTGATATGTGCAAATCAAAAATCCCATATACAGATCTAAAACCAACCATAAAGAAATTTATATCAGACAAATGGCAGAAATCATGGGACAATCAGACCCAAAACAAACTCCATGAAATACAAGAAGCTATCGGAGAGTGGCCAACAGGCTACAGAAGCATCAGAAGAGAAGAAGTAATACTTGCCAGATTGCGTATTGGGCACACCCACATTACTCATTCACACCTATTAAAAGGGGAGGATGCCCCAGTGTGCCCATCATGCAAAGTACAACTCACAACCAAACATATCCTTCTAAATTGTAACAACCTTAAACATATCCGTACCAAGTACTATCAAGCAAGAAACCTGAGGGACATCTTTAAGAATACAAACCCTGAAAACATTTTTAATTTTCTAAAAGAAAGCAACTTTTTCAGCAAGATATAACCAAACATCTCTATAGAACTGCTACTTTAATGACTGAAATTCAAAATAACCTTTTTGGCATTAAATGACCCACAGGGGTTGATATGCCGTTAAACAAAACTCAAACTCAAACTCTTCCTTGTAGTTTGAAAACATCAATCTCAATTTGTTGGAAAGAGAACTCAGGATTAAATGGCTGCATCAAAAGCTCTTTAGGCTATGATGGAGCAATAGCTGCAGATCTAACATGCCTTTATAAGCTGATGTGCTGAATGAAGGAATTCAACTACTTCTGCACAAAGTTTATAAAGTATACCAATTTTATTTTCCTTGATCTGTACTCTTTCCACTCAATATTGTTCCTTGTGCCTGAGCCAAAACTGAGAAATCACTGATAGGTCTTTTTTTTTTTTTTTTTTTTTTTTTTTGCAAAAGTCAACATATATATATTTTGCCAGTCTGGCATTCTTCAATAGCTGATGTTACTGCAACAATCCTATCTCACTTGATGTCTCAGTCTGGGATCATGCTCATATTTGGATGTGAATGCTACCTTGATTGCACTGTTGATTTATTTGACTGTATCTGTTTATGTGCAGATGATATTTGGGGAATTTTGGTTGGACTCTCTGATGGCGTCTGTACTGTGTATTGGGAGACAGCTGAGTGCGGCATGAGTTTCCCAGGAATATGTCTCTTGGTAAATTTATACTCTAGAGTATGTGAAACTAAAGACTTGGGTTTTTTTTGTTTTTTTTTATATTCTTTTGGGTCTTATCAAAGAAAATTTTAGTGTGTGATTGATGGTCCAGGGTCACTAATAGATTAGGACATCCCTATATAAACATTTGATACAATTTAAGTCCATAGACCAGAGCTAGGACCTCATCTTCAACTAATGAATAGCAGGATTCTGTGTTGTTGGTAAAGTGAGATCCTGCACAAATAATTTTCCAGTGACCCTTTCTACAGTTTGGGTTTGCTTCACTAGGGCAATTGCAATGCTTTTGAAAAAGAAAATAACCAACTTTCGTTTTTGCTATAATCTGTTGATAGGCATTTCGGCTTGTTGATTTTGAACATCTTGATTCTATCCTTGATTTTCTTTACAATTACTCTCTTAGATTCTTCAAAAAAGTTGGTCTAGTGTTTTGTCTCAATAAAACTTTGTCTTTGTGAGCGCAGCAGTTCTTGGAAGGGGTCCATCACCTTCGTTTGAGAAAAGGCATAGGATACCTGGTTCACAAGTCCAAACCAAGACCAGACACCTGTGATATTCACAGGGGTTGGAAAATGAAAGACTGCCTCAGTCATCTTCTTCGTGGGTTTAACACCATCAACTGTTCCTAAGACCCAGGCAAACTCTACCTCTTTTTCAGCAAAGTGGAATTTATCTGGGTTAAAAACAATCCCATTATTCCCATAATGAGCTATGTACTCCATTGCGTGCCAGAACGAGAAATTCACCGAATTGTCCTAAAAGAGGCTATCATCTATGTGAGTTTCGGGGGTCATGTCTGCTGTTATGTTGTCAAACCTAGAAGTGTACTCGTCTCCGTGAAATAATTGGGGAGCACTAAGATATCTGTAGCGGTCTAATAAATGTGATGGTGCCTTGTACTACTTGGGGAAAGCGGTAAACTATGGTACTTGTTCCATGCATCCAGAACTGTTTTCTTGGTCCAAACTGGAAACTTGATTAAATGGAGATAGGGTGTAATGGGTTTCCCTCATGATGGCAGTATTGAGTTTTTGCAAATCCACCATGCATCTGTGAGCTGTCTTTTTTTTTTTTTTTTTTTTTTTGTGTGTGACTACTATCCTTGAGCACCAGGTTGCAGGAGTGTCAACTGGCACAGGTTCAGTTATACCCAATGTGATGTCTTGATCATGGTCTTCTTTCACTTTTTCCCAATGGTGAAGGACAGGGATAAGTGTGTGAATCACAGACAATGTTATATCAGGTTTGAATATAACGTCCAATGGTTTTCCTGTCATGGCTTGTAAGGATTGGTGTGGGCATGTATTAAACATGCTGGACTTAAAGTGATTGCATCTCTATTATTCCAGTTGGTGCCTATTGGTTTCTGTAGGAAGGAACAGGATGGTTATTAGGCATCTACCTGGTCATGTGCACTTGGCTATTTTCTGTCGAGTCTAGATGGAATGTCTGGCTGGGAAATCGGGTGGTTATATATGAAGTCATTTCAGGGCAGATTCTGACTAGTAAAAACCAGACATTTTATTTGATACCTAAATCATCTGTTATGTCTCTCTTGAGCCAATTTTTATATGAATGAACAAGTCCTTCATATCAAGCTGGCTGTCTGTAATGCCACTTATCCAAGAATAGTTTGCATGAGGTATCTTTCTGGGCATCTGAACTGTTTTAATATCTCTGGTCCACTTAAACAAGTTTGAGCTCTTGTATCAGTGAATGTGAGGATGCAATGACTACCATGTCTAATTGTACCAGTCTGAATGTCCGAATGACCTGTGGGTTCAATGTATTATGGTTCCTTCTATTGTCGGTGATGGGGGTGAATCTGGGACACCTGTTTTAAATCATTCCCCATTCCACAAAAGCTGGGGCACTGCCCCAGACCAACTGATTTTATGGCTTTGATTCTTATTTGGCAAAGAAGCAAATATTTTAGTTTTCTGGTGTTGTTGAGCCACAAGGCGCTGTAGGTAGGACGAAGTTGACAGGCTGATTTAATTTTGTAACTGTGCCGTTTTGTCCTTTGTTTCCAAGCTGATGAGTTGGTCAAACTTTTACTCTAACTTGTCTCTGGTGCTCCTTATTGGCGAGTCCTGCAGTCATTTGACCAGCTGACTTGTCTGCAGCTTTCTTTGTTGGGATGATTAACTGAGAATGAACAAAATTTGGCTTGTAACCTTGCTAAAAACTGGATAATTGCCTCATCTGCCTAGCATGTGAAATAAGATTTGCCAGTTTACTACTTTGTGTAAGCCTTTTACCACAACAAATTAGATGTGTGACAAAAACCTCTTGCTAGCTGAATTTAAGGTTGAAAAGGAGCCTGTTGACTTCAGGTAAGCATGTCATTCTTAGTTTGTTGCATTGGTAAGCCAATACATCTCCTTATATCAAGTCCATGCATCAAGGAATGCCCAGTCATTGTTGGTTGTGTTAGGTTCAATGACAGTCTGGTTTCTTCGTGTTTATGTCTACATTGTGTTAGGAGCTCCATCTCTCAAAAGGGCAATAATTTTCCTTTGTATTGTTCCAATTTTAGTATATGTACTGCTGAGAGCCTTGTCTGGTAAACATGTCTTGTTTCCTCTTATCAGCCAAATCCTGTTTGTAGCGCCATGTAAAGTAACAACAATGAATTAGTAGTATTGACACTTAATTACTTTATTATATATCAAGCGTGAATGCAAAATTCCTCTGACTCTAAAAATTAGGCTCTTTCATATCATTGGAGGAGGTAACTTCTGTAGTTCAGTGTTGGTCTATAGAAGCTCCCATTATTTAATAAGACAGTCCATTTCTACTTTATAGTTTCTAAAAGGGCATATGACTGACTTTTTTTTTTTTTAATTGACTGTCATATTTTCTCTGTTCTTGTTGGTATCATATGTGTTTTTGTTTTTAAACAACAGTAGTGCTAATGATTTTTTTTCTTTTTTTTTTCTTTAGATAACTATTGCCAATCCATTATATTAATTTTGACTAATATTTTCTTATAGAAATAACAATCTGAGTGAGTTGTTATAAAAAATTTTAAAAAAAAACCAAAAAACGACTAAAGTTAAGATCATGAAAGAAGATGCTTGTCAAAATTGATATTGTCATCTAAAAAAACAAAATATACTATTAAACACTAATGTGTTTAATAGTATATTTTGTTATATAATAAAGATTTTTTTAAATTATTTTAATTGCACTGGTCCAATTTCTGTCAGTTTTTAATTTGTATTAGCACCTTTTTGAAATGTTAGTAATTTAGTTTTCACTTCTGAGAAATTGTTATCTCCCTCCAAGAGTAATGCCTCATGTTATAATAATATAATTTCTCATGGCGTATGACCTCTATTACATTGTGTTTTATGTATAAGTACATGCTTATTGTAAATCAGCTATCTACTGTATTTATTATGTAGAAATTGAACTTAGGGGAGAAAATTGATCCTTACCTGTGTTCTGAACTTGCTTCAAGAATTGTACAATGTACTCAAAGCACTCAACTTGCTTTTTCTTGTTCAATCAGCTGTAAAATTTGACACTAGATTAAACTTGATCCCTCAAAACTTTGATATAATTCAGTTTGAGAGAATACAGTTGAATTAGTTTTGAATTTTCCAAAAAAAAAATTTTCAAAACATCTTGAAATTATGAAGTTTGGAAAAAGATTTGAATTTATTTTCTTGTACATGAAATGGAGAAATGTAGATTCTTTAGGATAGTCAAAGTTGTTTTATATCAATAAAATCCACTAGGTTAATTTTTAATCCTGTTAAGAATGTTCATTTAGAAAGAATGATTTTCCAAACTTTTTCTTATGTACATATACACGGTGTTTCATAAAGAATGCAACTCATAAATTTTATACTACAATATTAGTCAAATGGTAACAATTAACACCATAACAACTGTATTTAATGGTTTAAATGATTGTCATGCACTCCCCTCATTCAAGTGTTCATTCCTGTTTTATCTGCTAAATTGCAAAAAACAAATTTTGTGTTTTAAAACTCATAAATGTGTGATAGACAGTCTACACTTCAGCAATTCTACTATATTGTTTGGTTGATAAATTTTGTGAAACCAGAAGTGTCCATCTTTGTTAGGTATAAAAAATCTTGATATGTAAATGAGCTTAACTCATTCAGAAAATCTTTTTGAAAGTTCTTCATGGATTAGGTCTTATACAACCACTGTTTTCAGGGCTACGAGGAAGTTAAAGTAGTTTTAAATATGTGCTGTCAAAAATATATTTGCATCCTTTTTTAAACATGCTGTATATGTTATTTATACTCAGTTTTTCCTATCCTGTTTTGTCTCTGCCTTAATTATGCTTTGTTCATTTTTGTTTACAGGAGAATGTGGTTCCTCTGCATTTTCTAGGGTTGAAGTGTCCTGACTGTGGCTCATATAACACATGCCGGTAACACAGGCCAAAGACCCACTCATGCAGATTGATACTTGTACAAACATACGCATACCTATAAATATATAAATATGCATATAATATACTTTTAAATATGAAGCAACAGCGTTCAATTTTTGATACAGTCAAATTTTATTGTCCTGCCTTTACTCTATGCTTTTGCCTTTTTGCAGTTCGACCTCCTAATGTAGAATTTTAAGAAAATTTGTTAATACAAGGATTTCCACTCTGCGAATATTCATAATTTTAAAGTTTTTATTAGTTCTATTAATTAATTTACTTGTGATTTCCTTCCTGTCAGTTGTCACTTTGTGGATATCTCTACTGGTTTGATGAGTGTGTTTCATGATTTTTCACTATAAATGAAGCTGGTATGGAGAGAATTTACAAACTTCATTTTCTCTGGCTGGACACTATCATGGAGCAAGTTTTCTACACTAGTAAAAAGAAAATCTCTTTGAGAAAATTCCTTCTTACTGAAAATAGAAACTTTTAAACACTGATTAACTCTTTACTGCCCTCCCCAACTGCACCGGATTTAAAAATCTTTCAAAGACTATTTTTCAAGTCTGCTCTCTTCAATTTTTTTCATAGCTCTATGTATAAGCTTAGTGAACAGTTTTTAAGATAAGTCTTTTTTTTTTTTTTTTTTATTATAATTAAAAAAATTTCTACAATTTAATTAAAAAAGCTTTAAGCTAAAAGGAATATTTTTAAAACCTGACCAGCTATGAACTAATTATGTAGTGCTGTCTCCTCTGTATCATGGGTAAATTTGCAGAGTACTTAATATATTCAATTGCCAAAATGCATTATTTCAGGTCCTCTTATTTAGGAGAATCTTTGTGTGGATGAAGTTCTAATGAAGGTGTTCTGTCTGATCTGATGTCATGAAGCTAGTGACTTCTATTAGATTCACCTATAATAATAATAATAATAATAATAATAATAAAAAAAGCAAGGAAGTAAAAAAACTTTTTTTTCTGGTAAACTGAATGCCATGAAATTTTCCCACAATTTGATTCTACCAGGCTTTATATGCTATGATAGATAAAGCCCGGTAAAATCAAATTGTCGGTAAAATTCTTTGATATAGATATAAAAAAATTTACTTATTAGTGTTTGTCAACAGCACATTTTAAAATGATTTAGATTCTTTCCTGATAAAATTTTAATTGGTGATTTTATGTTGAAATTCAAAATTGTCTTATAACTAGGAGATTGAAAATGGTAAAGTTTCACTTCCTTTGTTGATATTAGGATAAGATATGAATGTGATCACCACAGTAGCCTTGTCACTGGTATAGCATAAGTAAATGCAATCCCATATTTAAGTGGAGTATTGAGGGCTTCTTTTGATAGATCTCTGGTTATCTCTACTTAAAATTACTTTGAAAAACTTCCACTTTTTAAGAATTTTTAGTACTTTCATGTGTGAATATTCTAAGAATACTGCTGGATATGAAACTACTTCCAATATTTCATGGCCTCATCAATTTCATTATTGTGAAATTAATGAAAACAAGTCTTACCTACTCAGCATTAAGTATTGCATCATAGATTTCCATTTCTTTTTATCCCTTCTCAGTTTCTTGTCTGTTTTATTGAAAGTTTTAATTGGCCTTTCTTAAGGTTAATTTGTAAATCTTTTGTAAGCTAGTTTTAAACTATCATTAGGATTTTGGAACAATTTCTGTCTTTTTGATTAATTTTTAATTAAGAATTTTTTTGATTTAAAAATATTCTAATTCTTAGATTATCTAAAATTTTTTTCTCCTTCATAAAAAGCTTCACTTTTAGCAGGACTAGAAAATCTGATCATGTAACAAAAGTTTACATATTTTGATTTTAAATGGAACATTTTATTTAGCTTTACACTAATTTGACTGTTTGGACATGTATGCAGAATTGAATACATAGATGTGCATGAGTGTTTCTGATACATGAACAAGCCAGTTAATGCCAGCATCACAAGGCAGTATGATGTGCAGATTTTTTTTAATGATTGGCATTGGTGAGCTTTGGGAATTGAGATTCCTGATAACCCTTCTCATGTTCAGGAAGAATCGTATCTCTTTATAACAACTCTGCTGGATCACTTTTACTGTTACTGACCATCTCTAAACTGCTAGCACCTTTTCCCTTCACAACTATTGCTGCTTTGAACATAGCCAGTGTTTACCTGCATGTCTCTTTCTTCAATTGCACTTATTCATCTCTCCTCTTTTTCATTAGGTCCTATTTTGATGCTTCAACCCTCTGTTATGCAATCAGCCTTTCATCTGTGACTAGTTCCAAAATTTAATGCTTTCTACTTCTCTAAAAACTCAAAATCCATTTGCTTTATACCTCTAATTTTAAGCCTGCAAAGTTAAATGCTTTTCTCCTGCAATTATCTTCACAATAATAAAAATGAGTGTGTGTGTATGTGTGTGTGTGTATATATATATATATATATATATATATATATATATATATATATATATATATATATATATATCCAAGACTTCCTACCAGAGAAGTAATGTTAACTGAAGTATACTGCTCATATGCATACAAACTTCATTCTCCTCACAGCTAGTTTACTTTAGGTGTGAGTGAAAATTTTGATAGTTTATATACAATTTAGGAACAAAAAATGATGGAATTCTGAATTGTTTTATTTTTGATAAAAGAATCTAATGGTAGGCAAAAAGTTTTCTATTTGTCAGTTTGACTCAAGATTAGAGACTTGTTTAACATTTAATGTACCATAGATTAAAATGGTACTACCTCACTACTTATCAACGTCAAAACAGAAATCAGTTCTTTTCTTTAATTTAATCTGACAAGGTTTTTTTTTCTGCAGAATTGAACCTGATTCATTAGTATTTAGATTTCTTTTTGGAAAGATACAAATAAGAAAATTATTTTTTTTTGTTTAACAAAAAATTTAGTTTCAATTGTGATTTAAAGCTTTTTAATTCCATGAGGTTTGGTTAGGGCTTGTATCAGTAAATGAGAACAGTCCTTGAGTTTTTTGCAGTTAGCTTAGGTTTAAGAATCTAAATTTGTCAAACTTCTGAGTGTAAATCCTAATATAATGATAATATAAATTAAGTACAAATAAAGAAGATAAATGGACCCAATGATTCTTTTGAATTCTTACAATGAAATTAGATTCATGCTTTTTCAGTGAAACAAAAAAAAAAGTACAATGCAAAAATCCTTGTTTGTTTATCTTGCAAATACAACCTGAATGAAGTATGGATGGATGTAAACTAACATGTTCAATTAAAATCCTTTCAGCAAGATATTCTTTCTAATGTTTAAATAAAAGGTATATTTTTTTACTTAGCAATTACAAAACCAGTAAGTGTTTTGTATTTTTTAAAAATATGGGTCAGTTGTAATTTAATTTAGGATTTTAACCCTTTAACCCTTACCTTCCTGAATGGCAGCAATTTGTAATGTGAAGTGCCATTGGGATGACAAACTGAATTAGGCCAGTAAACCTGTCACTGGGATTTTAAAGATGAGTTTGTTTTACTTACTTTTTATCAAGAAAAGGTTAAGAAACATTTAAAAGAAATCAGACATTGGGCAAGACGATGTAACTTATAGTTTTGTTTTTAGCCTTTGAATAAAAAAAATAAATAAAGCATACAAAATTCAATTTTTCTGTTATGTTTAGAAACATTGTTTGTATCAGTGAGATGTTTCCTTTTTTCTTTAAATGCACTCAACAAAACTTTGATTTCTTTTTTTTTTTTTTTTTTTATAAATAAGTATTTTAGAAACTAAATTTTGACAATTTCAGAATATACCAAGAATAAAATCTTGACATTGCTTTCTCTCCAAGCTGTAATTTAAAAGTCAAGACTGGCTTAATTTGAATGACTTATCAATTTAAGCAAAACAATTGCTGTTAGATAAAATTTGCAAAAGACCAGGTTGGAAATGAATGACAAAAGTTATTTTGTCATGATTTGACATTTAAAGTTGATTATACAAATAAGTTATTCCCATTAAGTAAGAAATGCTGAGTTGGCTGCATATAAGAGGTACGCTGTTAGACAAGTGTGTTGTGTCAAAACTGACAACTTATATTTGGCAGTTATTTTCATGGCAATTTTATGTCATATCTATGTACACACGTGAACAGACAAACAACTTTTTATTTATATAATATATACACACACACAATCCCTATCCTTAACTAGCAAACAAATATTGTTCTTCATGTGCAATTAATTTTTTTTCTCCCTAATGACATATCATCTAAGCTTTTTTTTTTCTTCATATTCCACTAAAGCTAAATTGACATTAGCAATAGCTAATCTACCTTTTCCAAAGGTGTCCTTGGTAAGTTATGCCAAATATTTCTCCTAAGCAGAATGAGGGATTTAATCATGAACCTTGTAACAATTAATCTAATGCTGTTAGCATTGAACCAATTCTCTTTATATCTGTAAGGAATAATTAATGTCCTAATGACTCTGACTTGCTAAAAAACAAAAGACTTCAGCATTTGTGAACTGGGAAAAAAATTGTGCTAATCTGGCAGTCAGTTTTCAAATTAATGCCAATTAGTGTTTTCACTTGATAACTATGTTGTTTAATTTATCTGGAAATATTTGACAACAATTGATGACTTGTTGTATAACTTCTTCCTTCTCCAATTGAATTGTACCCTTTGAACTCTTACCTGCCAAATAACAAAGTACATAGTCTGTACATTTATTTGTATGTTGAATTGTTATTAAGCCCTGAGTTAATGGTAATGATACTTTGGTCTCCAAACTATGTCTGACCCTAGGATCATCAACTGATGAAGGCTTTGTTAGAGGTACTGCTGCTGTTTTAGTGGTAGTAATTGTATAAATGTGCATGTTTTTTTTTGTTTTTTTGTTTTTTTTTTCATCTACATATATGATGTAGGTATGTCCATTTAGACCATAACCAATTCATTATACATACAATGTGGCAGTGTTCACCCAACCATGTCATTTTTCCTATTTTGACACATCACTATCTGTAATTTTAATGGATTTTTTGTTATAGAGCTATGTAAAATAGTTGAAGTGAAATTTTAAAAAGTTTATGAAGAAAAACAAACTGAGTAGTAGTGTATGCATATATTTTTTCCATCTTTTAATGGAATGCTGCAAAATAAGATTTGGTGCAATCATTTACATTCAGATGTCTCAGTTATTTTCATAGTCTGTGTGCAATCTAATAGTTACATGATTTGTCTTATGGTCTCAGTTTTTATATGCACACACACACACACACACACACACACAATCATGGAGGCACCAAACCAGCTGCTCCATGAAGTCTGAGTAGTTCTCTAAACAAGTCAAGAGCAAAGTTGTGGCTAAGTAAAGATTATGGTATGATTATAATATTGGCCTAGTGGGTAGAGTATTCGCCAATGGTCCGGGAGACCTGGGTTCAATCCCAGGTCGTGTCATACTAAAGACTTTAAAAATGGTACTTGATACTGCCTTGCTTAACACTCAGCAATATAAGGTAAGTATCAAGGGTAAAGTGGAGCAATCCAGGGAAAGGAGTAGCGCTCTCCCCTACACCTAGGTGTAGTAGCTATTGAAAAGGGAGCCTTCTGGTCACCCTCGACTACAGTTGCCAACTTACTTTACTATAATAAAAAGCATCCTATGGAAAGAATATGGCACCATAAAAATAAGCTGCCAACTGAAGCTCATGGATCAGGTCAATGTGGGCATTATTCATAGAGGCAACAAAGAGACCACAGATAACCCTGAATAATTGGAAAACTACACACTGGAGATCAGTATCTGTACTGACGAAAATTTTCAGATTTACACTACATAGAGCTAGGCTTGGTGAAAGAGGAAAAACATTGCTTAAAGAGAAAATAAAGCCTATTTGTATTTTTGCCAGAAGACATGTGGGAGACTTCTTAAACATGGAAGTAGGTATCATGGTTATATGAAACTAAAACTATTTTCATCAGAAAAAAAATGGTATATCTGCATAAACCTAAAATCAAACCAAGAACACTCTGTCCACAGTGAAGAATGGTGGTGACTGCATCATGTTGTGGAGGTGTTTTTCATTGGCAGGTCCTTAAAAAATTTACGTCTACCCTCACCTCCAAAATTTGACCCGTGAAATTAAAGTGGGGTGGAGGGACAAAAGAACTGGATGCTCTTAAATATGGAAAATTTCAAAGTAAACCTGTTTGTCTTCAATAGATTTTGGGCTTGGATGGATATTCACCTTGCAATATGTCAATGACCTCTAACATACTGCTGCAGCAAAACTGAAGTTGTTAGAAGGAAAATATAAATAAATGTCTTGGAATGATCTAGTCAAAGCTATTTCTTAATCCAATGAAGAATCTGATGTATGACTTTTGCATTGAAGAATAGACAAAGATCCTAGTGGCTCGATATGCCAAGTCTATGAAGATATACTCAAAAAGAATTAGCTGTAATTGCTGCTAAAGAGCCAGGAATCTACAAAGTATTGTCTCTTGTGAAGTGAGTAGTAGTTTTGGGGGTTTTATTTTACATTAGAATATACAATCTTAAGTGGTAGGTGTGTAGTTTAAAACAAATGATACTAATCACACCCCTCCTCCAAATCCAATACAAAATAGGAAAAACACTTGAAGGATGAATACTTTCACAAGCGACTGTATCTTGATTTATGCAAGTGTATATACTCACTATTTGATATAACTTAATATTTTATTTTTGGCTTTTTTAAAAATATTTGTATAATCTTAAAATAACTCAGCATTTGGAGCTAGCATGCATATTTGTAAGAGGATTTTTTTTTTTTTTTGATAATCCTTCAACTTTGTTTTCTGTTAATTTTAAGTGATAACAGAATGCTAGCAGCTGAAACAGAATTGTTGTCTAGAACAACTAGAATTTATCAACTCCTGTCTCAGCTTTGGAAGTGATGGACTTCTGTGATGTTAAGCAATTGCTTCTTTACAAAGAGTCTAGTGCTACCTCATGAGGTAAAACACACATACATATGATTTAGTTTGTATATAATACATACATGCACATAGATATACACTGTTGGTTTGGTCTGATATGTTCACAGCTCTAACAAAGCAATTATTATTGTCCTAACTTTAAAAAATATTTTTATTCTTGTTGTGGCCTGACTAGCAGGGCTGATTGTGTGGAGTTGAAGAGTGGAGGGATTGATTTTTATGTAACCATGAAACTGAAACATAATTTTGACTGCCAGCATTATTGTTTTGTTTTTGTTTTCATTTTTTGTTTGGTTTTGTTAAAATGTCATGGCAACTTCCATAAAATACAACCCTAACCGCCCTCTTTCCTGCAGGGTTTAACAGTGTTTGGCTGATTCAGTGCACTTTTCCCCTACTCCCCTGGCTTTTACCCAAGCAAAGCCAATTTGGTAAACACCTTGTCAAGTTTGACCAGCTTTTCTGTTCTCTCTCACATACTCATCCACCCACAAATGTTATACTCTAAAAGACTAACTAATTTTGACATATGTAAGCCATTTGTGAAACTAATCAGATCAATTTTAGAAAATTTGTTTTCTAAGAAATTTCATTGGAGCAATTTGAATGTTGGCTTAGGTTTAACCTAATAGGTACCATATATGTTATGTTTACAAAAATTGCTATATTTATGTTTTAGATCCCACTAATGTCCCATAAATATGACATATTTTTTTATATATAATA
Organism: Sepioteuthis lessoniana; assembly: GCA_963585895.1. Classification (NCBI taxonomy): domain Eukaryota; kingdom Metazoa; phylum Mollusca; class Cephalopoda; order Myopsida; family Loliginidae; genus Sepioteuthis; species Sepioteuthis lessoniana. Next base: position 55,241,822 of record OY757917.1, read on the forward strand.
AATATTCATATCAATCTTAAATTGTGTATGCATTATTTTTGGGTGGTCTCAATTATCAAAGAAAAGTTAAAAATGTTTCCCTTGAATAATTCTGGTTGCTATTGGGTTTAATGTTGTCATCAACAAACTCTGTTTTGAATTAAGGTTGGAAAATTCCCATATTGAAGTAATTTGAAGTTCATAATGTGACTAAAAGCTGATCTTTAACTGACCCATCTATATCAAATCAATGTATAGATAAACCATTTCAAGGTAAAATTTACTGTTTATTAGGAATTGTGAAATCTATTTTCACATGTTTAATATTAGGTCCAACAAAAAGATTTTGTTTGAATTACTTCTTATTGGTGAATGTGTTTTTTTTTTTTGGGGGGGGGTCCTCTTTAAAGAATTATAACAAAGTTATTTTCAAGCAAATATTCATGGAAATCTATTTGGTTTATAACAAAATCTGTCAAAAGGAATTGATTTTTCCTTTGTGAAATATATATACAATTTCATTTTGTTTGTTTATTTTATTTATTTACTTATCTATTCATTTTATTTTATTTTTTTGCTAAGTGTAGATTTTTTATTTTTTTTTTTTCTCAATGTTATTTTATGTCTGGAATTCCATGCAGCCAAACTCCTCATGAATTCTGATGTTGTATACCCAGCACTTTTCTAGAATCAAATTCTTCAAGAATAACATTCCAAAAAATTTGATTTGCACTTTTTCAATGTCTCAAAAGAATCATTCTTCTAAAAAGCTTTTTGTTTTTTGGTTCTCAGAAATGTTGATTTCATCATTTGAGAGCTTAGAGTTATTTCTTATCAAAGGGAATAAATACATTCAATCCAGAGAGCCATTTTGTTTTAAAAAAAAAATTTTTTTCAGGATATTCAAAAGAATATTTTGTCACCTACCTTAGTAGTATACATAAAATGTTGGCATTTTTTTCTTCATTTAGTGTAGAAAATCATATTCAAGTCATGGGTCATTCAATAAAGAAGGTGAAGGTTTCTGAAAAAGCAAGATAAACTTAGAATTTTTTTCCATAAATGTAAACTCTTCTGTGTTTAGAATTGGTTTATAGCAAAAATTATTTTAATCTTGCAGAAATTATTGTTTTGAGGCTATTCAAAATAGCGGCAAATCAAAACAGCATGCTCCGGGTTTAAATAGCCTAGAGAGGTCTGTTGTCAGATTTTTTGGTGCCTGAGAAGTGCAAACTGAAATTTACAGAAGAATGTGTGATGTTTCCAGAGAAGCATGTCTTAGTCAAGAAAAAAATGTTCACAGATCAGCTAAATTGTTTAAAGAAGTTGGAATAGTATTCAAAATAAAGACAGGCCAGGCAGGCCCACAATAGTGAGCACATCTGAAATGTTGGCTTCAGTTAATGCACTCGTTTTGGCTGACAAGTTAGAATAGATGAGTGAGTACAGTACACAGAATTATATATGATACCCTTGCCTTTTCTAAGGTTTTATTGTTGGGTTCCTAATATTTTCATGCCAGTGGAAACCATCAGTTTGGTTGGGAACATTCTCTTTACAGTTCAGATCTGTTCCTCTCTGTTTTCCACTTGTTTTACCCCTCTCAAAGAATTTCTGCATGGAACATTTTTGAAGAGGTGGTGAGGTGAGTTCAAAGATTTCTTGTTCTTCAATGGGGGAGGGGTGTTATAAAGAATGGAGATTATATTGAAGAATAAAGTAAAAAAAAAAAAAAAAATTTCTTGGGGAAAATGTGAGTTGTTTTATTGCAAAATTCACTTATTTATTGAATGACTCTTGTAAATGCAAATAGTAAAGATGACTTTTTTTTTTTCTTTTTAAATTTAATTTTATTTTAATTTGGATTTGAAATAGTAATAGAAATTGGTAAAATGTTTAGAAAAAGTTTGCTGTATGAAGATGAAAATTATTGCCAGGTAAAGATTTTTTTTCCTGTCTATCTCCAAGCCCCTTCCTCCATCCCTGAAATGATCTGTAATGGCTTGAATTATATTCATGCCAGAAAAGTTGCACTAAATTCATTTCTGTCATATTTTCAAGGAATTTTTTCTTTCGCCCATTGCCTTGCTAAGGTTACTGTTGCTCTGCTAATTTTTCAGTCGTCTTTCAGTAAACACTTCAAGTTCATGGGTCCTTCAAGATCTGCTTGTTCATCAGTAAATAGCAGATTACTAAAGCCCTGTGTGTGTGTGTGTGTGTGTGTATGTATGTATGTTCTTTTTTTTCTTTTTTTTTTCTTTTTATGCCAAAAATCTGCGTCTTTCATTATTAACTCCATTTAAAGAGCAACTATCTCAGCTTTCAGTAAATCTTCCATGACCGTTATTTTGGTTTGCAGTGGTGGGTAGTCTGGAAAAGAACTCGCTTATATAAAGATTAATTTTAGCTATTGATAGAATTAATCAAATTTTTGTACATGTGGAGTTGGCAAGTTTTTACATTCGTTTAATCCAACAAACTTAGTCCAATGCCTGTAGAAAAAAGTTAACCATCTCTGTAGTTGGCACTGTATAAGAAATACAACTTGAAGATAATGAACCACTGCTGGAAACATTTTATTGAAATCTATTAAAGGGAAGTATGAACTATCAATATTGTTATTTTTATTTACTTTTTTCTTGTATCTGATTTGAAACCCAACAATGCTGGAGTTGAAAAACGGAAAAAAATATCTTTACTGTGAAAAAGAAATTGTTTTTGTGAAATAAAAGTTGCTGTTAGTGTGAATTTTTGTTTTCTACTTTTTTTGCTGCCTTGAATTTTATCAAACCAATCTTGATTTTATTTACAATGGTTTGCCTTGTACTGCCACAGGATTAAAGTATCCAGTAAAGATAGAATGTGTGAGCAAATTGGTCAATTGGATATGCTTAGTAGCTTATTTGATTATGGTCAATGACTTTTATATTGTAAGTTGGTTGGTTCAGTTTTATGGTTTATCAACCCTTGTAGATTATTTAATGCCAAATCTTATTTTTACACACGCACACATACGTACACGATTTGTAAATGACTAGTTAACATTTTTAAATGTGCCCAAGCACATGTTTGAATGGTTTTAGGTATTGCTACCTAGCACTAATAATTCTAATTTATTATTAATTTGTTTGCACACAGTTAAGTGGTTTCAAGTATTGCTATTTATCACTAATAATTCTATTGAATATTCATTCATTTGCACCAAGATGAATAGTTCCAAATGTTGCTATGTAATACCAATAATTCAGTTTTTGCAGTTTAACGATTTCAAGTATTCCATACAAATAGTTTTATTTGCATACAATTAAATGGTTCCCAGTATTGCTATGTAACACTAACAATAAAATTTACCATCAGTCATTTGTTTGCACACTTAAATGAAAGGCTACTCCACATTTCCCAAAGCTCCAGATGGTTTAGTGTCATATCAGGACACGCGTTGGGGTGGGGGTTATTTTCTGTTGAGATGCAGTCCGTGTATTCTACAGCAGACTTACGTCAGCTTTGTGCAGACACTAGATGCATTCCAGAAGACCTGCCTGAAACGGTGAACTATAGGGACGGATGGTGGAGTCAGATCCATCGGATGGAGTCTGATCCCCTATTGTTTGTGACAGTCTAAACTTCATGCATTTACAAGTGATAAACTATGAGGCTTTGATAAGTGTTTTACAGATATTGAAAAATTTCGATTTTAAAATCTAAAAACGTTAGTGTCTAAAACGTCTATGAAACAGTTTATACGACAACTTTGAATTGTTTGAATGTTATAAATTTACATTAGTGTAACAACTTTTCATTCATGTGATTTTTATACAGGATTTAGAGTAATCAACAAGAATTAAAAATAATTTTCTCGTAAACTTGCAATCTGTCCATCAGTAAATTAAATATTTGCTGTTATCCAAACATTAGAAATTTGTACATTATTTTACACTTAGAAGACAATGAAAAGTATAGAAAAAATTTTCTGACAGCAAATGCATTTTTGAGACAAAATGTGTCCCAATTGAAGATTGATTATATTTTGTCAATCAGATACCACTTTCTCAGCAATATTCATTTTCTCATAATTTAAGTTTCAAGAGAAGAGGAAAACTTGCAGTAAATCACAAAGTACGTATTTAATTAAGGTCGTTTCCTCCACGGCATTTCGACCTCAATGATATTAAATGTAATCTGGAGACAGCTGAAGCAAGTGAAACTGAATAAAGAATACGCCGACTGCATCGCTGCAGAAGGGTAAGACTCCCTTCCCACTCGACGAGTTGGCCGTAGGTTGGGACCCGTGATGCTTAAGGATGGGATTCTAGTAGTTGAACAGTACTTGGCCCAGCAAGCGATCGATCAAATCACTCACACCATACTACGGCAGTAAGTGATGCAGTAATATCTTCTCTAGGGTTAACTTGATTAAAATAGTGACTGATGTAGGCATCATCACCAGGAAGGGTTGAAAACAAGCTAGGTACTGATCGCTTTGGTAACAGATCCCGTTTGTACTTAATGCGAAGCACCAAAGTATTAACGAGGTGGCAAGTCGGATATAGGATGTTACCTGTAGTGATTCCTTCACGAGAGATAACTTAATAAAAATAGTCAAGTCGCTCACCAAACACCACTTTGGTCCTTAATGGTTTTGATGGGCGGTTGGATTGGCCCGATCCGATCAATTGGCTGGTCGCATCAGGCCCTGGCACCTATGTTTAATCCCGACCATACTTTTCAATCTGCACTTGCAACAAATTCCCAACTTATCTTTTAAGTGATAAAAGGTGATGGTTGAGGGTCAATTGTATTGAGAGAATAAGAATTTAGCAAGGGCTTGATAACCTGTTCCCATCTCGAGTATACTGGTCGTGTATCCCCGCCTTAACTAAGGCGAATGGGTTTTCCACTTGGTACATTTCTAACACAAATTTGAATCTGTAGTGGATGGTGTGTAGCACTATATGGGTTTCCCGCCAAAGCAGACGATTCCTTTGTCTGTTTTGGCGCGAAACCAGACAAAAGATTCTTGGACCTGAAATCTCGCCGTATCCGGAAGTGGTAAGGGGACGCGAATGAGAGTTGGCTGGACAAAGGAGCTGGCAGGAGTTGACGGGGGACCCGGATGAGAGGAGTTGGCGACTGGACAGCAGAGAGTTGGCGTGGAACCACGGACAGGGACAGTCAACACCGGACACTGGAGCAGAGAGGCGAGGCAGCATGGGATAGGGTCCAGCGACAGTGAGTCAAGATGAGTCTGCATTCCAGAGCTTTGTGGAATTTTCGCTAGTAACCCACGCTAGCGTTAGTCCATATATGCTATCAGGAATGCATAGTGTTGCATAACTCTCCTTCTGCACTTGAGTTAACCCCAAGCATTGTTCGTGTTTGTTCGTCTGTTTTAATTTCTCCTGGCCCCCCGATCGTATTCTGTGTAGCGGTAAAGAAATGTGCGTTACCCGCTTAGCCACTAGTTGATCACCGGCCGGCTAAGAAGTGGAATGGTTCGAGAAAGAGGATGAATGCGTGGTAGGGGAGAGAGGGCGTAACGTTACAGGTGGAACACAGGGCCAGCGAAAAACATTACTTATGGTGTCTTGTAACAAAAAACGAAATTTATCTGAATCAGACTCTGAGAATGAGGCAGCAGACTTGCTCAGATTTACTGTCATTGAATCTTTGGAAAAAGTTTGCTTGGTTAAGTTTTTCCTTTCCTTATAGAAAAGGTTATTGCAACAAGGGCTACCCACAAAAACGTTAGAAAAACACAGAATGGAAACTTGTATGTCGAAGTAGACAGCCGGAGATTGGCAGAAAACATCCTTCTAGAAAGAATGGAAACAAGATTCAAATAGCATCAAAAGCAAAACAATGAAAAATAACTCCAATCTATCACAATAAACTTCACTTATTCAAACAAAACATGTAGTTCAACGCTCATACAGTGGAACTAAAGAAACCAGGGACAATTACGAAGAACTACATCTTTTGACCAGCCAGAACCCCAAAATAGTTTTTCCAAGAAACATTCCTCCAAACGAAAGATGATATTAAAATTTTAAAAATTACTATTCACATTCACCTGTCATAGGGCTTTGGGAGTTGTCTCAATCCATATTAGTAATGACATACCCCAAAGTAAAATCAATCTCAACAGTGGACTCCAGGCAATTGCCGTCAAAGTGACCTTACACAGAATAATAGATATCTGCACATTCCTCATTCAGTCACATGATGCAGTTAAAAAAAGCAACTCAGCAACTTATTACAGCATGCCAGAATACTGGAAAACAATGATAATAGTTTATGTCTCTTCGACACCAAATCTCCAACATATATCGACCCATTTGCTATTTACTCAGCCATAGATTTAACCCTCTGCGACACCTCAATCTTCCTCGACTTCTGGAGGGTGTATGGGTATACATGCGGAAGTGACCATTTCCCAGTTGTGATCGACTGTTTGCACCCACAAGAGGAAGACCTTTCGCGATGGTAATTAAATAAAGCTAACTGGAAGAGTTTCGCATTCTCTGCCTAAAAAACCTCATACGAAATAACTTACTCTGCTCGCCACTTTACAGAAGAAACTTGTAGAAATTGCAAAAATATGTGTCCCACACCACTCATAAACGTGACAGACCATGGTTCAGCAAAGAATGCAGAGAGGCTATCCGTCTATGACGAGCAGCTTCGCAAAAAATTCAATACTGAACCCACAACCTCAACTTAATCTCCTTCAAATACTATAGAGCAAATGCACATAAAACTCTCAAAGGGGAAAAAAAAACCCTGGCAAAATTCCGCGTGCAAATTAAATTGTTACACCAAATTGAAAACTGTCTGGCATATAGTTTGGAAAATAGTTGGTAAAAAAAAACTACCCTACTATATCACCTCTCCGTTACAAAAAAATAACAGAAAAAATGGCCTTCGCCGATGTAATAGCAGAAACATTCGGCAAAAATTCTTCTGGTCAGGTCAACAAAAAATTCGCTGAAATCAAACAGAGTTCTGAAAAGAAAAAATTAAACTTTAACTTATATTCCGAAGAATACAACAAACCATTCATTCTAATTGAACTAGTGGATTCCATAAATAAATCCCACAATATAGCTGTCGGCCCAGATGAGATACACAATGAATTTCTCAAAAAACTGCCGGATGAAGCTGTCAAGAGCCTGTTAAATGTCTTCAATAACATCTGGACGAGTAGTACCTTCCCAGAAACGTGGAGACAGACCATAATTGTCTCTATCCCCAAAACAGACAAAGATGTTTCTGATCAACAGAACTATCGACCCATCGCATTGACTAGCTGCCTCTGTTAAACAATGGAGCAGAAAATCAATAATAGACTGACGTGGTACCTTGAGTCAGATGGCTAAATAACCTACATGCTGATCAGATTCTGGAAAAAGAGAGGAACCTAGACCATTTGATCCACTTGGAAACCTTCATCACTGAAGCCTTCATAAAACAGCAACATCAAAAGGCAATTTTTTTCGACCTGGAGAAAGCATATGACGCTAGTTGGAATTATGGTATCATGTGAGACCTAGATGATCTCAGCTTAAGAGGAAGGCTGATGCTTTTTATAAGAACTTTCTCTTCCCATGAAACTTCAGGGTACACGTGGAATCCACTCTTTCTGACCTTTCAACAGGAGGGTATTTTTAATAAGGAAGTATCCTATAAATTACTCTTTTCTCAATAAAAAAAATTGTCAAATGCCTGAGCCTCATTGTCGACTGTACTCTATACTCTTCGTCATCTGCTATGAAACTAATATGAAGTTGGTCAAGTACGAAAAATGTCAAAAAAATTTCGATATGGAAACCTGCTTGTGGGATTTGAAAGTAAAAAACACGCTGAAAATCTACTTAAAATGGAGAAATATCATTATCTTAAATGCCGAGCGTATCTACACGCAAAATTAAATATTTCCAAAGACGTTATAAGAAGCCGAAAACCTTCACTAGCAACTCCAGAAGAAATTGAGACTGCATTACAAAAACAGGGATAAAAAATAACTATTTGAAGAAGTGATGAAACTACAGACTCACACATACGTACTAACTTTTGATAAACCAATGATACGAAAAGAAATCAGAATTGGCTATGAGGTAGAAAGTTTGTTTGTTTGGGTTTTATGGCATATCAACTCTTGTAGGTTATTTAATCTCAAATCCATTTTTATACAATTTAACAGTTCTATTTCAAACAGTTCAGTTTAGCGTAAGTACGCAGTTTAATTGTCAAAAACATTTCTATTTCAAGCTATTCAGTTTAGTCAAACAGTTCTGATTCAAACAATTTAGTTTAGTTTAAGTATAGTTTTTTTTGTTTACACTCAATTAAATGTCAAAACAGTTCTATTTCGAACAATTCAATTTAACATAAGTACCCAGTTTAGTTCTATTTGACCCATAGATAGCCCCCCTAGCTGGTGCTAACACTCCGGACCTGAGTGGATCTGGGAGCGATGGCAATGAAGGGGTGCTCTGCATTCCGCAAAGCTCCAGCCTCACTGGAACCTCACTATCAGATTGTTTAGTGTCATATCCAGGATATTCGTTGGGAGGAGGTCGTACCCCTCTGCAGTGGTTCAGTCGGTGTATTCTACAGCCCCACCCCACTGGGCAAGTGGTAGAAAGGCTAGAGCATCATATACCAGCCCTGCTGCAGTGCTTCAAATGTAAAAAAATTTGGACATCATAAAGACATTTGCAGAGGACGCCAAGTGTGTGGGAAATGTAGTGAACGTGGCCCAAACCACGCAGAGAATGAGTGAAAAAATATAAAATGTGCAAACTGCCATGAAGATCACACTACCTTTTCAAGAACCTGTGGTATTTACAAAAGAGAAAAGGAAATAATGTACAAAAAAAAACAAAAAAAACAAAAACACCAAAATATACCTTTCCCAGAAGCGAGAAAATTTTGGAAAGCTATATGAGAACGAAAACATATGCCAGTGTAGTATTTAAAGCAATTCAAACACCCCGGGTCAGCACTCCAATAGATAAATGTAAAAAACTTATTGAAAAAATCTATAAAACAAATATTTATTGATAAATTTAAATACAAATGAATGACCAAGATTCCAAGAAAATCTAAAAAGAATGTATTCAAAAGAAATGAAACAAACCTAGTCCTGTACAAAAACTGAAAAAAATTCTAAAACGACAGAACAAACAAAAGAAAAGCGACTAAGATCATCAGTCCGACCTCCGGATATGAACAAAGACATTAAAGTAAATAAAACGAAATATATTTCTGTTAAAAAACAAAATCCGATTAAAAGAATTGCACAGCCCACCCCGATAACCACATTAAACAAATTTGAAGAATTTGAAGGAATGGACATTGAAATTAAAACTCCACTAGCAAGCGAAACTCAAAATAAAAAAAAATCACATATCTCAAAATTGAAACTACATGGACAATAAAATAATTTAATGAGATATCAGAGGAGCAAGGATCATTTACTCTGAATTGTTGCTTCTTATGACTAAATACTGCCCAGCAATCATATACCTTCAAGAAACTCACCACAAAAGCAACAATACCATTAACATTAAAAATATTACTCATACAATTGTATTAAATAGCATACTGATAGACTTTGTGGTGGATTATCATAATCATTGATAATCATCTCCTACACAGCAAAATCATACTAAATACATATATGCAAGCAGCTGCTATATCAACAACCCTCCACAAAATAATAACCGTGTTCATTATATATTCCCCTAAGTGAAGAACTCTAAGAATCGGAGCTAAAAAATTTGATGAAACAATTACCAGGACTCTTCATTATGATAGGTGACGCCAATAGCCACAATGATATCTGGAGAAGTAAGAAAACAGATAAAAGAGGCAGAATAATAGAATTAATATTAAATAATCATCAGTTGTGCATGTACGACTATAAATCAAACACATATTTGCATTCAGCAACCGGTACATATTCTGCAATAGATCTAAAAATATGTGACCCTCACCTGTTTCTTGATTATAGCCGAAAAGTACATGACGACACTTGCGGAAGTGGCCATTTTCCAATTCTATTCGAAAATAGCATCGACAAACTAAGTAAAAGAACTCCGAGCTGAAATCTGGAAAAGGCTAATTGGGATGGATTTAAAACTTCATGCCTTGCCGAACTAACTCCAGAAGCCAATAAAAATAATGAGGAAGACATTCTATATTTTACCAACACACTGCTAAACATTGCCGAAAAACATATATAAAAAAACCTCCACTTCTTCATGTTTCAATAAGAAATGCAGAAAAGCTGTGAAATTACGCAGAACAACATCTAAAATAAATCCAGCTGGAGAAAACTTAAACACGAATAAAAATAGCAGAGTTAAAGAGTCCAAAAGAAAACCATAGAAAAATTACGTTGCCAAAATAAATAATAACACAAAACCAAAAAATGTATGGCAGATGATTCGGAAAATAACTAGCAAAAATAGCAAAACTCCTACTAAACATCTTTTGCACAATAATCTTACCGACGAGATACAGCAAATTATCTCGCCGAAACCTTCTCGCAAAATTCATCCGCCAAAAACCAAAGAATCATCAAAGCAAAAGCAGAAAAAGTAAAAATAAAATTTCAAAACAAAAATACCGAAAGCATCAACCAACCTTTCTCTACAACAGATCTAAAGAAGGAATCCCTCAACACAGCAGTTGGACCAGACAAAATTCATTATCAATTCTTTAAAGAATTATCTGAATCATCAAAAAAATAACTTCTTACAAATCTACAATGATATACGAAACAACGGTGACATTCCTAAAATATGGAAACAAATCAGTTATTCCGATACCGAAACCTTTTGAAAGGCAATACAAATGCAAAAAACTGCAGACCCATTACTCTTAGCAATTGTGTCTGCAAAACACTAGAGAGAATGATAGATGCCAGATTTATCTGATATCTAGAAACTAACAAATTGGTAACTGGACATCAATCTGGTTTTAGAAGTCAAAGAAGCCCTATAGATCATCTGATCCGATTAGAAGTATTTATCAGAGAGGCTTCTATTAAGAAAGAACATCTAGTGGCAGTTTTTTTGATCTTGAAAAGGCATATCACACAGCGTAAAAGTACACAGCGTAAAAGTACACAGTAAAAGACCTTAAAAACCTTGGACTAGGAGGTAGAATGCCTTTATTAAAAAAACTTTCTACAAGATTTAGTGTTAGAATGGGAGATATATTCTCCGCAGAAAAAGAACAAGAAATGGGTTTACCTCAATCGTATTGTCTGTCACGCTATTTAATATCAAAATAATTGAAATTGTAAAAAAACATTAATAGTAGGACAACCTGTGCTTTGTATGTGGATGATTTCCTGAACTGTTAAAGAGCAAGAAATATAAACGATATAAAAAGACAACTCCAGATATGCCTCGATAAGCTCAACAAATGGACCACAGAGAATGGACTAAAATTTCCAAAACAAAAAACAAAATGTGTCCACTTCTTTAACCCACATAAACTCCACCTTGTCCTAGCACTGAAAATTGACCACACCGAAATCCCAGTTATTGAACAATACAAATACATATGAGCCATTTTTGACCACAAACTCTCCTTTATTCTCCATATCAAATACTTGATATACAAATGTAATAAAGCCATACAATTACTCAGAAACATACATTTCCTAAAAGAAATGGAACTTTACAAAACAATATGAGTAATTGAACAATAGTTCGAATATACGTATATACATTTCTTTTCTACCAAACTATCGCTACAAATCTATTCCAAAACTTTGTCGACATTAAAAAGCCCACTGAGAGTGACATGCTGGAAAACAAACAAACAAATAAACTGTGTGCAAACGAATGAGTTGAATAGAATAATCAGTGTTAAATAGCAACATTTATAACCTATTGACCGTGTGAAAACAAATGATTAATACAGAATATAATCATAAGAATTAGATTGCAATAATTGAAACCATTTAACTGTGTGGAAACAATATAAATACTAGTGTGCAAATAAATTAGTTCTAACTGATTTAAGGATGAAATTAATGACAAACTAATCTCTTACATACCATATTTATTTAAATGTGTGCAAACAAATGACTTATGTTAAATTGTTGCTGTTACATAACAATACTTGAAACCAATATATTTTGTGTAAACAAATGAATAATTGTAAATAGAATGATTCGTATTAGATATAGTCCAGTCGGCAGGAGCTGTATAATACACTGACTGCATCTTTGCAACGAAGGTCCTAGATATCACATTAAACCATCAGTTAGTGAGGCTCCTGTCTTGGAGCTCTGGGGAATGTGGAAAACTCCTTCATTGTCATTACTCGCTGGTCCACTCTGGCAGGAGTGGTAGCACCTGATAGGGTCCGATCTATTGGTCAAATAGAACTCTTCCTATCTATCTAGGATAATTAGTGTCAATAACAATACTTATAACCACTTCACTGTACAAATAAATTATTAATATTAAATATAATTATTTGCGTTCTATAGCAATAAATGAAACAATTTGTGTGCAAAAAATTGATCTTAGGTTCAGTTAAAAATGTTATCAACAAAATTGTGTCTACAAATCATATCTAATATAAATATACGTTTAAACAGGACTTGGCATGAAACAACCTACAATAGTTGATATGCCATAAAACTAAACCAAACCAAGAAGAATCTCCATCATAAGGGCGGAGAGCAAATCAAGACCAACACCTACATCTTGACATTTAATAAGCCCCATATTCTCAAGGAAGTGAAAATTGGCTGTTGTCTCGAGAGAGTTGAAACTTATGACAAAGCACCCTTGAGGTGCTTCAAATGTCGAAATTATGGATACGACAAGGAAGCTTGCAGAAGAAGATAAACGTGTGACAAGTGCATTGAAAAGGACCCAGACCACATGGAGAAAGATTTCTTAAAGGAAATTAGATATCCAAACTGCCGTGAAGACCATCTGACTTACTCAAGATCGTGAGACGTCTATAAAAAAAGGAAATGTTAGAAGTAAAGCACAATATAAGCTTCCTGGAAGCAAGGAAAATAGTAGGGTCCCACATGGGAGAAAACACGTCACTGTTGCACTGAGATCGGATCCAATCAATCAAGACTACTAATTAAGAGCTCTGGTTGAAAAATTTATCTAATTTGGAACCAATGATTGGTCAAAGTTTCATGAGTACCAGAAAAAACGACACTCGGTTGAATTTCAGCTCGCACAAACTCAACGACAAGAAGTCACAAATAAAGAGAAATCCAATGAGGTCGTTCAAAGAAAAACATTGTAATAATTGATATGTTAGAGCTTGCAATTAATTGAAGAAGTCAGATAAGCTTGAAGAAAAGCTTTATTCAACTAAGAACTGGTCTTAGAGGTAGTCATGGCTAAAATGGCCACCCACCAGTCTACTAAACAAAAGGGGAACAATTCGTTCTCAGAAAGTAAGGGAGATTATATAGTTCCTTCCTTTATCACCACATTCTCCGCCGCCCAGGAAAATTCGGGTTCGTCAATTTGTCGATAGAGGAAGGGTTCAGCGACTCTCAAAAAGGTATCTTCAATTAAATGAGTCCCGTAGATGCCTTTGATCAAACTGAAAACAGAAAAGAAATGAAAACGAAAGTTTAAAGCTGATAGTTCTCAGTTAAATAAGAAGGTCTTCGACGGGTTCTACTGGAACGTCGAAGATTTAGTGAGTCAGCGTCTTCTGACGAGGTCCTCTGAGAATCATCCAAGAGTGGAGGAAGAGAAATAGCAGGAACTGAATTCTCTGCGGCAGAGTTTTCAGTAGAACTCTGTAGAAGGGGAAAAGTGTTAGACGGGTTAGGGACATTCAGTTCTTGGGGGTCCTCTGGCATAGGGTCTGGTTCCGTATCTAAACTGTTCATTCCATCACCAAGAGGAGCTATGTGACGCAAGGACACAGTCGTTTCTCGCCCATTATTGAAGCATACATGAGCATAGTTCGGGTTGACTTCGAGTATATCAACAGTCTCCACCGGGGGCTCATATTTACTTCCACGTAAATAGCGCTTCAGAAGAGCCGATTTGGATCTTGTTAACCATCTAGGTATGGAATCTCGAGTAGCTGATTTTCTTTGGAAATTGAATAGGCGTTCATGTGGAGTACAGTTAGTGGAAGTGGAAAGTAATGAGCGGATGCAGTGGAGAGCCACATCCAGTACCTTTTCCCAATTAACAGTAGAGAGATTTCTTGATCGGAGAGCCAGACTCACCGTTTGCCAGATGATGCCGTTGTATCTCTCTACTTGTCCATTGCCTTGAAGATTAAAAGCAGTTGTTCGACTGGTAGCGATGCCTCGAGAATGTAGGAATCCTTTTAGTTCCTCTGACGTGAAGGCTGTTCCTCGATCTGAGTGCACAAAAAAAGGATTTCCCAAAACAAAAAAATAGATTAGTTAGGTGTTTAATGACAGTCGCAGCAGTCACATCGGCACAAGGGAAAGCGAAAGGAAAACGGGAGTATTCGTCAACCACACTAAGTAACGATTGCGGGAACTTGAAGGTAAAGGTCCCTTGAAGTCTATACTCAATCTTTTAAAGGGTTGACTCGCTTTTATGAGTGTCTGAGGTGCTCTTCTAATTAATCTAAGCTTAATCTCAGAACAGACCTGGCACGCCCGGACTACTGCTCTTACATTTTCTACGGAGTACGGCATATTTTTTGCTTCTGACAAAATGTAGCATTCGGGTTACTCCTGGATGACATAAATCTTCGTGCAAGCCGTATAACTTGTCCGCAGTAGTAGTAGAAGAAGAGCAAATCCGGGATAGGGCGTCAGCGGCTGCATTCTGTTTTCCTGAACGATATGGTATATCATAACTAAAACAAGCAAGTTCCAATTTCCATCTTGTGATCTTCTCATTTTTTATCTTGCTCTTACTTTTAGGATTGAGCATGAATGAGACTGATTTCTGATCGGTGATCAACTTAAAGTGCTTTCCAAGTAATAGGTGTCGCCATTTTCGATTCGCTTCTACAATAGCGTACGCCTCCTTTTCAACTGACGAGTGCTTTTGCTCAGCAGAAGTTGGGGTTCTTGAAAAGAAAGCTACAGGTCGACCGTTTTGGGTTAGGGAGGTAGCCATAGCATGTTCTGAAGCATCAGTTTCGATTTCAAAAGAAGAGAAGAGTCTATAGCTACCAGGGACGATTTAGCAATCTCCTGCTTCAGGCACTTGAAGGCCCCTGTTTGTTCCTTAGAGAGAGAATAACGGGTAACGTTTGTTAGGGGATGTAGTTTTTCGGAAAAGTTCGGGATCCACCGAAAGTAGTGAGAGAACATCCCCATAGCTCGTCGAAGAGAAGGAAGGTTTTGGGGTACCGGTAAGTCCATCAATCCTTTTAGTCTATCAGGGTCGGGTTTTACCGAACCCTTGCTTATCGAATACTCGAGCAAGTCTATGGAGGTAAGCGAGTAAAGACACTTGTTTTTATTCAGTGTCAAACCGTACTTTACCACGCTATTCATGAACTCTTTCAGATTTAAGTCATGTTCAGCCTGATTTTGCCCACAGATGGTAACATTGTCGATATAGGCGTAGGTTCCATTGAGGTCATCTCGCTTGATGATGTCGTCCATAACCCGTTGAAAGCTCGCTACTCCATTGGTCACTCTGAATGGGATTCGACAAAATTGGTATAGGGATCCAGCAGCTTCAAATGCAGTATATTTTCGCTCTTCTGGTTTAATAGCGACCTGGTGATAGGTACTGGTTAAGTCAAGGGTGCTATATACTCAGTAACTGGCAATTTCATTTACCATGTTCTCCATCCACGGAAGAGGATAAGCATCCAGGAGAGTGAACCGGTTTATGGTCTGGAAGTAATCCACAGCCAGTCTCTTTTTGTGATTTTCGGGGGATACTACAAGTATTTGGGCGCGCCATGGAGATTGAGAAGGCTCTATAATGCCTTCCTTAAGCATCCGGGAGATCTCTGACTGAATGAATTTAGTGTTTGGTATGCTATGTCTCCGGGATTTAACTGCTATTGGGCGACAGTCCAGGGTTAGGTTCGTAAATAGAGATGGGTAGGGGATATTTTTAATGGCGGTAAATCTACAAATAGTAAGAGGTAGAAGCGGCCCTCCGAAAGGTATTTCTACAGAAGAATGTTCGCATAGAAAACTGTGTCCAAGAATGACGTCACAGCAAAGGTTAGCCAGCACCGATAACTTATTATTCTTGTATTCTCTACCATTCAGGTGCAGAGATAATATGCAATGTCCAATGGTAGTAGAAGAATGGGAACTGTTAGCCATTAAAATTCTTTCAGAACTTGGCGTGACTGCCAACTCGAGCCTTTTAACTTTATCTGGGTGGATAAAATTTTCTGAGCTTCCTGTATCAACGAGTTACAGGTTCTCCTTTAATTTCTCCACACATGGATGAACGAGAGAGACTAACCGAGAAGTTAAGAGTAGACGAAGCCAGTTGGTAGCAGCCGCCGTATGGGATCTGCAGACACGAGCGAAATGCCCTTTCTTTTTACAGTTTTTGCAAATTGAGTTTCTTTGCTGGGCATCTGGGCCTGTCGTGCCTCTGGTTTCCACAAAAGAAACATTTCTATCCGGAAATAGCAGCTACAGTAGGTTGCTTATCGCACACAGATATACAGTCGTCAGTTTCTTCGGCCCGAACAGTGGATACCGAAGCAGTTCGGGAGTTCGGTTGAGAATACGACGCTAGTTGCCTTTGTGCCATTTCTAGCGTGAGAGCCTGGTCATAGGCTGTATTCAGGTCTATAGTTTTATTTTCTAGAATCCTCTGCCTGATATGGTTGGGCGTAATTCCATTGATAAACGTGACTCTGATGTATTCGTCTCTCGCTTGTATTGCCGTAACAGCCTGAAAATCACAGTCTTTAGCGAGTCTTTTTAAGGATTGTAGATACTGGTCTACGCTTTAATCCGTTTGTTACCGATGAGTCGCTAACAAATGCGTACAGAAGACGCTATTTTTAGGCTTCACAAAGATTTCTTCAAGAACATTCATAGCCGTACTGTAGTCGTGAATATCAGATATGTGTTTGAAAATAGCCGGAGAAAGGAGGTTGTTTAACAGTTTCAATTTCAATCTGTCTGTCATGAAAGTAGGTTGTTGAGTTTCACAGACGGCCTCGAAGAAGATATTAAAAGTCATTTTCCAATGTCTCCACGTGTCTGCAGCTTCGGGCTTAGATGGGTCTACTTCCAGTCGTTCCGGCTTGAGGTACTTTTCCATTCTGGTTCTTAGTTGAATAAATTGTAATAATTGATATGTTAGAGCTTGCAATTAATTGAAGAAGTCAGATAAGCTTGAAGAAAGGCTTTATTCAACTAAGAACTGGTCTTGGAGGTAGTCACGGCTAAAATGGCCACCAACCAGTCTACTAAAAAAAGGGAGAACAATTCGTTTCCAGAAAGTAAGGGGGATTATATAGTTCCTTCCTTTATCACCACAAACACACATAGAATCTACCTCTCAAACACGAACTACTCATAAAAATAGAAAATATCCTACAACAAAACAGGGTTTACATACCAAACCAACCTTAAAAATGAAATTACCAATATATATATATATATATATATATATATATATATATATATATATATGTGTGTGCGTGTGTGCGTGAGTGTGTGTGTGTGTGTGCAAGCAAATGACTGATGTTAAATTGTAATTATATAGTAGTACTTCGAGCCTTTTAATTGTGTGCAAAAAATGAGTTCAGGCTCGTTTAAAAATGTAATCAACAAAATGAGTTTACAAATCGTATATATTTGATATATACGTATAAACATTTGGTATTAAATAGACTACAATAGTTAATATTTTATAAACTCCAATCCAACCGAAAAGTTACCTACAAATCGTCCACTTAAAAGTATGTAAAAACAAGATTCGGCATAAAATAACCATCAAGGTTTGATATACCATTAAATGAAATAACCTAGCAAATCATATATTCAATACATGAATATCTATAAATAGGATTTACCAATAAGGATTGATATGCCATAAATATCAACTATTTAGACTGAGTAAATAAAACAATTGATGTTGGATAGAATGCTTAAAACCATTTAACTGTGTGTAAAGAAATAAGCTCTAGCTTGTTTAAAATGTTACCTAGAAACTATTCGCTCACAAATCTAATATATTGAATATATGCGTATAAAGAGGATTGTGGCATTAAATAACCTACAAGGGTTGATAGCCATTAAACCAAACTAAACCAAACCACTCCTAAAAAAGAAAATCTTCAACAAAACAGGGCTTACATAGGTCTCCAATCCGTCCACCGAAAAATGTCAAAGACACTAAAAACCTGTCCCCCAAAAAGTTAGAACCACTCAAGTGACAACCTGGAAAGACACATGAACACCAAAGTGAACAATGAAAGACTAGGAAGCACATTCAAACTGTTCTCAGCCAAATTCAATTGAGTCCCCTTAACATCAAAACCAATGTCACCTATGATAAGGAATAAACAATGTAATACTCAGGGATCGACAAAATCCCTTCAAAGATCCTAGAGTATAGAAAATATGGGTAGTGATACTGACCGCGTACTTGCCAACCTTAATCTAGACGATATAATAAATAACTAAAATACTTGAAACTATTGTGCGCAAACAGATAAGGTCACTCTCTTTCTTTTCTAATGTTACCAACAAACCATCCACTTAGAAGTAAAAATGAATTTACCGATAAACTAATTTCTTACATATCATCTTTGTCTGTAACCCTGAAGGGGTAAGAGATCGATCATAGAGATGTTATTAACCAGAGGAAAAAGAAATTGATTTGGATTTGTAGATAAAAATTATTCTTTGTTTTTATGAAAGGATTTTGATGAGATGACAAATAGTCAAAGAAATTAGGTTATTTTGATGATAAAGGAATTTACGAAAACATGTATTAGAGTAGCGTAATCTTTGAAAGGATCAGGGTTACCTGTCATGATCCAAAGCAACTTTTTATCTAAATTTAGAATATGGAATTTATACTTTTCTAAACAACTGCGGAACTTGATGTTTCTTTGATTCCACCCCATCCTTAACCAAGTTGAGAATATACATAAATTGACGGTTTTGTCGCAAGCAAGCAAAGAAGCAAGCAGAGATGTCACAGCAACACGCGAGACCTTGTACCAAACTGCCCTAAGTATTGAAAGTGAAAGAAGCTAAATATTGTTATTTTTACAAGCTGTTTTGTTCTCTGTTTCTTGGTGTCGACTTTTATTTATTAATTTTTTTTACTTTATCATCCGTTTAATCGCTGACCGGCGAGTCCGGTTAGCGAGTGATCCGTTTTTGGGTTCTTAAAGACACAACGTGGGCAGATAACGAATCATTCGTGTTATACCAGGATATATCTGACCAGCGGATTGAAAGCAGAATCACTCCCATGTTTGGTGAGGACGGCTGTGTCACCACGTATTTAAACGTGTGCAAACAAATGACTGATGTTAAAGTGTTACTGTTACATAGCAATACTTGAAACCATTTAATAAATTATCAATAGTAAATAGAAGGATTCGTATTTGATAGAAATACTTGAAACCATTTAACTGTGAGAAAAAATAACCCCAGGCAGGTTTAAAAATTATATCAGCAAAATGTTTACAAATTATATGTATTTAATATCTTTATATAAACAGGTTTTGGCATTAAATAACCTACAAGGGTTGATATGCTCTAAAACAAAACCAAACCTATTTGAATCAATAGATTCCACTCTCATAATCAAGCCCGTGAAAAAAAATCTGCCTCCTATCAAAGATATAGGTCCATGGACTTCCCCTACAACAGAAAAGCTCACTTCAACAATGTAAACAAACGAGCTCAGGTTCGTTTGAAATATCACCCGCAATCTATCTGCTTACAAATCATATATACTTAATATACGTGTAAACAGAATTTGATATTCAATTACCCACAAAGGTTGAGATGCCATAAAACTTGACCAATAACTAACCAACCAACCATGACTGGAAATTTTTCTGTTGCATTCATAAAATCAAGAGATTTTTTGTTTAAATTTATATTTATTTCCTTTGTTCTTCTTTTTTGTCATTGAAAATTTTTATATAAGGTGCATACAAACGTTTCCCACGTTTTTTTATTAAAAAAAACTTTTCTATTCATTCAACATATGATTCGATTTTAAAAGTTTGTTTCAGTGATGTATCTGCCGTATCATTCAGTGTCACGGGTTAATAAATCGGCGTAATCTAATATGACGAATTTTTCGTGGGCATCTTACTCTTTGGACCACAAGTCACACAGACATTTATCATCGTGACGACTCTCATTCAAAAATAGTATTTGAGGAATACCCGCTCAGGACGGCTATGTTAAGTGCAATTTATTTGGACAGTGGCTCTTTACTCATCTTTAAGGCGAAGGGGGGTCAAATTTTCGTCGTTCTTTGGTTTCTCGAGAAGCAAACGGGTCCCCGATTTCTTTCAGGATTCAAGATGTATCTCTTGTTACATGAAGGTTCATCTACACCAACGCAAGGAATTTCAGTTTTACCCTTATCTGGCCATCAATAATTAATCAAAATACAATTGATTTTTCTTGTGAGTGTGTGTGTGAGAGAGAGAGAGAGAGAGAGAGAGAGGGAGAGAGGGATGACAGGTATTTCTCGTAGTTTGTTTCTTGTACTCGTAGATTTCAAAATCAAAATTTTCTTGACAGTGTAAAAGACGGCAAAAAGGACCTTGACCACACAGAGGAAGATGCTGAAAGGAAATCAGATGTCCAAACAGCCAAAAGGACCATCCGGCTTATTCAAGATATTGTGATGTCTAAAAAAAGAAAAAGAAATATTGGAAGTGAAGCATAAAAGAAATGTCCTTTTTAGAAGATAGAAAAATAGTAGGGTCCTATATGGAAGAGAATACTTATGCCTCTGTTTCATAGAGGGCGGATCCAAACAGACAAAGCAACCAAGTAAACAAACATAGAGCTCTGGGGGAGAAGCTGATCTAGTTAGAAGCAAATGATTGGCCAAAGTTTCAGGAGCACCTGAAAAAAGATACTCGGCCGATTTAAGCATGCACAAACTGAACGAAAGGAAGTCAAAAGTAAAGAGAAATCCAGTGAGGTAATCCAAGGAAAAACTCACAGAGAATCTACCACTTCTCATGAAAATATTAAAATAAACAATGAAAGACTAGGAAGCGGATTCAAACTGCACACAGCTAAATTCCATTGAGTCCCCTCAACATTAAAACCAATTTCGCCTATACTAAGGAATAAACAATGCAATGCTCAGTGATCGACAAAATCCCTTTAAGAATCATATAGTATATGAAATATGGGTAGTAACGCTGACTACATAGTTGCCAACCCCAATCTAGAAGATATAATAAATAACTAAAATACTTGAAATCAGTTGTGTGCAAACAGATGATCTCACTCTCTTTTAAAAAGTTACCAACAAATCATCCACTTAGAAAGTATATATAAACAAGATTTGGCACTAAATAACCATCGATGTTTGATATGCCATTAAATCAAATGACTAAACAATATATATATATATATATATATAGAAATATCAACTGGGTTTGACATTAATTTACCCACAAGGGTTAATATGCCATAAATACCAACATTTTTAACTGTAACTAAATAAAACTATTGATGTTGGATAGAATGCTTGAAACTATTTGTGTGCACACAAATGAACTCAGATTTGTTTAGAATGTTACGTAGAAACTATTCGCTTATAAATCATATATACTCAATATATATAGAGAGAAGATTTGGCATTAAATAACCAACAAAGGTTGATATGCCATAAAACCAAATTAAGCCAAACCTTTCTTGACAGTCGGAATTGATGGTCGGATACTCTTTTTCAATCAAACACACATTATGTCGGTCATCCACCTTCTCTGGCGGTTAAATACTGTCTGATCTCGAATCTTCCCTGACCTGCGTTCCGATAGATATCCTCTTACTACCTAAAAACCTTTGCCTGAATTTTCAGACCGTCCAGCATGAACTTCAAAGGATAGCCGCGACGGGATTATAGAATACACATTTTTTTTAGCCTTAAAATAATCAAGAAATTTCGGATCAAAATCGCATTAACATTAAAGTTACATTTTTATATTTTTCAACCAATCAGCTAAAAACATAGAATAAGAACATTGTAGAAAATCCGGATCAGAAACTAATAAAAAGAAAATTTTTAGGCTCTAAAACAAATAAGTAAAAATACGAATCTGATTAGTCAAGAAATGTCTACGCGCTTGAATTTTAGGACCCGCAATAAAACTATTTTTTGATCCACTTTAGTGACCCACAAAAGTATAAATAACGAATTTAATCAACCAGGTCATACAGACATTCATTTCTTCCACGGCCAAAAGTTCATTCCGTCTACTACCAAAAAGACTTTACACTACGAGGTCATGAACGGACAGCAGAGAACCACGCCCTAAGACACAAAGGGAAAAGACATGTAACCTTTTTTTTTATCAATGCGATACGTTGTCGCCAAAATCTTAAGAAAACACACGTGCGGACTTTATGAAAGCAAAGACCCATACTTACGGTCCATCATTCATATATATACACACACATACATATCCATATATGTAAGTAAAGCCAATTATTTTTACCCTCCTTACTTCGGCCAACCATGGACCCATTTATTTGATAGACTTTATTAACATGTAGACACACACGGGCGAACAACCCTATTTTCATTTAACTGGCCATAACCGTATTTCTACATTATGTTTCTCATTAATTTTCATTCCTGTTTTGTTATGAATATTAAATTGTTTGTTTCTTAATGTTCGTTGTTGTCATATTCCATTTGTTTTATGTGCTTGTAAAATTTGTGTTGTCTTTTTAGTGGAACTAAACGTGAAAGTAATACGGACGGGAACTCACTCACTACAAATTGGAGAGTAACATATCCACAAAACAATTACATGGACCCACTACGGGATTTATTTATTTTGTCTGGGTGCCGACCAGTGATTTTGTTGATTTATTTTAACCAAGCAGTACCGTCCACTTCCTGATATAATGTAATACTGCTATATTTTATAAGAATAAAAAACCTGAAATTAGAATACTTCGTGTTTTTCAAACAAATTCATTTCCAAAAATAAATTCATAAAGGAAAAATTTACAATTCCCTTAAAGTCAGATTTAAAAAACAAAACAAAACACAAAAATGGCATAACTACTGCGATGAACTTCATATAATGACGGAGTGAGAAAACTGAAAATAGTTACATGCATTGGTTTTTCATTTTCAGAAAACGAAATGTAGAACAACAATGTGCTAAAATTTATTTTAGCCTGACCTCTACAACACAGTATATAAATTAGAACCACCTGTATGGTATTCTTTTGGCAGTTTGCTTTGTTGGAATGAACCTAACTGATTAGAATATTACATCCAATTTTCTGTTTACTATCTTGTAAAAATGGATTGGCCAAACTGCTTTGGTAAAACCCTGCGCAACACAATGATTTCAGTTGTCCAAATAAATCTTTGCCTTGCCATGTTAAAATGTAAACAAACCAGACAACTCCAATACCTTAAAAACGCAACATCCGGTTACGACTGGAAATGATGAAATCATCCGTCGCCCTGACTAGCAGCATCAGCGAAGAAAGGAAAAAATCTATGTTTACAACATTAACAGTGCCAGTCTTTCGAAAGTCACTCAAACAAAATAAAGTGGATAATCTATAGAAGCTTATTTTAGGCAAAGGAAATAAGGAACTTTCTGTCCACGCAGCCCTGGTAGTGTGACACGACTTTTACTCTATCTGTGAATGCAGGAGTTTACGTTTCAACCGGTATAGTTTTTTTAGATTGAACTTTGCCTCCCATACCGGTCGCTTCCGGGTGGAAAGTGCGAGAGGAACTTCCAGCCGGAACACCCGCTGGCGCGAATTCGGTCTTTTTCAAATTGACCGGCATGCGAGACTGACGTTTTTCTTTGTGGGTCACTAGCAAGGCAAAAAGAGGTAAGCACGTAGATTCTCTTGATTGATTCGATTTAAATCATTACTTTCGTGTTGTGTTTCCTTTTTTGGAACATTTATGAGTGCATTTGTTTTCTTCCAGTTTTCACGTTGGGGAATGTGCAAATAAAGATATACATCTTCATCAGTTCGAGACCCGTGTCTTCGATTTTTGGCCCCAGTTACTGCTGTTACACTATCAATAGCCAAGCCTTTTAAGCAATCGTGGGCTCGCCCGCGAGCATTATGCTACTTGACTGGGCCACACTTTGGTCGGCCGTGTTGGCGAATCACGGTCCGGCCTAGTGTGTCCTTGCTCAGGTGGCAGTTGATAATGACCGGCATCCCCGAGTCGCAGGGGGCCGCCCCCAGGCTTTAACCCTCTTCAGAGGGGTTGAGTTTATCGCCTAGCGCCTGAGGCACCTCAGTTTAGGAGAATGCCGACGAGGCCCAAGGCACTTTTGGCACTGCCAGGCGCGTGTGGGCTACGGCCCTGCCTAAAAAACGGCCTTGTGCCACACTTGTACGCTTGGTGGGGCGTATGACGATACCGCTCGCTCGCAATCATTATGTTACTTGACTGGGCCACGCTTTGGTTGGCCGTGTTGGCGAGTCACATTCCGCCCGGGTGTGCCCTTGCTCAGGTGGTAGTTGGTAATGACCGCCATCCTTGAACCTCAAGGGGCCTTTCCCCCGAGGCTCTACCCTAAAATGGCCTTGTGCCACACTTGATCTAGCAAAGGCAGACTTGAGGCTGTAAAGCCCCCGGCTTCGGATGGGCCACCTTTAAGAGGAATGCTAAAGGGACCCGAGGAATTTTTGGAGCTGCTGGGTGAGTCTAGGCTATGGCCATGTGTCGGACCCACCTAAAAAAGCCTTGTGCCACTCTCGTCCGGTTGATGGGAAGTATGACAAATACCGCTCGTCCGTTGTTACGATTCTTTAGCATCCGGACTCGTAAGTGAAGCTCTCAATGTGTGATCCTACATATAATGATCACATCCGCCTTACACCTACGTAGATATGCGGAAAGGTCCTTTTAAGGGCAATTAGAGGTCTCCATCCCTAGTGTTGGAGTATCTCTGACAGACGCCTGGAGGTAAACACGAAGAGGATAATAAGACCATCCGGTCTTAACCATTTCGGTCGATTCCTGCTCGCGCAGCCCCTAAGACTCGGTAGTCTTAGTCACTCGTTCCTCGGCTTCGCAATGCTGAGACTCGGTAGTCTTAGCCACGACACTCGTTCGCTCGTTCCCCGACTCCGCAATGCTAAGGCACGGTAGTCTTAGTGATACCACTTGTTCGTTCGTTCTTCGGCACCGCAACGCTAAAACACGATAGTATTTGTTACCCGTTCGTTCCTTTGTTCGTTCCTCGCCTACATAGAGCCAAGACACGGCAGTCCTAGCCCACTCGTTTGATCCTGCGCGACCAAGCTACTAGCACCAACTGCTGACTAGCTCCTGTATTGCAGCATCTAGTCCACGAATGACTCACTGCTCGGACTAGCATCAACATTTGAGACCACATCGACACCCCACCCCGGTTAAACCAAAGTAGCACAACCGGACATCAATTAACCAGCTGTCTCTACCAACAACGACAACCACTAGTTGTCTCTACCAACGACATCAATCAACCAGCTGTTTCTACCAACAACGACTACCGCTAGCTGTCTCTACTATCGACGACTACCAGCTGTCTCTACTTTCAGCGACTATTCTACCAGTCGTCTCTACAATTTCTATCGTCTATTAGACCATAATTCTGTAACCTGTGGCAAAATAAATTGTCATTTGTAATTACTGTTACTTTGCCTTTGTTCTCTTCATTGTCTTCCGGCTGTCAATTTACTCACACGAATAACAAAAAAATAAATTGCGGGGTCGACGTTCTAATTGACCCCGCAACATCTTGTTAATATTTATAATTGTTAGAATAATCAGCAACATTAAAATTCATTTCTTTGTATAAATTTAGTGATTGGAGTTTTTGAAATAGGTAAGATTTACGTAATATTCATACTTTAATCTTGATTTTATTTAGGATCTGATTTCAGACATCGGAGCATAGGTTTTGTTACTGGCCAATCAGTTGGATATCGCTTCAATGCCTTCATTTCTGGTTGGCTTTCCTCTTTTGGAATGTGAAGAGGAGCTGGCTTTCCGCACACTGCAAGCAGTTTCCATTCAATTGGTCCCAGTTTCATTAAGTCCTATAAAAACAACAACGTAATCATACCAACGGAAACTATAACGATAATTTACAGAAGAATATTTACTTAACAAGTTCTTCCAAAAATCTTTTATCATATAACTGTTGATTTACAACCATAACGATGAAATTAATTTTACATAAAACGGTTTTTTAAACATATTCTCGTTTAGTTTAAAAAATTACTTAGTTTAAACATTATGAAGTGAAAATTTTAGATAAATTTTCAGTTAATAACCAGGCTTATTAATCTACCTTTTGTATAGATTAATTTATATATTATAGCTAAAATTATAATCGTGCTGCTTACTCAAGGAAAATGTTTTATTGATAGCATGAAATAGTTATTTTCATTACAATGATACAATAGGAAATATGATAAAAAGTTATGAAAACTGAGTCTTTAACTTTAAAATTCAAATGAAGACAAAGGTTCACTGACTAGATATTTGAACTTCATATAGATAATCCATTCTTGATAATTTTTGATTTGCAGTCGCAGTTCTTTTTTGAATAGCAGTTTTTTGTGAAACGCAGAATTGTGCAAGTGAATCACTCTCTCTGGTCACAATACCTACCTTGGTTCAACTCTTTCTTGCTTCCAAACATGATAATTTATCTCAAGAGTAAGGATGTAGAAGAGTTCCAGAGGTATTTTTACTCATAAAATCAATAATGGTATTTTTACTCAGAAATCAACAATGGATGAAAGTATTTTTACTCAGAAATCAACAATGGATGAAATGTTAAAAATAACAACCTTGATATTGAACCCATTTGTTTTACTATCTTGGAAATTATAGCTTTAGTTTCATCACTTTTAGAACGACCCCAGTTATAAGTAAATAGTAAGGCAGACTGGTAGGCAAACGGTATAAGAAAAGGAAATTTAAACAAACTGTACTTTGCTTAAAGACCTAATGTGTTACATACATATTTACTTCAAGATGTACATAAACATATATAATTATATACTCTGTACAAGAGTATATAGAATGTCACTGATAGAGCTTTAGAGTGAATTATCATATGTGATAAATTTAAATCATATAAAAAATAGTGGATCACCTAATGATAATTGAACGCAATAAGTGAATGAATGTCTGCATCCTCCATTTCCCGAAAAAGATGAATTCGGAATCACTTAGAATTACAGAAGTATAACTCTTAATGCCCTTCTTCTCTATTGTATTTGAACTGAAGTTGTGAATGTTCGAAGGAAGAATTAGGACGGTTTTAAGAGAAAACAATCCAAAACCTCTAAGATTTTGACAATTCGTCGAATTATCAATGGAGTGCTTGCTAAAAATCTCGAGGCAACAATTTTGTTTGAGTATTTCTACAAGGCGTTTGATTCGATAGAAAGAGGAGAGGTGGAGCAAATAACTCTTGCAAATGGTCTTCCCAAGGAGACTGTTACCGTTATAATGATGATTTACAAAACCATGAAAGATATGGTTCGCTCACACAGTGGTGACACTGATTTCTTTGACATTGTCTTGCAAAGAGATACATTGGCACTATTGATAATCTACCATGATTAAGTACAACGAAAGTCAATAGAACGCCCTGTCGGCTGGAGCTGCGGAGGGGTAAGGTCCCTTCCTCCAAATGAGGTCACCTGTTGGTGACCCATGATGCTTAAAGACGGGACCTGGTGATTGAGCAGAACTTGGTCCGAGAACCGAGTGGTCAAGTTACATGCAACACACCATTTTGGCCCTTACTGGGCTCGAGGATCGGTCGGACAAGCCCGATCCAATCAATCGGCAGGTCGTGTCAAGCCCTAGCACCTATATGTTTTATCCCCACTGTACTTTTCAATCTGCACTTGCAGCAAATTTCCAACCCTTACCTTTTAGGTGATAGAAGGTAATGACTGAGGGTCAATTGAGTTGAGAGAATAGGAATCTGGCAAGGGCTTGAAAACCTACTCCCAGCTCGAGTATACTGGTCGGGTATCCCCGTCTCAACCAAGGCGAATGGGTTTTCTTCTTAGTACATTACCAACACAAGTTGGATTGCATGGTGGCTGGTGGAGCTCAGGTCCAGCAAAAAATAAACATCACTTATGGCGTTATCTAACAATTTTTTTTTATCCCAATCAGATTCAAAGAATGAGGCAGCAGACTTCCCCCGATTCATTATCTTTGAATCTTTGGGGGAAGTTTGCCGAGCTAAATTCTCCCCTTTTTCTTATAGAAAAATATATCAAGAAGAGCTGCTCCAAGAAACGTGAAAAAAACAACAACAAAAAAACAAGAAATGGAAACTTGCTTGTCAAGGTGGACACCTGGGAGGCAGGCAGGCAGGCAGAAAACATCCTAAAAATGAAAAGTTTCCACGCTACGAATTGCAAAGCATATCCACACGAAAGACTAAACACGCCCAAAGGAGTTATTAGAAGTAGGGAGTTGGTTTTTGCTACTGCAGAGGAGACGACAACAGCGCTTGGAAACAGGGAGTGACAAACATCAGAAGAATCTTTTTTAAAAAAAGCAAAGAATAAATCCAAACCACCACCTACATCTTGACATTTAATCAGCCCCATTTTCCCAAGGAGGTGAAGATTGGCTATTATCTTGAGAGGGTTGAAACGTATGTCTAAGCACCCCTGAGGTAATTCAAATGTAAAAAATATCAACACTAGAACGGAGCCTGCAGAGGACCTCAGACATGTACAAAGTGCGGTGAAAAGGACCCGAACCACATGGAGGAAGATTGTTTAAAAGAAATTAGATGTCCAAACTGCCGACAAGATTATCCGGTTCACATAAGATCGTGTGACGTCTATAAAAAATATAAGGAAATACTTGAATTAAAATGTAATAGGAATGTGTTCTTCCTAGGAAAAAAAGTAGGGTCCTATGTAGGAGAAAACATATACGTCTCTGTTGCACGGAGAGCTGATCCAATCAACTAAGAAAATAAATACAGAGCTCTTGTGGAGAAACTGGTCCACTTGCGGCCAAATGATTGGCCAAAGTTTCAAACTTTTCGAAAGAATGGAAATACAAGTGCCAAATAGCATGAAAAACAAAATAAAGAAAAAGAACCACAATTCAAACAAAACATGGAGCTCAACCATCATACAGTAGAACTGCAGAGAAACCCGGGCCAATTACGAAGAACTACATCTTTTGACCAGCCAGTACCCCAAAATAGTTTGTCTTCAAGAAACATTCATCCAAACGAAAGATTAAAATTTAAAAAATTACTAAATTATGTTTCAATCTTAATTAGGATTGGCATACTCCAAAACAAAATCAATCTCAACACTAGACTCCTGGTAATTGGCATCAAAGCGACCTTACACGGAATAATGAATATCTGCAAATTATACATTCTACCACATGATGCAATTAAAAAAAATTAAATGAAGTTATGGATACCATAAATAAATCCCACAATATAGCTGTCGGCCCAGATGAGATACACAATGAATTTCTCAAAAAACTGCCGGATGAAGCTGTCAGAGGCCAGTAAAATATCTTCAATAACATCAAGACGAGTAGTACCTTCCCAGAAACGTGGAGACAGACCATAATTGTCTCTATCCCCAAAACAGACAAAGATGTTTCTGATCAACAGAACTATCGACCCATCACATTGACTAGCTGCTTCTGTTAAACAATGGAGCAGAAAATCAATAATAGACTGACGTGGTACCTTGAGTCAAATGGCTAAATAACCTACATGCTGATCAGATTCTGGAAAAAGAAAGGAACCTAGACCATTTGATCCACTTGGAAACCTACATCACTGAAGCCTTCATAAAACAGCAACATCAAAAGGCAATTTTTTTTTTCGACCTGGAGAAAGCATATGACGCTAGTTGGAATTATGGTATCATGTGAGACCTAGATGATCTAAGCTTAAGAGGAAGGCTGATGCTTTTTATAAGAACTTTCTCTTCCCAAGAAACTTCAGGGTACACGTGGATTCCACTCTTTCTGACCTTTCAAGAGGAGGGTATTTTTAATAAGGAAGTATCCTATCAATTACTCTTTTCTCAATAAGAAAAAAAATATTGTCGAATGCCTGAGCCTCATAGTCGACTGTACTCTATACTCTTCTTCATCTGCTATCGAGCTGCCCACATAAACATAATAGAACGACAATTGCAGTTGAACCATAACAAGATAAATAAATGAGCAACAGATAACGGCTTTAAATTCTCTTAGTCTAAAATCCAATGTATGCAATTTTACTCTCCGAGGAAAATGCTCAACGACGCTGTCATTGAACTTGAATATACCGAAGTAACTGTCGTTGACAAATATACATTCCATGGAGTTATATTCGACAATAAGCAAACATTTATCCCCCACATAAAATATCTAAAAACCAAATCCAGCCGAGCCCAACAACTTCTGAACAGAATGGGGAGCTAACCGACAAACGCTCATTAAACTATACAGATCACTGATCCGCTCACAACTGGACTATGCCATTTTATCTTCAGATCTGCCAGGAAGTCTCAAACAGCTCGACCCTATACGCCACGAGTCAGGAGTCTTCAGAACTTCTCCAGTTGACAGCCTATACGACGAGGCCCATGAAGGACCCTTACAACTCAGACATAAAAACTGGCTCTCCAATACTACACAAAACTCAAATCTAGCCCATCCAACCCAGCTTCTGACTGCATCTCTAACCCTAAATACAAGCAATATTTTGAAGAAAGGAAAAATCAAAAAACCTTTTGGCCTTCGAATGAAGTCTACTTTCCAAGGCTCTAAAATATCTCTAACAAATATACATGAAAGCATATTATCTCAAATACCACTTTGGACTATTAAAAAACCTGTAGTGATTCTCGACCTAAATAACCTCCCCAAAACAAAAACCCATCCCAGCACTTATCAGGAGAAATTCCACAATATCCTCGAACACCATTCCGACCACCTATATGTCTTCAGGCATGGCTCCAAGGACACTGATAAAACAGCATGCGTAGCTGTTTTAAATAAAACAATTCTCAAGAAATCTCTTCCAATAGAAAATTCCTTCTTCACAGTAGAAGGCGGTAGTTGAGGGTCATTTGACCACTGCTAAATTACACGATAATTAGTAATGTTTACTAAAAACCTGAAATTGGCAAGGGTTCGAAAACCAAACTCCCAGCTCGAATATTCTGGTAGTGTATCTTCGTCTCAACCAAGGTGAATGGATTTCTTCCTTGGTACATTCCCAATACAAGTTGGACTTCACGGTCGGTGGTAGAGCACTGGACCAGCAAAAAATAAACGGCACTTATGGGGGTCTGCCTAGCTAAATTTTCCCATTTTCTAATAGAAAATGTTATTTCAACATAAGCTACTTATAGAAACGTAAAAAAAACACGGGTTTAACAATATATCCCAGCACCCATGAAGTGCTTCAAATGCCAAAAAATGGACATCACAGGGAGGCTTACTGAGGACGACTGACATGTCCAAAATGCAGCGAAAAGGACCCAGACCACACGGAGGAAGAGTGCTCAAACGAAAAGAAATGTTCTAACTGCGGAGAAAACCATCCGACTTACTTAATATCGTGTGACATCTATAAAAGTATTAGAAGTGAAGCACAGGAGGGATGTGACCTTTTCGGAAACAAAGAAAATTGTAGGATTCTTAGATAAGAGAGAACACCTACGCCTACAGAGGGTGGACCCAATCAATCAAGACAACAAATATAGACATCTGATGGAGAAAATAATTCCATTGGATTCAAATGATTAGCCAAAGTTTCAGGAGCATTTGAAAAACATAGACTTTGCCGAATTTCAGCAAGCACAAATTCAACGACAAGAAGTCACAAATAAGGAGAAATCCAATGAGGTAGTCCATGCAAAAGCACACATAGTATCTATCACTTAAACACGAACCACGAAAATAGAAAATCTCCTCCAACAAAACAGATCTTACATAAGTCTGTGCGCCAAAAACCGTCAAAGACACACGAAAAAACTTGTCTTACAAAAAAGCCGGAAGAACTCAAACAAAAACCACAAACTCCCATCGGCCAAGCTTGAAAAATACATATGAACCCCAAAGTGAACAATGAATAACCAGGAAGCTCATTCAAACTGCTCTTTGCCCAATTCCATACAGTGCCCTCAACATCAAGAACAAAGTCATCTATAAGAATGAATAAACAGTGTAATGCTCAGGGATCAATAAAATCCCTACAAAGATCCTCTAGTATAGAAAAGTCTTGATAGTGACACTGACCGCGTAGTTGCCAACCGCGATCTAGAATACTTGAAACCATTTAACTGTGTACAAACGGATAAGCTCAATTCTTTTTAAATGTTACCTAAAAACCATTTGCTAAAAGATTAAAAATCGTTTTGACAGGTCGCTGCGTTCCGGCGGTTTGAAGTGAAAAAGCGAATTTCGATCCAAACCAGAGCCGGTCAATCATCAAAGAATTGGAATAAGCTATTTCCTAGATTCGAATATGGATTTTTTAAAAATAGACGTCAGCAGAAAATTATTAAAATCCAAAGTCGGAGAAAATTGATATTTTTTGGTTCACCCCTCACCACTCCTCAGATAAAGACGTACATAAAATGACAGGGTCTGTCCCTCGCAGTAGTTGACAAGTGAGCGACATAGGAAAAGAGCAAGATTTGAGTCGGTAAGCAGTTTCTTCGAAGCTCCGAGTCTTTGACCTTGTATTAGACTACCCTGAATATAAAAAGCGAAGAAAGTCGACCATAATACAACGCAGCAAAAACAAAGAAGCTTTAAGATTGCCTTGCTATAGAGTATAGGCAGTGAGAATAGAAAAGGCTAAAACTTATACGAAGAATTGACGGACTTTTAATTCGTGAACTGGTCTCTGACTAAAACTTACCACCTCCAGGATTGGTGAATATATGTATCATTTTCGAAAGACATTTTTTTCGTACTAAATATTGTTATTTTTGTAAGCTGTGTTTTGTTCTCTGTTACTTGGCGTCGACTTTTAAAAAAAAATTCTTAATTGTACGGTCTTATTCGTTTACTTGCCGACCGGTGGCTTCGACTAGCTATTGATCTGTTGTCAAAAAATACAAAGTGAGCAGATAACAAATCGATCGTGTCATCCGAAGATATATTCCACCAGCGGAACGATCAGCAGATTGTAATTCCGTGTTTGGCAAGTAGACTGTGCCGTCACAATCATGTACATCTATTTAAATGTGTGCAAAGAAATGACTGATGTTAAATTGTCACTGTTACATAGCAATACTTGAAACCATTTAGCTGTGTGAAAAAATGGGCTAAGGCTCGTTTAAAAATGTTATTTGTAATTTGTAAAATGCTTACAAATCATATGTATTTAAAATATATATGTATAAACAAGATTTGGCATTAAATAACCTACAATAGTTGATATGACATAAAACCAAACC
The DNA here is from genome assembly GCA_963585895.1 of Sepioteuthis lessoniana. Taxonomy (NCBI): domain Eukaryota; kingdom Metazoa; phylum Mollusca; class Cephalopoda; order Myopsida; family Loliginidae; genus Sepioteuthis; species Sepioteuthis lessoniana. Next base: position 55,275,432 of record OY757917.1, read on the forward strand.
AAACACACGAACTATTTACTCCCAAATCATAGGTATAACCATTTAACTGCGTGCAAACAAAGGATTTCTGTAAATAGAATTATTCGTATTAGATAGCAATACTTGAAACTATTTAGCAGTGTGCAAAAAAAAACAAACAAGGATGTTATCAACAAAATGCATTTACAAATCATATATATGTAATATATCTAATATATATGTAAAAAGTGGATTTGGCATTAAATAACCTACAATGGTTGATGTGCCATAAAACTATTAAAAGAAACATTAAAAAATCTTGAAAATCACATTATAATAATTTTTGAACATCTATTTGTATTTTATTGAAAAAAATAGATATTTCACCCCTTAGCAAAACATAACTCAGTACTTGCTGAAGAAACCCTTGTTGGGAAGCACTGCATCCAGAGGTTTTCTGTAGTTGGTTACCAAATTCTTTACAGATCCCGGAACTGAGCACATTTCTCATATTGTCTAATAAATGAAGTATAAAATTGTTCTTACCATTGGATCTTCTTGTGTTAGGAAGATTGATTTATGGTTGTTATCTGGTTCTGAAAAATAGTTTTGACAAGTGATTTATTCTGTTAAGGCCAATTCAGTGTGCTGAAATATACTACTACTACTAACAACTGATTACATCATTTGTGAATAAAAAAGTCACAAATATCCACATTTAAATGCAAAACCTTTCTGTTATAACCACCACCAAAAAACACCATCCTGCGGAGAATTGTCATGTAATTACTCTTGATTAACCTGGGCAACAAACATTTTGCTAATAAGATAAAAGAGTGTTTTACTCTAAATTTTGTGCATGAATTTAAAAATCAACATACTCAATTGTTTTTGCTTGTCAGGATTTTGCACAATGTCCAACTTATCCAAGTGGAAGACTCATAAAAAGTCTTCTACATCTTCACATCAAATTTAGTCACATAACTTTATAACTCAATAGCATATGATGTGTCTAAAATTAAATTTGGAGCATAGGAAAGTGATAGAAAATTGAAAGCAGGTTTTTCCATTTGATTTGATATCATAGAATTGTTGTTTAATAGCAAGTTCAGAAGTAACCTTAATCATATTGGAAATATATGATTCTTTCCTTTTGTTATCCCAGAAAGTTCTTACAAATAAAAAGCTGAAAAGGACACTGACTTAATAAGTAACATGGCATCAAAGAATGGAATGTTGGATTCTCTTAAAAAAGCCTTTTTATATTTTGATCTTTTTTTTCAACAGATCTAGGTGCCATAAATAATTTCTGTTGAGAGGTTCCACTAATACGTATCTTACCTCATATTTTAGTTGAACCAGCCCTAATAATTTGTTTCTATCAAAGCCTATAACTTTACACAGCTGGGTTTACAGCTATTACAGGGAATCGACATAGTGACTCAAGTTCAAATCCAGGATGAGGCTGATTGTTTTTCAGTTCATGTTAATGCCCGCAGGAAAGATATGAATTCATCTCTTTTCCTCCGATTTATGAGAAGCCGAATCTCTATTGCATAGTCTTAAGCAAGCAGTGGAGGGCATTGATTTCTATGTGAGTGCAAATAAAACGATGTGGAGATTGTAACTTTTGTTTAAAACTCATATTTTAAGTGGCAAGCCTCTAAAATTAGTGGACTAGTTCACATTAACCGGAGGCTCAAGAATACATTGATTGCATCCCTGCAGAGGAATAAGAACACCCCAACGAGTGTCCTGGATATGACATTAAATCATCTGATGTCAATGACCCAAACTTGGAGCTTTGGGGAATTCAGAGTACCCCTTCATTGCCATTTCTCCCAGGTCCACTCTGTCCTGGAGTGGTAACATCTAATAGGGCCCTGTCTATGGGTCAAATAGAACTGTTTGACATTTATACTGTGTGTAAACAAATGTCTTATGCTAAATTGAATTGATAAACTGGAAACATTAAAAAAACGGGGTAAGACCTCAAGAATAACCCTTGTGTCAGCAATGTCCCAGGCCATCTGGTCACATTTGGAGCCATTTGGACTTGGATACAACCAGTCACACTTGGTACCATTAAGCAACACCCTTTCTAGTTGTAAAAAGAAATCAGATATCCAAACTGCTGACCTGAGGAATGTGTTCTTCCCAGAAGCAAAGATAACAGGGTCCTAGATGGGAGAGAACACTAATGCTTCAGTTGCACGAAGGGCGGATACAATCAGTCAAGATTACAAATATAGAGCTCTGATATAGAAACCAATCAAGTTCGAACTGAATGATTGGCCAAAGTTTCAGGAGCACCAGAAAAAATACACTTGGCTGAATTTCAGCAAGATCAAAATCAAGAAAAATTAGTTACAAATAAAGAGAAATCCAATGATGTAGTCCAAGGGAAAACACACATAGGATCTATCACTCCAAGTGCAAAATCATCTCATTCAAAACAGCTCTTACATAAGTCTCCAATCTGTCCACCAAAAACCATCAAAGGCACATGAAAAAACATGACTCCCAAAAAGCAGGAACAACTTAAACAAAAACCACAAGGTCCCATTAGCCAAACTGAAAAAATACGTATGAATATCAAAGTGAACAATGAAAGACCAGGAAGCTCATTCAAACTTCCCTCTGCCAAATTCCATACAGTCCCCTCAACATCAAGAACAAAGTCATCTATAAGAGTGAATAAACAGTGCAATGCTCAAAATCCTTACAAAGATCCTCTGCTGTAGAAAGTATGGATAGTAACACTGACCGCATAGTTACCAATCTAAATCTAGAATAAATATTAAATAACTACAATACTTGAAACCATTTAACTGTGAGCAAGCAGACAAACTCAATCATGTTTTTTTTAAATGTTACTTATGAACCATTCACTTAAATAGTAAAACTGAAATTACCGACTAATCTCTAACATGTATATCTATTTAGATGTGTGCAAACAAATGACTGATGTTAAATTGTCACTGTTACATAGCAATACTAGAAACCATTTAACTGTATACAAACAAATGATTAAAAGCAAATAGAATGATCCATATTTGATAAAAATATTTGAAATTTGATAGAAATACTTGAAATAATGTGAAGAAAAATGAACTCAGGGTTGTTTAAAAATCTTATAAGCCAAATGTTTACAAATGGTATGTATTTGATATATAAGTATAAACAATTAAATTTAACTGGCATTAAACAACCTACAATGTTTTATAGGACATAAAACAAAAGTATAACCTACAAACAATTCACTTACAAATCATATGTATAACCATTTAACTGCGTGCAAACAAATTGCTGATGTTAAATTGAATTGTTAGTGTAAGCAATACTTAAGCTCAGATAGACTACGTCCTTATAAACAAGAAATGGAAGAATAGTGCATTGAATTGCGAGGCATACTCCTCTTTTGAGGGTGTATCCACCGATCACCGAATAGTCACAGCGAAAATACGGTTAAGCCTACGAAAAAACGACAAACGAACAGCGACCACCAAACACTATGACTGGGCCCTATTAAACAACAAAGATGTCAGAGATAAATACGTATTAGAATTAAGAAACAGATTCGAAACACTACAAGAAAAGACGGAAAAAAGTACACCAAACGACGAATACGAAAATTTCGTCAATGCACACCTTGAGGCAGCAGCAAAATACATTCCAACAAAAATTAAAACTAAATATAGAGTCCCATGGGAAACTTTAGCGGTGAGAGAAAAACGTGCACTAGTGAAAACAGCCTCCAAAAACTATCGAAAAAACCCAACAAACACAAATGCCTTAAAACTAAAAACGGCACAATATCAATTAGCAGGCATATATATAAAGGAACAGACAGAATACATTCAAAATCAGATAGATAAGATTAGAGACTCGGTGGAAGATAGACAATCTAGAATTGCCTGGCAAACAATAAACGAAGTGAGCAGAAGAAAGAACACAGCCAAAGCAAAACTTAAAGCAGCAAACCAACAAGAAAGAATAAAACTGTGGAAACAGCACTTCGAAAACTTACTTGGAAACCCACCAAAAATAACGCATGAACCAATCGCCAGAATAATTAACAAACAATTAGACATTAAACTTGGACCGTTCACACAAGAAGAACTCGACTCGGTTCTCAGAAAAATTAAAAATAGGAAAGCTGCAGGACTAGACGAAATTCCCCCGGAAGTATGGAAGACCAGACAATTCGACGACATACTGCTCCGACACTGCAACGCAGTATACAATCAAAATCCGATAGATAGATGGACGAAGGGATGCATACTCCCCTTCCCTAAAAAGGGGGACCTCGGATTAGCCAAAAACTACCGAGGCATAACACTTACATCCATAGCTGCCAAAATCTACAATGCCCTACTACGAAACCGAATAGAACCCAAAATCGACAACATACTTAGAAAAAACCAAAATGGCTTCCGAAGAAATAGATCTACGACCTCACAAATATTAACCATCCGCAGAATCCTTGAAGGTGTACGGGCAAAGAACCTACAAGCGACATTAATATTTGTCGACTTTACCAAGGCTTTCGACTCCATTCACAGAGGAAAGATGGAACAAATCCTACTAGCGTACGGCATACCTAAAGAAACCGTAGCGGCAATAACGATTCTCTATAGAAACACTAAAGTAAAAGTACGATCACCAGATGAAGACACAGAATACTTCGACATTGTAGCAGGAGTACTACAAGGGGACACGCTGGCTCCGTATCTCTTTATCATTTGTCTAGACTACGTACTTAGAACATCGATTGACAAAATCAAAGAGAATGGCTTCGAACTGACGAAGAAAAGAAGCAGAAGATACCCCGCAACAACAATTACCAACGCCGACTACGCCGATGACATAGCGATACTGGCAAATACACCTGACCAAGCCGAAACACTTCTGCATAGTTTGGAACGAGCAGCAGCAAGCATAGGCCTCCATGTTAATGCACACAAAACGGAATATATGTGCTATAACCAAACGGGGGACATCTCCACTCTAGAAGGAACCCCTCTTAAACTAGTAGACAAATTCACGTACCTAGGAAGCAGCGTCGAATCAACCGAAAAGGACATCGAAACGAGGTTAACGAAAGCATGGACAGCTATCAATAGGCTATCGACTATATGGAAATCAGACCTAACCGATAAAATGAAACGCAGTTTCTTCCAGGCAGCGGTCACATCGATACTTCTATATGGATGCACTACATGGACGCTAACAAAACGGTTGGAGAAGAAACTAGATGGCAATTACACAAGAATGCTGCGTGCAATCCTAAACAAGTCCTGGCAGCAACACCCCACAAGACACCAACTGTACGGCCACCTGCCCCCTATCACGAAAACTATTCAAGTTAGGCGAACCAGACATGCAGGACATTGCTGGAGAAGCAGAGATGAACTCATAAGAGATGTACTCTTATGGATCCCCACACACGGCCGCGCAAAAGCAGGACGACCAGCACGAACGTACATTCAGCAGCTATGTGAGGATACAGGTTGTTGTCCTGAAGACCTACCTAGGGCGATGAACGATAGGGAGGAGTGGCGAGAGAGGGTCAGGGATATCCGTGCTGCCAGCACGATATGATGATGATGATGAATTGTATGCAAACAAATGGGCTCTTGCTTGTTTAAAATGTTGTCTACCTAAGTATCTGTCTAGAAATCTTAGGTTTAATATATGTAAAAACAGAAAATGGCATTAAATAACCTGCAAGGGTTGATATGTGATAAAATTCAACCCAACCCAAGCTTGGTACATTCACCACCCATGTTGGACTCTGTGGTTGTTAGTGGAGCCCAATGCCAGCTAAAAGTAAACCCCACTTATGGAGTTTTCCATCAAAAAACAAAACAAAATCTATCTAAATCAGACTTGGAGAATGAGGCAGCAGAGAGTGTGAATAGTGACACTGACTGCATAGTTGCCAATTTCAATCTCAAAAATATTCTAAATAAGTACAATATTTGAAACCATTTAACCAATAAACTAATCTTTCACATATCATTTACATCTATTTAAATGTGTGCATACAAATGACTGATGTTAAATTGTAACTGTTACATAGCAATACTTGAAACCATTTAACTATGTGAAAAAATGAGCTCAGGCTTGTTTAAAAATGTTATCAACAAAAGACTTACAAGTTATATGTATTTGATATATATGTATAAACAAGATTTGGCATTAAATAACCAACAATAGTTGATATGACATAAAACTAAACCAAACCTACAAACAATTTACTTAAAAATCAAATGTATAACCATTTAACTGTGTGCAAATAAATAGCTGTTGTTAAATTGAATTGTTAGTGTTATATGGCAATACTTAAAACTATCTAACTTTGTGCAAACAAATTAGCTCTGGCGTGTTTGAAATGTTATCTACAAAGTATTTGTTTACTAATCATAGGTTTAATATATGTATAAAGAGGATTTGGAATTAAATAACCAAAAAGTGGACAACTCTCTCATCTCTAATCTCTTGAACACTTTAAACTCCATAAGCCTGAGCAAAAAGTTAATATTCTACTCAAGCCTGATCTATATAGGAATCCAGGGAAACAATAAAGTTGACTTAATCACCAAATCTGCTCACAACATTGTACCAGACAAATACACCAAAATACCATACACCAATGTAAAACCTCAAATCAGGTACATTCTGTCAATGAAATAACAATAACAAGCTCTATATCAAATATCAAATCCAACCCCGCGTAAAAACTAGTCTGGTAGATCTAAAACTGTGGATACCCAGGTCAGGCTCCAAGCCCTAAAGGCAAATCTTTTGAGTAGCACTCAAAGAATATCAGGCAAACTTGGCATCTCACAACCGTGTGTAATTTGTCACCTTAACAAACTCAGCAAAAGCATCTGAAGCTGCCTTATGTTACTAAAATATTGCAAAACTTTTAATCAACTTTAATTTTGAGATTATAAAATCACACTGGTTTGTTTTTAGACACACCTGAGTTACAAATATCAAAAATTACCTTCAGGATTTCTTGTCAGAAATTAGAGAGAAAACAGGGAAATTTATGTTGAAAAAACAAATTCTTTAGAAATAAAAAAGATATAAATCCATATTCTAAGCAAATAAGAACTCATATTCATTCAATATTATCTGTATTTATCTAAAATTTGTTTATACAATTACTCTTTGCTTTCTGATGATAATCAAACAAAATTCAAATACCATAAAAAGTGCTAAATTTCATTGTTAAACTAATAATGGAAATTTAAAAAAGACATAAATCATAATTATGGTTTGGAATACATAACAGGATGAGAATCTTTCAAAAAATTCAATAATTGTTAATTATTGTTCAACAATTTTTAAGAATGTAAAGAAAACATTTCTTACCATCTGGTGAATGAATTAATGCAGGAAACTTTGGACAGTTTTCATAAATTTTTGTGAGATCCATTTCTAGAATTCCAGGACTGGCTTGCATATCATCAAACTCAGAACATTGATTTAAGAAAATATTTCTGGCAATAAAATACAATTGTCAAAATATAGTTAATATGTTATTAGAATTAAACAATCACATAATCAATATATATATATATATATATATATATATATATATATATATATATATATATATAATAGCTCTATCCTATATATCGAGCACTCTCCATATTATATTGCACTTGGTTCACCACAAACCCACAAAGTGATTTAGTGATAATCAACACTGTTATAATATATATATATATGTATATATATATATATATATATATATATATATATATATATATAATATATATATATATATATATATATATATATAGAAATATATATATATATATATATATAAACTTGAAGCAAAAAGTTTTGGACCCCTAACTGAATTTTAAAAAAACAACTTGAAATGAGATAATTTTGTAGTTTTTAAAGCAAAAGATTAAATTTCTGTAATTACTGTGTATTTGCTTTTATTTTTATGAAAATAAGCATTTAACTATAAAAAATTATCATGCAACAGCATCATATTTTGTTTTCATCAATAAAATCACCACCTGCTAAACAAATTCTTAGTATTTTTCTGTTTTTGAAAAAGGTAGATGGCAGACTTTCCTAAGCATTCTTCAAACACTGAGATGAATTGGATTGTGAGTTAAAAGAGGATACCCAAAGAGTCTTACTCTTTGGGTATCCTCTTTGATCTCTTAATCCAATTTATCTCATACTAAATCAGTAGGAGAGAGGTCAGGAGATGGCCTCATCCTAATTTCTAAAATTTTTGGGTTTTTTTTTTGACTCAAGGTAATTTTGACATCATTTAGAAGAATGTTTTGAATCCTCATCTTGTTGAAAGGAGATTTTTTCCAACGATGCATAAACCAGATGGCATATGCAAAATTGAATGATATTTTTCTTTTTTCATGGTTCACTTAACCTGATTCGAATTCCCAACCATTTCTCCTGCCAAATATGCCCATACAACACACACTCACCACCATATTTAACTGTTTGATCCACATATTAATCATATAAGTCTTTTCTGCTTATTCACCTTCAATAATAAGGTTTTTAATGGCTATGTCACCACTGAGATTCTTTAAAGTTAGTTTTTGACAGTAGTTGCTGCCATGAGGAAGTATGTTCAGCAGTCTACTCTGGGGCTGTTTATTTGTTCTCAATAACCAAGTGCTTAACTTGGGAAATTTTCTTATTCTTAAAAAGTCTACTGAGCAGGTTATAGTGAAAGAAAAATATATTTCTCATAAAAATATATTCATAATTTTGAAAAATGTATTGTGAACACACAAGTCCAAAATTTGAGGTTTTAGGAGAAAGAGAAAGTGAACAGAAAATTAAAAGTGTTAATGAAAATAAAAAAAGAGTGTTAGTGAAAAGAAAGAGGAGAGTGTTAGTGAAAAAAATGAGAAGGGTTTTAGTGAAAAGAAAAAGAAAGGTGTTAGTGAAAAGAAAGAGAAGGGTGTTAGTGAAAAGAAAGAGAAGGATGTTAGTGAAAAAAATGAGAAGGGTTTTAGTGAAAAGAAAAAGAAAGGTGTTAGTGAAAAGAAAGAGAAGGGTGTTAGTGAAGAAAGAGAAGAGAGTTTATGAAAAGAAAGAGGAGAATGTTAGTGAAAAGAAAGAGTAGAGTGAAAAGAAAAAAAAGAGTGTCAGTGAAAAGAAAGAGAAGAGTGTTAGTGAAAAGAAAGAAAAGGGTGTTAGTGAAGAGAAAAAAAAGAGTGTTTATGAAAAAAAAGAGAAGAGTGTTAGTGAACAGAAAGAGAGGAGTGTTTATGTAAAGAAAGAGAAGGGTGTGAGTGAAAATAAAGAGTAGAGTGTTTATGAAAAGAAAGAGAAGAGTGTTAGTGAAAAGAAAGAGGAGAGTGTTAGTGAAAAGAAAGAGGAGGGTGTTAGCGAAAAGAAAGAGAAGGGTGTTAGTGAAAAGAAAGAGGAGAGTGTTTATGAAAGGAAAGAGAAGTGTGTTAGTGAAAAGAAAGAGAAGGGTGTTAGTGGAAAGGAAGAGAAGGGTGTTTATGAAAAGAAAGAGGAATGTGGTAGTGAAAAGAAAGAGAAGAGTGTTTATGAAAAGAAAGTGAAGAGTGTTTATGAAAGGAAAGAGAGGAGTGTTAGTGAAAAGAAAGAGGAGAGTGTTAGTGAAAAGAAAGAGAAGGGTGTTAGTGGAAAGGAAGAGAAGGGTGTTTATGAAAGGAAAGAGAGGAGTGTTAGTGAAAAGAAAGAGGAGAGTGTTAGTGAAAAGAAAGAGAAGGGTGTTAGTGGAAAGGAAGAGAAGGGTGTTTATGAAAAGAAAGAGGAGAGTGTTAGTGAAAAGAAAGAGAAGAGTGTTTATGAAAAGAAAGTGAAGTGTGTTAGTGAAAAGAAAGAGAAGTGTGTTAGTGGAAAGGAAGAGAAGGGTGGTAATGAAAAGAAAGAGAAGGGTGTTTATGAAAAGAAAGAGGAATGTGGTAGTGAAAAGAAAGAGAAGAGTGTTAGTGAAAAGAAAGAGAAGGGTGTTTATGAAAGGAAAGAGAAGAGTGTTAGTGAAAAGAAAGAGGAGAGTGTTTATGAAAAGAAAGAGAAGAGTGTTAGTAAAAAGAAAGAGAAGGGTGTTTATGAAAAGAAAGAGGAGAGTGTTAATGAAAAGAAAGAGAAGAGTGTTAGTGAAAAGAAAGAGAAGGGTGTTAGTGGAAAGGAAGAGAAGGGTGTTTATGAAAAGAAAGAGAAGGGTGTTTATGAAAAGAAAGAGGAATGTGTTAGTGAAAAGAAAGAGAAGAGTGTTAGTGAAAAGAAAGAGAAGGGTGTTAGTGGAAAGGAAGAGGAATGTGGTAGTGAAAAGAAAGAGAAGAGTGTTAGTGAAAAGAAAGAGAAGGGTGTTTATGAAAAGAAAGAGGAATGTGGTAGTGAAAAGAAAGAGAAGAGTGTTAGTGAAAAGAAAGAGAAGGGTGTTAGTGGAAAGGAAGAGGAATGTGGTAGTGAAAAGAAAGAGAAGAGTGTTAGTGAAAAGAAAGAGAAGAGTGTTTATGAAAAGAAAGAGAAAAGTGTTAGTGAAAAGAAAGAGAAGAGTGTTAGTGAAAAGAAAGAGAAGGGTGTTAGTGGAAAGGAAGAGGAATGTGGTAGTGAAAAGAAAGAGAAGAGTGTTAGTGAAAAGAAAGAGAAGAGTGTTTATGAAAGGAAAGAGAAGAGTGGTAGTGAAAAGAAAGAGAAGAGTGTTAGTAAAAAGAAAGAGAAGGGTGTTAGTGAAAAGAAAGAGAAGAGTGTCTATGAAAAGAAAGAGAAGAGTGTTTATGAAAAGAAAGAGAAAAGTGTTAGTGAAAAGAAAGAGAAGGGTGTTAGTGAAAAGAAAGAGAAGAGTGTTTATGAAAAGAAAGAGAAAAGTGTTAGTGAAAAGAAAGAGAAGGGTGTTAGTGAAAAGAAAGAGAAGGGTGTTAGTGAAAAGAAAGAGAAGAGTGTCTATGAAAAGAAAGAGAAGAGTGTTTATGAAAAGAAAGAGAAAAGTGTTAGTGAAAAGAAAGAGAAGGGTGTTAGTGAAAAGAAAGAGAAGAGTGTTTATGAAAAGAAAGAGAAAAGTGTTAGTGAAAAGAAAGAGAAGGGTGTTAGTGAAAAGAAAGAGAAGAGTGTGTATGAAAAGAAAGAGAAGAGTGTTTATGAAAAGAAAGAGAAAAGTGTTAGTGAAAAGAAAGAGAAGAGTGTTAGTGAAAAGAAAGAGAAGGGTGTTAGTGAAAAGAAAGAGAAGAGTGTCTATGAAAAGAAAGAGAAGAGTGTTTATGAAAAGAAAGAGAAAAGTGTTAGTGAAAAGAAAGAGAAGAGTGTTAGTAAAAAGAAAGAGAAGGGTGTTAGTGAAAAGAAAGAGAAGAGTGTCTATGAAAAGAAAGAGAAGAGTGTTTATGAAAAGAAAGAGAAAAGTGTTAGTGAAAAGAAAGAGAAGGGTGTTAGTGAAAAGAAAGAGAAGGGTGTTAGTGAAAAGAAAGAGAAGAGTGTCTATGAAAAGAAAGAGAAGAGTGTTTATGAAAAGAAAGAGAAAAGTGTTAGTGAAAAGAAAGAGAAGGGTGTTAGTGAAAAGAAAGAGAAGAGTGTTTATGAAAAGAAAGAGAAAAGTGTTAGTGAAAAGAAAGAGAAGGGTGTTAGTGAAAAGAAAGAGAAGAGTGTCTATGAAAAGAAAGAGAAGAGTGTTTATGAAAAGAAAGAGAAAAGTGTTAGTGAAAAGAAAGAGAAGAGTGTTAGTGAAAAGAAAGAGAAGAGTGTCTATGAAAAGAAAGAGAAGAGTGTTTATGAAAAGAAAGAGAAAAGTGTTAGTGAAAAGAAAGAGAAGGGTGTTAGTGAAAAGAAAGAGAAGAGTGTTTATGAAAAGAAAGAGAAAAGTGTTAGTGAAAAGAAAGAGAAGGGTGTTAGTGAAAAGAAAGAGAAGAGTGTTTATGAAAAGAAAGAGAAAAGTGTTAGTGAAAAGAAAGAGAAGGGTGTTAGTGAAAAGAAAGAGAAGAGTGTTTATGAAAAGAAAGAGAAAAGTGTTAGTGAAAAGAAAGAGAAGGGTGTTAGTGAAAAGAAAGAGAAGAGTGTTTATGAAAAGAAAGAGAAAAGTGTTAGTGAAAAGAAAGAGAAGGGTGTTAGTGAAAAGAAAGAGAAGAGTGTCTATGAAAAGAAAGAGAAGAGTGTTTATGAAAAGAAAGAGAAAAGTGTTACTGAAAAGAAAGAGAAGAGTGTTAGTGAAAAGAAAGAGAAGAGTGTCTATGAAAAGAAAGAGAAGAGTGTTTATGAAAAGAAAGAGAAAAGTGTTAGTGAAAAGAAAGAGAAGGGTGTTAGTGAAAAGAAAGAGAAGAGTGTTTATGAAAAGAAAGAGAAAAGTGTTAGTGAAAAGAAAGAGAAGGGTGTTAGTGAAAAGAAAGAGAAGAGTGTCTATGAAAAGAAAGAGAAGAGTGTTTATGAAAAGAAAGAGAAAAGTGTTAGTGAAAAGAAAGAGAAGGGTGTTAGTGAAAAGAAAGAGAAGAGTGCTTATGAAAAGAAAGAGAAAAGTGTTAGTGAAAAGAAAGAGAAGAGTGTTAGTGAAAAGAAAGAGAAGAGTGTCTATGAAAAGAAAGAGAAGAGTGTTTATGAAAAGAAAGAGAAAAGTGTTAGTGAAAAGAAAGAGAAGAGTGTTAGTGAAAAGAAAGAGAAGGGTGTTAGTGGAAAGGAAGAGAAGGGTGGTAGTGAAAAGAAAGAGAAGAGTGTTAGTGAAAAGAAAGAGAAGTGTGTTAGTGGAAAGGAAGAGAAGGGTGGTAGTGAAAAGAAAGAGAAGGGTGTTTATGAAAAGAAAGAGGAATGTGGTAGTGAAAAGAAAGAGAAGAGTGTTAGTGAAAAGAAAGAGAAGTGTGTTTATGAAAAGAAAGAGGAGTGTGTTAGTGAAAGGAAAGAGATGAGTGTGAGTGAAAAGACAGAGAAGAGTAATACTGAAAAGAAAGATGACAGTGGTAGTGAAAAGAAAGAGAAGAGTGTTTATGAAAAGAAAGAGAAGGTTGTTAGTGAAAAGAAAGAGAAGAGTGGTAGTGAAAAGAAAGACAAGAGTGTCAGTGAAAAGAAAGAGAAGAGTGTTTATGAAAAGAAAGAGGAGAATGTTAGTGAAAAGAAAGAGGAGGGTGTTAGTGAAAAGAAAGAGGAGAGTGTTAGTGAAAAGAAAGAGAAGAGTGTTTATGAAAAGAAAGAGAAGGGTATTAGTGAAAAGAAAGAGAAGAGTGTTAGTAAAAAGAAAGAGAAGGGTGTTAGTGAAAAGAAAGAGAAGAGTTTTAGTGAAAAGAAAGAGAAGAGTGTTTATGAAAAGAAAGAGAAGGGTATTAGTGAAAAGAAAGAGAAGAGTGTTAGTAAAAAGAAAGAGAAGAGTTTTAGTGAAAAGAAAGAGAAGAGTGTTTATGAAAAGAAAGAGAAGGGTATTAGTGAAAAGAAAGAGAAGAGTGTTTATGAAAAGAAAGAGGAGAGTGTTAGTGAAAAGAAAGAAAATGGTGTTAGTGAAAAGAAAGAGAAGAGTGGTAGTGAAAAGAAAGAGGAGAGTGTTAGTTAAAAGAAAGAGAAGGGTGTTAGTGAAAAAAAAGGGAAGGGTGGTAGTAAAACGAAAGAGAAGTGTGGTAGTGAAAAGAAAGAGAAGAGTGGTAGTGAAAAGAAAGAGAAGAGTGTAAGTGAAAAGAAAGAGAAGAGAGTGAGTGAAAAGAAAGAGAAGAGTGTTAGTGAAAAGAAAGAGAAGAGAGTGAGTGAAAAGAAAGGGAGGAGTGATAGTGAAAAGAAAGAGATGAGTAAGAGCGAAAAGAAAAAAAGAGTGTTTATGAAAAGAAAGAGAAGATCGTTAATGAAAAGAAAAGGAAGAAAGTTAATGAAAAGAAAGAGAAGTGTGTCAGTGCAAAAAGCCTAGAGAAAAACTGAAAAATAAAAACTAATAGACAGTTGCTACTTAAATTTTATGTTTTACTTAAATGAGATGTTTTTGTATTTTTCAGGTGGTCTTTTAAGAAATGCAAGATGTCCCTAAACTTTTTGCTTGTTGTATATGTATGCATGCACACATACGCACACATACACACATGCACACACACAAACATATAAAACATAAAATAAAAATGACCTCTAAGTTATATCCATTTTGAGATTTTAATTTACAAACTGTTTAATGAATTCTGCTTTTTAAAAAGAAGACATGGAGGAAAAACTAATATCTGATCTTTTACAAAGCAAAGTCAAAGAAGATTGCTTGGTAAGTATATTATTGTAAAGTTTGTTGGTGTTGTTTTTTGCTTGATCTGAGTTTAGGTTGGTATTAAATTTCAGACAAGCAGAAAATAAACAAAGGAAAATCATAAGATTGTCCTTAAAGTTAAGCAATTCTCCACTCAGAAACTTTTCGTAAAACCAAAAAAATAAAATCAACTAAGTTTGAATTCTAAATATGACTGTTTTAATGATTTTTCTTGATTACATCAAGAATTCAATTCTGATGCCATGAATTTGAATCTTGATAAAAATATCAGTTTATTTTGAGGTGTTTTGATAAGTTACTGAGTGATAAAAATAGATATAATAATATTCTAAGTTTTGCTTCTGTATTAATGGAAAATGTTTGATACACATTTCATTGAATATATTTCTATTCTACAAAAAGTTTTGTCCATCCCCTCACATCCATTTTCATTGAAATTGTTTTTTAACAAACATGTAAGGAATGTTTTGGAATTTTCCATAAAACTTTGAAATTTTGAAATAAATAATAACAGATTAAGGTTTTTTAACTGCATCTAATGGTTCCATTTTTATATTTTCATTCACTTTCATCACACATGCATGTAATATAGTGTGGCATTGTCTCTGAAAACTCTTGTTTCAGTTATGGTAAGATAGTAATGTAATATAAAATGTTGTTTATTCCCTTCATTCAGTATTGAGGCTGTGGAAATGTATAGCAGACACAATGTGCAGAGTAGATTCACAGGTCTTTCTTTGTTCTAGTAGGAACCGGTTCCTCAAGGATCTTTGGGGGGATCTTTTTTTTTCAAGCAATGCAACGACTTCTGCAGCTCCTGTTCACAACCACAAAGAAAAAATCCTAGCTTCTTTTATTGAGGTTCTCAGGACAAGGAACCCTCCCTCCTGCCTACATACCTAACAATTTCTCATGACCACTTTGATGACTGATGGAGTCTGATGATTTCAGCAACTTTTGTTAATTGTTGTTTTCATGTTGAGGTGCCAGAAAAACATATCTTATAATATTTAGCCCACAGGACTAGATTTGAATTTTATCAGCTCTTCTCTCTTTCATTTAGTATGTTTTTTTTATAACTTATCAATTCAACCTCTTAACCAGTTACCTTTAGTGCTCATTTACAATGCAACAATATTTTGTACATATAATTAGAAATTTTACCTGTGGAAGAGTTTGGAAAAATAAAGCTAAAATGAGAAATTTAATTTTTTTCTTTTAAAAAATATCAGAACATTAAAGAAAATTTTTGGTTGATTTATTTATACTATCTAAAAATATGCTCCTTTGTAATCAATATATGATTATTATAACCTTTTGAATCTTATAATATTTTTGGTGGAGTGCCATTTTACTATGCACTGTAAGTTTGTTATTTTGGGTTGAATACTATTTTATAATCAACTATAAGTATAATATTTTAGCCTAAGTTAGATCATCTCAGATACTACTAATAAAAGTCTTCTTTTAAATGAAATTCTGGAATAGCTTAAGACTAAGATTGTATTCTGGAGTGAAGTTTGATTGTGTTTTAAGAATTATTCATTTTATGCCTGTTGTGAGCTCAGGTACAAGGGGTTATGGGTTGAAAAAGTACAACTTGATTTTGTACAAATATTGAAACACATACACTTACAATTGAAAGAGATGTGGAGTTCATCTTAACATAATATTAAAGTATATATCACATTTTTACCTGACAATTTTCAAATCATTTGTTTTGCATTCAAATAATTGCTCCATGGTTTGAAGATTTGACAGTTCTAATTCAGATGCATGTTTATATAAAGTTTCAAATTCCTTTTTTTGATGAGCCACCTGCATGAAAATGAATAATTATAACTTTATATTAAACAATCTTTAAAAGTACTTTGTTACAATTCCAAGCATTTATAACAATAAGCATAAATGAATGTTTGCTTATCTTCACAAAACTTGCCCATAAATTGATACAATTAATATTTCAATAAATAACAAGACTAACACCTTATCAACAAAGATCACAATTATAAACAATGTATCATATTATAATGGTTTGAGTTTTGTATGTTTTACAGCAAAATATTTCGCATCTTACACTGTAAAAATGGCAATGTGAAGAGAAATTTCCATGGTGCTATGGTATTTACTTAAAGAATAAAATAATTCCAATTCCAATTTTCAAATTGATTATAATGCAGAGTATGCATATGAACTTACACCAATTATTATAATTTTTCAAGGGAGATAAGTATAAAATTCAAATTGAAGAGCACTTCTTTATATTTTTCATTTGAAATTATAATATAGATTTCATAAATAAGTTATGGCTGAACATTAAGGTTAAGGTAATTTAAAAGGGATTAAATTTCAATATAAAGGAATTTGGAGGGAATAAAATTTGCAGGAATGTGAGTTACACCAAGTTTAGTATTTCACTGGGTGATGTTTTTAGGGGGCTTTAGTGTGCCATTAAATGATAAGGTCATACAGTGAGTTTATACAATAAGTTCCTCAGCTTTCAAGTTCAGATACTGATTCAAAAAGATAACACAGACAATAAAGTTTTTAAAAGGGAATTTTATACAAAAGAAACAAGAAAGAAAGGGATAGAATAGATAAAGTGTCACAAATTTTTAGTACAATTTGCTGGAACTTATCTGAGAGAGTGTCCAGGGAACAAAGTTCTTTGAATTTGAGTATTTTTCTTTTCTTTGTTTTGTAGAAGAGTTTCAGAGTTCATTAAATTGTGAGTCTTCTTTAAAGTTCTTTTCAGCAGAATTCTCGGTTGAATTTTCTTTCAGTCATTTTACTTGGTAGAATTTGAGTAGTTGACTTTCATTTTATTTTATCTTATTTCTTGGGAAGCTCCATTCAAGAAGTAAGTGACAAAACCCATCTGCTAGCTTAAGTTTTTTATGCCTTTACAGTTCGGTCCCCGAATTCGTACTGAAGGTCAAATAGTAGTTCTTGACAAAAAAGAGGAAGTAGCTTTTTGGTGCTGCACTATCTGGGATTACTTCTCCCTTTTCCACTCCAGCCAAATCAAGTCTGCATGTGGTCTGCTTGATTTTTTTCTTAGAAATAAATTCTTATAATGATACCAAAAGTAGCCTTTTAGTGACTATAGAAAAAGAACATTACCTTTTATATCAGAAGTATTATTATTAATGTTAAGTCACATCCAGTCAAATAGAAATTAGATATACTAATGCTTTCACTAAATTAAAGAAAAATTGAGCTTCTCATATAACTTATTGATTTAGTTGTCCTCAACCATTTTCTAAGATGCCTTTTCCATCATAATTTGGGGCAGTCCTTGTTATGTGATGGTTAAAGTGCTAGACTGCTATTATGTTTACTTTTGGACTAACATCCTTGGGAAAAGGGTATTATCTCCCCTCGTCCTGTTGGTTGGTGCTGTAAAATACGCCGACTGCACCTCTGTAGAGAGATAAGACTTCCCCAATGAGGTCACCTGTTAGCTGTGGGTGACAACACAAGATGCTTAAGGATGAGATTCTGGTAACTGATCAGTAATTGACCTGACAACCAAGTGATCAAGTTATTTGTAGCACACCACTTATAGCACACCACTTTGGCCCTTACTGAGCTATACAAGTGGTTGGATAGGCCTGATCTGATCAATCAGCTGGTCATGTCAAGCCCTTGCACTTATATGTTTTGTCTCAACCATACTTTTCAGCCTACACTTGCAGCAAATTCCCAACATTTATCTTTTAGGTGCTAGAAGGTGGTGGCCAAAGGTCAATTGCGTTGAGAGAATAGGAATTTGACCACTGCTGAAAACCATCAGGCAACACCAATAAAACACCTCTCCAAAAATAACGACACAATGACTGATAAAAGGGTTATAGCAGATCTGCTAGCTGGAACATTTTCCAAAAACTCATCAAGTCAAAACGGCAAACAAGAATTCACTGCCATCAAACCAAATGCAGGAAAATATAACTAAAATTCTAAATAAAAAATCTGGAAGAATACAAGTGTCTGTTTACATTTTAATGTAAGAGCAAATTGTAGTTTGACCCTCCCCCCCCCCCGTTACATTAAGAGGAAAAGAAGCACAGGAATGAGAAGGAGAATATTTATGAGTTTCAAGAAGTTTAATGCCAGCCAGAAAGATAACCCTTGTGCTGTAAGTCGCAGGAAAAAGGAATTGATTGTAAATAGCTGAGCCGGTATTAAGACGCTGTTGTCAGGACAGGAATTAGAATGCTAAAGTTAAAGGCAGGAGTTAAGACGCTGTTGTCAGGACAGGAATTAGAATGCTGAAGTTAAAGTAGGAGTTGAAAAATATCCAATTTGTTTCTCTGAGGATCCGTTGATTTAGAAGGAAAGATGAATGATAAAAGAATGATTTCCCAGACACCAACGGTCCATAAATTGGATAAGGTCTCCTCATGCTGCTTAGTGGACTGCTCAAAATATGTGAGAGAGAGTCAGTGAAGAAGAGTCAATGTGGTCTCTCATGTTGGCTGGTCCTTCCAGCTGCTAGGAAGTGAAGAGAGAAAATGACAGGACAGGTCTGTCTTGCTCGAAAGGCCTGCGTGGAAGAGGGTGAAAGAATATTACCTCGCCTTTTTATAGTTGCCCGGGGAAGTGACCTGGGCAGAATGGCATGAAATATTCTCATTGGTCGAAAATATGAGTCCGGGATCAAAATGGTCAAAATATTCTTGCGCCAGACAATAATTTGAAATTCTTTCTGCTACAACATTAAGAGAACTAAAAGACTCGATAAAAATATCCCATAATACTGTTGTGGGACGGGATGAGGTCCATTATGTGTTCTCAAAGCAACTACTGAAAGAAATGCTAAAATTACTATTAAAAATATATAATGAAATATGGTCAGAAGGAAAGTTTTCTGATATATGAAAATAAACTACAATAATACCAGTTCCAAAACCAAGGAAAGACAATTCAGATCTGCAAAATATTTTTGACCAGTTATTTATGTAAAACAATGGAGAGGATGCTAAACTATGGATTGGTTTGGTATTTAGAATCCAACGGCCTTATTTCCAATCAACAAATGTGGACCATTTGGCTTCCTCAAAATCGTGTGATATCGAAAAAAAAAAAAAGAAAAAAGAAATATTAGAACTGAATAAAGCTCAAGGTAAATGTGACCTTCCTGGAAGCAAAGAAAATAATTGGGTCCTGTATGCGAGAGAATGCCTATGCTTTGGTTGCATGAAGGGCGGATACAATCAATCAAGACAATAAATATAGAGCTCTGGCTGCTGTATTATAATTATTCATCTATGAATAATGATATAGAAAGAGTGGCAATTGGATTCATTTTGCTGGTTGTGATCTGGATACAAAACAACAGCCTGTAATATTTTGGCAAGAAGACATCTTCATTTTTTCTCTTTAATATGGATATTACTTCAATACTAGTATACTTATTCTTCGTTTCCATTATTTCTGTGATATTTTTTCCATAAATGTGTTATTTTCTATCTTAAAAAATGTTACATTCTATATGTTTTTACATACCTCTTGTTTTAACCAGTCATTATCTTGAATTTCCAGCTTGTATTGTTTTGGCATTTGGCTGACAGCAAGCTGAAACATACAAAATCCATTTAGTAAGAGATAAATTTCATGCTAATCTACATAAACCAAACAATCTAGTTTTTCGACTTGGGGATAATGAGATATCAATTTCATCATTCTTTGTAATCATTTTTTAACTACTTCAGAACAAGTATTTAATTGTGTCTTTTGTATCTAAAATTAAGACAAATGTGACTCACTTTGAACATATAAATTTTATAAGAAAGTAGTTTATACAATTTGATGATCTATAGTATAATAATTGAGTTTTTGTGATACTATTGCAAAAATCTCGAGAAAAAAGGACATTTTTACTGTCATGATATTATATGCAATGTTCTATCTAAAAGAATAAATTTTGAATCCAATTTGCAACTTAATAATAATGATATTGTATGGTCAGAGTTCACACACATTCTAATCATAATTTCTGAAGGGAGATAACTGCTAAATGTTAATTATAAAGTACTTTCCAATATTTATTTATCTATTTGCAACTATTTATAAAATAAGTTCTATATAAAAAGGATGTGACTCAATAGTGAATTCAAAGGTAGCCTTTAAGTAACTAAGTTTAAATTTAGAATTAGTTTTATAGGCATATAAAATGTACAGGTCTCATACTTAAATTCTCTAAGTGAAGAAATAACAAAACAGATAAAAATTATTATCAGCAAAGTTTTTTCAAGTATGCTTTATGAACCAACTATAAAAAAATTGCACAAAAATTAAGATGTAGAATATGGGAAAGAAAAGTATTTTTTGAGTAATTATTCTGACCAAACCTTTTTCTTTGTATCAGCAATGACTTAGCTTAAGATGAGTAATTAATTAATTAAGTAGACTTGCCTTTTTCTTAAACAGAGAATACATTAAACTTTTTTGTGGATTAAGTTTAACATACTCTTTTTCTCAATTAATTGTAATTAAACATACATTTGTTACTTAAATGCATATAAGATTTTTTGTTGTAACAAAGAAAAGACAATTTGTCAAAAATTTTTCTGGAGCTTCTCCATTATCAAATATGACTCTACTGTTTCATGACAGATGACTCTCCGCACAAACTAACTTGATAGTTTTATGGTGATATGATCTTCCTTCTTTAATTCACATCTCAAATTCTTAGCTATTTAGTACCATTAAGAAGATAAATGGTTTTTCATCATATTATTTATTTTGCACAATGTTTATTTAGTTTTCAATATAATATATTTCTTGTCATGACAAAAATACTAATCCTGGCAAAAATTTCCAAATTAGCACATTTAAAGGATGTTCACATAGTTTTTTTTTTATTTAGCAGTAAATTAATTAATAACAGATAATATTCAAACATTTTTTCTTTAATAGCTGAACATTTTGGCTTTATAAAATATTCTTTGAATAAATTAGATTAAATTATTTGAATTAATGGTGTCATTTTTTTTCCAAGCTATGCAGTGGAAAATATTATGGAATAACCAAATGCTGAGGAAAAAATTAATAATATTGATTATACAATGAAATCTTTGGAAAAAAGATTAGCAAATAATTATATCAGCCGATACATTTATTGGTATATTTTTGAAAACCAAAGTTAAATGGTGTTCTTTTGCAACAAAGAGAAGAAACAACTGTTAAGATTTTTAAGCTAAGTAGTTTTTTTCTGTTATTTGCATCTCTTTGTGTTCTCCCATTGCCAACTTTATTTGGCATCAATTTCATATTTGGTGCTGTGGTAAAATATTAAGCTTGGGATTAGACAATGTTTTCCAAATGTTCATATCATTTCTGTCATTGCCAAGAACAGGTAACAAATAAATGCACCATAAGTAAAGTTGGCGACCATAGTCGAGGGTAACCCGAAGGCTCCCCTTTCGATAGCTACTACACCAAGATGTAGGGGAGGGCGCCACTCCTTCCATGGATGGCTCCACTTTACCCTTGATCCGCACCTTATAATGCTGAGTGTTAAGCAAGGAGGCATCAAGTACCATTTTTTGAGTCTTTGGTATGACTCGACCTGGGATTGAACCCAGGTCTCCCGGGCCATTGGTGAACACTCTAACCGCTAGGCCAATGTCCGGTACTATGCACCATATTAATGATAAAAATATGAAATATCCAAAACCGATTCATCTGCCAGCAGTGTAACAGCTTTTCATAGTCTGTCTGGATTTAAGAGCCCACAAGCTGCTGCTAGTAGAAAATATGTAATTTTTTGTTCAGAGTAAACTGCTCTCATATATATATATATATATATATATATATATATATATATATATAAGTAAAAGATTTGGTTTGGTTTCTTTATTTAATGGCATATCAACCTTCTTTGTTTATTTAATGCCAAAGCAATTCTTCCAGAAGCAGTGATACTATTCAACCCATAGTTGGAGGAATAAAAGAATTCATACCTTTCCCTAGGGCATTAGTCAAAAAGTGATTGTAATAGCATGACTTGATTTCAAACTTGCTTACTATGATGTCGCAGTCCAGCACATTAGCTACTACACCATGCGGACTCTTTCCATAAGCAAAAGAAAATTTTCAACAGAAAAGAAAATGTTATAGGATAATGCATACAAAAATGTTTTGATAAAAAGTAACATTGAATTGTGTTAGGTTAAAGAAAAATGTTATCATTCTAAATTGAAATAAATATTTTAGAAATAATTTAATAGTTACAAGTCATATTTTAAAAATTTGTAATTTTCTGAATAACTACTTGAATAATGATCATAACTATGTATGCATATATATATAAATATATATATATACCTCTGTTGCTTCAATCTTATGATCATCCAGTTTATTTGTCATATCCTGGTGAATTGTGTCTTTATCCTTGGCCAATTTCTCAGTAAGAAATGCTATAAAATATGATAAATGATTTTATACAAATTTTTATTGCAAAGATGTATTGTAATAACTGATGAGATTATAAAGGAAACAAAAGCAAAAATTAAATAATTTATCTATAATAAATTGAACAAAATGGATAAATAAATTAGTGGGAAAACTGATCAAAGTTCTTAAAAAAACCCCTGTTAACTGACATATGCAATCTCCCATTATTAAAATATCCATGGAATATTGTAACTTGATTAATCTTTATTATCTCCTATTTTTCATTTTGGTTGAAAGTCATTCTCTAATTACTTTAAATAAGTAATATTAAGTTAGTGAACACTATGATGAAGTGGTTTCACAGTATAGGACTTTACACTCCTATAAATTAGTTTGGGCGGTATGCCACTTGTTCCCACAAAGATGGCGGACACTCAATATTCAGTCTCGGGAAACCATTGGCCAGGAGGACCACGTGACATGTTTAATACTAGGTCCGCGCGTAAATTCAAGTCCTGCGTTTTTGAGCCACCCACAAGACGCGTCTTTAATCGGCCTTCGGGCTTTTGACCTTTTGTCAAGTCGTGTCTGGTGGGAGGCAACGACAAATATCCACCCACAAGACGCGTATTTTCTATAAATACGTCGTCTTCAAGCGCCCTCTTTCTCTTTGACCAAATTTCTTCGCAGCAGCAACACACTTCTTTCAGCGTGAATCATCAGGAGAGAAAAGCAACACCATGAATGGGCCTCGCAGACAATCATATACAAGGACTATGAGACGCTTTCCCGTCTCTGAGAAACTGCCCGTTTCTAACCATAAAAAAAGGACATTTTAAACTTGCAATTCTTTTTGTAGCTTAGTTGTGTCACACACACACACACACACACACACACGAGCTCACACATATACACACACTATTATTTTGTTTGCAGAGTTAGTAATATTTTTTATGTATCACACAGGTCCATTCCCCTACAATAGTAATGAACTTGGTATTCAATATAGAAAGTATCACATTTTGATTTATCTTACATATTTCGATATAAGAGAACATATGTATGTACCAATCTTATCTGTCAACCAGTATATTTTTAATTAAACTGCCTTTTAAAATAAATTAGTTCTTTGTATTCTTTTCTTTCAGTATTCCTGTTAATTTTATTCCTTTTTTATTGATTTTATGAAAATGTATCTTTGTCAACCACATTTTTTATTCATCTGATTTTTAAAAATATTTCCAGATGATCAACATATAAACCTTCAACTTTTCTTCTGTTTCTGTCATTTTAGTAAAAATAAATTGAAAAGTTCTCTGACCTTAAATCTTCAGGCCATTTTGTTGTATAAATAGAAGAATTTCTTCATCATAACATTTTCAAAGAATTATTGAGCATATGTTTTCATGGAGATAACTAAATCAATATTACCTTCTTGAATGCTGGTACCTTGTCATATCTACATTCCCACTAAACACTGAATTAAATGGATTGATATAGGTGGTATGAGAAATGTGCTCAATTCAATAAATATGCAAAGCTTTATCTCTACCTAGTCCAAGAAATCTTGCACTGTCAGGCAAAGTGAAGGGAGGAGAAATGTATAAAAAATAAAAGAGATAAAAAAGGGTGGGTGGCAAAGCTAATTTTTTGTTACCTGTCAATATTTCTTAAAAACAAAAACAACCAGTTCCCATAAAGTAACTTATTTCAAGAGAAATAAACTTTTCAAAATCTGGCTTTGCATATTTTCCCCTATGCTTATCAAAAACATTGAATTTAAGGTAACAAAAATAAAATACATTCAAGTAATGACAATATCATACCCCCCACCCCCAAAAAGTATTTAAAGAAATATAACGCCTAATTTGCTCAAAGCAATGCCGTCAACCACCTACTGTCGGTTTAACTTTTGTTAATGATAAAATACCTTTCTTTGGTATTTTATGTCAAAGTACATTTTGAAGGCTGTTTTGAGGGTTTATTCTTTTCTTGGGGTCTTCTTGTGTAGAATCAACCTGGACAAATGTGTTCTTCTAGTTTTCTGAGTAGACTTGTTGAAAACGAAGTTTACCATTTCTCTAAGTGAACTTCAAGTAAACTCCTGCTTCCTCCTCTTAGATGAATATCTTTCGTTTCAACTCGAATTTTCTTCTGATGAACCAATGGAATCTTTTACCGCATCTTCTGACCCGGCCAACAGCTTCCTTTGTCGGTAAAAAGTCTAATAATATCGCCTCCAGATCTTAGACTCAACTTTCTTGTGAAGGGGACAGCATGTCAAAACCACAAATAGCCTGCAGTAGGCTTATTGTTTCAACAAGTCACAATAAAAAGCCTGTAAGGAAAAGAGGCTTAGCCTATATGACTAATGGTCCTTTTGGTGTTTTGGAAATTGTTAGTTTCTATAACACTATAAATCATTTGACAACACAAATGAATAACGAAATTACTTTTAAAAAAACACAACGAAAGGTTTATTATAGTAGCAGGTGTAAAAGAGTAAGAGTGAGAAAATGTCTCTTTTGGTATCGCCGGTTTGTATGTTGGTCCTTGAGTTTGTAGGAAGTGTGTGTGAAGCTAGTAGCAGCGTGTTCTTCAGCCAAGGGGTTCCAAGTGGAATCCGTAGTAGTGGATGCGAGAGAGGTCTATCTTGGCTGCTGGCTAGGGGCTCTCTAAGGTTGTAGGCTAACTACCAAAAGGACTAGAAAAAATAGTTCTAGAGTGGAAGAAGGAATCAATGCGCTCTGCCTGGCGATTGGTTGGTTATAGCCGAATCGCTTGAAAGGAAATAGATCTGTAGCTGCTACAGTCCTATTTGCTCAAGCTACCTTACTTAAGAAAAAAACTACTTAAAGTCGAAGGTGAATAAACAAGAACCCGCAAAGCAAAAAGAGTGAGCTAGGCAGGGCCTTCTACTCGTGCTGAAAAAAAAACAAAAGCAAAACAAAAGAAAAGCGCAGACCCTTGTGGGTCTCACTTAAGTAACAGTAGGGGTAGGGGTAGGGGCTAACAACACAACCTCAAAGCAGCTAATAAGATTCGAGCAGGCATTAACAACCAAATTTACGAATTTCAACACTGGCCAAGTGGAAGAGAACAACAGAAAATTACCTACAAAAGAGATATGTTGCTGTTTTTTAAGAGGTATGGAATATACAAAAAATATTAGCCTCAAATATATTGTAAGAAAGAGAGAAAATTTCGCACTTTATCTGTGTAAGAATAATTAAAAGAATAATTGTGGGAATTTATAGAACTTGCTTGAACATAAACTGAGAGAAAAATGACTGATTTTGTGTTACATTCTACATCTTAAAAAAAATCTCTGAAGAAAATTATATTTTCTCTAATCAAAAATATATGAGATAAGTCAGTTATAAACTACTCCTGACATTGAAGTGATTTATTCATAAAAGATAAATGTTAACCTCAATAATTAGGATGTAGCACAAAAAGCAAGTCTCATAGGGAGTGGAAAAAATTGCTCCAAAAATTTTAGATAAAGGTTTACATTAATCTGTCAATGAACGGGTTTTAATAAATGTATCTGTATTGGTACTTCTGTATGAATGTATCATTTGGACTCAAATGAAATGCATCAAGAAAAAGCAGATGAGAACAACTCAAGAATGCTATGTGTTGTTTTGAATAATTCCTAGAAACAGCATCCTACAAAACAGCAGATGTATGGCCACTTACTACCCATCACACAAACCATCCAAGTAAGAAGAGTAAGATATGGCGGGCACAACAGATGAAGGAAGGAGAAACTCATAAAGGATGTTCTCCTATGGATTCCCACATATAGACATACCATTGTTAGCCAACAACTAGCAAATACTTACATCAATTCTGTAAAGACACTGGATAAAGTCTAAAGAAACTCTCAGGAGTGATGGAGGATAGGGATGGATACCAAGAGAGAGTCAAGGGAATCTGTGCCATCAGCATGACTTAAAGATGATGATGATAATGATGATGATGAATTTTCATTAATGAGTTTCCCAAGTTTTGCTATTGTTTAATGAATATATTTCATTTTGCAAAAAAACTACCATTTAACTCATTCAAAGGGATCTTTTTTCATTTCTAAAAGTTTTTTTTTCATGAATATAATTTCTTCTTTATATGAATCAAAGGAAATATGCAGTCATTAATATCTTAAGAATTTTCAGGCCTGTTGGATATTTTTAACTGAAAAATACAGTTTACACCACTGCTTAAAAAATTTGAACGAGTCTACCAGATTTTCAGAAGTTTAGCACAAAACTGGTTTGCACGCACTTGTAGCCATTGTGTTAATTTTGTTGTTTAGTAATGACATAAAATAAACAAATATGTA
The DNA here is from genome assembly GCA_963585895.1 of Sepioteuthis lessoniana. NCBI lineage: Eukaryota > Metazoa > Mollusca > Cephalopoda > Myopsida > Loliginidae > Sepioteuthis > Sepioteuthis lessoniana. The sequence goes on from OY757917.1 coordinate 55,302,332, forward strand.
ATATTTAGGTGTATTTACTTGCACACTATTGTTTTGACAGGATGTTTTGACGTTTTCTTATTCTTTTTTTAGAAATCTCTTTTTCAACATGGTGCTCGTAATTCACAACATGATCAAAAAATATGAGGATCATTAAACAAGTTTCCAGACTTTTTTGTATGGGCACTTTTATTGATAGTACACTAGCCTCCTTCGAAGTAATATCCTCCGGCTGCTATGCACTTGTTATACCGTTCCAACAACTTCTGGAAGGCCCAATGGAAGTCCTTTTGTGTGAGCGTGTCAATGACCTTCGTCACAGCCTCTTTCATCTCCTCAACCGTTTGGCCAGTCAACTCTGGTGTATTGACTTAGGAAGTCAATACACCAGAGGAAGTCAATACATCATCCCTCACAGACTCCCTGCCTTCCTTGAATCTATTATGCCACTCAAAAACTGATGCTCGATTCATGCAAGATGCTCAAAAAGCAGTCTGAAGCATTTCATACGTTTCTGTGGCATCATTTTTCCAAGTTTAAAACAGAATTTTATTGCATATCCTTCTTCTAAAGTGTCCTGACGTCCAGATTGTATTTTTGAAATTCACCAGCTGTGACAATCAGGTTTTAGTAGGGTGTATTCCAATTGCTACTGAAGCTGTTCATTTGAAGCTGAAATCATAAAAATTGGTCAGTCATCTCCTAATATGTATAGTAATAACATACTGACTTTTCAAGAATCTACAATAATTGTAAATGCTTGTATAAAAAAGTCTGGAAATTTATTGAATACACCATGTATTTTCCAGTTGGAGACTTTTTTAATCCTTCCTTTTTTTTTTTATCTGGGTGTCGTCTTTACGGAAGAATTACCCAGACAATATTTGCTATACTACTCACTTTTGGCGGGAGTTTGTAATCGGGGTGAAGAAAGTTATAGATTTCAGTTCGCTGATTGATATCAACAAAAGATTTTTTCTTTTTACTCATAAACGGAAAATAAAACATCAAAAAATTCATTTTCACTCGCTGGTATTCTTTTTTCTTACAAGTCTGTAAAATCAGAAGCTGAGATTTAAAATATTGATATTACATCACACTCTTCATCATCATTACTCCCAGATTCACTCTGACCTGGAGTGGTCATACCTGTTAGAGTTCCATCAAAGGATCAAATAGATCTGTTTACAAATTATTCATATTTGATTTGACCATGTTCAAAAACTTGTCGTGCTCTGTTCAGAAATGTAAACAAACCAGACAACTCCAATCTCTTAAAAATACTATGTCTGGCTACGACTGGAAATAATGAAATCATCCGTAGCCCTGACTAGCAGCACCAGCGAAGAAAGGAAAAAAAAATCTATCTTTTTACATTAACTGTACCAGCCTTTTGAAAGTAAATTCTATCAAAATAAAGTGGATAATCTTCAGAAGCCAATTTCAGGCTAAGCAAGGATTGTATTACCACTGATTTTTTTTATGGACGAACTTTCTGTCCATGCGGCCCTGGTAGTGTGATACGACTTTCACTCTATTCATAGACAAGTATTTTCAGTAGTCAAATTAGTTCACCCATTAGCGACACTGTTTATTGGGATACACTTTGATCGGCTGTGTTCGGGTGGGCACAGATCTGGTCAGGTGTGTCCTGGGTTTGGTGGCAGTTGGTTGAGGTGCACCTTGACCAGCATCTTTAAGCCTCAGAGGGCTGTTCCTTTAGGCTCTATTCTTCCTTGGAGTGGCTGGGTTTGTCACTTGGCGCCTGAGGCATCACTCTTTAGGGGAATGCCAACAGGGCCAGAGGAATTTTTGGAGCCACCGGGCACATCTGGGCTATGGCTTTGCGCCCGGACCCACCTAAAAAAAGACCTTGTGCCACACTCGTCCTGTAAGTCACCAAATACCAACTTGCCCGTTAGAATTATTCTTTAAAATCCAGACTTGTAAGTGAAGCTCTCTAGGCATAATCCTACATCTAGTCGTTGCATCTGCCTTTTAAGGTCCTTTTAAGGACCATTAGAGGTCTTCATCCCTAGAGTTGGAGTATCTCTGACATTTCTCATGAACCTGTCAAAGCAGACGGCAACAAACACAAAGAGGATATTAAGACCACCTGGTCTTAACCCTTTTGGTTGGTTCCCACTCGCGCAGTGCTAAGGCACGGTGGTCTTAGCCACAGTTTCCCTGTCCATTTGCTCGGCTTTGTAGTGCTAAGACGTGGTAGTCTTAGCCACGACACTCGTTTGCTTGTTTCTATGGCTTTGCAGCACTTTGACATGGCAGTCTTAGCTATGACACTCGTTTGCTAGTTCCTTAGGTCCACAGTGCTGAGACACAAGAGTCTTAGCCACGACACTCGTTCACTCATTCTCTGGCTCTGCAGTGCTAAGGCACGGTAGTCTCAGTCATACCAATTGTTCATTCATTCTTTGGCACCTCAATGCTAAGACACAATGGTTTTAGTTACTCATTTGTTTGTTTGTTTGTTACTCACCTATATAGAGCTAAGACATGGCAGTCTTCGCCCATTTGTTTGATCTTGCATGACCCTGCTACTAGCTCCAACCACAGACCAGTGTCTAGTCCACAAATGACTAACTGCTTGGACTAGCATCAACATTTGAGACCACATCGACACCCACCCGGTTGAATCAAAGTACTGCACAACCAGGACATTGATCATCTAGCTGTCTCTATCAACAATGACGATCACCAATTCTCTTTACCAACAACGTCCACCAGCTATCTCTACGATCAATGATGACCACCAGCTGTCTCTATGATCAACAAGGACCACCAGCCATCTCTACTATCGGTGAATATTCCACCAGTCGTCTCTTGGCCTTGGTGAGGCAACTAGTCTAGGAGAAGGAGAACTCTGAATTCAAAACCTGTTAAACTCCGCTTAAAAATTGACCTTGTGTCATATCCTGCCCGAGCGGAGGGGTTGGTAAATAGTACCAGTCGTCTCTACAATTTCCATCATCTATAAGACCATAATTCTGTAACCTGCGACAAAATAAATTGTCATTTATTATACTGTTACCTCTCCTTGGTTCTCTTCGTTGTCTTCCGGTTGTCAATTTACTCACACGAACAACAAAAAAATAAATTGCGGGGTCAATGTTCTTATTGGCCCCACAACAAACTCTTAAGAAACAATGATACAAAATCTGTAAATAGGAATGTGATTCCCTAACTTCTTGGTATAAAATAACCCCATGGAGTTTGAAGTCAAATAAAGCCAACTGCTTTCTATGCAATGAATATAGGTCATATTTAAGGACAAGTGATACTAAGTCAAAAAAGCATATAAATAAAAGTAAAAAAAATAATGTATAAAAAATCAGACCTGAACAAAGAAATTGTTCTTAAACTATTGTTAATAAAAAGTATGACTAACACAATAATGATATATTGCAGTATATGTCAAACTCGAGTATTCAAAGGAATATTTTGTGTTGTGCCTTACATGGTTGAGAGCAGTTATAAAAATTGGTTATTTACCTCTGGGGTCTCAGGTGTCAGGCAAAAAACCTGACACAGGTATGTTACTTGATTAGTCTTCAAGGCAATGTTTACAAAATAAAGTCTAGTAAAAATAATTCTTTATATCCATTTTCATAGTTTGCTTTAGAGGTCAAATAGTGTATTAATACAGAGTGTTGTGATAAGAAGCAATAATAATGGAGTAAAACTAATAAAAATATTTCTGCTTCATCTGTAAAAATTCAAAATTGAAAAAATATAATGTACTACAGAAGAAGTATTTCTTGAATGAACATTAAAATTCTTTAATTTAATGAATAAAATTTGTTTGATAAAAAAAATGATAGAAAAAGTGTCATCAATCTTTGAATCTCAATTCTTGTTCAACTTACTAAGAAATTTGAATTTATCTTGATAAATTTCCTTTTGAAGATAGTGCTCTGAATAAAATACAAGATCTGTGTTCTTACCCTTTATTATTGAGCTATACATTCGAGTTCTAAATGTAAATGAAACATATTACAAACATAACTTACTATGCAGATAAGAGGAGCATGTATTCATATCTGTTATTTGTTGCTTGAGAACTTCAATGTAAGTTGCATGATAGAAATGATCCTTTTCTTGATAAAATGTCCAATATTCAATGTCTTTTTTCAATACTTCAATTTCCTTTTCAACTTCAGTAATTTGCTTTTGAAGTTCTGTAAGAAAAACATTAAACATTGCATTTGTGCAAATATTTAAAAATCTGCTTCATTGTACACATGTTGTCTTATCACATCTTATGAAAAGCTTTTATAACTTTCTTATGAATGATGAAATAATTTTTGTTTTCAAGATTGGGTTTCAAATTTTGAAAGATTAAAAAAAATTTTCAGTTTTATTACTGTTAATATGCAGAAAAAAATGTAAAACATAGATTATTATCATTAATTTCCTCTCAAAGTCCAGTTAATCAGTATTTCAAATTATAAGAAATATAAATAGAACAAATTGATGTCATGCAAGTATATTATTAAAATTAATATCAGTTTTATACCAAGTGTCTTTTTCTACAAAAAGATTAGTTGTTTTTCATAGTTTGAAAAATTAACTTAAAATGAATTTGTGGGGATTTTTGGTAAATTATATTTAGAAGTTTTATATGAGAGTTCCAAAGGAAACATCTCTATGCTTGAAATATAAAATGACCTTAATTACTTTTCAGTCTTTCAAATTTAATATGATTAATCATTGTGCAGAGTTAGAAGGAGGTACTTTTTTCTTATTTGTTTAAATTTTATTTTCCACAATGAAGTAATATAATAAATGGGTAATATAGTCATCCATGTGTGTGGATATAATAAGTATATAGCTCAGTTTCAGGAGGTTGTTCCTTACCCCAAGTTGCACCTCTCTCTTGTATGTAATTGGGTAGGATCAAGGTCAATTCTTTATGCATTAGGTGTCCCAGAGGGTTCCCATTTAAACCAACTAATTGTCATATTTCACCCTCATGTGGAGGTTGATAAATCCAACTATTTTGAAAATATAATCTTACCCCTAAGTTCATTCTCTTTTGTCTTAGCACATGTCCATTTTTCTTGGAGAGTATCCAGGACAGCTGATTTTTCAATGATATCTTCATCATCCCAAGTTTTCTCCACAATTCGAGATTGCTCTAATAAACGCTCCATCAAAATCTTTTGCTCAGATTTCAATTTATTGTTCTATAAAAAAGAAACACTATCAATTACTTAAAACTAAATCATTAACTTGGCACAAAGGATCTTATTTCTATTCCAGAAATCTCTATCAACAAAGATCAGAAAATTCAAATCAAAATTTGTGAATACATACGCGTGCAAAATGTCGTTCATTTTTCTCTTCCCAAGCATGGACTTGCAGTTTCATGTCCCTTAACTTTTCTTCGATCACATTCACTCTATTAAAATACCAAAAACATCAAAGCAGTTAATTTCACAAAATTGCAGCCTTTGAAAGTTAAATAGATGTTCAAAGCAATTTGTATTCCTTATTTGTATCTGTATAATTATCCTGTATTGTTAAAACATAACTGTCACTAAATAGAGAAAATGAGAAATCATTTAAAGATTTGAAAGGTTTTCTCATTAAGTTAGAATAAAAAATATATCAAAGGAAATTTGTAGAAAAAAAAGGAAAGATGTATGAAAAATTGAACATTTGGTCAAAAAAAATTTACCAATAAAAGTAAGCTTATTTTTGAGAAAAAATGAGCTAACAAGGCTAACAATACTAGTTTGTAAGAAGGACAACACTGGTAAGAATCAAAGTTGAGAAATATTATAAAAGTTGTCAACAAAACTATTTAGTGTGAAACTAAAGAAAGCAAAGTTATTTCTTTTAAGTACTATTTTTTCAAATAAGCTTTTTTAATAAGCAATTTTTACTGTGAAATATGTAAACTAGTTAAGCTCATTAGGAAAAAATTGCTAAGTTTATGATGTTATAAAGTATGCTACTCAGAAACTCGTTTCTTGCTATGAACTTTGAAGTGGATACTTGTGGCATAATGGTTACCATTGTAGGAAATGAACCAGGTGAACTGAATTTGAATCCTGGAAGAGGCTATTTGCATTTCATATAGCATTAATTCCCTTGGGAATGATATGTATCTCTTCTCCCTCCAGCTATGGGTAAATAGTAGGGCAGACTGAGCGCTTTAACCTTGGTGTGGCTACTAATCTTGGAAAAGGAGAACTCTGAATTCAAACCTGTTAAATTACACTTTAAAAAATTGACATGTCACATCCTGCTTGTGTGGAGGGGTTGGTAAATACATATGCACTGAAGATCTTAACTTCAGGGTGCCATCTCCCCAGTAAGCACCTACCCCAAAATTAAAAGGGCGAGGGTAAGGTTCATTGCTTGATGCCTGAAACATTTCTCAAGGGAGGAATGCTGACAAAGACTCAGCAGTTTTTAGCCCTGCTCTCAACTATGCATCCATGTATGTGAGGGTCACTGTCTAAAAAATTTGACTTTGTATCCCATCTTGCCCGAGGTAATGATGAAAGTGGATAAATACCAGTTTTGGTCATAAACTTTTTTTCTTACATTGAAGGGTTTGAGTTGAGGAGGAAATTATCCCATCAGACATCACTTGCTTCTAGTCTAAAAGGGCAAGAGTCAGTTTAATTGCCTGACTCCTGATGTGCATCTCAAGTAGAAGAATATGGATAGATCAAGGAATTTTTAACATTGCTCTCAGCTGTTCATTCATGTGCATGAGGGTGTCCTGCATAAAAACACTTTTTATAACATCCTTTGGCTGGTGTAGGGAATTGGTAATTAATTTTTTTGGTGAGAAGAAATAGTTGTTTTGTCAACATAATTTTATGCACGATCCAGACCTGGACAAAGATAGATGTGTATATATGTTTAAAACAACGAAACTTTTTAAATAACAAATTTAGGCCTTGTAAAACATTAATCTTCTTAAAAATATTTTCCAAATTTTAAACAGAATTTACCATAAAGATCCTTCATTGCACAACTTAAAAAAAGAACAAAACAAAAAAAACCCGACAAATTTTAGATTATTTTATTTAAAGACTAAAATTGCTATTGTAAGGGAAATAACTCGTTTTTTTTGCTTAAACTTGCTTCCCTTTATTACTATTTTTATCTCTTGTGCATCAGATCGTATTTTTAAGCATCAACTGACTGTTAGTTTATTTACATTTAGATTAAATCGTGAACGACTGATGTAAAACCATTTTTCACTATGCATAACATATATAATCAATATCTGATCAGGTTACATGCTTTATTCTAAAATATTCTTAGAAATGACAGCGATTAATTTTGATTTACGTAACTGCTATAATAAAATGCTTCCCTAAAACATATCTAATTATTAGATTTAAGTATAGAGTAGCCTCCCTTATTTCTTTCTTTAAAAATTGTAGAATAACCCAATGAGTTGCGAGGTTGATAGTGTATAGATAAACTGTTTAATTTCAGCATCCAGTGAATGTTCTGGTGATTGCTGTTTTTCAAAAAAAATGTTTGAATAAAGTTATTAATGGATAGCAACAAATTATCATATATACAATAATGATCATAGTAAAAAAGTTGGTGACTGTAGACGAGGGGGACCAGAAGGCTCCCTTTTCAATAGCTACTACACAGAGGTGTAGGGGAGGGCGCTACTCCATTCCAAGGATTGCTCC
>OY757917.1:55312501-55526404 GCA_963585895.1 Sepioteuthis lessoniana
AATGCAAGTTGACTAGAAAGAGAGGGGTAAATTAGATAGTAATCAAATCCAAACCCAATAAACATTCCCTCTGTTTACAAAGGGACGGTTTATGGGTGAGAATATGAATTGTCTCAAGCACTTACAGGTGATAGTCCGGTTGGGACTTGCTTAGAATAGTAAACAAGTCCGCACTGTAGGACAAGGAACAATTACGGTTATTTATAAGATGTTCTGCCATGGAAGACTCGTGTGTGTTGTTTATTCGGTCAGCGAAGTAGTTCCCTTGCGGTATTTTTGTGGGTACATGTTTAATTCTTTCTTCCAGACGTTGATTGGTTCTCCCCATGTATTGTGAACTGCAAACACATCTAAAAGAATAAATCAAAGATCTACTATCTTGGGGGAGGGGAGAACGTATTTTCGACCAGATGTCAAAACAACCCGAGTGCAAAAAAACACACGCATGTTGGAAGAAAAATAGCACTTACGTATATAAGCAGAGATCTGGTTGGCAAATCTATCACTAATATCACCAAGCCAAGGCAACATGAGATATACAGAGCACCTCAGGACTGAATTAGGTTTAATTTTACTGAAGTCAGGTTGGATGACGCGATAGAAGGGATTGTATGACGGCGCAAAATTTTCTCATCGTGATCTGATTTTGTTCTTTAGGCATCAGCTTGAGGTCAAAATTAGATGCGACAGAAAACGCTTGAACCGCATAACATTCGACAGAAGTGGGTGCATGCAGTGAGCCGGGTCGAACGAAAGGGGGGTAATGCTGGAGTCATCCTTCCCTCTTCCCCCTGTGCATGGCGACTACGGACCGGGTCCTTTGGGACCCCACCCCTAGTAAGTAGAATTGCTTGCCTCCTTGATTCCCTAGTTCGCAGTATGTTGTGAGTCATTATTCCCATCATCTAGTTGTTAGCCTCCAAGATTTTCCCTACCCCCATTCTTTGTTGTTCCTTTACCTCTGATCTAGCCCCATTTTTCTGAAGATCTTGGAATTCATAATTTTATGCTCATTTCTCTAACCCAAATAAATTTCCTGCACAGCGCCCTACCCTGCGTTTCTTTTATCCCATTAGCCTAGTCTCTCTTTCCCGCTAGGGAATGTCCGGCTTGTTTTCGGTCTCCTCGGATACCGAAAAACAGTAGGTCTTCTTTTAATAGAAGGGGAATGGGAAGGTAACCAAACTGGTTTTCCTTTTGTTCTATCTTTTTCTTTCGGGGTTTTCTCCCATCCCTATCATCTTTTCATCAATTGTATATATATATCATATTTTGTAAATAAAATTCATGCATCTTCCATCCGGGGTTTTTAAGTAGGGTTTTTCTCATAGAGTAAATGCGACATTTTGGTGGTTGCGCCGTGCCTGGCGAAGGATGATTGCCTTATTTTATTGTACGAATGGGTCGGCGAATGTGGGTAGCTAGGGACCCTTAGTTTCATAGTTTAGCATGATTGCTCCCCTTCCCCTTCCCCACAAAAAGCTTGGGGTCTTTTTTCCCCAAAATTTTTATTTTAATAATTTTGGAAATAAAGGAAGCTTGATTAGTGACTGACTAGTGCTAACCTTGCACATCACAACAATGGTGTCGCCAATAGGATAACAATTGTCTCTCGAGGATCCCGATTTTGTCGATACCTGGCTGCGATCTTTTGCTGCAAGCGCAAGAACTAAAAAGCTGATAGACGACAAGGAAAAGGGTGGAGAAAATGAGATCACGGATCTCTTTGACTACAGCGAGGTGATAATGAAAGTCTCCTCTATGGCGTATCCCACAAACCTGGAAGACATGACTTTTGAAAAAATAAGTCAGATCATAAGAAGAAATTTGAAGCTCAAGAAAAGGTTGGTCGTGGCAGAAAGAACGAAATTCATGTCGATGAAACAAGAAATTGACGAACCAATCATAAAATATCCACACCGTCTTCGAAATGCGAGTAGATATTGCCAGTTTGAAAAACTTGGACAAGAAGAACAGACAACTGAAGAGGACTTAATTCAATTAAGGTTAATTGAAGAAATGTACAATGCATCACACCAATATAAAATGATGGAACAAATACAAATAGGAGATAGGTCTTTAAATACCTGCATTGACTTTATACTGCAAGAAGAATTAATACAGAAATACAACCATGATAAAAGTCCACCCAGCGAACAAATATTCGCAGATACTTATGTATTAAAAAGATAAAAGAAATGTTCGTATTGTGGACATTAACATGAAACAAAAATGGAAAAATTCCCAGTATTTGGGAAGACTTGTACAAATTGCTTAAAAAAGAACCATTTTCAAACAGCATGCAAATTCAAAAGAAAAAAAAAAACACTGAAAGAGTTGAAGAAAACGACCAAGCCAGGATAAAAAATACAAAAAATAGCTACACCTACAAATAAAAAATAACTTTAATCTTTTTGGGGATTGGTGAATTTCTACAGGCAATATATAACACAATATACGAACTTAATTGAGCCGTTTGCAAATTTAAGAAAAAAGAATATTAATTTTATCTGGTCAGAGAAACAAGAAAAGTTTTAAATAGATTAAAAGTAATTATGGCAAAGAAACCAGTAATGAAAATATTTGATCCGAAAGAGGACATTACGTTAAGCACAGATGCAAGTGAACATTCAGTATCTGAAATATTATCACTAGAAAGACATTCGATGATGTATTTATCAAGAAGACAAACGAACACTGAATTTAATTAATTGACTATAGAGAAAGAAGCCTTGGCCATTGTGTGGACAACCACTAGAGCCCGACAGTTTTTACTTGGAAAAAAATTCTTTTGAGAAGTGATCATAGACCATTAGAGTTTATATTCAATCTAAGAAAAGAATTACCCATTTGACTTTAATATAGATTATGTCAAAGGATAGTCAATTCCACACGTAGATGCACTATCAAGATTGCGATTTTACAAGAAGTCAAAAGATAAAACAGAAGAAGAATTTGAAGATACATTTTGACATTGGGTAGAGACTGATGTTTTGTTTTTAGATAGAATGGCAGCGGAAACTAGACACGATCCAGTACTAAGTAGGATAACATTGAAAATAAGAAAAAAACGTTTATGAAAATTGTTCCAGGCGGAAAGACCCTACAAAGAAATAAGACATAAGTTAACGATAGAACATGGAATGATTTGTAATGGGTATCTGATAATTCTCCCAGAAACACAAAGAAAATTGGAGATAAAAAGTGTATATAATGATATCCACTGTGGAGTAGCGGCAACACAAAAAGGATAAAATTAGAAGCATGGTGGCCAGGATCTCCATGAGACATTGAACAATATATAAAAGATGCCAAAAATGTAAAGAATTAAGAAATTTTACACAGACTATTTTACATTTATGGCCCAGAGAAGTGGAGCCATGGAGTCGTGTGCATATGGATCATGCATATATTACTGGAATAGGACTCTTATTAATACTAGTAGACTCTTTTTCAAGCTGGCCTGAAGTAATCCGTGTGGCAGATAAGAAAAGTTCTACGATAAAACAGATTCTAAGGGTCATATTTTCCAGAAACGGCTTACCAAAAACCCTGATATCCGGCACTACACCAGAATTTTGTGACGAAGAACTTAATTTATGGTTGAAAAAAAAAAAAAGGGTGTAAACCGTATAAGACACCGCCTTATCACCCTCAATCGAGTGGGTTAGTGGAAAGTATGGTGCAGACCGTAAAAATGGGAATGAAAGCATGTTCTCAGCCAAAATGAAAAAAATAGAAGGTTTTTCTACCAAGACTGTTTTTAAACTATCGCACAATACCTCACACTGGAAGACTAGAAAGCCCATCAGCTTTTTAATGGGAAGGCAAATTAGAACTCAGCTAACGATGTCGTATTCCACAAATGAAAAAGTGTGGTACAAAAAGAACAAATAATCAAATCCAGTAAGGGCAGAATTTATCATGCAAAAAAAAAGCCATAATACACTTATAATAAACAGGGAAAAGGGATTTAGTATATTTGCCCGTGCAGATCAAATATCATCATCATATCGCGCTGGTAGCACGGATATCTCTGACCCTCTCTCGCCACTCCTCCCTATCGTTCATCGCCCTAGGTAGGTCTTCAGGACAACATCCTGTATCCTCACATAGCTGCTGAATGTACGTTCGTGCTGGTCGTCCTGCTTTTGCGCGGCCATGTGTGGGGATCCATAAGAGTACATCTCTTATGAGTTCATCTCTGCTTCTCCAGCAGTGTTCTGCATGTCTGGTTCGTCTAACTTGAATAGTTTTCGTGATAGGGGCAGGTGGCCGTACAGTTGGTGTCTTGTGGGGTGTTGCTGCCAGGACTTGTTCAGGATTGCACGCAGCATTCTTGTGTAATTGCCATCTAGCTTCTTCTCCAGCCGTTTTGTTAGCGTCCATGTAGTGCATCCATATAGCAGTATCGATGTGACCACTGCCTGGAAGAAACTGCGTTTCATTTTATCGGTTAGGTCTGATTTCCATATAGTCGATAGCCTATTGATAGCTGTCCATGCTTTCGTTAACCTCGTTTCGATGTCCTTTTCGGTTGATTCGACGCTGCTTCCTAGGTACGTGAATTTGTCTACTAGTTTAAGAGGGGTTCCTTCTAGAGTGGAGATGTCCCCCGTTTGGTTATAGCACATATATTCCGTTTTGTGTGCATTAACATAGAGGCCTATGCTTGCTGCTGCTCGTTCCAAACTATGCAGAAGTGTTTCGGCTTGGTCAGGTGTATTTGCCAGTATCGCTATGTCATCGGCGTAGTCGGCGTCGGTAATTGTTGTTGCGGGGTACCTTCTGCTTCTTTTCTTCGTCAGTTCGAAGCCATTCTCTTTGATTTTGTCAATCGATGTTCTAAGTACGTAGTCTAGACAAATGATAAAGAGGTACGGGGCCAGCGTGTCCCCTTGTAGTACTCCTGCTACAATGTGTATTCTGTGTCTCCATCCGGTGATCGTACTTTTACTTTGGTGTTTCTATAGAGAATCGTTATTGCCGCTACGGTTTCTTTAGTAGGATTTGTTCCATCTTTCCTCTGTGAATGGAATCGAAAGCCTTGGTAAAGTCGACAAATATTAATGTCGCTTGTAGGTTCTTTGCCCGTACACCTTCAAGGATTCTGCGGATAGTTAATATTTGTGAGGTCGTGGATCTATTTCTTCGGAAGCCATTTTGTATCCCTTCATCCATCTATCTATCGGATTTTGATTGTATACTGCGTTGCAGTGGCGGAGCAGTATGTCGTCGAATTGTTTGGTCTTCCATACTTCCGGGGGAATTTCGTCCAGCCATGCAGCTTTCCTATTTTTAATTTTTCTGAGAACCGAGTCGAGTTCTTCTTGTGTGAACGGTCCTAGTTTAATGTCTAATTGTTTGCTAATTATTCTGGTGATTGGTTCATGTTTTATTTTTGGTGGGTTTCCAAGTAAGTTTTCGAAGTGCTGTTTCCACAGTTTTATTCTTTCTTGTTGGTTTGCTGCTTTAAGTTTTGCTTTGGCTGTGTTCTTTCTTCTGCTCACTTCGTTTATTGTTTGCCAGGCTATTCTAGATTGTCTATCTTCCACCGAGTCTCTAATCTTATCTATCTGATTTTGAATGTATTCTGTCTGTTCCTTTATATATATGCCTGCTAATTGATATTGTGCCGTTTTTAGTTTTAAGGCATTTGTGTTTGTTTTTCTCTCACCGCTAAAGTTTCCCTTGGGACTCTATATTTAGTTTTAATTTTTGTTGGAATGTATTTTGCTGCTGCCTCGAGGTGTGCATTGACGAAATTTTCATATTCGTCGTTTGGTGTACTTTTTTCCGTCTTTTCTTGTAGTGTTTCGAATCTGTTTCTTAATTCTAATACGTATTTATCTCTTATATCTTTGTTGTTCAATAGGGCCCAGTCATAGTGTTTGGTGGTCGCTGTTCGTTTGGCGTTTTTTCGTAGGCTTAACCGTATTTTCGCCGTGACTATTCGGTGATCGGTGGACACACCCTCAAAAGAGGAGTATGCCTCGCAATTCAATGCACTATTTTTCCATTTCTTGTTTATAAGGACGTAGTCTATCTGAGCTTTAGTATTGTTTGCGTACGTGTATGTCCATAGTTTGCCCTCTCATTTTTGGTAGTTTGTATTGAGGCATGCTAATCTATTTTCTATTATGAAATCTGTTAGATGTTGCCCATTCCTATTTGACGTGTTGTGGAGGCTGTATTTGTTGTTTCCGTTTTTCCCGATTTGGGCATTCATGTCTCCGCCAATGACTAACATGTTGTGTTTCGGGATTCTACGCACTAATGAGGATAACTCATTGTAGAAGGTGACTAGTTCAGTTTCTTCACTAACATTGGTGGGGCTGTAGCATGAGATGATTGTTGCTCTGGGGTTTCCGTTAAATGTAGCTGCCATCATTCTAGGTTGTATTTTCTCAACGCTATTAAGCGTTTTTAATGCTCTAGGTCCTATAAGTAATCCTACCCCTCCTACTGCGGCGTTGACAGAGTTTTTCCATGCGGATACAGTGGCGAGCGACCAGCCATTGCCAGTTTCGTGATATTTGATATCTTCGGTGTGCGTGTATCTGTGTTCTTGTATGCATATTATGTCTATCTTATGTTCTTCGGCCGATGCTATTAGCTCTGGGAGTTGTCCTATTCTATTTAAGGGTCTTACGTTAAATGTCGCTATTTGTAGTGTTTGCTTGCATTTTAGTAATTTTGATTGTTTGAGCTCTGTAGCTGATTTTTCGAACACTGAGGCCAGGGCTCCAACCTCAGCAGGACGCGCCCCTTTTTTACCCGCGCGAAGAGCGATGCGGTTTGTGTATGTGGTTTGAGTGTGGGTCATGGTTATCTTTCGATGGCTGTTTTATTCTCTTCTATAGAAGCCACTCTTATAGAGGAGCAGCAGTAGTTCCCCGATCGAACTAACGATCCTGAGCGTAAAGTCGTCAAACTCACGTCCAGGACCCGTTTAGGTATTGAGTTTGGTCGTCCATGGGTTTATTCAAATACCTTTACGTACATCATGCTGCTTCCCATGTGTACGCAAAAAAAAAAAAAAAAAAAGGTGGGGGGGTAATTTTGGTTTAAGTTTTCTTAAGTTTTAACTTAGTTAAAGTCCAAGATTAAGGTACTTTCGTATGACTTTCACTGGTATTGACTTTTGCTTTATTTTTTTTTTTGCTGTAATGGGACTTTTCCTAGGCTTTTTATTTATTTATTTATTTATTTTTTACTACAGTTGGGAACCTAGCAGGCTTCAGGAATTATAGAGCTTAAAAAAATTTTTTTTTTTCCCCTTTCTCTTGGGGGGTGGGGCTGTGGTAGCATTAGGTGTTTTAGGCCTTTTCTTTTTCTTCTAAACTACTGTTAGGGCTTTCTTTACGAATTTTTAAATTATATTATAGAAGAGATTCAAAAACATTCTGCCATGTTCGCTGACATTTGGAAAGACTAACATCAATTTGGCTTTATAGTAGAGTAAGCGTGTCTTTACATTTAAAACGCATAGTTTAAGCATTATTTCACAAACAAAATACAGCATAACATTTTGTAAAATTCAGCATTTTAAATTGATAGGACTTAAAGACATACTGACCAATATTGATATATTTCTTCCAGTTGGCTCCTGAGTTCAAATGCTTCTTCTTCGTTTTGACTTTTATTTACTACTGAATTTCAGGTAGTTTTGGAGGCGGTCTACTGGGGGGTGGGGTGGGGGAATATTCATTTCATTTTTTTTTTTTTTTTATCAAATATGAAGAGCAAAATGAGGAAGAAATCTCTACGATTCCTTCTGTTAGTGATTTATTGGAACAACCTTTATTGAATGAAACGTCAGAAGATGAAATAATGCATGATCAGGTGGTCCAGAGTGAGTTTGAAAATTTGGATGAAGATCAAATAATGCAAGAAGACGACTTTGATCACAGATCAGTGCTGGAGAGATGTAGACCTCCCAGAGAAAGAAATGCGGGAGAGTGACAAAGAGAGCAATGTAATCCCGAAAATGAAACAATCACTAGAAGAAGTACAAGACCTACTAGGGATATAAGACCCATACGTTTCAGGGAGATGTAGTGATTCTGGCAAATTAATCTGCCTAATTTGTATGAGTGAAAGAGAGAGCCTATATAATAAGTCTCTCACTGAGAATAACTGGGAAGCTTGATTAGCGACTGACTAATGCTAACCTTGTACATCACAACATAAATCTTAATAAATAACTTAATATCATACAAAGATTTATTTCGACTTGCATCCTTACCTTTGATGTTTTATAAAATTCTTATAATTGTATCTTTGGATATTTCTCAGGAAATGTTGAATTGAAAATACAGTTTCATTCAAGGAGTTCTGTTGTTCTTATTCCTGGCTTTTTTATCATGTTCTGTGTTTTTAGGGATTTCTGATTTTGTCACTTTTCATCTTCAGTTGTCATTAAATCAATGTCCCCCTGCTACAATAATTGACTACTGGAAATCAAGGCCAATATGCTTTTATCCATTTGAATATATTCTATGCAGACGAACTTTCTAAGTTAAATTGCTGAGACTTAAATTTATTATAAATATGAGAGGATCTTATATGGAGTTCCTGTATTTACAAAACTTGCTAATTGAATCTTTCATACACAGCTTGTATGTCACTTTAGAACATCTTACTTTCTAGTAATTTTCTTTAACTATAATCTTAATTTAATTTCATAGAGAGTGGTGTATTTTTCCCTCTATACATGTTTACTTTATTCTACTTTCAGTTTCTTCACAGAGTATAGCTTTTTTCGTTTAAGCTTTATGCAAAAATAAATGCAAAAATATAAGGCATTCGGTACTCCATGCATACTCCAAAAGTATGGCTTTATTCAAGTTTATATTTCATTGAGGTTAATGATTGGAGATTTTTTACTAATATCTAAAAAGAAATGCAAATCTATTACTATCCTTGGTCTATTTTTGAGACTGATTTGTTCTCTCAAAAATGTTAAGAATCTATCTATCTATCTATCTACATACATACATACATACATACATACATACATAATTGTTTTTATGACCCATTATAGCGTTTGTTAGATTTATGAAAAAAATACGCCAAAGATTTCCAATTTCTAATGAGTTTATCATAGTGCCACAGCAAATAAAAAAAGCAGAACTTAATCCAAGTCTCTTAGAATGTCTTAATTTATCTTAAAAATTATTTTAACCTCATCTCACTTTCTTGATTCTCTAAGTGTTTCAAATTAATTTATTCCTGAAACACTGAAGAGTGATGAAATAAGAGACAACGCTTTTTTTATTCTTCATTTTCTTGAGAAGTTTCAAGATGTTATAATTGATGCACAGAAATAGAGGAAGGAGACAAAGAAAGGATGATAAGAAGTAAAGAAATGAATGAAAAACAACAAGAGTTAAAGACACAGAGAAAATATATTCTTAACTACAAAACAAAGGTATTACAGAACAAGACTTCTTTGACTAAGGGTTATGTTTGTGTGGTGGTTGTGCTTGATGTCTGGATGGACCGTAGTTGAAGGAAGGATAAGTTTAACTCTCAGAGCTAAATATACATTGTGTGGAGTAGAAGTAGTTATAGATATGGCTGACAGTAGTTGAAGGAGGGAAAATTTTGGCACTCAGGGCTTTGGCTTAGTATGGGTAGAGTGGACTGGAAGTATTGTAGATAGATGAACAGCAGTTTACGATATTGCTGGTTTCCTTTTTGCTGCATGAATGACATAGACAAGCATTCTTTTCTTGTGCTTACTGTTGACAGGAGCTGAGTCGTTTCAGTAGATGGCTGGTTTTCGACTAGTCGTATGAATTTGCCGGTAACCACTGAGAGGTTAATATATAGCACTGGTGTGGTAGATAACTATGGAAGGTCTCTCGTACTCCATGTGGGAACATGGGTACAGTGATGCCAGTGGTAGCATGGCATCACTGATAGGGTCCTAGTTGTATGGATTTGCAATACGTATGACACCTATTGAGTTGCTGGATTTGAATGCTTGTGCAGTCAGGACTTACATGGCCTTCAATCTTGGAATGAGTTACGAAGTTGATAATAGTCATGTCTGGAAGTTGCAGGCTTCTTCAAGATTTTGTTGGTCTGTTGGTGTGCTAAGCTGAATTCTGCTAAAGAGAAAGATGCATCTTTTTGCCTGGCCGATGGTCCAGGTTGTGTATTATGGCCAAGATGGCCAAAGCTCAGATGCATGTGTACTGGCTAGCTGTCAAGGGCTAAGAGAGTGAACCGTGCCTTCCGATATATATATATATATATATATATATATATATATATATATATATATATATCAGGAGTCTTACTTGTATTGCGTCCTGATTGGTTAAAGTTTGTCATGTGATCTGCCCTAACATCATGTTTGTAGGGGTAGCAATTAGCTGGTGTTCAGCGTGGATGTGTACCATCTTATTTTTTGATCTTGATGAAGTCATGAATCATGATGAAAATTGACATATCGTATAACAGAGACAAATATTTTAAATTTAAAATGTTATTGTTTATACCTTATATCCTAAAATCAAACAACTTCAGATAATTACAAAAAAGTGATTGCAGAAAATTATAGATATTGAACATGACTAATGCTTTCTTTTACTATCCATATTTGCTAAAATATAGAAAACAGTAAAATATGACATTTAATTAATTCAAAATTAAAAGGATTGGACTATGACACCCTCGCCTCAATCTCGTCCACCTCCCTCCAATCTCTCTGCTACAGCGCGGGAAAAAACAGATTGAAAGTTCCCTCCAGGAAAGTGACCATACACTACCCTGCCCCACGTTGTGATTCTTTAAATGGAAAGGCCGACGATCACGTCTGAAAGGAAGAGGGGTTGCTGGCAGCCGAAGACTTAAAACCGAAGGGTATATATTGTAGAAAAAAAATACAACTCCGATTTCTGCAGTAGTTAATAATAAAAAGGTTTTAAAATCTTCAAGTTTACAGACGGTAACAAAATCTGCGGGTGTGACTTCTAATGGTCTAAGGCGTCGGTCTGGTGAGGGCTGAGTCTTCTTAACAATAATCCATCCTAGCGGCGGACTGGTGATATGAGTTGGCAGCACGAAGCACAATTCCAATCTGTTGTTTCCTGCCTGGTCTTCGTCTGCTTCGTTTGGTCCAAACTGCTTCGCTTACTGCCACCAACTGCTGAGTTAAAAAATCAGCTTGTTTATATAATAATTGCTAATATTCTGGGGTAGGTTCTGACTGAGGCAGAGGTGATCTCCATAACGTCATTTCTAACTCATCAGACATCCGTTATGTCTTTGTTTCAATTCTCGTCATCAGAAAGGGTCCAACCCCTTTTCCACTTCTTCCATTAAGTCGCTCCTCTCACTGTACTCGTGATGAGGAATACAGGAGGATAGATTTCCTCCTACCAGCACAGTTTTTCTCATTTTACTGCTTATGACGTCAATCTGGAGGTGCCCGTGGTGTAATTGTTATCGTCGTAGGAAATGAACACGGCGACACGAGTTCAAATCCTGGACGAAACTCATTGCATTTCACATAGCACTAATACCCTTGGGAAAGGTATGAATCTAATTATTCTCCCTCCAGCTATGGGTAAATAGTAGGACAGACTAGGTGCTTCAGCCTTGGTTAGGCAACTAGTCTAGGAGAAGGAAAACTCTGAATTCAAACCTGTTAAACTCCGCTTAAAAATTGACCTTGTGTCATATCCTGCCCGAGCGGAGGGGTTGGTAAATAGGATGACGTCAATCTGGAGATTCCTCCCCTTATGCCCAAATATGCTCGACTGTCACCTGATTTCAACCTGCGTGGGAGAAAGGGCTGGTCTTCATCCCAGACTAATTGATAATTCCCTTTTCAGTACCGATAAGTAATTCCGGAAAATTACCTCACCTCATTAGTTGCAGTGTTTTCATCAAATACTAGATAGCCTTCCTACCATCAACAAAGATTCCTTGGTTCGCCTCTCAACCTTTTTTTCTTCCTCAATTTCCGTTTGTACCTGTTCGCCTCTGAGGTTTATGTTTTAACTGGGGTATCTCCCATGTCACTGCGGATCAGGTGCTAGTCACAGGGTTATCTTTCCTGATTGACGAGTTCTAATTTTCACTTTTTTTTTTTCAGGCTTGGGAATTGTCTCATGATATCACTCATTTCTTAAAACAACATCTTTTTCTTCCTCAATTTCCGTTTGTACTTGTTCGCCTCTGAGGTTTATCTTTAACTGGCCATTGTCAAAAGTTCTTTTCCCAGAACTTCAATTTTACACTTCTCGGCAATTATATTTGGCTGTTCAACTTTTTGTTTAACCCTTCATGTACCACGCCACAGACCAATATTGTCACAGGACAAAATCTTCACAAAAACTCAAACAGAAATCTTTTGTAAATGATATTTATTTTAATAATGAATAAATGCAATATGATAAGGAAAAATTTCATTGATATTTCACTTGAGTGTAAATAATCAATTGCTCATTGATGGTAATTTTGGGTAAAACTGTTGAATATTGTTGTCCAAACATGTTCTTGCTGAAGACAATTTATCTTTTGACACAATTGTCAAAATGTAAACATGACTTTTGCTTTTAATAATTAAAGATATAAAGTACATACACACATATATATATAGATACGTGTAGCCATCCTCCTTTTTGATGACCCAGACAAGATCGGGTTTATTACACATGTGGATTGAGATCTTCACAATTTCTTTCTTTCTTTTCTTTGGGACGGGAAGAAGTAAGTTATAAAGATGATTATGTTCTTAGCTTCTTCCCTCTGTTCTTTTCTTTCTTTTTTTTTTTATGTCGATCGATTTACGAATCTGTTGTCAGACTCTGATCGACATTTCTTTAGCAGCAAATTTCGTTCGGGACCTTATTTTTTTTCATTTGGGCATCATATTTCTGAGCGAATGTAACGGATGTCTGTTATCCCCAATTTCTCGGCCGTCTGTGTTTTAAAACTATTAATTTTTCGTGCCCATCAACCATATCACATGATCAGTCCCAGCTAATCACAATGTGGCCCTGGGCCGTTGGGGTGCTCCTAGATTGCTTGCCACGTCTGTAATACTTCTGGTCTTCTGTCTGAGTCATCGAAAAGTGTGTGTGTGGGAGTACACGTAACAATATAATAAGAAAACTTACTTAATTTCTTGTAATTCATAAAGTTATTATGTCTCATTACATTTTTTTTACATCTCATTACATTTGATATTTTTTGGAAAAGAAATAACCTTACAATACCAAAAAGAATATTTTGTTATTTTCACCTTTGTTGTTGTACACTTGATTATCAAGAAGGACTATTTTAATTATCACGCAAATAAATTTTGGTGAAAAATTCTAGTTTCATTTGAAAAGAATTTTGAAGGATAAAATTTGCAATATAAAAGAATTTTGAAAGGATAAAATTTGATATGAAGTGAGTGACACTAAAGCCATGTTTAGTATTTAACTGGGTAATGTTTTTAGGGGGATTTAGTGTGCAATATTAAACGGTAAGTTCAAACGGTAAGTTAAAATGCTTTCTAGTTCGGATACTGATTCGAAAAGATAACACAAACAATAAAGTTTTTAAAAAGGAATTTTATACAAAAGAAACAAGAAAGAAAGGGATAGAAAAGATAAAGTGTTGCAAATTTTTGTGCAATTTGTTGGAACTTATCTGAGAGAGTGTCCCGGAGACAAAGTCGTTTGAATTTAAGTATTTTTCTTTTTTTTGTAGAAATGTTTCAGAATTCATTTAATTGCAAGTCTTCTTTAAAGTTTTTTTTCAGCAGAATTCTCGGTTGGATTTTCTTTCACTTGTTTAACTTGGTAGAATTTGAGTAGTCGACTTTTGTTTCATTTTACTTTTATTTCTTGGAAAGCTTTTTGCCTATTCGAGCTTACCAGCAATTCAAGAAGCGAGTGACGAAACCCAACTGCTGGCTAATTTTTTCTACCTTCAGTTCGATCCCCGAATTCGTACTCTCGTTTGATTTTGGTTTTATTTCTTGGGAAGCTCCATTCAAGAAGCGATTGACGAAACCTTTCTGCTGGCTTAAGATTTTCGTGCCTTCAGTTTGGTCCCCGAATTTAAACTGAGGGTTTAATTGTAGTTCTCGACAAAAAGAGGGAGGTAGCTTTTTGGTGCTGTATAGTCTAGGATTACTTCTCCCTTTTCCACTCAGATCAAATCAAGTGCAGCACGTGGTCAGCTTGTTTTTTTTCTTCTTTGAAATAAATTTTTATACATTTGGTTGAAAGGGTAAAAAAAATTGGGGGATTAAAAATAAATATTTTCTCGGAGGTAGAAAGTAATTTTTGCTTTGTATTTTAGCACAGTTGGTTTGTTTAATGTAAAGAAGTCTTAAGAACTATTTATTTTCAAAGCAGATTTTTGTGTGCTTCTTTCAGCCAACAATACTAACATTCTACAACTCCATTGAAATTGTTTTAGCACTTTGCATTGATGTTATAGGGAGATAAATATAGCCTTGACAAGTAGAATAAACTAGAGTTTAATTTTTAAGTGTAAAAGAAAGATTTCAGTGAGCTCTATTCAACAATATAATGAGTAAAAAACTTCCCGAGTAAAACACAAAATAGTTCTCAATAGACTGTTATGTGTATATTGGAGTCATGAGCACCAGTAAAAATACAATATTTATTGATCAGTGAAGCTGATTAGCTGTAAGAAAAAAGGAAGGTTTTAAAATGAACATTTTCTTCAAGAAAAAATGAGGAAGTTGTAGGGATATGACTTGAATGTAAATCTGAATTAATCGTATGTAATAAAAACCAGTACTCATCATCATTATCATCATGTTGCGCTATCAGCACGGATATTTCTGACCCTCTCTCGCCACCCCTCCCAATCGTCCATTGCTTTTGGCAGGTCTTCCGGGTTCACTTTTGTAAATTTGGTTAAAATAATTTGTCCTTTTGTTATAAACTATTGTTTTAAAAGTGTTTTTAGCAAATGCCCACTCAAAGCATTAGAATTCCTTTGACCACTCTAAATTATACCTATGCATATAATTTCAAACACACCCCAAGTTTGGGAGTACAGAATTCTATAAGGAAATACTGCTGCACCATTATTTATGGGTGAATCAGTTTCATTTTGCTTCTTTGAAGGATGTTAATTGCTGCTACACTAATTCTTAAATCTTGTATCAATATGTTCAGCAATTATGTGTGAGTATGTGTGTGTGTGTGAGAGAGAGAGAGAGAGAGAGAGAGAGAGAGAGAGAGAGAGAGAGAGAGATTGTTTGTTTGTACGTTATTTAATGCCAAATCTATTTTTATGCAAATAAACAGTTCTATCTCAAACAATTCGCTTTCGTATGAGTATAGTTTCTTGCTTACACTCAGTTAAATGTCAAAGTAGTTCAATTTCAAACAATTCAGTGACGGATACAAAAACGGTTCCATTTCCAACAATTTAGGTTAGCATAAGTATGCAGGTTAGTTTTATTTGACCCATAAATAGGACCCTATCAGTTGTTACCCTTCCAGGCCTGAGTGGACCTGGGAGTGATGGCAATGAAGGGGTACTCCGCATTCTCCAAAGCTCTTGTATTACAGTAAACTCATCATCAGATTGTTTCGGGTCATATCTTGCAGAGGTGCCCGTGGTGTAGTCGTTATCGCCGTAGGAAATGAACACGGCGATACGAGTTCAAATCCTGGACGATACTGATTACATTTCACATAGAAAGGTATGAATCCAATTATTCTCCCTCCAGCTATGGGTAAATAGTAGGACAGACTAGGTTCTTCAGCCTTGGTTAGGCAACTAGTCTAGGAGAAGGAAAACTCTAAATTCAAACCTGTTAAACTCCGCTTAAAAATTGACCTTGTGTCAGCTCCAGCCGACTGGGCAAGAGAGAGAGAGAGAGAGAGAGAGAGAGAGAGAGAGAGAGAGAGAGAGAGAGAGGGTTATTATAATTAAAAACTGATGATACAAAACCCTTTCGAATCTGGTTGAAGACATAGAAGATGCCTATCCTTCAAAGCTAGAGAGAATACTCGGTAGCATATTTGGTAGCTTTGTACACACATAGTTAACCTGAAGTTGATACTTTCTTGATGATGATATACAAATTTGCTTAGAACCCCTTCGAGCCTCTAAATATTCCCTGGTGAAATAATTTTCATTCCTTCTTCCTCATAACTACTTATGCTACCCTAGTTGTGGATATAGATCCACTGGGAAATACTGATTTAATAGATACCATTAGTGTATTTCAAAATAACTTGATTATTAATATTTTTATATTCTTCATATACTAGAGAAATGAAATAAATTCATTGATCAAAAGTAAAAAAATAAGTAAAAACATCAAGTTTTAAGCCTTAGCATTCGGTTCCCTGTCTGCGCAGCGCTAAGATACGGCAAATCTTAGCCTTGGCTTTCCGGTCCGTTTCGTCGATTCGTTTGCACTGCTGTGCTGCACTAAGGTACAACAACCTTAGCTATCGGTTCCCTGTCCATTTTGTACAGCTGCGCAGTGCTAAGGTACAGCAACCTTAGTTGTCGGTTCCCTGTCCGTTTTGCACAGCCGCGCAGTGCTAAGGTACAGCAACCTTAGTTGTTGGTTCCCTGTCCGTTTTGCACAGCTGCACAGCGCTAAGGTACAGCAACCTTAGTTGTCGGTTCCCTGTCCGCCCGAGTGACTTAACACAGCTAAGGCACGATAGTCTTAGTACACCGACAGCGACGGCACCTCTCTGCCAAAGACGACCTTATCAGCCACCAACATCGCTCATCCAGCTGACTACAACAACAATGTCAACATTTACCAATAACTACTGACATCTGTCATTGTAAACTCGGCAAATAAATTGTCATTTTTGTTACATCTCGCCTTTGTTTCTTTCATCGTTCTTTTAGCTGTCATTACTCTCACGCGTAACTTAAACAATTTGCGTGGTCGACGTGCTTATCGGCTCCGCAACAAGAAGTATCTTAGTTTTTGGAGAGAAAAAAAATTCCTGTTTCTCTGAATGAGGTTCATGGAGAAAGAGGCTGAAAATCGTTTTCCAAAAGTTGGATTGTCAGGAAGTAAAAAAGATTTTATTTTTTCACTTTGAATGATGGAAAAATATATACATTTATTTTTTATTTTTATTCTTTTCAAAATTCTTTTTACAATCATTCTTTTTATCATCATTGAAAAACACCAAAAAAATATGATTTTAAAATAATGCCAACCAACACATGATATAGTATCAGAATTATAAATTATCAAAACATGGCATTAATGTTCAAACTTCGATAACAATGAATTTATTCATTTATAAGGAAAAACATTTCACCTTTTTCTTAATGCTTACCATAGACTAAAAAACAAAACAAAAAAAAAAAACTGAGTGAAAGAAAAGAACAGACATGAAAATTGCTTATAGGAGACATTGTATATTAGAATCTTACACAAAATGACATTTTAAAGAAGCATTTTAGCTGAAACTGTATTTTACAAATATTTGCTAATTTTTTGTATGAAAGCTATTTGATAGCTTTTATAAATCATAAGATATTCAAAATAAACTTCTTTTGAATGTACATTCCAAGGTTGGAAGTGAGAGCAAGGCTATATTTATTAGTAACTAATCATAGTTATAAAGAGTGGAAATGAACAGTCCAATTAAATAATGAGAGGTTCTATAGGCAAGCATTGAATCACAGAAGTAACCTACTCTGTTGATATTAAAGAACCTTGTCTTTTGAGGCAGGGGAATTTTGTATTTATGATTGATACTGAATAAAGTGTCAATATTACTACTTTGTTGTTGTCACTTTTCAAGTTACAACTGATTGGTGATCTTTTTGGAAAGATAAAATAATTTCAAGAAGATAAAGAATGCTTGGGTTTATTCATACCTGATGTTGAAGCAGAAAAACAAAAAGTTTTATATGCCTTTATTTGATTTGGTTCAAATGATGAAAGAATAACTTTATGGATAAATGAGTAGAGTTGGTTTAAGTTTGTTTCTAATGAGAAGATAAACATGCATTAGATTGGAAAGAAAGTCTTATCACTTGCAAGATTAAAGTTATTATTTGATTATATAAAACATAATTATGTTTCAAACTTAATATTGTAATCTTTTCTCTTTCCTATCAGGAATATTTAATGTTAAGTTGAATGATTTTTGAAGTGATTTAAACCATAAAAATGAGTGTAGACATTTGAGAGAGGGAATGCTTTTCTAGTTCAAAAAGGGTTTATTAAGCTCAAAAGAAATGAAGAATATTTACACAGTTTATGGAATTAAAGTCTCAAATGACAGAAAAGCCAGCAATGATTAACTCAGTTTAAAGTGGGGAATTTTATTGTCAAATATTTCCCATTGAACTTCAATTGACAATCACTTTCTTCTAACAGAAAATCCTTGTCAGACACAGAATATGAAATAGTTTATTTAGATAAAAATGAATTAGATAAAGTTTTTTTCCAATAATGAATGTTTATCCAGAGAGGTTCAAAAGCATCATCAGGTAAATCAGATCACGGATGTATTGAAATAGTAATTTACTAAGCTTTTTGCTTAGATGGGACACAAGGCTAAATGAATGGGGCATCCAATGAAACTTGTTTATGAAGGTTTGCTTGCTATAACACCATCTGTGGTGTCGACATGTATTGAAATAGAAGTTAAAATGAAACCGGATGTTGCTTAAAGAATAGTGTCAGAAAAGGGAGATTGATTAGGATTATGAGTTTAACACAAGAAATTAACGAAATGTAGGAAGAATTAAATAGAAAGATAAAATCAGTAATAAAAATACTCTTGAAGTTATAAAGTTCTCTAAACAATGAGATTCATTAGAAAAATTACCTTGTGACAGTCATTGGCAATCTTGTAAAGGAAAAGAAAAAGATAAAACTTGAAAAGAATTTGAAATTATATCAAGTATAGAAAACAATCATTATGCTTTAAGTGAAATTAAAAATTGGAAGTAAATAAAAAAAATTGTAGCATAATAATAAAATTGTTAAGATATTAAATACAATTGTAAACCAATATTCAAATATGTAAAATTAGAAACTAAAATTCTCAAAAATGTTAGTATTGTAAAAAACAATAAGACTGGTGAATCAATAAACATACCAGTTAAAACAACAAGTGTACGAGCAAGATCTTTTCAATCTGTTCATTCTTTGGAAGAATTTGATCCTTTACAAGAAAGTTGTTATGAGGAGATTTCAAAAAATGATTTATGAACTAATATAAGAGCTAAAGACATAAAACTATTATTATCCAAGTTAGATATTAGTAAAAGTCTGGAACATGATGAAACATAGTCTAAAATATTTAAATACTCATCATCAAAAGAAAGTTTTATCATTGCAGTGTGTAAATTATATGAGAAATGTGTAGAATATGAAATGATTCCATATATTTGGAAACCAGCAATTGTAATACCACAACATCAAAAAAGTTTGATATATTTTAAAAGTAATTATTGACCAGTTTCTCTAACATGTAACTTGTGTAGGGTCTTTGAAAAATTGATTAGAAATCACATACTAAATTTTATAGGGAATAATATAAATTGTAATCAACATGGTTTCATCTATGGTAAATCAACATTATCAAATATTTTGGAAAGTATTGGTATTATAAAGGAATATTTGAAGGAAGGGAATAATGTGGATATTATTTGAATTTTAGCAAAGCATTTGATATGGTATTTCATTATCATTTAGTAGTGAAAATGAAAAAGGTATTTCTAAAAAGCAGTAAATATTGTAAGATCCTTTTTACCAAATTGAACTATGAAAGTAATAATTACTAACAGTTATTCTGAAATACAGTTTTCCTAAGGATTCAGTATTGGGACTTTCGTTGTTTTTAATATTCATAAATGATTTGCTTAATGATATAAAATCAGAAATAAAACTATTTATTGATGAAGTCAAACTAATTGTTAAACCATTATCAAAAGAAAAAACACTGATAAATAAATTGTCATATTGGGATGATATTTGGAAATAAAAATTTGATATATAAAAATGTAAAATATGACATATTGAATCCAAACATATTAAAATTGAATATAAATTAAGCAAAAAGGAAATCAAGGGTTAGCTTTGATGATAGATTTAAAGCTGACAAAAATATTTTTCCTTTTGTATTGAGTGCTAATGGAATAATTGGCTAGATGGGTAGAAATTTCATTTCAAGGGAGAAAATATCGTTTTAGAAATATCCTCCACCTCCTCCCCACCATCATCAAGTTTCACTGACAACACATAGCTTCTTGACTCTCTCTTTCTATCCATTCCCTATCATCCTTTGTTCCTGGCAGATTCATCAAACTACATCCTGTGTCCATACAGAGCTGATGTAAATCCTTTCTGGTCAGCCAACACTGGTGCCTCAATGTGTTGGAGTCTATAGAATAAAATTGTTAATATGTTTGTCCTTACTTCTCCAGCAGTACCCTGCATTTCTATTTCATCTTGCGTGGATGGTTTTTGAGATGGGTGATAAGTGGTCATACAGCTAATTTTTTGCAGGTTGTTGTTTCCAGAATTTGTTCAAAACAGCACATAGCATTCTTGTATAGTTCTATTTAGCTTTTTCTCCATACGTTTTGTTGTTGTCTATGAGGTACATTCATACAGTAGTACTGACACATACATAACTTGGAAGAAATCCTGTTTTACTTTAACAGATACATCAGATATCCATATAATCGTTAACCTGTCGATAGAAGTCCACATCTTTATTTGGAGTATGTTGACATCACTTTCAATAGATGAGATATAGCTGCCGAGGTAGGTAAACTAGTCTACTATTTTTAGAAGCTTTTAAAAGTGGAAACGGCTCCTTCTTGACCACTAAGTAAACACAAATAAAACAGAGTTTATGTGTTTTAAACGATACCCCCTTCTGCTTATTTCAGGCAATGCAACAGGGATTCAGTTTGGGCTGGTGTATTTGCAAGAAGCACTAGATCATCAGCATTGTTTGCACCTGTTATAGTTTCTGCAGGATATTATTTGCTTCTTGCCATTTTAAGTGAAAAACCATCTCTTTCATTAAATCTATTGACGCTCAAAGTATGTAGTCTAGCTAGAATATAAATTTATATGACACGAATGTATCTTCAAGCAAACCCCCAACGACAATGTTAAAGAGATCTGTGTTTTCAACAGGTAAGTGAATCATTGCTTTTGTACTTTTGTAGAGCATCATTATAGCTGTAAGAGTTTCTTTTGAGATACCATATGCAATTAGTATTTGCTCCATCTTTTCTCTGTGTACGGAATCAAATACCTAGGAGAAATCTACGAATTATAGAGTTGCTTCAAGATTTTTTGCCTGTACTTCTTGGAAGATGCGGTAGATAGCCAGAATCTGTAAATGTTGTGAATCGATTTTTCTGAAAACTGTTCCAATTTTTCCTAAGAATTTTCTCGATTTTAGCTTGGATACAGTTCAGAAGCAGAGCATTATAAACCTTTGCAGCTATAGCAGACAGTTTTTCAGAACCAGTGATAGCTAATGGTCTTTCACTGGAGTCTGAGTAACAGAAAGTCTTCTCAGCTTTCCCGGACACTTCTCAGTATTCTGGCCGATCTCGGCAATGCTGTAGTTTGGATGGACTTGATTCGTATTCTGACTAAGACTCAAAAAATCGTACTTGATACTTCCTTGCTTAACACTCATTATTATAAGTCAGGAGTTGTGCCCATTAGACTATTGGTTGGGCAACATCATTTGGACGGAGAATTAAATTAAAAAATAAGATAAGAAAGACGGAATGTTTAGGTTGCTTCTTACTTTCTTGGACTCCCTTTTTATTCACACGTGGATTGGTATAATATCTATTATAATTTGGAGTGACATTGAAGAGACAGATTTAGTTAACAACAACAGGTTTTCGGAAGAAAGGAAAAGGAAAAAGCAAAAATAAAGCAAGTCAACTGAATGTCACATTTAGAGATACTGAAGGAGCTTGGGGGAAAATAAAATATTTAGCTGGAAGTGCTGTTCGTGCTGTTGAATTTAGATATGCACTTTAACTTATTCTTTATTCTCTCCCTTTTTGTCTTTTATTCCCTCTGTTTCTTTTCTTCATATTTTCCTCGTTTTATAGCTTGTTCGTGTCGATATAATAGCTTTTTGTTGCTCGTGGGTGATGTTTTCTAGCTTGTTTCAGGTTCAATGGTCAGAGGAGTTGGATAAACAAACTAGCTTTCTTCTGTTTTCGCTATTATCCTCCATTATAGCTAGAATTATACATAAAGATTCTCCTCCACTGTCATCCTGTGCACAAAAAAGTATACACCATGAGTTGGCCGAAGAAGTCAGGGGAATAAGTTATCTTTCTTCTGTTTTCGTTATTTCCCCATAATAAGCAGAATTGTGTCTATGAGTTTCTCTTCCACTGAAGAGCTTACTTATGAGTTCGTTATTTTTGTACTTTTCCTCATACTTGACTTCACTTCAGTTGATGACTTTTATCATTCCCTTTTTCTTTCCCTTCGTTGTTTTTCTCTGGATTATAGGCGTTTTTTTGTAAGCGCTAACACATAAGTGAGTCTTCTCCATTCAACCCATTTCAGCAATTTTCCTTTCTAAGAAAAATCATCGCGTGCTCAAAATTGTTTGTCATTTCTGTTGGTTTTTATTTAATAAGAATTGTCCTCTAACTTTTAATTGTTTAAAAGGTTCAGTTCCTTTGGCTCCATGTAGCGAGCGAGCGAGCGAGAGAGAGAGAGAGAGAGAGAGAGAGATACTATTAGGAGTGTCTTTCTAGCGTCCGTTTCAACATATATACATATACACACACACATATATATGTACATATATTCATATAAATATATACACACACATATATATATTTCCATATATATACATATGTATGCATACATATAAATATACATATAAATGCATGCATATATATACATACGTAAATACACTTATATATACATATGTATATGTATGCATATATATATATATATATATTCATCTGTATACATATTTATGTTGACATATATATATATATATAATATGTATATATATATATATATATATATTGACATACATATACCTATATGTATATATATATATATATGCACATATTTACATATATATACCTATATATACATAATCAGATGTATATATACATGCATATAAATATACAACCATTTATAAACACATATGTATATATTTTTATGTACATATATATATATATATACACATGTATATATACATATGCCGAAACATATCAATACATACATATATACATATATAGTAATAGTGATTCTTAACCGTTTAAAATTTACTTCGCTGCTGCTGGTTCCTCGTGGGTAGAGTTTTGGATTGGCGTTTGAGTCAACTGGGTTTCGATCCCAGCTACGGGAAGCTAGTATGTCTAGCCACTCTGATGAGTTCTGATAGAACAAAACAGATCTGTCTGTGGATGACTATATATATATATATATATATATACATATATATACACACACACATATATTCATGTATAAATACATACACATATCTAGGACCTAAACTGATTGTCATACAAAAAGTGTTGATTACTCTTTTAAAAACAGGTCCCCGAAGCTGTAATTTTTGTAACAACTTTTTCAATTATTTACAAATCAGCGCATTTGCGCTAGTTTTTAAATTTCGAGATACTTCACAGACGTCAATATTTGATTTGCTGCGAAAGATTTGAAGGATCAAACCCAAAAAATAATTATAGAAATCTTTTCACTCTTAAGGTATTAAAACTGCTGTTTCTTTGCTTATTTATACCATTTAGGTTGGCTCGAATGAGGGAAAACAGTTGTTGATTTATGTATGAATATAATTGGCTTAAGAATCAATATTTCTTTCGTAAGTATGGATTTTTCTATACCAATTCAACTAACAGTAAATTATGAATTATTACTTATTCAAATACTTTTCACTTTATTTCTTTTGAGCGAAAATCTACATTCTTTTCTTACCAGAATACTTTTTATTTTAACACTATTTATCTACTGAATGGATTTGTTAGTGTTTACATACGATGTTATAAATACTGATATTACAGCGCAAACTATCAGATGAAATATCAGCAGAAGTTCACATATACGTTAAGGCATAGATACATTCCTCTTTCTACATAGAGAAAATTTAATACAAAGATTATTACATACACGAATCATGTCCCTTTACTTTTAGAGTAACAATTACTGCTAGCCTTCATTGCCTGACTCTTAACTATATCTATTAAAAGTACATGTGCTCTGGCTAATTTTATCTTTGGTTACAGGAAAAGAATTTGTTCATTTGTTTTTCAGCAAAGTTTTCCCTCAAAAGAAATAAACCTATTACCCACTGTTTGTTGAGTAAGTATAAAAAATCCATACTTAATGTAGAAATATTCATTTCTTCGCTTATTTATACAATTTAGATAGATGCGATATTGATTCTTCAAATTTTTCGAGGCAAGTTAAATATTGTCGTCTGCAAAGTGTCTCGAAATTTAAAAACTCGCGAGAGTGCACCGACTGGTTAATAAATGCTAAAATACAGATACAAAAATTTCAGCTTCTCGAGTCAATTTTTTTGCACAAAGATTAACATTTTTTGTTATATGGAAATCAACTGAGTTCGCCTATATATATGTATATAAACTGCACAGATGAACATTTTTCATTTTGTCTTTATACCCTGTCCGGTAGCAAAAGCTGCTGATAGCACCAAGGGTGACAGTTCCGCTTTAGCCACCGAAACTGTGTTATGACCCCTGGTTGGTAGCTGATGAGGACAGGGTATCCCATGTGCTATCATATGGCGTATGATAAAAAATTGAATATGAAGACTCCCAGGAAGGTTAGACGATTCTTCCGAAAGACGTAGTGACTTTCAAAAAGTTGGAGTGACATCTTAGAAAAACAGGTATTTGATTAATCATGAATAATACAAAATATAAAGAATACCCTCTGTGTGACTCTAGCGGGGAGGGAGAAGATATTACCCGTCAGACTGATTTTAAAGAAAGCGAATTGAACCAGGCTACATCATGTAATTGCGATAGAAGTTTTAACGGCTTCTGAGGTTTACGTATCCATAAGGTACACTGGTTCAAACAACGTAATTCTCCTATCGTAATATGTAAATCGAATGAAAGGATTATGATTCTGGATGACATCCACAGTATGCAGGATCCCATTGCTGAGCGACAGCACTCAGGAGAAATTCTAATCAAGCCAATAATACAGTGGCCCAAGAGTAATCAGAAAGCTATTTGAACAAATCTCGACCAAAAGCTTTCACTTTTTCTTCGATCAATCTGAAGGGTTCCATTCTGCAGCATT
The DNA here is from genome assembly GCA_963585895.1 of Sepioteuthis lessoniana. Taxonomy (NCBI): domain Eukaryota; kingdom Metazoa; phylum Mollusca; class Cephalopoda; order Myopsida; family Loliginidae; genus Sepioteuthis; species Sepioteuthis lessoniana. The sequence goes on from OY757917.1 coordinate 55,337,814, forward strand.
CTGCAGAACTGAACACGACGTTTGTCTTCAGTAGTCTGGTCCCGTAATTGATTAAAGGAATAACAAAGAAGAAAAACAACGAAGTCGATGACAGACCCAGAAATAAAAATTAAAATCAGAAAAGAGGATACTGAAGCGCCAATTTAAAGAAGCTCCAATTCATGAATTGGAGCTTCTTTATGATGAATGACAGAAGAAAGATTTTAGTGATCTCCAGAGCTCAAAATCAATGAAAACATCGGAAGAAAAAGCGACAGGTTCGGATATCATTCGTCACAAATCCACATGTAAAAGACTTTCCGTGGAAGCAAAGAACGGCAAGTATAGTGTACCTTAAGAGGAACTCGAGTATTACTTGAGAATGACATATTCTGATCATATGTGTGATATCCCATTATCTCGAATTAAAGACCTCAAGATCCAGCGGTTATCTTTAATGATAGCGGGATAAAATTTTCCCCATATATCTTGCGCTGGTAGTACCTCGGGAATGAATGGTATATAATACAAACTATATAAAAATTGTCTATGTGACCTCTGGTAACTCACTCTCCTCCTTCAGTGAGTTTGGAAACACAGAATTGTACCACAAGAATGATACCTGACTGACGGTATCAAACGGAATCAAAAGGTGTTTCCACTTTTCGCCCCATATCCCTCCTTAATTTAGAAGAGAAAATATTTTTAGGGAGGGTTCTTGCTCGCCGTATGACAAAGTTAAAATGGAAAACTGTTATAAAATACATCTGTCCAGAAGGCTGTGATACTTGTCTTTCCTGGCCGCGTGGAGCATGTCCAAATGATTTCGAGTTCTGTCAGCCAAAAGAAATTTGGCTTGATTTAATCTCACTTATATATACGGATCAGTTCTACACCAATAAATTTGAATGGTTCTTGACTTTTTTAATTTCCCAGCCAAGATTGTTCAAATCATAATAGAATATTTTGACTCAGCCTTCATGAAGTTCACTGTTAAAGATTACATCAGCAAGTGGTGAGCACTTGAGATCGACATCATGATAGGCTGTGTGATTTCCCTACTTATTTTGGCTTAGGCCATCATAGAATTGATATCACAAGGTGTAACAAACCCAGCAAAAGTAAGGATGACTTATGAACAGCTATTCTTTCCTCCTTCCAGTGCTTTTATAAATTATATGACCATTCTCATCCCTTCCAAAATTTCTGCCGATGGCCTGTTACAAAGATACCACAATCTATTTATATGGGAGAGAATGAAGACTGAGTCTAAGAAAAAAAAATGGTGCCTATCAATAGTTGGGGGTTCGGTTAGGGAGATTCACTTCAAAATTAGTGGTAAAATGATCCCAAAAGTCAAAGAAAAGTCAGTGAAGAGCCTCGGACATCTTTACACGATCCCACACTGATTGACATCGGGGTACAGAGGTTCAGAAAATAACCTTGACGAGACTGCACTATCTCACGTTGAGCAGTTTATTAATAAGTAGTTGCTTAAGGGGTTTGGAGTTCCTCCCAGTTTTTTTAAAGTAGGTTTATATATCATTGCTAGAAATCTGCAGCTCCTACGTCTTCATTGGTAGATGAATTCAATGTTAGATAAGTACGTTATCATATGTTGATGAGCGACTCAGTTGACGAATTCATACGGGAGGCGTATCCAGATATAAAACCTAGTACAAAGGGATCAGCTGTAGAGGCTACACAAGGAGTGGAACCCAGTCGGCAAAACGAAGATATTGTTGGATTAATTCAGAACAACAGAACTAGGTTGAACAACATTATCTAAACGTTCTCCCGGGAGAATCAAAAAGGGAAAAGACAAATAGTGGTTGAGGACATCAGAACGTTCGAAGAAAAGCAAAGAACAGCCATCACTATTACACAAGTTAAACTATGTACGTAGACAACCAGAAAAGATATCGAACTAATTAAACTTTCGTGGAATTCTTTAATAGCAATGGAACCACTTTTGATATCATTCCTTTTTCAATCTACAAACGATTTCCCCCGAAATGAGACTAATCTCAAAATGTGGGGATACACAGACAGATCTGTGTTTTTCATGTTAAAGTGATCGAGGCAGTTTGCGCCATGTGCTTTCTGCATACCCACAATTGCTTCAGATGTACTCGTGGTGACATGATGTGGTCTTGAAAGTGGCCAGAGATTTTACGATAGCACAATTTGAAGTAGCAAACCAACAACCTGTTACAGCTAGAGAACATAAGATTCGGTTTCATTGGGAAACTGAACGCCCAGTGAAGAAAAACCAAACAACTCCCACGATGAAGCGGCTGAATGGAACTAGTGATAAGATCTTATGACATCCTTACAATTTCCAGCAGACACATCATTCAAACTGACATTGTAATGTGGTCCGACTCAAAGAAGAGTGTCTTCTGGATAGAATTAACAATCATACGAGAAGAGAACAAAGAAAATACGTACGAGCGAAAAAAATAACCGATATGAGTCGCTGTATGTTGCCAGGCATCAAGCTGGATTTAGTCGAAATCGAAATAAACAAAACCAAAGAAAAAAAAAGAAAAAAGAAAAAAGCACGTGATATTACCACATTCCGTGTGCAACCTATCATTGGATGTTAGTAACCGCTATACGAACGTATCATTAACAGCCAAAAGTAAACACGTTAAAAAATCCCAAATTACACTTTAACTACATTGATGAACGTTCGTTATTTTGTTTGTCTTCCTATCCTGTCCGGTGGCAAAACAGCTGATGGTGCCTGGCACGGTAGTACCGCCTAAGCCACCAACACAGTGTTATCACCTCTGGTTGGTGGCTGATTAGGCCAGGGTGTCACATGTGCTATCACACGTTGTATTATATATATATATATATATATATATATATATATATATATATATATATATATATATATATATATTGTAACGCTCACTTGTGCATAAAAAGAAGAGAAAATAATTGACAGACAACTTAACGAAATCATAAGTATTTCATTCGACCGAAATAACACATTAACAGTATTAAGGGAGAGTTATCTTCCCTAACGAATAATTAACTCTTCACAAAAAAGGTTTGTTTCAGAGAGACAACAAATGGCTGCTTGGACAATAGGTCATGTGTAGATAGAGCTGCTTATCTACACTAATCCTACTGTATTCTGTACGGTGAGAAAATAAAAAGAATATGGTTGTGTTAAAAATATATTTAACTATGTTTTGTTACATTTTGTTGTTCTTAAATATTTGGGATATAACAAACAGAAAATAAGAAAAAGAAAATATAGTTACTATTTGTACACTGCCGGTCAAGCTTTAACTCAAAAGTTTTTTTTCGTTGCAGTCCGTCCAACTGATTGTCATTTGACTGGTATCCTTTCATCTCATCTCCCTTCCTAACTGCACGGTACCTCTTTTTATATAGTCTAGAGACCCCCCCCCCACTTCCGTCCACTGGCGATCGGTATTCAATAGCAAACGTCTCACGTTATTCCTATTGGACAAGTCCCCTTTGAGATGACTTCCTCTGAAGTCTATATTTCTTCAGTTAATTTTTCAACCTGAATTTCATGTCCTCATATTATTTTTTGCCTTTCACAGTCAGTTTTCAGTTTGTTATTAAATTCATCTTTTTCTTTAAAACTTTCTTGTAATTTCATTACCTCTTCGACACTTAATGATTCATGACTTTCAGATTCTGCCTCTTTAACACTTTTTGTAAAACAACCGGCTTTCGAGTAAAATTGGTCTTTTAGTCACAAACATCTTTTCAATATCAGCAAAATTTACCTGCAAAGAGTTGCAGTTGTTTTTTTCTTCTACTAATATTTGCACTTGTTCTTGTAGCTCCTTAATTTCCCCATTGTCTTTGGAAGAATTATTTTCTGCCTGAGTTCAACAGAACCACTTCTTTTTAAAGACTTTCACACTAAGATCTGGTTTATTGGAGTTGGGGGGTTTGTTTCATAATAAACTTAACTAAATCTCTTAATAGAGGATCCAACTTAGAAACTGCACTTAGTAATGGATAGTTATATTGTTTCAAACTTTCATTTAATCCAGTTGAAAAAAATCAACACATACGAGGATTTTATTATCTCTTTTGTTTACGTAAACTGTCAGTGATGTCCATTCAGAATAGCATTTTTTTTATATCACTCCTAATTTTTCTAGTCTGTCCAATTCTTTATTAATTGGTTCTAATGGAGCAAAAGGTTCACCCCATTTTAGTTTAAAAACCAGTGTGACGTTTTTTTTAATTTCAAATTTAGCTTTTGTTTTCGTGCACATGCCCAGACCTTCTGAGAAGACTTCTGGGAAACTCTTTTTTAATTCATTCTTTAATTTTTTAGTCGCTGTATGAACACTGGCGGTAACAATATTTATTTTGTTGCAGAAGGAGTTAATTGGGAGGTCACAGAGATCAAATAATGCAAACCAATCTGTTCTAGATAAATTGGCAGTATTCTTTAATACAAACACAACCGTTTTTTTTTTTTAGTATTACTAACAAAAGAAATGCTGCAGGTGAATTCACCCCATAAGTCCAATTTCTTTCCTTAAACTCCATGAGCAATTTTTGTAGAAGTTACAATCCTGGGTTGACCCATTTTTCTCCATGTCTGTTCATTGATGATGGTAATATCAGACCCTGTATCTAGTTGTAGTTTTATTTTTACATTATTAATTTTTACGAAAATAAATTGCCTCTTTTGAGACGTTTCTACCTCAGGTAATGACACGTTCGAAGTTTTGTTAATCCTTCCTTTATTTTTTTGACTTTACTGCATGTATCAATCATATTCACGTACGTCGTATTTTTTACCTTTTTTTTGTATTCATATTGACTAGCTTTGTATCCAACTTTATATATTCGTAGCATTTTTTGTTCTTGAAAAAACAATTACTTTTAAAATGTTTACCTCCATAACCGTGGCAAGTATTAGACATTGAATGGGTCAATCGTTTTTTTACTGTTTTGTTAGGAGTTGAAAAAGGTCTATATTCTCTTTCTTAAATGCCTCCTCAATCCTTGCGGTATAGAGTTTTATATTTACAATGCTTTGATGTTCTTCCGCTATCTTCTGTAGAGTTAATTCACGATCAATTTCCCTTTTAGCAAGTAACCTTATTTCAGAGTCTTAGTTAAATCCTGTAGGAAAATTTGGCATTTAAATAAATCCGGTGTTAATTCATTTGATTTAAATTTCTCGACAGCATTTGGAGTGAATGAATCAGATGTTCTTTCTTCAAAAGTTTTATTAAGTAACAATTCCAAAAAACTACTGCTGACACGTTTGTAGTTCTAATTGTCATCGTTTTTGTAGGGCCAACATTTGAATCATGATAAATTTTAATTCTTCCATTGTATACTGAATATTTCGTAAATTAGTCTTTGAATAAATTCATCTGGTTATTTATCTGTAGTCTTGCAAATATGTTCTCATTTTTGTGAAGTGGTAAATATTTTTTCTTTTTTAGTTTTCTCGCAGAAGTTCCTGTAAATACTTCGTCGTCACTTTTGTAAAGTGGTAAATATTTTTTTTGGTTTCATAGCGTAAGTTCTTGCGAATTCCTTGTTGCCACTTTTCTAATGCTCACGTGTATATAAAAATAAGAAAAAAAAATTGACGGACAACTTAAGTATTTAATTCGAACAAAATAGAATTTACAGAAAATAAGAAAAACCAAAGATAGTTACTATCCGTATACTGCCGGCCAAGCTGTTACTCAAAAGTCTTTCTCGCTGAAGTCCGTTCCATTGGTTGTCATTCATCTAGTGTCATTTCGTCTCATGTTTATTTGACGGGTGCCTCACGTACGCCATAAGGCCATCTTTATTGTGGGCACCAGTCGCAGAGCCGTAGCCCACACACGCCTGGCGGTGCCAGAAATGCATTGGGTCGCGTCGGCATTCCCCCCAAAAAGGGCGCCCCAGGCTCCAGGCAATAAACCGAATCCTGCCATGAGTAAGTGTTATATACCCTACCAGTGAACAATTATGGGTATGTCCCATTTCTCATTCATACGTTGAACACTATTATGAAGGTGGGTATTTTTGCTGATTAAGTAGTCACCACTAGCAGTGGGTCCCTTCTTTACGCACTTAGTAAGTATTGCATTTGTTTAATGTTATAAAGATTTCCATTTCATTTCCAACTTTCATTTTGGTTATTTCTCATTCAGTAACCTTTTGTTAGGTTACAACATTTGGCGATGGAGGATTCAGCCAAACTCAAACGTTTACCAGCACAACTTTTTGTCAAACAAGGATTTCAGTAGAACACAATTCACGTAAACATTCATGAATATGATATTCTACAAACTAAGATATCAGCAAAACTCATGTAAAATTCACCAACTTTACCGGAAATACGGAAACAACAATTTGAACAATGGAAAAATTACGAGCAAAGGCTTGAAAAATTCGGAGAATTGTTTGTAGAACAACAACTACGGATAATGTTAACAAGGAACAAAAACGAAAACTCGGGAATTTTTTCTCTGGGCGCTATCTTAAATGGGATTGCTGAATTTAATTATATACCAGAAGAGGAAATAACCTTTTCATCGTATTTAAGTAGATACGAAACCTTTACTAAACAGACTGTTCCAATTGATCTAACCACAAAAATTTAGACATGTGGTAAGGAAACTAGGCGCTGTTGAACACACGAAGTTCGGAAATTACCCAAAAAAACCAAACAAAAAACCCCAAAAAACAAACAAACTCGTGACCTAACGTTTAAAGAAACTGTAACTTAGCTTTTTGATGACGTCGTTGAAAGATAAAAGATGGAAATGCATGAACTTAAAAAGGAAGATGATTTCACGTTTGCTAACATGGTAAATGTTCAGTGTACGGGGTTGAAACGGGCAGAATTAAACCCTGACAGTTTTAAATGTTTGATATTTGTACAAGGTTTGGTGTCAACAAAAGACGCTGAAATTAGGATTTTAAATAAACTTGAAAATGAACCTAATCTAACTTTGCAAAATCTAGCAGAAGATTGTCAGAGATGCTAAAGATATTGAAGTAAGCGGTGTGTCGCACATTAAAAACGTGCGCCAAGAAAATAAAGTAAAGAAGAAAAAATATTACTCCAAACTCCTATTAAGCATGTGGAAAATTACATTTTTATAATGACTATCCATACAAAAATCAATGAAGTTTTTCGTTGCAAAAAAACAAAAACAAACAAACTTAAACTCACTGAAAGACAAAAAAAAAAAAAAGTGAATAATGACGTTAAAGTTGCTAATGAGAATGAATCTGCCGGTTGGAATATAAGGAAATTAGTGCAGGTAAAAATCCTTAACAAAAATATCAAATTACAATTGGATAGCGGGTCCGACTTAAGCATAATAAATGTATGTACATGGAATAAAATTGGAGGTATTTGTTACTCGCCCCATCTAACGAGCAAGTATGGCACAAGGCTTTTTTTAGGTGGGACCGGGCGCAGGGCCGTAGCCCACACGTGCCCGGAGTTCCCAAAAATGCCCTCGGCCCCGTCGGCATTCCCCTTGTTAGGGGCGCCTCAGGCGCCAGGCAATTAACCCAACCCCCCTCGAAAGGGGGTAAAAGCCTGGGGGGAAGGCCCCCTCAGGCCGTAGGAAAATATACCACTCACCAAGCCACACTCCGCCAGCACGGCCGACTGAAATGATAGTTTGGAGAGCTGAAATGGAATAAAATTGGAAAACCAATGTTAATGGTTACCCAGAATTTATAACAAATGTGACGTTGAACGAGAAAACGTAGAAATTAAGTCTGTAATGAAAAATACAAATAACCTTTTTGGAACGTACTGGATGGAGCAGTTTAAGTTATGGAATAGTCCAACCAATTCGTTTTACCAAGAAATTAAAGGTTTTACCAACGAAGTTGAAGGTTTAAAGAAAGAATTAAAAATTAAGTTTTCTGAGGTATTTTCCGGTGGTGGTAATTTACTAAGCGTTTTTGCTTAGATGTGGCACAAGGCCATATGAAAGGGGCACCCAATGAGACTCGAACTCACTCGTGTAGGTTTGCTAGTCGAGCTTGCTAACCATTACACCACCAGAGGCGCCTATCAATGACAAGCTTGACCGACTCGAAAAAATGGGTGTTTTATCTAAAGCTGATTATAGCGATTGGGCCTCACCAACGGTATATATAAAGAAAAAGTCTAAAGAGATATGTGTCTGCACAAATTTCTCTTTGGGCTTAAGCGATGCCCTCAAAAATTATCATTACTCACTTCCTGGGCTGGCAGAGGTTTTTAAACAACATAGCGGGGTCGGATATTTTAGAAAATCGACCTAAGCGACGCGAATCTGCAGATTGAAGTAGACGACGAAAGTTCCAAATTACTTACGATAAATACGCACCGAAGATTTTTTTAAATATTCAATTGGTTGGCTTTTGGGATAAAGGTCGCCCCCTGCTATTTTTCAGCAAGTTATGGATATGATATTTAGTGGACTTGACTTCGCAGTTGCTTATAGAGACGATATTTTGCTGAAAAGTGAAAACCCATAAGAGCACAAGAAAAATGTTTTCGACGTTTTCAGAAGGATTCGGGACTATGGATTTAAGATGAAAGAAGAAAAATGCGAATTTTTTTGTTATAAAATCAAATATCTGGGACAAATAATTAATAAAAATGGCAGGAGACCAAATCTAGCTCGAGGCAGTGCTTTAAAAGACATGCCTACTCCTGAAAATGTCAGCTCCCTACAAAGTTTCCTGGGTTTGGTAAATTAAAAAAGTAAAGTTGGTGACCTGAGTCGAGGGTGACCCAAAGGCTCCCTTTTCAATAGCTACTACACCTAGGTGTAGGAGAGAGTGCTACTCCATTCCCTGGATTGCTCCACTTTACCCTTGGTCATTACCTTATAATGCTGAGTACTAAGCAAAGCGGCATTTAGTACCATTTCTTGAGTCTTTGGTATGACTCGACTTGGGATTGAACCCCGATCTCCCGGACCATTGGTCAACAATCTATTCATTTGGCCAAATGTGCCAAAAATGCATTGTTTGCAAGCTTCATTTAACAAACTATTAAAAAAGACACTAAATGGGTTTGGACGGAAGTACCCGGAAAAATTAGGAAAAATTAAAGGAATGCTAACGTCAGACTTGTTTTTGACACATTACGATCCCCCCCCCCAAAAAAAAAGAAATAATCGTTGCAAGTGACGCAAGTTCATACGGAATAGGAGCCTGCATTATGCATAGACTCAAAGACGGCTCGATTAAACCTATTGCACACGCATCCAAGACACTTCTTCCACTCGAAAATAATTATTTCATGATAGAAAAGGAGAATTTAGGGATTGTGTTTGCTCTTAAAAAATTTCATTGGTTCTTTCACGGAAGAAGGTTTACTTTACAAACGGATCACAGACCATTGCTAGCTATTTTTATGGCCAAAAAGGCCTACCAACCCATACAGCTAATAGGTTGTAGCGATGGTGAACCATCTTATTGAATTGCGATTTCGGGAAGGAATTCTTGCCATCAAGTAAATTGTGTCACGCAGACTGATTGTCCAGACTTATCCCCTAGGATAATGAACTTTTGGAAGACACACTCATTGCTTCTCAACGAGCTGAAGTAGAGAATAAAAGATACAATGTAATACTGTGCGGGAACTACCCGAGACGTGGGAAGAAATAAAAAGATCAAGTGATGGATGGCAATTTTATTATGGAAATGAAGAAAAAACACAGACAGGAGTAAAATAGAATCCGAGGTATATTCAATTTGAGTTGTAGTACCTCTATCACAACAGAAACAAATTATTGAAGAATTCCATACAGAGCATCGAAGTGGCCAGAAAAATGAGATGCAAGAAACCCGCCACGGGAGTAGTAATTGATTTTCTTCATGAACAGTTCGCGAGGTTCGAGATTTCTACATTCCATTGTTTCTGACAATGCCACACAATCTACATCAAAAGAATTCAAGGGATTTTGTAAAATGTTTGTGGTAGAGCACATAGCAATTGCCTCTTACCACCCTAGAAGAAAATTCAACGGTGGGTCCACGGAGGCAGCATTGCAACAGTATATCGGCTTACACCAAATAAAAATGCGCCTTCAGCATTGACTTCAACAGAAATTAGGTTTGCGCGGAAAATAAGATCGGTCTTTGACAAGCTGATACCCAATAAGAAAAAAGTCAAACATACGGTACAAAAAACTAGAAACAAATTTTACGAAGCGGATGAAAAGGTTTTTTATCGAATGTATCAGACGGGAAAAAGATATTGGGTTGTTGGAACTATCGTCAAAAGAATCGGTAGGATCGGTAGAACCGAAAATGGTGCACAAAAGGTACTTTAATCAAACAAAAAGTAGGCATACGGATGAATGATACTCCAGTCGATGTTGAGCCTATGGGAGTTTTTTTTCAACACATTTGATGTGTTCATTCATCGTAAAGCTACTTAGACAAAAATACAAAAAAGACAAAGAGGAAAAGAAGGGATACAGAGAGAATCGACATTAAGCCGAAAAAGAAAAGATATTGTCACGTGGTGTCCCATTGAGAAGATAGAAATATGATTACTACTATCCTCTTGTTTAAATTAACAGTAGCAAGCCATCAGAGAATGACCGTTAAGAACAGATGTTTGCACTCGGTGACCTCCCTCGGGTCACCTGACACGGGAAGGAAGAAGGTAGAAGCCAAACGATTGGCTGGGACCCTAAAACGGAAGTGGGGACTCCCTCCCGTCAGCGGGAATAGAAAAGAAAAAAGTTAGTTGTTGGACAGGGTTCGTAGCAGAAGGAACCAAAGCCAGTACTCCGGGTAGAAGAAGACAAAAAATATCTCGGACACGAAGGAGCCAAGTTCTTCAAGCCAGTATTAAAAATAGCATAAAGTCTATTAGCCCGTAAAAGAGGAAATATTCTCCACAGGAACTCCATCAAAGAAAAAAAGATAAGTAAACTTTGAGACCATTTCTCCTTATACCCAATTTTATATACCCCCCCCTCTCTCTCTCTCTCAATTTGAATGAAAACGAAAGAAAAGAAAAGAAGAAAGATATTTATGTTCATGGACTATTCATTTATGATATATTTGACACGTTGAAGGTGTATATCTATGTGTAGTAAAAGATTGATATATTTTAATGTTCCCACGTGGTCGAAGTTGTTATTTGCAGTGTCTTCTACGAGTTTGTTATGTCATATTTCTTTTCCAGCTTCATGTCGCCTTACGTTATCTGGCTTAAAATTGTCCTATTAATTCCTTTAAATTCTTATACGGGAAACCGGAATTGCCGACTACTCTAATTAATATTATTACGACTAAACCTAGAGGTCCATATCTTCCATTGTTCTCGGGGAGGAAGTCTAGCGGCCTTGGTGGGTGTGTGCATAATGTGAAATTTGGAACCTCTTGCCAGCAGCGGTCAGTCTGGCCATAAATTAATCCCCCACATAATATGCCAGTTCTTATATGCCTGAGAAAAAAAACTCTGAACGAGGACTTATTCTACAAGGGATCAAGTGCCAACCTGCCCCGTCTTCACACGTGCAAAAATAAAGTCCCGTTTTGGGATTTTAAAGAATTTGCCGTCACAATATTGACACTGTGCAGAGTAAATCTAAAAGGGGAGTGAGTGCTATATACCCTATCGGTGAACAGTAATGAGTATGTCCTATTCCTCATAAATACGTTGGACACTATTATCAGGGGCGAAATTTGCAGACAAAGTTGTCACCACTAACAGTGGGTACCTTATTCACACTGTTGGGGAGTATTGTATTTGTTTAATGTTATAAAGATTTCCATTTCATTCTCAACCTCCGTTTGGTTATTTCTCATTCAGTAACCTTTTGATAGGTAACAATAGTAAGAGCCTGGAGGGACGGCCTAAAGTGGGTCGGTTTTAGCTGCATGACATGAATGTTGGACTTCCCTGGCACCCATGTCAGGTGGTCTCGACCGACATCCAACGACTAGAAACTTTTCGTCTCATCTCCCCATTCTAACAGTACGGTACCTCTATATTGTCTTGAGGCCCACCACTTCCGTCTACTGGCAATCGGTGTTCAATCGCCAGTGTCTCACTTTATTCCTATATGACAATTTATATTACACAACAAATATAAAAAATAGACCAGGCAATATTAACGGAAATCAAAGAACTTTGCCCCAATTCTGATTGGAATTATGGGAAATTGAATGCAGAAAGGAGGAATAAAAATAAAAAAATCCTGGACCCCACCCCAAAAAATATGGCTGAGAAATCTACCACCCTTACAAAAAAAGAAAGAAAACGAAAAAAATTCCAAAGAAATGGATGAAAAAGTAAAACAAAGAACACACACACACACACACACACACACACACACACACACACACACACACACACACACACACACACACACACACACACAACATATACACATTTCAAAACAAACCTACATACTCCACAGAACAACAACTATATACACCGCATTATCACCCTCAAAGAAAACCCCACAATAAAAAATACCAAAATACTCTCGGCCACACACATGAATATCCACACAATGGATGGAATTATCAAAACAAAAACCAACACATTCAAACAACACCAAACAAAGAAAAAAATAATCTCCATACACCAAAAATTGGCCCGACTTCTCTAAAAATAACCACCACTCTGTGAAAAAAAAATTCTTGGCAAAAATAAAAATTAAATTGATCTTTCTTCATTCCATCACACAAAATATAGGCCCAAACCCCATACATACCCACAGATGCAGAATGGGTTAGATAATATCCATTATGATATCTAGTATAATATACCCCATAATGGGAGAAGAAATTACACAGACTAACCCAGAGATAACAACAACCAGGTAAGAAACCTTTTCTTAGTCAATCTAAATTTCCCTAGAAATAATAACAACACAATAAGAAACCATTTTTAGACAACACAAGCCGAACAAAAAAAAACTGTCTAAGTTACATACCAAAAAACAAAACAAAACAAAACGCAAAAACCTCCAAAAACCAATAACATAAAAACTAATATAATCAATTTATCAACATATAAATGAGACAACAATTAGGTTTATTTATTATTAAAACTAGGTATAAAATTTCTCCCCACCCAAAAACGCAATCTTGAAGAATTGAAAAGAGACCCCGGAATTTGTATGCTAATTTTGATTAATAGAGAAATTCCACAACAAAGAAATTAAAGACGATTCCTTAAAAATAAATCAAAATTATTCAAGACAAATAAAACACATTCTTCAAAAAGTTCTGGAGCATTCAGCTTAAAGGAAAAAAAACTACAAATAACAACCTTTCACTTAAACAAAACAAGCCTTAAAAACAAACTGGAAAACAATGGCATAATTATAAAAGAAGCAGATTAGGGAAGCACAGTTGTCATTTTAAATAAATACTCGAGGATAAAACCAACTATGAATTAATTAATACAAACAGAAACAATGATGTCATATGAAAAATTATAAAATTCGGCACAGTATATTATAAAACATTCACTGAAAAAGAAAAGTACTTCATAACTATATTCCAAAAGCTTGCAATTTTTACAGATTACCAAAAATTCATAAGTCCGAGGGAATAAAGATAGCTGTAGAAACACAAAAATCAGAATACATAGAAATTTCAAACCCCAGTGACCTCAAATTTAGACCTATAGTAGCGAGCCCATCATGCCTCACCTACAGACTCGGCAAACTAATAGATATTCTGCTACGACCATTTTTATATAAGAAAAAAAGCTACATTAGTGATGACATCCACTTTTAAAATTCTATACCACGAAAAATGATCCCAATACACCCATGGTTACATTTGACGTCACAAACCTATATAGTAATACCCCTCATGAATTAGAAAAACATGCCATCTTATTTTGGATAGAAAAATACCCAGAAGCATTAGCCCAAGATTTGAAAAAAAATTATTATTGATGGGATACAGCTAATCCTAAATAATAACTATTTCCAATTCGACTGCAAAAATTACATTCCAAGGAACAGCTATGGGAACTAAAATGGCACCAACATACGCCACCCAAACCTAAGCATATTTAGTGGAAAATCTATATGAAATCATAGGTAAAAAATACATCAACAATATAGAAACAGAATTTATTAGATCATGGAACAGATACTTGAATGACTGTTTTATATTTTGGAAATGCCCATTAAAGATTTACATAACGTACTCCAAAACTTACACCCGAAAATAAAATTTACCATAAAACACAATTCTAAAGAACAACAATTTTTAGACATCATCATTAAAAATCAAAATGGACAAATTATCATAGATATTTACCACAAACCCTCAGACATCGAAGAATATTCCAATTTCAAGAGTTCTCACCTCAAAAACTGCATAAAATCTATCGCATGTAGGATCTGCACCATAGTCACTAACAAAAACCTCTGACAAACTTGCCTAGAAGAATTACGCATAACCCTCTACTAGAAGGGATATTCCACAAACACTAATAATCAAGGGATTCGAATTAGCAGAAAAATACCATTAAAAGAACTACCCCCCCCAAAAAAAAGCATAACTATGAACAACCGTTAGCATATGTTTCAACATACAAAGAAAAACGACCAAGAGCTATTTACAGAAGTATGAAAGAATCAAGATCAACTTCATCATCATCATCATATCGCGCTGGTAGCACGGATATCCCTGACCCTCTCTCGCCACTCCTCCCTATCATTCATCGCCCTAGCTATGTGAGGATACGGGATGTTGTCCTGAAGACCTATCTTCAGGACAACATCCCGTATCCTCACATAGCTGCTGAATGTACGTTCGTGCTGGTCGTCCCGCTTTTGCGCGGCCATGTGTGGGGATCCATAAGAGTACATCTCTTATGAGTTCATCTCTGCTTCTCCAGCAGTGTCCTGCATGTCTGGTTCGTCTAACTTGAATAGTTTTCGTGATAGGGGGCAGGTGGCCGTACAGTTGGTGTCTTGTGGGGTGTTGCTGCCAGGACTTGTTCAGGATTGCACGCAGCATTCTTGTGTAATTGCCATCTAGCTTCTTCTCCAGCCGTTTTGTTAGCGTCCATGTAGTGCATCCATATAGCAGTATCGATGTGACCGCTGCCTGGAAGAAACTGCGTTTCATTTTATCGGTTAGGTCTGATTTCCATATAATCGATAGCCTATTGATAGCTGTCCATGCTTTCGTTAACCTCGTTTCGATGTCCTTTTCGGTTGATTCGACGCTGCTTCCTAGGTACGTGAATTTGTCTACTAGTTTAAGAGGGGTTCCTTCTAGAGTGGAGATGTCCCCCGTTTGGTTATAGCACATATATTCCGTTTTTTGTGCATTAACATAGAGGCCTATGCTTGCTGCTGCTCGTTCCAAACTATGCAGTAGTGTTTCGGCTTGGTCAGGTGTATTTGCCAGTATCGCTATGTCATCGGCGTAGTCGGCGTCGGTAATTGTTGTTGCGGGGTACCTTCTGCTTCTTTTCTTCGTCAGTTCGAAGCCATTCTCTTTGATTTTGTCAATCGATGTTCTAAGTACGTAGTCTAGACAAATGATAAAGAGGTACGGGGCCAGCGTGTCCCCTTGTAGTACTCCTGCTACAATGTCAAAGTATTCTGTGTCTCCATCCGGTGATCGTACTTTTACTTTGGTGTTTCTATAGAGAATCGTTATTGCCGCTACGGTTTCTTTAGGTATACCGTACGCTAGTAGGATTTGTTCCATCTTTCCTCTGTGAATGGAATCGAAAGCCTTGGTAAAGTCGACAAATATTAATGTCGCTTGTAGGTTCTTTGCCCGTACACCTTCAAGGATTCTGCGGATAGTTAATATTTGTGAGATCGTGGATCTATTTCTTCGGAAGCCATTTTGTTTTTTTCTAAGTATGTTGTCGATTTTGGGTTCTATTCGGTTTCGTAGAAGGGCATTGTAGATTTTGGCAGCTATGGATGTAAGTGTTATGCCTCGGTAGTTTTTGGCTAATCCGAGGTCCCCCTTTTTAGGGAAGGGGAGTATGCATCCCTTCATCCATCTATCTATCGGATTTTGATTGTATACTGCGTTGCAGTGGCGGAGCAGTATGTCGTCGAATTGTTTGGTCTTCCATACTTCCGGGGGAATTTCGTCCAGCCCTGCAGCTTTCCTATTTTTAATTTTTCTGAGAACCGAGTCGAGTTCTTCTTGTGTGAATGGTCCTAGTTTAATGTCTAATTGTTTGCTAATTATTCTGGTGATTGGTTCATGTGTTATTTTTGGTGGGTTTCCAAGTAAGTTTTCGAAGTGCTGTTTCCACAGTTTTATTCTTTCTTGTTGGTTTGCTGCTTTAAGCAATAATAAAATTAAAAACATACGAGACACAACAAAAATCTTTAAAGGGAATATAAAAGCCTTAAAACATTCACAAACTTCAGGGAACACACAGCATATTGAGTTTCAAAATCAAAAAATAAAAGATGCGGAGAATGTAATATAATCATGGAAGGAAAATCCTATACCTTTGAAAACCTGAAAAAAACATTTATAATAAATAGAAATTCAAGTTGTAATAAAACATGTAGTCTATTTAATCAAATGCATATGCTGCAACGAGATATACACTGGTTGCAATCAAGCAATGAATAATAGAATCTCTTTGTTAAATGCAAAACTAAAATACTAGAAAATAGAAAATTTTATGAATTAAAACTTCTAATGAATGCTGCAAAGAAAATTTTAAAATAATGCCAATATTGATGACACTCATTGCTTCAAATAAAAGAAAAAAATTTAAACCAACATTAAACAGAACCTAACCACAGAGAGAGAGAGAGAGAGAGAGTCAAACATATACAAACTCAGACTAACTTAAAATACATCTATGTGTAGGGTCAAATACATTCTCATATATATGTACATATATTCATATATATACTGAAAAAGGTTTTGTTTGCGTGTTTTGTGGCATATAAACCTTCTTGGGTTATTTAATGTCAAATCCATCCTTCTAGAAATAGTGGTACTATTTAACCCATTGCTGGGAGAACAAGGGGTGTTCGTACCTTTATCAAGGTATTTATCCGAAAGTGAATGTAATGGCACGATTGGAGATCGAGCTCGCTTTCTACGACTTCACTGTCCAGCGCTTTAACCATTACGCCACCAGGACACCCCCAAAGAAAAAGGTAAACGGATGAAAGATATATATTTTGTGTAGTTGATTATATATCATTTATCTATTTATCGATTTATTCTATTTCTGCCAACACGTTTCGATTTTAAAATTTGCCTGGACACAAAAGCATTCTATCAAAAATTATTTCAAGTATGAGAATAAGAATAGAATAAGCATAAAAGAAAATTTTTTTGATGCAAGTCCTAAGTCTTCATCTGGGCTAAATGTTTGGTTTTGCGAAGACGAGCAACACACGGAAATATATTCGAAATTGATTACGTTATGCGATGGATTTTTTTTTTTAAAAAAGGTAGCTTCGTTTTACGGTTTGAGAACCAATCTTTAGCGGTTTAAAATTTTAAATGTCTAGAAAAAAGCAAGTGTTATAAATGAATGTTGAAATCTTTTAGCATCACATTCGCGAAAGAAGGTGATATTTCATTCAAACCTTGTCTTTGTATAATTTTGTCAAAGTTTGTAATAGAGGCTTCGATTATTCTGCGTTTATCTCCGTCGTGAATGAAAGCAAATATGATATAGTTATGAAAGTCAAATGTGTGGTTGTTTAAAATGTTATGTGAAACTAAAGAGTTGCTTATGTTTCTGGATTTAAAATCTTTTTTATGTTCATGAATTCTTTTATTCAAGTTCCTCGGAGTTTCTCCTATATGTAATTTATTGCATCCTAAACAACAGATTTTTATACTCCTGTATGTTTTTTTTTAGTTATTTTTTAATATCCGTTTAATTGTTTTTGTTGTGAGAATAACGGTTTTTATGTCTGAGTGGTTTAAGTGTTTTTCAATGCGGGTAGTCGTTGGGTTTTGAGGTAATATCATGTGTCTTTTTATAGGGTTAATAAATGAGCTCGGTTGGTTATTTTTATTATAGGAGATATGTTTATGGATTTTGAAGGCTTTCGATTTTGCCCGATGAATGAAAGATTCAGGATATTGTAGTTAAAAAAAAGAGATTTTGATGTGTCCAAAGTCGTCATTTAGAAAATTGGGAGTGAAAATTCTTTGGGGTATGAGGAAAAAACTTATGAGGATGCCACTTTTTGTTTTATTGCTTTGGTTTGAATAAAAATGTATGTAATCATTTTTGCTGTTTTCCTAGTGGTAGAATTTGAATTCTAATTTATTATCATTATTCATTGATAAAATGTCCAAAAAGTTAAAGAATTGTTTTTTTCGAGTTCATATGTCAAGTTTAAGCTTAGTTCTATTTGACTAAGTTTGTGTGTGATCGAAGGAATGTTGTGTTTATTGGGGTAAATAATTAAGATATCGTCAATGTATCTAAAGTAGAGGATATCATTAGGAAAAATGTATTTGAAAGGTTTGGATTCTAAAAATTCTTGAAAAGGCAAGCTAGAACGCCGCTTAAAGGCGATCCCATAGGAAGGCGAATTTTTTCTGGTAGTCAATGTTATATTTAAAAAAAAAACAGTGGCTGGTACATATTTGGATTATTTTAGTAACAGGTAAAGGAAGATAACTTTTGATTTTTTTAATGAAATTTTAATTGCTGGATACATTTATTTCAGGTATGTTTGTGTATAGGGACAGAATGTTAAGACTAGTCGTAAGTTTATTTTCCATGTCTGTATTTCGCATTCTGTTGAAGAGGTCGCCAGAGTTTTTTTTAAATGAGAAGAACTAATTGTTTCTAAGAGAGGTGTTAATTTTTTGGTTATAGGTTTTACTATGTTATGAGGAGGTGTTCCAATGTCAGAAATTATTGGGCGTAGAGGAATGTTGTTTTTGTGAGTTTTTGGAAGGCTGTAAATCGTGGGAATAATAGAATGGTAATTTACTAGTGTTGGCCAGAGTTTGCCTTCCTTTGAAATTATTTTTGTACGATTTATTAAAAATGTCTATATTCTGGTTGAGGGTGTTTAATAAGGTAGGAATATTAGTGTTTTTTGTTTTCTTTCTGATATCTCCTGAAGTGTGTCGAATTTGTTTCTTAGTGTTAACGTATATTTATCGCTAGTATCTCTATTATTAAGCTAGGACCAGTCATAGTGTGCAATTGTGGTTGTTCGCGTCGCATTTCTTCGTAGGCTCAGTCGTATCTTAGCCGTGACAATTCGGTGATTGGAGGACACATTCTTGAAAGAGATATATGCCTCACAATGCACTATTATTCCATTTCTTAGTTATGAGGATGTAGTCTATCTGTGCTTTACCGTTATTTGCTTAGGGGTAGGTACATAGTTTTCCCTTTCTGTTCTGCAATTTAGTATTAAGGCGAGTTAATCTATTTTCTTGTGTGAAATCTATTAGATTTGACGAATATGAGAACTTCGTCAATGCCCATATAGAAGCTGATACGGAATGCATACCAACTAAACAAAGTGCTAAACCGAGAGTCCTGTTGGAGACATTAGCAGTTAGAAAAAAGCGTGCAGGAGAAACGCAACTAATATAAATACTCAGAAACTTAATAAGGCACAAAATGAACTAACCAACGTATACCTAAAAGAACAAACAGAATACATACAAAATCAGATCAATAAGATTAGAGATTCGGTTGAAGATAAACAATCTAGGATAGCATGGCAGACAGCAAACGAAGTGAGTAGAAGGAAAAGTACAGAAAGAGCTAAACTGAAAGCTGCCTGTCAATAAGAACGAATACACCCGAGGAAACAAAATTTCGAGAATTTACTTGGAAAACCCCCGAAAGTTACAGATGAACCTCGCGCGAAAATTATTAGTAATCAACTAGACATCCAACTAGGACAGTTTACGCACGAAGAACTCGACTTAGTACAAAGAAAAATTAAAAATAGGAAAGCAGCAGGGCTTGATGAAATACCCCTAGAAATATGGAAGACCAGGAAATTCGATGACATACTGTTCCGATACAGCAACGCCGTATATAACCAGAACACAATTGACAGATGGACAAAGGGATGCACCCACCCTTTCCCCAAGAAGGTGACCTCGGAATAGCCAAGAACTACCGAGGTATAACCCTTACATTCATAGCGGCCAAGATCTACAATGCTCCGTTACGTAACTGCATTTGGAGGTGCCTGTGGTGTAATGGTTATCGTCGTAGAAATTGAACACGACGATACGAGTTCAAATCCTGGACGAGACTGATTGCATTTCACATAGCACTAATACCCTTGGGAAAGGTATGAATCCAATTATTCCCCCTCCAGCTATGGGTAAATAGTAGGACAGATTAGGTTCTTCAGCCTTGGTGAGGCAACTAGTCTAGGAGAAGGAAAACTCTGAATTCAAACCTGTTAAACTCCGCTTAAAAATTGACCTTGTGTCATATCCTGCCCGAGCGGAGGGGTTGGGTAAATATGGTTACGTAACTGCATAGAACCTAAAATAGAGAAAATACTTAGGAAAAACCAAAATGGCTTTCGGAGAAATCGATCCACGACATCATAAATTTTGATTATCCGTTGAATTCTTGAAGATGTTCGTGCAAAAAACCTCGAGGCAACACTATTATTTGGAGATTCCTCCCAGGCATTTGACTCCATACATAGAGGGAAGATAGAGCAAATACTTCTCGCCTACGCACTCCCCAAAGAAACCGTCACAGCCATAATGATGCTATATAAAAACACGAAAGTAAATGTTCGCTTACCAGATGGAGATACAGATTACTTCAGGTGTGCAGCAAGGAGATACATTAGCCCCATTCTTGTTAACTATCTTCCTAAACTACCTGCTTTGAATATTTACAGATTTAATGAAAGAAAACCGCTTCACGCCGACAAGAAAAGAAACAGAAGATAACGCGCACAAACTATTACTGACACGGACTATGCCGATGACATAGCGTTTCTAGCAAATACATCCTCCCAAGCCGAAACCCTGCTACATAGTCTGGAACGGACAGCAGGTAGCATAGGCCTCCATAAAAACGTAGACAAAAAAGAATACATGTGCTTTAATCAAACAGGCGACATATCCACATTAAATGGTGGTCCTCTGGAACTAGTAGACAAGTTCACCTACCTAGGAAGCAGTGTCTCATCAACCGAGACAGATATCAACACACAACTAGCAAAGGCATGGATAGCTATTGATTGCCTATCGGTCATATGGAAGTCAGACTTGTCTGATAAAATAAAACGCAGTTTTTTTCCCAAGCAGTGGTCATATCAGTACTGCTATGGATGCACCACGTGTACGCTAACTAAGCAGATGGAGAAAAAGCTTGACGGCAACTACACAAGAATACAACGAGCTGTATTGAATTTGTCTTGCAGGCAGCACCCCACAAAACAGCAGCAGTTTTCGTGAAGTGTGGTACCACACTTCACGAAAACTATCCCAGTAAGACGAACCAGACATGCGGGACACTGCTTGAGAAGTAAGAACGAACTCATAAGGAATGTAATCCAGTGGACCTCTTCACACGGACAAGCAAAGGCAGGACGACCAGCTAGAATTTATTTATCACATCTCTGTGCCAATACAGGTTGTAGCTTGGAAGACCTGCCGGGAGCGATGGACGATAGAGACAGGTGGCGAGAGAGGGTAAGGGAAATCCGTGCTAGCAGCATAACATGATGATCATGGTTAGTGCCTTTTTTTTTTTTACATCTAATAGGTCCATTATAAGTAAGCAATTAGACATAAAAATATGACCATTTACTCGGTACTGAGAAAAATTAGAAATCGAAAGGCTGCAGGGCTCGATAAAATACCCCCAGAAGTGTGGAAGACCAGAAAATTCGACGATATATTGCTCCGACACTGTAATGCCGTATATAATCAAAATCCTATAGACAGATGAATGAAGGGTTGCATCCCCCCTTCCTTAAAAAGGGCGACCTCGGATTAGCCATGAACTACCGAGATATAACAGTTACGTCCATAGCGGTCAAAATATACAATGCCCTACTCTGCAACCGCATAGAACCCAAAATTGACAATATATTTAGGAAGAACCAAAATGGCTTCCAGAGAAATAGATCCACCACCTCACAAATTTTGATTATCCGTCGAATTCTTGAAGGTGTACGCTCAAAAAACCTACATGCAACAATATTATATGTTGACTTTACTAAGGTCTTTGACTCTATTCACAGAGGTAAGATGGAGCAAATTCTTCTCGCCTACAGCCTACCAAAAGAAACCATCGCAGACATAATGATGCTCAATTCAAACACCAAAGTGAAAGTCCGTTCTCTGGATGGAGACGCAGACTACTTCGACATAGTAGCAGGAGTACTACAAGGAGACACACTAGCCTCATACCTATTTATCATCTGTCTAGACTACGTACTTAGAACATCTATCGATAAAATCAAGGAAAACGGTTTCAAGCTAACAAAAGAAAGAAGCAGAATATACCCCGTAAAAACAATTACGACGCCGACTACGCCGATGATATAGCGTTTCTGGCAAATACACCTGCCCAAGCCGAAACCCTGCTACATAGTCTGGAACGAGCTGCTGCAGGCATCGGCCTCCATGTCAATGCACACAAGACGGAATTTATATGCTTTAATCAAACAGGCGACATATCCACACTAAACTGTAGCCCTCTGAAACTAGTTGACAAGTTCACCTACCTAGGGAGCAGTGTCTCATCAACCGAGACAGACATCAACACAAGACTAGCAAAGGCATGGACAGCTGTTGATAGGCTCTCGGTCATATCAAAGCCAGACCTAACCGATAAAATGAAGCGCCGTTTCTTCCAAGCAGCGATCGTGTCGATAGCACGACATGATGATGATGATGATGATGTATGTATATATATATGCAAATACATACACACACATATATGCATTTACACACACACACACACACACACACACACACACACACACACACACACACACACACACACACACACACACATATATATATATTAATCATACAACGTGTGAAAGCACATGCGATACCCTGCTCTCATCAGCCGCCAACCAGGAGTGACAACAGTTTCGGTAGCTCAAGACGGTACTGTCACTCCTGACGCAACCAAACAGCTTTTGCCACCGGACAGGGTATTTAAAAGAATGATATATATATATATACGCCAGATCAACTAAAAAGAGAAATTATATTGAATGTTCATCTTCATCTTTGGTGCAGTTTGTGATTAAAAAAAAAAATCACTAACTGCACCAATATATATATACATCAATGCACACACACACACACACACACACACACATATATATATATATATATATATATATACATGTATATATATATGCATATACATATATATATGTATACATATTTATATATATACATATTAACATATCATTTGATTCTATAGATTTACTTAAATGGAATTATTCAAATTGAGTGCTCAATGTAAAGTTTATAATATATGTAGTCATATATAAATACGTTTATGCAGAGCAAAATATCATTGAGAAACAAATAAATCACGAGAAAGTTATTTCATCATTTCTTTATTTAAAAAAATTCTTTTCTTTTGACTTTTTAACTCTGGGGAATATTCTCATCCAACGTAAAAGTCCAACGTGTCATAATTCAAATATTAATAAAAAATATCAACTTGTCATAATTTAAATATCTATTTAAAAAAAAGGTAATTCGTATTATATTTCTGATAAGATAATTCTCCGATGCACAAGAAGTTAAACATCCAATGCGTAATAAGTGATATCATAGCATCTTCACTTCCGCTCATTCTTCGGTATTGATTTTTAGAATTTATTATCAGTAAACATATATTCGGTTTAATAGTTTTAATAGAATTTTAAAAATTTTTGATTGTAAATTTAATTTAAAGAATTTAATAATATATCTTAATTCTAATTTAATTCTACTTAATGTTTCTTTCCGTTTAAAATTTTTTATCGGTATCTAAAAAAATTTACCTTAAAAATTATATGTACCATATTGCATTATTTATCCATTGTTTTTATCAGTTCTAGTTATATTTGTTTTTTTTATAAATCCGTAGTAATATAATAAAATTGTTTTTATTTAATTTTATCCAACTTCAAACCCTTCAATAAAAATACTTACATTCCTAGCTAAATCAATATAAATTCTAACCACCCTTGATTGATAATTAAACAAAAACCTAGTGCAGTAAATTTAAGAATAAATAGACTGTTATCTTCCAAGAAAATGTTTGAACATTTTCAAGGACCTTATAACGAAACCCCGTCTAAGAGCGGTTTTAACCAGGAACGCAATTTCTTGAACCTGGATAAAACTAACACAGATGAAATAAACAATACTTCCCTTAATAGCCATAAAATGAGTAACATCAATATTAATAATAATATTTGGAAGAATAATTATAAAAATGAGAATCTGAAATATTAATATAGGAAAATATTTCTTAAATTTAATCGATAATTATTTCTAGAAAACAAAATCCTTGGTAAAATCTTTTATAGAAATACCTTAGAAATCAGCTATTCATGCATCAACAATATGTCAAAAATAATAGATAACCCTAATAAAAAATGACTGACCAACTTAAATCAGGAAAGATATCCCCCCACCACGTAATTGTATGATTAAAGAAGAATGCCCTTTAGAAAATAACTGTAACGTAGAAAATGTGGTTTACCAGGCCAAAATTTTCCCTAAAGAGAGAAAAATTAATGATAAGACTTACATTGGGATATCATCGCTAAACTGGAAGTCCAGATATTATAATCATAAGCAATCTTTTAATAACCCCTTATTAACGAACCAATCGGTCCGATCAAAATACTACTGGGAACTAAAAGACCTAGTGTAACCCTAATAATAAATTGGGAAATTAAAAAAAAAATCATCAGCAACAAGTAGTTTACATGGTAGATGTTAATTGTGTCTTGATTAAAAAAATTATTATCTTAGAATATAAAGATGCCAATAACTTATTAAATGAAAGAAGAGAATTTATATCTAAATGTTGACATAGAAGTAAATTCATAAAATTATTTCTAATAGTTATAATATTGAACCATATTAAATCAATACAGAAATATCATTCCAATTTTTTTTAATCTTTCACTTATTACGCCTATAATTTTTCTTCCAACATTCTAGTTAGAATTATAGATGATATATTTTAAATAAAAATAAGGTTTTGATTATATCACTTATAGTTATATGATAACTTTTAGAGTTTTGAATGAATTTCTAATTTTAAGATTTTTTTTTATTAAGTTTTTATTCAAATTTTACGTAACTCTAAGTGATTAATAATATAAGTCAAATTAATATTAATATATACGACAGTACAATTTATATGTTTCCCAAAGAAATTTAGTCATTTACACTGATTTTTTTTTAAATATAAAAAATAGATTTTTAGTGGTTGACATATTGACAATTTCATTTTATTTACAAAGACCAATTAAGATCCTATCAATTAGAAATTTTATCCAAATTTTATCGTTGAGACAATAACTTGCCTGTTCAGAGGGATCATGTTATTGAAAATGAAGAAAACTCGATTGAATTTGTTATTGATCATCATCATCATCCTCTTCTTCATTATCATCTTCTTCATCATCATAATCTATTTCTTTGGACTCTCTCTCACCATTCAACCCTACTGGTCATTGCTCTTGGCAAATCCTCTTGCCAATCTGCTGTTTGTAAGTTTAGACAAGTAAGCTAACACTCGTGGGTACATGTGTCCATGTGAGAATATTGCTTATGTATTTATGCTTACTTCTTCAATAGGTTTAGTTTAAAATGCCACACAACATCCTTGTGTGGCTCCCATCTAGCTTTTTTTCTAGGTGTTTGATAAAACTTCAAGTTGTGCAACTATACAGTAGTATTGAGACAGCTATAACATGGAAGAATTCCTATTTTATCTTAGAGAGCTTAGATTACTATATCTCATCAAATATAATTCATTTATATGTTTCATTAAAGGAAAAAAAAAAAGAGAATTACTAGAGTTTTTTCCCTAAATATACATGGACTTATAGAGATTTTTATATGGACAGAGATTTTTGATACCCAAAAAAGAATAACTGAGATCATTTACACTGATATTAATAACGATAAAATAGATTAAGAGGATGGTGAATCAGATGATAACAAGTTAACAAAAAGATGAATAAGCAAGTAAGTAGATAGATAGATAGATAGATAAACGAATAAATAACTTGATAGAAAGTTAGTCAGATAGACAGATATATAGTTAAGAATAGATAAATTCAAAAATAGGCCAGGAGCGCAGTAGTCAGTGAAAAGAAGGAGATAAGTTACTTCCCTTGGTCTGTGGAACTTTTACCAGAAGTTTGAAATGATTGACTTAATACACAGGATTTTTGAAATGTTTACAATAAAACAAATGATTGTTATTGCAACAAACTGCTTGAGGAGGGAGAGATTGTGAGTTATTTAACATGGAAAATATGTATTCTCTAAAAGTACTCTGAAAAAATTAATAAGCCATAAAAATAAATAAATAGAATAAGTTAAAATAAGTAAAATAACTATTATAATAAAATTCTCTAGAAGCTTCCCTACTTTTTGAATAGTGTAAAGATATTCCTTTCTATGAATTTGGCTGATTGCTTAAAGTCTACAATGTACATACATATGTAAATGTATTTAGCTTATAGGACTTACACTCCTATAATTTAAATTGGGCGGTATGCCACTTGTTCCCACAACAAAGATGACGGACGCACGCAAATATTCAGTCTCAAGAAACCATTGGCCAGGAGAACCACGTGACCTGCTTAAAACTACGTTCACGTTTGAATTTCGTCCCGCGTTTTTTGGAGCCGATTCCAAGACACGTATTTTCTATAAATACAACGTCTTCAAACACTCTATCTCTTTTTTCCAATTTCTAACACACTCTCTCCAGTGTGACTCTCTTATTCACCAACAGACGTCAAAAGCCACAAAATGGATAAACCACACAAACCTTCTTTTCTTCAAAATACTTTGCCTATGAGACTTTTTCCAGCCTCGGAAACACCAACTGTTTCAAACCACAGGAAGAAATGAACATTTAAAAATACGTAGTCGACATGAATAGGACTCTTTTATTATTTAACCCTTTCTGTAGTTTTAGTTGTGTTAGACACACCCACCCACATACACAGAGGACTATTTTACTAACAATATAGAACCATAACAATATTTTAAATGTAGCATTGCATGTTTTGTTCTGAATATAAATTTGTTTTGTTTGTCGCCTTGTTTTGAATGTTCCTTTTGTCCGCGCCGTTTCATATCTTTATTCATTTACTTCATTTACTACATTTGTCTCCATGTGCCTATTTTACCTTTTTCCATGTGCCTTTTCCCAAACATAACATACCACTAAACTAAACATATACTAAACCACAACATTAAATTTTGGGGGACTAAACATATCTATCAAATAACATCTCCCCCTACAACCTGAAAACAAAAACATCTTTTTTTAATTGTGTGAACCAGGCAACCATTGGAAGGAATCTTGATCACAAATACTCTTCATTTGTTCACATTCTATTCATTTTTGATAAAGTTCCATCACAAATTGATCAGGTATTTAACATATCAACAAGTGAGGTTTGCCAACTCCAAAATCAAGGGTCCAACTCTTTTCATTGGGTCCGAGAAGAGATGCGATGAAGACGACTTTCAGGGAATCTATCCTTAGTTACCAGTACATTCCTTTAACAGCTATACCGCGGCATATATCATTTTGATGCTTTTTGTATAGCTGAGCCCCACAATAAGGTTTGCATAGACATATTACTGTTAAAATGATAAGGGGTCAGAATTAGAAAAAAATAATACCAATAATTAGATATCATCATGAGAGTTAGCTGTTTGGGGTAAATCTTAATAAACCCCAGATAACCAATGCAGCATTAAGGAAGTGAAAACAATCAAAATCAGCATCAGAAATAATTAATAGACCTTAACAAACCCAAGATAATCTTACAAAGTGTTTAGTTAGGCGACTTTTCTTTGAATCAATAGTTCATAATCATCAACAAAAAGGTATGCTGACAGCACATACTCTCTCTTGCCATGTGTCTTTATCAGCCATAGCTCTAGTTGAGTCCTCTAAACGGCAACCAGTGTCTGCATAGAGCTGATGAATTTGCTGGTGAGTTTGCTTTTGCTGGTCAGCCAACACTATGTGTTCATGGGAGAATCTCACTAATGAGTTCATCTTTACTTCTTCAGTGTTTCCCAAAATGTCTTGTTTATCTTGTTTGTCTTACTTGGATAGTTTGTAGGATTGGATGTAAGTGACTGTACAGCTGCTGTTTTGTTGGATACTGTTTCCAAGATTTGTTCAAAATAGCACACAAAATCCTTGTGTAGTTCCAAGCTAGCTTTTTCTTCAAGTGTTCTGTCAGTGTCGATGTGGTGCAATCATACAGTAGTACTGACATAGCTACAGCTTGGAAGAATTCTCATTTTATTAGAGAGATCAGATTTCTACATGACGATTAACCTGTCAATAGCTGCTCGTGCTTTACCTGAGTATATGTAGACATCCCTTTCAGTTAATGAGATATTGCTACCAAAGTATGTGAGCTAGTCTATTAATTTCAAAGGCTTTCCATTCAGTGAGGTGATGGCAAGATCTTATTTAAAACACATGAACTCTGTTTTCTCTGAGTTGACATCGGAACCAATGCCTCTTGCTGCCTACTCCAGACTATGCTCCTGAGATTCAGCTTGAGTGGGTGTATTTGCAAGAAGCACTGGATCATCTGCATTGTCTGCATTAGTAAAAAAAATTTGACATTAAACCACAAATTTTTTTGAAGCACAATCAAGCAGACAAATAGCATGTTGACATTTGATAAAGATATTCAACTGATGTTCCTATAATTCCCGACTTCATTAAATTTGTCTAAGCTACCAATGCTTACATTGGTAGCTTAGACAAATTTAATGAAGATGATAACATTGGGGATATATGCAAAATTGAGACTAGGTTAGCAGTGAATCAGGATAAAAGTTAGATGATGAAAGAATTTTTGATAAGACAAGAGATATGAAGGAAGTTTCAAAGATAAATGGTTCCCCCATCCAGCAAGTTAGAAATCTCTGGGGACTCTGATTCCACCAATGCAGCAAGTTAGAAATCTGAGGGGACTCTGATTCATCTTTTTGTTAAATTCTTAATCTATTTTATTGTTATTAATATCAGTGTAAATAATCTCAGTTATTCTTTTTTGGGTATCAAAAATCTATGTCCATATAAAAATCTCTATAAGTCCATGTATATTTAGGGAAAAAAACTCCAGTAATTCTCTTTTTTTTCCTTTAATCATCATCATCATGTCGCGCTGCCAGCGCGGATATCCCTGACCCTCTCTCGCCATTTCTCCCTATCATTCATCGCCTCCGGCAGGTCTTCTCCTTTAATGAAACATATAAATGAATTATATTTGATGAGTCATAGTAATCTAAGCTCTCTAAGATAAAATAGGAATTCTTCCATGTTATAGCTGTCTCATTACTACTATATAGTTGCACAACTTGATGTTTTTCTTAAATCAATATAGGCCATTTAGAGGGTCGGATAAATTTTCTATTGCAGGAATTTACTATCAAACAAAAGTAAAAAGAACAAACAAAAAACAACCCCTCACTAAACAAGTAAATATTTATACCTATTCCTAAACATGTACAGATAGTGATATATTGTAATGCATCTAAACCTATATACAAATGCTTATGTTTGCTGGATGTGTTTTAGGTTATATCAAACCTTGTAAGGTATTTAATTCCAAATTCTGTTCATACATACATACACACACACACACACACACACACACACACACACACACACACACACACACATATATATTAGAGACATTTTAAAGGATAAAATTTGCGGTATAAAAGGAATGTAGAGTAAAATTTAATATGAAGGAAATGACACTAAAGCCAAATTTAGTATTTAATTGGGTAATGTTTTTAGGAGGCTGTAGTGTGTAATTTTAAACGATAAGTTCAAACAGTAAGTTCCTCAGCTTTCTAGTTCGGATACTAATTCAAAAAGATAACACAGACAATAAAGTTTTTAAATAGGAATTTCATACAAAAGAAACAATAAAGAAAGGGATAGAAAAGATAAAGAGTTGCAAATTTTAGTGCAATCTGCGAGAACGTATCTGAGAAATAGAGTTCCTTGAATTTGAGTAATTTTTCTTTTTAATTTTGTCGAAATGTTTTAGTTTTCATTTAATGTTGAGCCTTCTGTAAAGTTATCTTTTCAACAGAATTCTCGGGTTGAATTTTCTTTCAGTAGGTTTTTCTAGGTAGAATTTTAGTAGTCGACTTTCGTTTAATTTTACTTTTGTTTCCTGGGAAGCGTCTTGCCTGTTTGAAATACTTACCGGCTATTTAAGAAGCGAGTGACGAAACCTTAGTGCTGGCTATTTTTCCTATTCTAATAGTCTGGTCCCCGAATTCATACTGAGAGGCCCAATAGTAATTCTCGACAAATAGTCGGCGGTAGCTTTTTTGTGCCCTATTGTCTGGGATTACTTCTCTTTTTCCACTCTGGCCAAATCAAATGTCGCACGTGGTCGGTTTCATTTTTTCTTAGAAATACATTTTATTATATATATATATATATATATATATATAATTTGTGAATGAATAGTTTGTAGATAACATTATTTTTGAATAAGCCAGAGCTCATTTGTTTACTCATAGTTATATAGTTTCAAGTATTGCTATTCAACATTAATAATTCACTTTAACATTGATCATTTGTTTGTACACAGTTAGATAGTTTCATATAAATTAAATGATTAAATATTTCTATCTGACCTCTTGATTGGACCCTAACAGGTTCTATCACTTGGTTAGAATGGACCTGGGAGTAATGGTAATGAAGGGGTACTCTACATTCTTCAGAGCTCTAGGACTGGAGCCTCTCCATCAGATGCACTTTAGGGTCCTAAATAGGACACTCATTAGGGAGTTGGCATATTCCACAGCCCCAGCTGATAGGGGAATATATACAAAGGAATTTATATTGAATTCAGATGATTTTATATGATGTAACCAGCATTAAATGAAAATGGATCAACAATTAAAAACTCAGAAAACAGTGTTCTTGATTAAAAAGAATCAATATCTGTTAAAATATTCTCTTGGTATAAGCCATAAACAATTTCTTGTCCTGAAATAAATAGCCATCAACGTTGTATTCTGGGTAAAATGAACCTTCTAATTACAATAAAAAAGCCTGACAAAAGTGAATCATTTAATATGACATTTCTTACAAGGAAAATGGGCTTCTTACTGATATTGGATTAGCCTATTTGGAGCTTTGACCTTTCCGGATTTAATGCTGAACTGGATTGGATAATCATTATTGTCAAAGGAATTGATAGCAACCATTTGTGAGATAACTGTAACTAAAAACCCTTTTCACAAATTTATTCTCTGTATTACCATTTAATATGTTGTGCCTTCTAACAATATCATATTTGAAAAATATGTCTTACATGTGTAGTATATACTCACGTATTGGTGAAATTTTAATAACCTGTTGTTTAAGCAAAAATTTGGCATCTTATTGTACATGAATAATAATTTTGAAAGGGAAAAATTCAAAGATAATTGAAAAATAAATCCGTGGATTAATAAATTTGTCATCATAAATCAAGAGTTGACCTATACGATAGAAAAACTTCTACAAACGTATACATGGTACTTTTCTAAAATATGAAAAAAATTTTCTACGAAATTCAACATAATTCAAACTTTTAGACGTAGTTGTTCACGGATAAGTGTTGGTCCCCAACGCTAAGTTTATGCTCTTTTTCTCTCCCCCTCACTATATATATATATATATATATATATATATATATATATATATATATATATATATATGCATGCTATTTGAAAGCCGTCTTGGAAACTATTGCTGAAAGATGATGTGATAAGAAGAAAAAATTAATGGATGGTAAATATTTAAATAAATCTTCTTGATGGCCAATTGATTTGTTATTTGCTTATAGATTGAAAAGAGCAGAGACTTGTAAAAGATTCATTAGGGGTCACTGCAGGTGTTTGTCTCATGTGACAAAATAAACAAGTAATTGAATGTGTCCTCTGGCTAATTTGTTTGATTTCTTCACTGTCCTTGTCCATCAATGGTGACATTTCATCCCAGCCAATGAAGACGAAGGTACAAAAGGGTTGATGACAAATATGGATAGTGAGATGAGTGCAACAGGGGCAACAAGTCCTTGCTTATATTAATTTGTTTTAGATTTATTTACACTTGGTCAGCAAACTCTGAGTATGGGAAATAAGTTGCACCATAATCGATACACAAATCACTTCCCACCAATTATTTTGAATAAACATTTATTTATTGTTGAACAAATAATTGCAAGCAAGCAATAAATCGAATTGTGAAAAGCTATCTCCAAAATATTTATAATAAAACACTTGGTTAAATGATGGAGAAGACAAAAAGGATTAGCGTGAAGTTATAATTATTCAGTGAGTGGGGAAAATCTTTTATTTAAGCCCGATAAAAAAGATATTTTCAAGTTATTATTCTGAATAAACAAAATTTTGAAAAAGAAAAGAAAAATATTGAACCTTCTATATGATGGAACGAATTCTTATAATGTATGCACTAAAATAAAGTTGTATTATTTATGAGATAAATATATAACGTAAGAGACCATCTAATTATAATAAATGTTGGTAAATTTAATGAATTGAATCAGAAATTTCTAAAAGCTAAATTAAAGTCTAATACAAAAAGATTTACTTGAATTTTAATTCTTAATTAGAACTGAATGCAGTAGAAAATGATGAACGTTAGATTACTTTATTAGTTTTATTCATTAACAAGAAAATCTATGTTTGGAAGTAGATACTGGTTGTTATTTTACTTAGTTCCCAAGTTTAGTAAATATTGGTAATTTTTGCCCCATTTTTGTATGAAAGAGTTTTCGTAAAGTTGAGCAGAGTTGGTATTTGTACACATCTTGTTTTTGTGTGTATGTGGCAGAAACTGGGGAAAAAGATTTTCAGTACTTTGGATGTTTTATGTTGACCATTTTACTTATCAAGATATGTTCGCCATAACACCGATGATTTTCAAGTGATATCTTTCGTCGATTGTTATTAACTTCAGTTGTATAGATCATCGTTCAATAAAAAATCTCTATTTTTTATCTCTTTTACCATTCAAAATACTTTACACATAAACTTAAAGTCATTTGTTTGTTTTTTAGCACCATCTTTACCTTAAAAAATACACCCCGCCATATGTAGCAAATTAAAATCTACACAGAAAACGAATATGCAACTGGAAAACAAAGAAAAATAGCTAAAAACATAGCTTTGTACAAAGGTGTTAGAAATTCGCGAAAATCATGCAAAGAAAATGTTATATTATGATGTTTTCTGATAAGTACTTAGTATTGATTATTTGTTTTAGTGGAGTGACTAGGGAAAAGACGTTAAGCTTAATCGTTGGGCCATATTGTAAGCAAGATAGACTAGCGAACCATTACTGGTGAGTTCGTGTCTCACGGGGTGCTTCATAAACCTGGTTTTTGTCATAACTAAGCAAAGCTTATTAAATAATTAGGATTTATTGAATTATTCAGGATATGCTAAAATTTACTGCCATGTTTATGGTTAGTTTTTGTTGTTGATTTCTATGTTGATACAGATTTATATGTCTTCTCTGAGGTAATTATATTCGTTTCACTGTTTTGTTATAACAAAGCATTTTATTACAATGCGTATGTATCAATTGATAAATGTTAAAACTAATCCAAATTTTGAGACTAATAGCTTTTTTAGTGATAATTATGAATTCTCGGAATGAAATAATGAGGAGGAGTCCCTGTAGTGTAGTGGTTAAAGTGCTGGAGTGGGGTCTCGGAGTAAGCGAGTTCGAACTCTGGTCGTGCTATTACGTTCTCTTTCGAATAAATAACCTTGAGAAAAGTATTGAACATCCTTATCTACCCCCTGCTATGAATTAAATAGTATCAATGTCGTTCTTCTAGAAGGATGTCTTTGGCATTAAATAACCCTCTAATGTTGATATGCCATTAAACAAAGAAACCGAATTAATAATATCTGATAAACAAAAACATTGAGAATTAATTGTTAAAATTAATGTTTGATTTTCTTACTCAGCATTTTGAATATTTTCATTAAATTATTTTCCTGTATAGTTTTCACATCATTTGTTTAAGTAGAACTTATCAAATCAGACTAAAAAGCTGCCGAATAAAGCGATTTATCTGGCAAAGAATTTTGTAATTTTCTAATTAAGAAAGACCATTTAGAAAAATATTTGAGTTTGAGTGTACGGCTATGATTAACTATTATTAACTAATTAAATTAATTTTTTTATAAAATTAATTAAAATTTTATTCCTTTATTATGGAATCTCATTCAATATTAAATGTTTCATTGCTTTAATGATGAAAAGTTTTTGATAAATTTAATTATAAAACAATTATTTTTCATTTCCGTAACTTAAAAAAAAAACTGGTAGTGGGATTTTTAATTTTTTGTTTTAAACAGTTTTTTTCTTCTTCTTCAAAATAACATCTGGTCTAAATATCTCATTCAATACAATCATTTTTGTCAGGATTTTAGTTTTTCTTTTTCTTTTTTTCTAACAGTTCAAAGTTTATAAAAAACCCAACTATTTCTTCTTTACGTAGCAATTTTTTTCCCGTTGGGGACAATCTCGCGCCTGTGTTTTTTGTAAATATGGGAGAAAGGATTTGTCTTTGTGCTTGACACACACACACACACACACACACACACACACACACACACACACACACACACACACAAGCACACACACACACACACACACACACACACACACAAGCACACACATACACACACACACACACACACACACATATATATATATATATATGTATATTTGTATCATGTGCTTTTCTTAATCATGATAATCAGAAAATGTTAACATCGCCAGTGGCAAAATTACACCACCACAACATAGCCTCTTATTCGAATAATCCTTCTCATTAGTGTCTTCTTCACTGGCAAAAAAAAAACAAAAACAAAAAACAACAACAAAAAAACAAACAAACAAAAAAACAAACAAACAAACAAAAAAACCTGTTCACGAATAATACTTACAGTCTAAGATTATTTAACTGGCAATTTCGTAAATCTTTTTATGTGCCAAAACACCTTTTACTTCTGACCTTTTAACATGTTTGCTATGGATAGAATTTTTTATGAACTGATCGTAATTTCACCCAAAAGTGTTTTAATAAACAAGCATCAGATTTGTATAGTGTGTCTTTTTGCAGATGCAGAATCTTATTCAAAATATCTGCAATTAATATATACATGTTGTGTGTAGAGGTTCGTTAGAAAGTTTCGCTTCCTTTAACTTGATATTTGCGGTCAAGTTTTTATCGCGTTAATTAATAAATATTCTTTTTGCAATACTTGTGGCATTCAGTTTTAGATATTTTTCTCTAGAAAATATTTACGTCCAAGTAAAAAATGACAACGATATTTAAGTATGTAATGACCCAATCCCTTAATCACTATCAGGATGTCACATAAAGTTAATTTTGAAACGGAGTGTAGCTGATTTGAATACAGCCATTTCATTCAGCTCGGCTGGTTGCTTTATCATAGCTAAAGAACACAATTGGCCTTATTATTTACTCACAGCGATATTTAAGTAATTCTTCAATTAAACTGTGCTTAACTTTATTAGTTCTGATCATCAAGTTATTAAGCATTTGAATTATATAAAAATATGAGTTGTGAGATACACACGTCCACTAATATAATTTCTGTTTACTCCCTATTATTCCCCTAAATCACTTTCATTACAGAAATATATAATGTGCAATACACGTTCCTTGTTTGTTATATACAATTGAATATATCCATTTCATTCTCCCTCAATACACCACAGATGGCCAAGTTTCATCATAATAACTTTGATTGATAAGCCTTTAACAACTTTATCAAATATTTTGATTGAAAACAAGTTTAAACGCATTTATACTCCACGGAGATAAACATGCCTAGACACGAAACGTTAGACAAACGGACAGAAAACTTTTAGAACTATAAAGAAAGGCTAGACACGTATATGATATTTCCGAATGCAAACATACATAAGTTCTTCGCTTTTCTCTCAGTTCTTAGACGTAGAAACTCTACGAGTTTAAACAACCACTGATTCGCTTACAAGCAAAACATACGATGAGTTTTGCATGCTATTCCTTCATAGCTTTCATCCAAAGCCTCTCGAAATCATAGAACGATATCGATACATGTTAGGAGATAGGAAATTTCGAAATAGTATCAGACTTTGTGGCTGATATAAAACAATTGTCTATATTTCGTAATTTCTGTAATTATTTAAAAGACGCCTTACGGGACAGACTAGGGCGCAGTTAAAGGTACAAAACGACCCCCAAACAACTTCTCCAAGAAGACACACTATCATTTGATAAAGCTTGCTCCATCACTATCTCTATGGAAATAGCTCGGAAGGACGTCACCGAAATTCTCGTGGACGATAAGGAGGATATACACGTCAGAGACTCATGGAACAAGGCAAGAACAATAAAAGAAGGAAGTGATTAATTTTCCACCTTGCAAATTCTTGTGGAAAGCTGAACCACAAATAGGCAGACTGCTACTTTAAGGAGGCAGTTTCGGTAAAAAAGCAAAAACAAAAAACAAACAAAAAACAAACAAAAACAAATAAAAAATACAACAAACAAACAAACAAGCAAACAAAAAAAAAAAAAAAAAAAAAGCAAAACAAAACAAACCCTAAACCAAACCAAATCAAGCCAAAACAAAATAAAAAAAGCAAAATAAAACAAAAAAACAAAACAAAACAAATAGAGGAAGTCATATGAACGGTTCAGGTAAAATATTTGTACCCCTAACTTTGAATTCTAAGTTTGTAAAGATGGAATTTGACTCAGAAGCAGCAATTTCAGTAATTACTCTAAAAGATTATAAACGTGTCTTCTCCAATAGCCCCGTCCTTAAAAGAACCACAATCCAATTGAAGACATATACCAACGAACTTTTGTAGAAAAGGTCAGCTGTTAGTACTGAACACAAAAACAAAAGTACCATATTATAAGTTGGGAATAATCACATGTTTCATAGAAACTGGATGTATAAACTTAAAATATACAAATCCTTCCACAATGTCAACAAGGCTGAAAAGATTGATCTGATCGCAAAACTGAGAGCAGAATTCCCACAAGTCTCCAGAGAAGAATATCAAAGATATGAAAGAACAATTGAGATTCAAACACAGTTCAGTAACCTGGTACATGAGAGCAAGAACTATCCCATATACTCTGAGGACAAAGGCGGCGGAAGAATTCGACGAACTAATCAAAGTAAGGTGTTTTGCCATCGGTAAAACCAAGTGAATTGGTCACATCTATAGAACTCGTAATAAAGCTCTATAGTAGTATCCTCATTTACGAAGACTACAGAATAACAGTTAACTCTAAGTTAATTGTTGAACAATATACCCTCCCGAGAACTGAAGACATGCAAAATTCGAGATGGGAGAAAAATTCACCCCAAACAGATTTACGCCAGGCATACCTACAATTAATGCTTGAAGAAGAATCAAAGCAACAGACAACTATAAACGGCCGCAAAGGATTATATCAAATAATCATCTAGTTTATGACACCATATCAACACCTGACAATATAACCAAAGACAATAGACCAAATTCTACAAGGTCTAGAAGGGATAGTTTGTAGC
Source organism: Sepioteuthis lessoniana (assembly GCA_963585895.1). Taxonomy (NCBI): domain Eukaryota; kingdom Metazoa; phylum Mollusca; class Cephalopoda; order Myopsida; family Loliginidae; genus Sepioteuthis; species Sepioteuthis lessoniana. The sequence continues at coordinate 55,375,641 of OY757917.1, forward strand.
ATAGATGATAGGTTAATCAGAGGTAAAGCTGACAAAATACATCTTGAAGTTAGGAAAGAACATGGTGGGGGGGGTAAAGTTTAAAACGTTCTTTACCGACTTCAAGAATTTGGTCATAAGGGCAAATTTGAATAAGTACTCCTTTGTTCAGGACGTTGTGAAAAAAATGAATTTCACAAAAGCAAAGAGAAACTTGAAGCTGCAATTAATATTTCTGTCCTAAGTGACAAAACCTAACTACATTCATTTTTAGGTCTTATTAATTTGTACCTCAAAAGGTCTGAAGAATGTGATAAGATATTCAACAAAACCAAGAGGATGATTGCATCGGACTAGGTTCTGATACAGTTCAATCCCAACCTTCCTCTTCATCTGGCATGCAATACAAGTTCACATTGTAACGGTTCTGTATTGTCACATGTTCATGGAGAAGAGAGACCCATAGTGTACGCATTTCGCACCCTCGACAAAACTTATTCCAGTTATTTCTGACTTTATAAAGAAACCCTCGCAATTGCATGGTCAGTTTTCAACTCTCTGTACAACAAATTCACACTTGTTATCGGCTACAAACAACTCAAATTTTAGCCCAAAGAGGTGCATTGCAACAATAATATGCTATTTTTAATACGTGCTTTGAATACAATATTGAGTTTTGTTGTGGTAAATTCAATGCTAATAGAAATGGTTTTTCACGCCTATAACTTTCAGAATCGAGCAGACGTGGATGAAGAAAGTGACACACTTTTCTACAAAGAATTAGTGAAACAGAGTTCAAGTGAGACAGTTACAATTGCCAAGGTGTCAACAATCCTATCCCATGTGGTATACTTCACCCAAAACGGCTTATCAGAATACAATGTCTGAGAGGTCAGAGTCGCCATCAAGTGCGTGAACCATTGCTTTATGTTTTTGCAGAGCATTCTTATAGCGCTAACAGTTTCTTTAGGGAGAGCATATGTAAGAAAACTTTCTTCCATCTTTCCTTTGTGTATAAAATCAAATGCCTTGGAGAAATCTACGAACAATAATGTTGCCTCGATATTTTTTGCACATACTCCGATGATTCAACGGCTAGTAAGAAACTGTGAGGTTGTGGATCGATTTCTCCGAAAACCGTTTTAATTTTTCCCAAGAATTTTCTCGATTTCAGGTTGGATACTTTTGAGAAGCAGAGCATTATGAATCTTTGCAGCTATAACAGTAAGAGTTATGCCTCTGTTGTTCTTAATGATTCCTCGGTTGCTTTTCTTGATAAAGAGGAGGATGTAGGTTTTTGTTCTTTTCTATTTGTGTTTTGTTTATATATAGTGTGGCAAAATCAAAGAACTATGTTGGCAAATTTCCTAGCTTTCCATACTTCAGAAGGTATTTCGTCGAGGCCTGCAGCTTTTCTACTTTTATTTTTTTTCTACACAGCATGAAGTTCTCCTTCAGTAAACTGTCGTTGTTTGATATCTAGTTGGCTATTATTAATTTTTTTGAGTTTTATCTGTGACTTCAGAAGGATTTCCAAGCAGATTCTTGCATTGTTCTTTTCACTTCTGCAGTCTTTCTTTTTGGCAGACAGATTTTAGTTATGCTCTCGAGGTACTTTTCCTTCTGTTCAATTATTAACTGTCTGTCATGTTAACCATGATTGTTTATTTTCAACCGAATTTTTGAGTTTATTGATTTGGTCTTTGATATGTGTTAGTTCTTTTTGTGCTTTCTTAAGTGTTTGTGCATTGGCATTTGTTGGGTTTCTTTTATTAAGTAAAAATGTTTTTTTACTGAGTATTAGACAATTTTGCTTCGTGTAACATTCCTTATGAAGTCTGCAAAACTGTTAAGTTCAGACTATCATAACTTTTGTTTTGTGTAACATTCTTTATCAAGTCTGCGATTCAAACAATTTGAAGATATCGTATCAAGTGCTTCTTTTAATCTTCTTATTTTTAATTGATGCATATTATTTAACTGATTCCTTTTTTCCTGGTAATAAGAACTATGCAGTTGAACGTATAAAGAACGCGTCCCATACCATCCTGTAACCAAAAGATAAGAAGAACGAATGGTGCAATCTCTGCCATGAAATCAGCAAAGAATGAACGTGGTATCGTCCATACAAAGTTCCCCAAATTCCTAATTTCTTATAAAAATTCACCCATTTCAATCAAATCCAGCAATACTCATGTTTGGTTGGGAACTAGGACCTAAGTTAGAAATGCTACGATCCTGAATCAAAACCACTGTGTCAGCAAATCAGACTAGGTAGATTTCTTCTCATTCTCAGACAAACCCACTATCACTAAAGCTAGAGACAAAAATAGATAAATAAATCAGTAAATAGATAAAATCAAAATGAAAAAAAAATTTTCATATTTTTTTCTTTCCCCAAAAGATAGATACACACATAAATAGGAAGTCTACGTAACTAGTATGATTTCTGTTGATCTAACATTACTCTTCTTAATCACTTCCATAATAAAAATCTATATTGTGTACTACACATTCTGTATTTGTTAAGAACAACTGAATATATCTATTTCACATGAGAAATCCTTAGGAACTAATATAAAGTTATCAATGTTATCAAAGTTTAAAGTTATTGGAATTGTTACTAAAGCAGCTATTGTCATTACTTCTAGTGCGTTTATCAACAACCTTCGTCGATTATTTTCCGGCTTAGGCAAAGCGAAGAAAGGGGATTTTCTTTTGACAAAACAAAGAACGATGTATATATAAGAGGCCGAAGACAAAATGTTGATAGCAGACGAATTGATAACTTCCTGCCTTTATTGAATACATGAACAGAGACGGTACACTAGAAATGAATAAGTTTATTTTCTAATTTACACAATCTTTACTACATCATTAGAGAAAGCACGATGTTCTTTCTTATCTTGGCATTTAAATTCATGTACAAAGGATCAGAATCTTTTAGCATTTCAGTTTCCAATTTTTCTTCATTTTCTTTCTACGTTTCGTTTTCATTCACAACAATTTCATTTTCAATTTTTATTTCTACTTCGTATTCGGCATTTTGTCTGTAGTTTTCACAAACTTTACTGCGTCATTAGGGGAATAATGACGTTCTTTCCTATCCTGTTCCGTAAATTCTTATCAAGAAGGCTCGAACCTATGGAATGTTCACTCATAATTCTTCTTTTTATATTGATTCTTTAATTGTGATCTGAAACAGCTACTTATTAACTTTTCCTCAATGTTCCTGCAATTCTGATCACAAAAAATTCTAGTAGTTGTAGTAGTAGTAGTAGAAGTTATCATCTCGCCAATCTTCTGGTACATACCAACTTATTATTTTACCTATCCATTCCTGACAATATTTGTTACAAATAGGGTTTCTCGCCGCTCACATCCAAAGTATTTCCACAGAATGCTTTCGTTGTTATTTTTCCGGGTTAGGCAACATAAAGAAACGGGCTTTTTCTTTCTTAGACAAGGCAAAGAACAATGTATGTAGCAAGCCGAAGAGAAGGGATTGTGAATCTGCTACCTTTATTGAATACAAGTGCAGAAAAAAGTACTACAAGTGAATAGCTTAACAGCTTTGCTTGTAGAAGACACAAGCGCATCGAAAAATAAACAAAAAAAAAAAAATTGTCGTTACTGCTTGTAACACATATATAGAAAATAAAAGGAACCACCAGCAACAAGAAGAAACAGCTTAGAAAACGTCTTATAGGCTTCAGGAACCGTGAAAGGTTACTTACATTTGACAGAGCTGAAAAGCTTTGTTTGAACTTTCGAGTCTAGTCACGATTTTTTTTTTATCCATGAGTCCCTGAGTTACCCATGCTTATGTCTTCCGGCAAACTGCCTCTGACCTCGTCTAATCGGGTCAGCATTTCAATTCATGAACTAACTGGTGCCTACTTTTAACAATAATTCGAGATTAAAAAAAAAAGAGGTAGCAAGGCAGCATAACAGGATACTAACTATTTTTTATTCGAGGGAATTCTACGCACAGACGAGCAATACAAGTTGTGAGAATTACTGACTACTTGTACGAATTAACAACTTTATTACAAAATGAAATATCAGTGAAAATATATTTTGAAAGCACCGAAATGAAGATCCATGTCGGTAGGCCAGATATGTGTGTAGAAATAGTAACTTTGAGGAGTGTCTATCCTATTTGTATTTGGGCACAACAACAATTTTATGCTGTTGTATTTTTTATGATGCGAGAAGATTTCTCACAATAATTTTAGAGAACTGTTGTGGAAAATATCCTCTTCAATGTATTTGTGATTAAATGCTGTGAGGCTTTTCAAGGAAATTACATTCCTTAATGTTATGATAAGGTCCTAAGTGTCCCCTTTTGGTGTTACGCTCTTCTAAGTGACAAACTAGTTAGTCAATAAAGGTGCTCTAAAATGTACTCACCTGTTTGACTAACATTTCAATTATCAGCATTTTATACAAAGTATGTAAAGACAGTTCTTTTACAACATTGAATCAAAAATGAAATTTGTTGTGTTCCTCGGACCTCATTGAATTCAAAACTGTTTCTTTTCATCAAAATTTGTTGAATTTTGCACTTGGTCTCTCTCTTCTTTGTCACTCACTAACTCGCCTATAATGGACTGATTACCAGCACCCAAATCATTCCATTACGCGCGGGAAAATTTGTCTGATGTTTGGAGGACATGGAAAGGGGAATTAAAACTATTTTACAGACAAGAGAATTTGATTCGAAACCAAACTTACATTTTGCTTTATTTTATAAGAGAAAAAGGAAGAGAAATTTTTTCCCATTCAGCTTCGAAAATGACAAAGTAAAAGAGAATATTTGAAAAGTAATTGAGAAATTTGACAATTATTGTGAACTTAGAAAAAGACTTAACAATAATAAGAAATGATTTTTTTTTTATTTGCAAGCAAACTAATAATTTGAGATTCAACAACTTCATGACGGAACTGCGTCAACCTGCGAGTAAATGTTAATTCGGTAATTTATACGATTCCTTAATAAATTGGTGACCGCAGTTGAGGGTAACACGAAGGTTTCCTTTTCAATAGCTACTACACCGAGCTGTAGGGAAGGGCGCCACTCCATTCCCTGTATTGCTCCACTTTATCATTGATCCTTACCTTATAATACTGAGTATTAAGCAAGACGGCATCAAGGTGGCATCAAGTACCATTTTTTGAGTCTTTCGTATGACTCGATCATTAGCAAACACTTTACTCATTAGTCCAATAGGGAACTCGCAACTTTCCAAACTCCAGAAATGGACATTAAAACAGACTCATAACACACTCTCAGACAAACTCCCAAGAAATCTTGGAAAAGCCAAATGGCTCTCTACGCATTTGTCTTGATCCCGTCAACTTAAACAAAGCTATAAAGCGGGAATATTTTCAATTTTCTACCGCGGAGGAAATCTTTGCAGATATGCATAGTACAAAATACTTCTCTAAGATGGATGCAAGTAATGGTTTTTGGCAAATTCCTGTCGATAAGGATAGTTCAAAACTACTCACGTTTAATTCTCCGTTTGGTCGCCTCCCTTACGGTATAAATAGTGAGAGATATTTGCTAAGGAATGGGATTTCCAACATGACACATCCAATGTTCTCGATCCACAATCAGACTGGGGTTATAGAATACACCGAATGCATCACTGCAGAGGGGTAAGACTCCACCAATGAGTGTCCTTTTTGATGAAACTAAACAATCTGATGGCGAGGCTTCAACCTTGGAGCTTTGAGGAATGCGGAGTACCCCTTCATTGCCATTGCTCCCAGTTCCACTCTGAGTAGTAGCTCCAGATAGGGTCTTCTTTATGGGTCGAATAGAACAAACTGTATGCAAACAAATAACTGATATTAAATTGTAACTGTTATATAGCAATATTCAAAGCCATTTAACTGTGTGAAAAAATAGCGTAGGCTCGTTTAAGAATGTTATCTGCAAAATATGTTTACAAATCATATATATATTTAAAACATATGTATTAAGAGGATTTGGTATGAAATAACCTACAATGGTTGATATGCCATAAAAACCAACCTAATCCAACCAACCAACCAACCAACCAACCAATCAACCTACCATCTATCCAAAATCCAATGGTCTTATGGTATGGACTCTCCAAACATTGAAACGCAGCCTGAAGAAGGCAATAAAAAGCAACCAAGACCCATACATTGCTGTTCTTGCTCTACGAATCACTCCATTTAATGATACATCATCACCATCATCAAAATTTATTGGTAGAAATCCCCGAACGACCCTGCCTCATATCAAACATTACCACCGATAAAAAGAAAAAAATATTGACAAATCAATTTGATTTAGAGTCTACCTGAAATCAAACCTGGTGATCGGGTACGGATACATGCAAAGGATAAAATGAGTAATGAAGGGAGAGGTGCTTAACAAGCTAAGGTATCCTCGTTCCTATTTAATGGAGACTGGTGAAGGCATCAAAATTAGACGCAATCGGCGCCACTTTCTCAAAACAAGGAAGACATTTCTTATTAACCCAGATATTGCCTACGAAAACGTTATCCTCTTAGAGGATATACCAGCTCTTCATGGCCAGCATCCTTATCGTACAACACGAAGTGACAGACAAGTCATCATTCCCTAACGATACAAATGATGGCCTTCCAAACTTCTTCAGATATACTGATAAACTTTTCTCAGTCTTGTTTTCTTTTCTTTTTCCTTTTTTTCACTGCTTTTATAGTCGGGGATATTGAGATCGTTCCATAAGGTCCTAAGAGGCCACTTTTGATTTTACGCTATTGTAAGCGAAAATCTAACGAGTTAATCGAGATATTCTGAAATGTACACATGTTTGATTCACATTTCAACTATAAGCACCTCATACAAGGTATGTAAAACAATTCTTTTACAACATCTAACATCAAACCTCTGTGGAATTGCTTGTCTACGAGAGTCTTCATAGTTCTAGATGTACAACCCTAAGATTGTAGCAGGGAGGTTTGGGAGGTAGGGGCAAGAGAGAGGGAGACATATATACAAGCCGAGATATCAAACAAAGAAAAAGAAAGACAAACTATCATTTAGAGATTAAACTAAAGAAAACCTCATAGATGAGGACAATAAGCATGAAAAGAATAAGGAAAATCATTCAGTATTCGCGTGATAGTTTGTACCTGAATAATTTTTACAAGGAACGTCTGTTTCATAAAAATGAAGATTGGTAGCGTCTGTGGATGTAGATTTGTGATTTGATTATCGAACAAATCGTATTGACTGTGGAAGCAAGGAAATGACGAAAGTGAAAGAAGAAATCACTTATGATCTGAAACTGAACAGGAGAGATTTTGACTTGTCGGGATATAGTCCTAACCTAACATCTATTATTAGCAATTGACAACCAGAAGTACACGTAGAATACGTTTTAATTCGCATGGGCCCCACAGAATAATTGAACGGAAAAATAAATGACAAAATTTTATTACAAAAATTTGTCTCTGAATTATAAAACTTTGAGAAAATATCCTCCCTCTATTGAATTTAAAAGAAGTTGATATTTTTAGGTTCAACAATCGGTCCGTGCTGTTACAGTTTTTCGAGTCACGGGGTCAAAGGAGATTTTAAAAAAGAATCCAAACGACTCTAAAAGGCTTTCCCAAAGCAAAGATAATTGTTTTTCGGCCAATCAAAGGGCTGGGAAATAATTTTCAGTGACGGTTAAAAGGAGGCTATTTTGCTCATCAAACAACAAAGAATAAACTTAATTTAAATCATTTGCGGGTTGGACGTGCTTATCCGCTCCGCAACAAGCATACTCTTCCTCTCTTGTACACGTTATGTAGCTTGTGAGAACCATTAAATAGAAGAAGATCATAGGAGATGAACTTGGCTGAAGAGATATGAGCGAGTTCAAATTTCGACGAGGCATGACAAAGTCAGAGTAGGGGTCGGGAGGAGACAGTAAAAAACAGATTTGACGCATGCTAGAGGGAATGGGTAAGCTTTATGAAAATGAAAACAATGATAATAAAAAAAATAGCTAAGCTTGAAATAAAATTAGAAAAAAAAATCTGCTTAATAACAAAATCATAACATTGTTAAAAAACTGAGTTAAAAAAAACTTTAAAAATAAAAAACTTTTAAATTGCTCAAAATTTAATGAAAGTAAGGTTTTTAAGTCGTTCATAGAATTAAACTCATGACTAATTTGCAAACAAACTTTAAATTGTTCAAAGTTAAACGCATCTTAAAAGTAAAGTTTTGAATTGCTTAAAAATTGAACTTGTAACTACATTTGCGCTTTCGCATCTGCTGACGTCAGTCACGACTCCACGCTGCCAATAAAGCCGAAGAGGCTAAGCGTATAAAATACATTGGTTTCTCGAATCATTTTATTTTCAAGTCTGTGGCATTCAAGAATTCGGAGGTTGTATCACTTGCATCACATTTGGCTCCAACAAGACATCTTTCCTGCATCAATGACTATTATTAGCGATTGTTCGGAGAAGTGAAACTGCTACCTCTATCGCCTTGTGGAACCTTGGTAGGAAAAGAAGGAAAAAAACAAAAAAAACAAAACAAAAAAACCCCCCAAAAAACAAAACAAAACAAAAAAACAACAACAACAATTACACAAATAACGCTATGAAAGGTAAAATTGTATTCTTAAATATTATCAATGCAGTTATTTTGATCAATTTTACCTTTCATTGCGTTATTTGTTTAATTGAAATGTTTTTGAATAAAATATCAAAGTCTTTTAATTGTGCTAATGCTAAACATTTGAATGAAAAACTAAGGAAAAGGAAAAAGCCTCCAAAATTACTTTACAAAAAAGTTGCCAAGTAACACGTCTAAACTTAACGACAGAATTTCAAACCAAAAATTCGAAAAAGCCACCTTTATATTTATGGATTAAGCAGAAGTCTTCAATTGGAAAATCTTTTTTTTCCCTGAGAGCAACTTTTCGATAGAGATTTTCCATGAATATCAGTTAATTTTTTCCAAAGGAGACAAAGAAAGCAGCAGTAGCCAACAATTAGGCAATCTTTGGGAGGGTGCTCTTTCCCAGGCAATACGTGTTTGGCAGGGTTGAGTTTATCGCTTGCGCTTGTGGCGCCCCAAAATAGGAAATACTGATAGAACCAAGTATCTTTTTGTAATAGCCTTGCACGAGTCTCGATTTGTGTGTGACTACCCACTATAAAATGACCTTGTGCCAAACCATGATTTGGTTGGAAGTCGGTTAAATACCGAAAGAAAACAGCAGTTATTGAGAGGAAGGACGCAAAAGCACGACCGTCTTCTGTTATTGTTACCCGAGTCTATTAAAAATGCCAAAAAAAAAAAAAAAAAAAAAAACTAGGAAAAAAAATCCAAACGAACAACCAAAAACAGACAAACAATATATTCTTGTTGCCGCTTTTGAGGAACGACTTATTTTCACATTTTCTATTTTCATGTTAATTTTTCTATTTTCTATTTTCATGTTAATTTTTAACAAATCAAGACCCCCCCCCCGAAACCTTCCAACTTTATCTAAACATGAATTTACTAGATGTCATTAATAGCACATTGAAATGTGTTCTTTTCCATAAACCTGTGACGCGAAAAATTTACTTTTATCCCAGAACGGGGTTTTATTTTCGCACGTGTGAAGACGGGGCAGGTTGGCACTTGATCCCTTGTAGAATAAGTCCTCGTTCAGAGTTTTTTCATAAGAACTGGCATATTATGTGGGGGATTAATTTAAGGCTAGACTGACCGCCGCTGGCAAGGGGTTCCAAATTTCACACTATACACACACCCACCAAGGCCACTAGTCTTCCTCCCCTAGACAATGGAAGATATGGACCTCTAGTTTGAGACGTAATAATATTAATTATAGTAGTCGGCAATTCCGGTTTCCCGTGTGATATTTTAAAGGAATTAATAGGACAATTTTAAGCGATCATATCATAAGGCGAATAGAAGCTGGAAAAGAAATATGACATAACAAACTCGTAGAAGACACTGCAAATAACAACTTCGACCACGTGGGAACATTAAAATATATCAATCTTTTACTACACATAGATATACACCTTCAACGTGTCAAATATATAATAAATTAACAGTCCATGAACATAAATGTCTTTCTTCTTTTCTTGTCTTTCGTTTTTCTTCAAATTGAGAGAGAGAGAGAGAGAGAGAGAGAGAGAGAGAGAGAGAGTATATACAATTGGGTATAAGGAGAAATGGTCTCAAAGTTTACTTATCTTTTTTTCTTTGATGGAGTTCCTGTGGAGAATATTTCCTCTTTTACGGGCTAATAGACTTTATGCTATTTTTAATACTGGCTTGAAGAACTTGGCTCCTTCGTGTCTGAGATATTTTTTGTCTTCTTCTACCCGGAGTACTGGCTTTGGTTCCGTCTGCCACGAACCCTGTCCAACAACTAACTTTTTTCTTTTCTATTTCCGCTGGCGGGAGGGAGTCCCCACTTCCGTTTTAGGGTCCCAGCCAATCGTTTGGCTTCTACCTTCTTCCTTCCCGTGCCAGGCGACCCGAGGGAGGTCACCGAGTACAAACATCTGTTCTTAACAGTCATTCTCTGATGGCTTGCTACTGTTAATTCAAACAAGAGGATAGTAGTAATCACATTTCTATCTTCTCAATGGGACACCACGTGACAAACCTGAAAATATGTCACTGACTTAAGATTCCCAAATGAACTTCCCTTTGAAAACTTAACCTGGCCTGAATAGTTTTTAGATTTAAAACGTGTTTTGTTGTACGAATGCCTAATAATAAAATCCTTGTATTTTTTACAAATGTATATTGAACATGAATTTTTTAACAAACCCATAGTGAGCATATTTTGTATATCATGTGTTTTAAGTTATTACACTTTGCACACATTTTTCCCTAAAAAGACCCGAGGAAAACTGCCCGAACAAATCACATAGAATGATTATAACAAAATTTAAGCGAGAATGTTTTTTGGTGATCAGTTAAATTCCTGTATATTTATGCATTTATTTGCTTTGTGTACAAAACCACTGATTGGCACTCTGTAAAACTTGTAGAGTAAATTGAGGAGCATATTTTCTGTAATTCGTAAATTTTTGTCTATTATTGTTAACTCACACGAAATGTAAAGGAGATACAAAGAAACACAAGTTCACGAGCCAAACGATCACTGTAAATCAGCTATTTCTACCACTACGTCGGTACTGCATTATATTTATAGCAACGTACACAGACAAAATCGTTTATTTTTAGCAGAAACTGTAATGGCTGAAGTGCTAGACTGCGGTCTCAAAGTACGCTAGTTCGAACTCCAGTCTCGTTATTACGTTCACATTCGAACTAATACCCCGCTATAGATCAAATCACTGTTGTTCGTCTACAAGGATGATCTTGACATTTAATAACCCACAGAGGTTGATATGCCATTAAACAAAGAAGCCAAATCAACTAAATCTTAATTTATCCCATTCGTGCCCTGTGTTTCTCTTCGTTCTTTGAGTGAAGCCAAGCACTCACAACAAGACACGTACGTTATCACTGTCACTCTGCATAAACTACAGCTTTCCAAGTGAGGCACACAAAATCTCTCCATTGTAAATATTTTGAATTTTCTTTTTCCTCGCTTTATCGAAGAAAATTGTATAGGTTTCTCATTACTTATCTTTTTTCTTCCGTATTTTTTAAAAACTTTTGCACTTACTTTTACTGAATTTATGTCGTTTACACATTTTATTTATTGTAATGTACTGTATGTTATATGTCATTTTCTATTTTTGCCCAAAAGTTGTTCGTTTATATATTGCTGTGTATATGTTTTGTTTTTTTCACAATCAATTGTCTTTGTATTTCAGGAAATCACGCTTTAGAAAACAGTCATTCTCTTCAAATTGGCTTAAAGTCATGGTGTTAGCGTAGATTTCCGGCTACTCAAATCTAAAATCCCCGTTGAAAAAACGCAGAGCCACCTGTGACGTCAGGTAACAGAATTTTTCAACCTACCAGAAACGACGAACCCTGGTATCATTAAAAACTTCACCGTTTCATTGGCGAGTAGAATTTTCCGTTACCAACACTAGGGCTATAAATTTATTCTACATATCGTCTTGAAGATAGCTTCTAATTGCATTACAAAACTAGTTGCATTTGTTAGCTCCTCTCGCCAGCATAATGAGATATTTCATTATTACTCATATTTAAAGAGATACTTCCTGTTTCGAAAACACAGAATTTTCGCCACTTACGAACGTGGTAGATCATTGTTACGAACCGACTTTCACTGGGACTGCGAAAACAGGCACGTAACGAGAATAATAAAAAAATATATATATATAAAATTGCGAGAATGTCCCAAGGTTCGATAAAAAAAAAGGGTGAACTATGGGAAGGGAATTTCTCCAATATAAGACTCACGGTAAATCACAGCAGAATAAGCGACAAGCACTCACAAAACCAACACAACACAATTTGAAGATTTAACAACAAAATTTTATTATAACAATAACAACTTATTTAGGGAAGAATAAGAATATATATATAAAAAAAAGGCTTTACGGACAAAAGGGGTTGGAAAACTATTGTTACTATATATATATATATAGAAGTCCAAGACGAATCTTAACTCAAACAGATTTGCATGATAGACACATAGAGGCAAAAGAAATACGAAACTCACTGAGGGTTTAGGACTGGTTAATAATCTCTTTTTTTTTCTTTCGTTCTCTTTTTTTTCTTTCCTTTTTCTCGAAGATGCCGGCCACAAGGAGTTAGTTTTCTGCTGTCCTTTTTCTTAGTCACATTTCGGGTGTAGTGAAACAGAGCCCTGGGATGAATGTGGACGCCTCGAAGTCAAAACCGCTACTGCTATAGTCACTTTGCCAGTCAAAAACCAAAAGGGTCCTTCCTTGACTCTTAGAGCCGAACACGTGGTTGATAAGGTCACCCAAAGTTCATTCAAAGAGTTCAAGGCTAGCTGAGATGGGTAAAAAGTGGAAAGGGGTTGAATTGCAATTCCATTTCTTGTCGTTGTCTTTTTTTTTCTCTTCCTCCTTTAGCCTCGAATCATGCGTGATTAGAAAAGGTTCATTTGGCGCCTCCTTTTCCAATTTTATTCTTCGTCTCGGAATAATACGGGCGAATGAAACACACCTTGTAATGTACATAAAAAATATATCTCTCTTATTTTCTACCCCACGTAACACCATCCAATACGATGCCCTTCCCTTCTATATAAAAGTAGTCTCTGACCATAAACTTCAGTACGCGACAAACCAGGTAGTTATGTTTGCGTACTATGACACCTTGCCTCAGAAGGCTGCCTCCAGGTCTTCGTTTGCTTGCAGGACAAAGTTTATTGCTCGGTGGCTGAGGTGCTCCAAAAGGGGAATGCCAACAGGGTCAAGAATTTTTGCACCTGTCACGCATGAGTTTCGATTCGTGCGCTACCCCTAGTGCCATATTCTGAAACGGTCAGATAAATCTCCTCCACGACTGGCATTCGTACCCGGAAGCGAGGGGGTTAAACGAACTGGTAACAACACAGCCATTACCTGCGCCTCTCCTATCTGCCAGCTTCAAATGTAGAATCCAACCAATAACAGCTCCAGACTCAGCACAGCTGATGCTAGGATTTGACCAATCACGACAACACTCTCAAACAATTCTCATCAGAACTAAATTACGAAAATCACCATCAGCTCTTTTTAGAGCTATTTCGGATAGTCTTCTGTTGATCACCTCTGGTCTTCTCACTTACGACCATTTCCAGGATTGTAAGACTTTGTAGGTACTACGAGACGACGACGCAGCAGCCAGCCAGACTTGCAGCAGTCCAGACCTACAGCACTAATTCCTGCATCACCTGACTCTGCGACTGAACATCGATCAGCCAGTCTCCGCAACTTATAAGTACACCTCTTCAGCCGTCTCCAGATTCCTGACCATGCAGCCACACCTATGATCTGCTCCGAGCACCAAGACAACCCTGATCTTCTAGACTTGTTGCCAAGAACTTTTACACTGCCAAGTCTATTCTTTTAGACTGTACCGACTTTCAACACTGCTGAGACTACAATGACTAAAGTAGTAGCGATTCTACACCCATGTAAATCTTTCGAGTACGATTCGCCCAATAAAAGCCTGAAATTTTAATAACACACTCTTGTATTTGTAATCTTTTGTATAGTCTGTCGTCAGTCATAAAAGTTTGCGAAATCGACATGTTCATCGTTCCTGCAACATTGGAACGCAGTAGTGAATTACTGCAACTACTATGATTGTAAAGAGAACACACGTGCTTAACATGAGCGAGAGAGAGAGAGAGAGAGAGAGAGAGAGAGAGAGAGAGAGAGAGAGAGAGAGAGAGAGACCCTTATTGTAGAACCAGTCTATTTATGGAATCTAGAGAAATTGTTGATGTTATTTGTTTCGTTTCGTTTGTGGTAGTCGGTTTTGGGTTTAATATCTGATTCCATTTGCTTTCTTCTGTAAATTATTCAGTTCGTTGGCGTCTTCTTGTCTGTGAAGACTGCCAAAGAATTACTGAAGGAAGGAAAGAAAGAGACTAAGATATCGTTTACATTTCAATTTTATTTCTGGGCTTTCATACGGCTACTCTGTAGCGAGGAAATTACTTCCTGGACCATTAGAGAACAGCCGTTTTTCCCCAAAAAAGGCATTGAAATTTACTAGTCCTTTTCGGTGGTTGATACGTCCAAAGTCGGTATGGTCGTGTCCAGTGAGCGTTTTTTTTTTTTATTGTTTGTTTCGGCGATGTCGGTTCGCTAGCTGCAGACATGGCTTGGTAACAGGCTACAAAACCTAATCAGCACAAGTCTTCGCTGCTAGCGGCCAAGCGAAAAAGGTTTCTTTCAGTGCTACGGTGGAGGCTGAATTGAGCTTGAAGGTACTGGTGGAAGAGTGAGCTAGCGTGTCGCTAACCGGAGATATGTTTTTCTTCAACAGCAGCAGGAGAAAAGAGGTCTTTCCTATACAAGAAGTCACTGCTAAAACAGAAAGAGTTTATTTCTCGTGCCAATTAGTCTGTTTTCCGGCTTGTGCGGATTTCACATCCTGTCAGAAGATTCTGGGAAATGATACCTCTGAATTTATTCTATTTTATTTTTTTTTTTTTTTCTAATAACTACACATTTTTAACTCTGGCAAACTACTATCAAACTCAACAACTAATATATTTACAATCTTAAACCTTCCTCCATTCACAGAGAGTAACACATTCTCTTTGGCAATAAGAAACTTTTCAATAATAATATTTCATGAATGTCTTCTCGGCGTTTGTAGAACGTCATAATTCTAAAGTTTCTTCTTGGAAGTCAAAGGTATGTTCGGTTCTTTGTTTATTCACTTACTTTGTGCTTCAGAAATTGTAGTAAATTAACAGAGGAATAAAAAATGGAAATGATAGGCACTAGAACTGGGCAGCATCTACTGAAGAACCATGTTAACATTTCCTGTTTTTATTCCACGTTGTTCTGTACTCAATAGATTTTATTTACTTTCTTTGAATTTCTCGCTTACGATCATTTTGCTTGAAAAATCATTAACAATCTCATATATAATATCCACCTATAGGTTTAATTTACCTGGATACAGTAGACATAACCTTCGCGTAGAAAAATTGCAATAATACAAGCATTTATCTCTTAGTGATAACGGCTTATATATATATAAACTGTTGTTACTAAATTTGTTTATCTCTTCATCCAACTGTCACGCTTAAACAAACCGAATTATATAAAATTAGAACGTGTGATTCGAAACCTGGATGGATGAGAAATCCAGAATCATAAATGCGTTTTGAAATATAGTAATTATCAGGTTGTGTTGATTTAAAAAAAAACTTTAGCTCCATGTTGGTACATAATTATTTGAATGACTACCATTAATACTTTCTTCAGTTCGATTATTTTCCAATCCGGAAGTTTGTTTGAGAAAAATGATAAAAATATGGCATTTTCACGATTTTGAACAAAAGAAAAGTTAAAAAAATCAGTTTTATTTTTGATCAAATGAACGAGAAATTTATAAATTTTTAATTTTTGATAAATAGACAACAGTGGATTTTGCTATATGATAGATACATGTATGAATAGTTCTATCATTTTTATGAGCACTGTGTTCATAGGTAATGCACGTAAAACTCTAATATGCATATCACTTTCTTATGCTAAAGAAAGAAAGAAAGAAAGAAAGAAAGAAAGAAAGAATGAGAAATATGTACAAAGCAAGAAATTTAAAATGATCATTTCTCCAAGCAACAAACGATGAAACAAAAAAATGAAACGTAAATTTCAAGTATTTTGTTTTCATATTGTTATTATTCCCGTCTTAAACTTTGCACCCTGCTGTTTACGATAAATGAAGATCAAACAAAATAAAAAAAAACAACCCACAAAAAAAAAAAAAAAACTAAAACAAGAAAAAAAAAAAAACCAAAAAAACAAAAAACAAAACAAAACAAACAAACCCAAATCAAGGCAAAAAGTAAATGAATAACTGACATGGTTGATGCTTAGTAAGTTGGATTAGCAGACTGTTGGGGTAGTGCGTTCAATTTTCACTGGTTGCCCCCAGACATCAGTACTTGCGCTATCAACTAACTTAAAGTTTAGTGAATAACAAAATAAGACTTTTAGAAGAAGATAAAATGATTTCAATAGATTCTGAAAACAATTTTTATAAGGTGCATCAGGATAGAATCTGTTCGTTTTTTTAAATATAAAAAACTGTAAAATTTTATACTTTTCATTTTATTGAAAGAGCAAGAACTACTTAATTTTCTGCTGAGAAAATTTTTAGAAAATGTAGGGAGGGCATTGTTATCGTTTCGTTTTAAAAATATTCTATGTATTCATTTATTTGATATACTGATACAGAGTTTTCAAAGAGAACTTTAAAAGATTCTGACAAATTCACTGTAAAAATTAAATTCTATTGAATTTACTTTGTATGAGTAACAGTGTACAAATAAAAACCGTACCTCAAATAATTCATACATACAGACATATATATTCACACACACACACACACACACACACACACACACACACACACATGTATATATACAGACATATATATATATATATATATTCACATACATACTGACATATATATTTACATACATACAGCCATATATATTCACATACACACCGACATATATATCTATATACATACTGACATATATATTCACATACATACTGACATATCACATCTACATAACGCAATATCATATCGCATACAAACTCACACTCATAAACAATACAACTATTTACAACCTGGTACATAGTTATTTACTAAGCTAAGTTTAGATGTGACAAGTATGGGGTGCCCAGTGAGATTTGAACTCACAAATTGGTCTGCTAATCCAGCTTGCTAACCATTACACCAAGTGAGGTGCCCTTCAAACTGACACATTTATGTGTAACATTCAGCGCATGGGTCAGATAATCTTGACTCTACAAAGACATTCAAGTTGCTGACAAATGTAAGTTTTAGTCGAGAAGATATGTCTGTACATGTCAGGTTCTGAACTACTTTTTGAAAATCAACAATAAGTTAATTTGTAAACACACACACACACACACACACACACACACACACACACACACACACACACACACATACACACGCGTGCGCGCACATAAAATGATTTTACAATAAAAATGTTAACAGAAACAAAACAATTTTGTTAAATAGACGATTATAGTGATGGTGATAGTGATGCTGAAACAAAGGAAATGTTTTCATTGATATCATTGCTGGCGTTCTTCTTTTGTTTTTAAATCACGCTTAACTTTTATCCAGTATTCTGCATTAGTAAAAGCTTTACTCTTTCGATAAATACAGCACTCTATCGAGTTCTATAGAATCGAGTGGCATTTTCTTATCAATAAGTAAATTTTTAACAAAGCAATATTAATTTTGAGTGTGTTGAAAAATGTTAGAGTTTGGATCAGTTACTATACGTATGCAAATAAGCATGTACACATATGTATAAAATATACACATACATCTGCTTCCAAGTCAACGACAGGCGTCAGTTTCCTGAAGATCTGTTTGATTGTCCTAACAATAAAGATTGTTTTTATCAAGAGTTAAAGTAATTTCAAAAGTTGAAACAATTTTACAATATAATAGATTTATTCAATTATTCCTCTGATAAATTTTAAAATATCTTTTATTTTTAGTGTATGTCCAGCAAAAAAAAAAAAAATTTAATTCAGCAAAAAGTTCCCTCAGAAGAATTATTTTTACCCATTTTCTTAGAATACAACCATTTTTTTTGTTGTATGAACGCAGCTCTCATAAATATTTCTCATTGTGGTAAAGAATGTCGACATGATAATCAAAAATTCAAAATACATAAATAAAGTTAAAGAAAACAAGACAAACTTTGTTTCTCACCGATTCACAACTGGAGTGCACTTCTCCCTACCTAAGAATTTACCGTCCGTTTCTAGAGCCAGTCCATTGGTTACTAAGGCAGAGTGTCACAACAACACTTGTAAATCGTTCACCCTGCCCTTGTCAGCGGGTAACTTCCTGTAATTATAGTGTATCCGTCACTACCCAACCAACCTAACAGTCAGCCTAACCACATACTACCTTGTTCAATTGACTGATCTTTGACTTTAACTTTATCTCGTCAATCAGTTGATTACTTTATGTCAATTTGATTAGTTTATGCGTCAAACGCGAAAAGGAATAGATACTTTTTATATTAAGCATCGCACTAATCCCTTAAAAGCTGTATTTTAGAGCTTTAAAGTATGGCTGTATATTTAATAGCTGAATGAAATCCTTTTGAATTCACAGAAAATGGAACAGATACCCCCCACCAAAAAAAAAAAAAAAAAAAAAAAATTAAAACACGATTTCTTTAAATCGCGACAAGGTAGTTTCAGGACATGATTATATTATTCATTAAGAGTTTCCCACACCAGCATTAGCTGATGGTCTCTCACAGGGATCTGAGTGAGAGCAAGTCTCCTCGAGTCTCCAGAACTCTACGCAGTATTCTGGCCGATCTTAATGCTGTAGTTTCGTTGATTTCGGCTCGTTCTACGATTTCCTACTCTTCCATCCCCTTTATCAAGCCTTTGGGGATCGTTCCAAGCGCCAATTACAATTGGTATCACCGTCACCTTCATGTTCCTTATTTTTTTTTAGTTCTCTAGCAAGGTCCACGTAATAAACTCTCTTTGCATTTTCTTTGATTTTCCCTCTGTGGTCCACTGGAACGGCAAAGTTCACAATACGGCCAATTCTTTTTTTTTTTTTTAATTATCACTCGATCTGCTATTCTGGCTGGGATTTGGTGATTTGTTTGTATCTCAAAATCCCAGCGAATTTTGTGCGTCTCATTCGCCAGGACGGAATATGGTTTGTACAAGTACCAATTAGTAGAATGGTCACATTTCAATTTCTTTCACAACTCCCAGTTGATCACCCTTTTCTAAAGAGACATATTTACTGCATTCGCTTATCATATGATTAATCGTTTCGCCTCTATCACTACATAACCTACACTTGCTATTCTGTCGTGTATTATCTATTTTCGCTTTAATATAATTGGTTCTTATGGTATCATTTTGTGCAGTTATTAAAAGAGATTCATTTTTTCTCTTAAAGTTTCCCTTTCTTAGCCATATCCAGGTTTTCTCGGTTGAGATTTTGACAATTTGTCGATTGAAATATCCACACAGTTGTTTTTTTCTATTTCTAGTTATGGTTGTTCTGCATATCTATATGTTGTCAGAGTTGTTTCTGGTCGTTGTAATTAGTCTTTTTTTGCTTTTCGAGTCCTTGTATCCTCATCGACGCAATCTTTAATATTGGCATGTTCACTTACTCCTTTTCTTGACACTTCTAGTCTGTCGATGTCATCTCTTGGATGTCGGCTTTCTGCATCGTCATCAGCTTTTTTGTCCTCAGAGTGATTTGTTTAAGTTTTTACCTTATCCATTTCAAGAATAGTTCTGAGTATCTTACGAGAGGCACAGCACAGGTGTTTATCTATTTGATGAGATTTTTGCTACAGAGTTTAGTTTCGAGAAGATTGTCCGTTTGAGATACTCTTTTGTTATTTTTTCTTTCATCTCCGCTTGTTTGATGGTGTCCACAACCAATATTCCCTAGTACTTGTAATCTTCCATTCTTTCTTGGTTTGGCAGTTCTATTCCTTTCATTATTTGTCTTTTTCCACTTCTCCTTATAAGCATGGCACATTTTTCTGTGTCAAATTCCATTCCCATATCCTGACTGTATTTTCATATTGTTTGTATTAGTCTTCAATTTTTTTTTCATTTATTGGAAACAGCTTGATGTTCATGTGATTCGGTGATTAATCCTTTCTAACAATTTTGCAAATTTGTAGCCCTGAGTGAACTTCCTAAGTATGTGGTGAGAGACGTTATTACTATTACAGAGAGTAATGATGAAAGTGCATCTGGTCGGAAGATACCTCCCTTGGTTTTCACCGCAGCTGAAGTTTTTTCTCTGGCTGCCAATTTCCCTTTCTAGTTTTTCATGGCTTCCGTGATGAAATTTATGACTTTGTCAGATATCTTGTACATTTTTAGACAATCTATAATTCAGCTTGGCAGAACTTTATCGTAGGCCTATTTGTCGTCAATCCACGCCATAGCTACATTTTTTGTATTGCTTTGCTCTCCCTGAAGATGTGAAAAATGTACAATAGATCACCTGTTCTTCTTGTTTCCTTATAGCATCTCCTCAATTCTCCGGGGAAACAGTTTACGGTTTACAAGCGAGTTATAGATCTCCTCCCTAATCTGTGCTATTTGGATTTTCCACAACATAGGAATACACTTTATCGGTCTATAATTGCTGGAGATGGTTCCTTTCTAGGGTCTTTCTGGATCAGGGAAGTTTTCTCCCAAGTCATCCATTTGGATATGTTTGTTTCTTCAAAGCATCTACTCACTTCAAGAGCCAGTCTGTCATGGATTGACGTGAATTTTTAAAACCAGAATCCTTATATGTCATCATAGCCTGGCGTTTTCCAATTTGGTCCTTTTTTAAGTGTTGCTCTGAGCGATTCCAAATGTATTATCACCACAGAGCATTTTTCGAATCCTTGTAATTCTTTCTTCATGTTATTTATCCATTCAGCATTTCTACTATGTTCTTTCTGTTCCTAAATTTTACTTTAAAATTTTTTTGCTTCCTTTGCATTCGTTTGTTAGTCTGTCTTCATGCATTCTACACCTACTTGTTGGTAGAATTTCCTTTCGTTATTTTGGAATGGCCCGTTTTGATTGACCCTGTCCCGGTATCTTTTAAGTCTCCCTTCTTTCGCCAATAACTTTGATTTATCCCTTCAAGCTCCATTGTAAGATTTTTCTGCTGTTTTTTTTTTACATCTTTTCATCCCAATATATTCCTGTATTTTTAGCGTACTTAGCATATTCAAGTGTTGTCTCAATTTCTTCACCTATCCTGGTTTAATTTCTGATTCAGGTTTTGTATTTCTGTTTAGGTTCCTAAGAGGAACACCGATTTGATCACAGGCTAATTCAGAGATGTTGTCCGTTATGATATTTGACAATAATTTGTTTAACGTTTCGGTTTTTACCTTAATTTTTTTCTCGACTTGGTTCATGAGAGATTGTAATGTAGTATTCTTTTCAGTCATGATTTTCTTTATTAACTCTACATTTATTTTGTCTTCTTGTGTTAATATTCGTTTCGTGGTTCTGAGGTGTGTGGTGTTCCGGTTTTCATTATTTTGCGTTTCAATTCGGTTAGGCAGGTCATTGCTTTTATTTCTATTCAGGTTGCAGGATCTGGTACATATTCTTCCCTCTTTATTTGTTCACATTTTTTCCGTTGGTGTCTCTGATTTGCGTTGTTGCTTGGGTCGTTATTTGTGTACCTGAAATTAGAACAGTCAACATTCGCAGGATGTAGACAGGGTACCTCATGTTGGCTATCAAGGAAGCACCGATCAATCATGACACCCAGACATGTTGTCTGAGTTTCATGTTGACTTATGTTTGGATTTGTCATTTTTTATTAGTGGTATATTGTTGTTATGTTATGTTTATTATCTGCACTCCTGTCACAGATGTGGCCAGGTACTTTTAAAAGTAAGAGGACACTTAAGTGGGTCTAAACGTATAAATAGAGGAATAAAAATTTAATTACGACTTAAATTTCCAAAGTTTTAACTTAATTAAAATTCAACTTTTTTTGAAAACTATTCGTTTTATATCTTCCTTTGTTGTTTAAATTGTTACATTGTTCTTAGATTGTTTATTAACTTATATTCTTTAGTTGTTTAAACCCCGAGCAATTTTGCCCAGTCGGTTGGGGCTGCATCTCTGTAGAAGAGTAACCCCCAACAAGTGTCCTTATATGATACTAAACAATCTGATGGTGAGGCTCCAGTAATGCTGAAGTTTTGAGGAATGGAGAATATCTCTTCATTGCGATCGCTCCTTTGTTAACTCTGGCCCGGAGTGGTAGCACCAGATAGAGTCTTATCAATGGGTCAAATAGAACTGTTTGACATTAAATTTGAGTGCAAACAAATGACTTATGCTAAATCAAATTGTTAGAAATAGAACTATTTAATTTGACCATTTAACTGTGTTTAAACAAACAACTGATGTTTAATTGAATTATTTGTAATACATTGCAATACTTGAAACCATTTAATTGTGTTCAAAGAAATGATTAATAAGGAATAGAATTATTCATGTTAGAAATACTTGAAACCATTTTACTGTGTGCAAAAGAATGAGCTCGCGCTCGTTTAGAAATGCTATCTACAAAATGTATTCACAAATCATATATACTTAATACATATGTATAAAAAGGATATAAAATAACCAACAAGGGCTGCTATGCCATAAAACCAAACCAAACGAAACCCAAGCAATTTAGTGACGATATGATCTTTGCTCAGCGTTTCAAGTACACAATATAGCTATCTACTTTTGATTATTGGCTTTTTGATAGAAGGGTTCTATTCACGTGACTGGGGAAAGGGGAAAGGACACTTCATCTTCTTCATTTTGCAAGCATTCCCTTTCCCAACAACATTTACAAAACTTACATTTAACATTTAAAAAGTAAGGCATTAAAATCTTATTTAGACAGAACAGCTGATAATTAAAAAATATTAACTAACCGGCAACATAATTCAGCATTAAGTCAATTAAAGATTAAAGTAGAAGCAACGCTTTACTTTAGTTTTTTTCTCTTTCCATATCCGCTGTCCTTCTCGTCATCTGAGTGATTATTATTATTATTATTATTATTATTTACTCCTTTAGAGTTTTTCACATCAGCGTTAGCTGATGGTTTTTCACTGGAGTTTGAGTGACAGCAAGTCTCCTCAAGTCTCCAGGATTCTTCTCAGTCTTCTGGCCGTTCTCAGCAATGCTGTCGTTTGGATGGTCTCCACTCGTCCGCCAACTTCCAAGTCCTCCAGGCCCTTTAGTAAACCTTTAGTTATTGTGCCAAAAGCACCAATCACAATTGGCACAATCGTCACTTTCATGTTCCACAGTTTTTTCAATTCTCTAGCAAGGCCGAGGTACTTATCCTTCTTTCCACATTCCTTCAGATTTATTCTGTGGTCCGCCCGGACAGCAAAATCGACAGTTTTGCAAATTCTCTTTTTTTTGTTGATTATTATGAGGTCTGGTTTTCTGGCCGGGATTAGGTGATCTGTTTGAATGTTAAAGTCCCATAGGAGTTTATGTGCGTCATTTTCAAGGATATGTGCTGGGTTGTGCATAAACCATTTGTTAGTGAGGTCAAATTTAAATTTCTTGCACATTTCGCAGAGGATTACCTTGCCGACCCAGTCTTATCTAGCCTTATACATCTTCTGTACTAATTTGCTGCATTCGCTTAATATGTGATTGATGGTTTCGTTTCTGTCATCGCATAGCCTACATTTACTGTTTTGTTGCGTCTTATCTATTTCGCTTTGATATGATTGGTCCTTATGGCGTTGTCCTGTGTTGCTATTAGGAGAGATTCCGTTTCTCACTTTAGGTTTCCTTTTTTTTTTTAGCCAGGTCCAGTTTTTCTGGTGTGAGATGTTTATTAGTCGTTTAAAGCGGCCATAGAGTTTTTTTTCTCCCATTTTTGTTTCCTAGTTGTTGTCTTTCTATCGTCTACCGTGTTGTCCGTATTGTTTTTGACGGCTGTAATCAGTCCTCCTTCGTGTTTTTCTATGCAGTCTTCGAGCTGTTGTATCGATGCGTCCACACTGTCTTCGATGCCGGCAAGTCCTCTTCCTCCCTCTTTTTTAGATACATATAGTCTGTCAACGTCGTCTCTGGGATGTAATGCCTTATGCATGGTCATTAGTTTTCTTATTCTTTGATCCATTTGTTTAAGTTCATCTCTGGTCCACTTGAGTAAGGATCCCGAGTATCTAACGAAGGGGACAGCCCAAGTATTTATTCCTTTGATGAGGTTTCTGCTGGAGAGTTTTGTCTCGAGTAGTTTTCTAGTTCTCATGAGATATTCTTTTCGAATCTTGTCTTTCATTTCCACTTGTTTGATGGTGTCAGCCTCCAAGATGCCCAAGTATTTGTAGGTTTCATTTTCTCCGAGCGTTCTAGTTTTGTCGTGATTTGGTAGTTCTATTCCGTCAGTCATATGTCGTTTGCCACTTTTCGTGACGAACATGGCACATTTTTCTATGCCAAATTCCATTCCTATACCTTGAGTGTATATTCTAACGGCGTGTATGAGAGTTTCCAGTTTTTTTCATTTTTTGCAAATAATTTAATGTCATTCATGTACATTAGGAGATTGATCTTCTCTTGCGATCTGGTAAGTTTGTATCCGGCAGTGCATTTTCCGAGTATGTGGTTAAGTGGCATCATGGCTATCATGAACAGTTAGGGTGATTGTGCATCTCCTTGGAGAATCCCTCTTTAGATCTTTGTTTCAGCTAAGCTTCTTCCTCCTGCTGTCAGCTCCACTCTCCAGGTTTGCATGGTCTTTTCGATGAAGTTTATGACTTCATGTGATATTTGGTACATTTTGAGACAGTGTATTATCCAGCTTTGTGGAACCATATCATATGCCTTTTTGTAGTCAATCCAGGCCATAGCTAGATTTTTCCATCTTGTCTTGCTCTCATTTATTATTATTATTATCATTATTATTATTCCTTGTGAGTTTTTCTCACCAGAGTTAACTGGTGGACTTTCACTGAAGTCTGATCGACAGCGAGTCTCTTCAGGTCTCCAGGACATTTCTGAGTATTCTAGCCAATCTTAACAATGCTGTGGTCTCGATAGTCTCGATTCTTCCTCTGATTTTCAGTTCCTCTGGCTTTTTCCAGGCCTTTGTAGACTATTTCAAGCGCATCAACTACAATTAGTATCATCGTCTCCCTCATGTTCCCTATTTTTTTTTAAAGTTCTCAGGCAAAATTCAAATATTTGTCTATCTTTTCGCTTTTTTGTATTTCTCTCTGTGGTTGACCAGAACGGCAAAATCAACAACATGTCAGATCCTTTAAAAAAAATTTTTTTTTATTATTAACACTTGGTCAAGTCTTCTGGCCAGGATTAGATTATCCGTTTATATTCCTAAATCCCACAGAATTTTATGTTTCCATCTCTGGGACAGATACTAGTTTGTGCATATACCATTTGGTAGTATGATCAAATTTTAATTTTTTGCACAATTCCCAGTAGAACACCTTCCTTATGTAATCAACTGTTTCGTCCTTGTCTCCACGTAACCTACACAGGTTATTCTGTTGTGAAATATCAATTTTTGCTTTAACATCATCTTCATCAAGTTGCGCTGACAGCATAGATTTCTTTGACTCTCTCTTCCCCCCTCTCTCTCCCTCCCCATCTATCCCTCTTGTCATTTACTCCCAACAGGTCTTCCAGACTACATTCGGTATCCACACAGAGTTGAGATAGATAAGTTCTTGCAGGTCGGCCAAATCTGGCTCGTCCTTGTGTAGGGGTCCACTGAAGAACGTCACTTATGAGTTTGTCCTTGCTTCTCCTGCCATGTCCTGCATATCTTATTCGTTTTACTTGGATGGTTTTTGAGATGAGAGGTAAGTGGTATCGTTTTGTTGGGTATTGCTTCAAAGATTTGTTCAAAATAGTTCGTAGAATTCTGGTGTAGTTCCCATCTAGCTTTTTCTCTATGCATCCATACAGTAGTATTGATACAGTCGCAGCTTGCTAGAAATTAGAGAAACAGTTTTTCTTTTGACATTTCTTTTCTTAGCTATGTCTTGGTCTTCACATAATAGTTTTTCTTCTCATATCTGTTTTCTAGGTTTTGTTGTTTTCCCGTTTGTTCTTATGTTTACATTGCTGTTACTGGTGACTGCAATAAGTCTTTCTTTGTCCTTGTTGGTGCATTTCTCGATTTCTTGTATTGATGCATCAATGCAATCCTCAAATGCTGGCGAGTTCATTTCCTCCTTTTTTTCTCTCGGGTGTAAGGCTTTGAGCATCATCATCATCAATTTACTCGTCCTTAGCTCCGTCTGTCTGAGTTCCCCCCTTGTCCATTTTAAGAATTTTTCAGAATACCTTACAAAGGAGGACAGCTCAGGTGTTCATTCCTTTAATGAGGTTTCAGCTACAGAGTTTGGTCAGGAGAAATTTACACGTTCTACTGAGGTACTCTTTTCTTTTTCTTACATCTCTGTTTGATGGTGTCCACTTCCAATATTCTCAAGTTCTTGTGATCTTATTTTTTAAAAAGTAGTAGTTGTGAAAGTGAGTCTCACTGGAAGACATTCGGATTTTCACCTTCCACTACAAATTCCACCGTCCAGTTTTCCATGACTTTCGTGATGAAGTGATTATTATTATTTACTTCTTGAGTTTTTCACATCAGCGTTAGCTGATGGTCTTTCACAGTAGTTTAAGTGACAGTAAGTTTCCTCAAGTCTCCAGAATTTTTCTCAGTATTCTAGCCGATTTCAATAATGCAGTAGTTTGGATGGTCTCCACTCGTCCTCTTATTTCCATGTTTTCCAGTCCCTTTATTAATCCTTTGATGACTGTATCCAGAACACCAATTACCATTCGTATAAACGTCACTTACATGTTCAATTTTACTTTGTGGTCAGCCGGGACAGCAAAATTGACAATTTTGCAAATCCTCTTTTTTTTGTTGATTATTATAAGGTCTGGTCGTTTGGCGGAGATTAGGTGATCCGTTTGTATGTCAAATTCACAGAGGAGTTTGAGTGTGTCATTCTTCAGGACAGACGTTCGGTTGTGCATTTGCAATTGTTCGTATGTTCAAATTTCTAGTGGATCACTTTGCCCGCCCAGTGGTGTCTGGTCTTATACTCTTTCTGTACTAATTTGCGGCATTCATTTATTATATGATTGATGGTTTCGTCTCTATCCCTATATAACCTACATTTGCTGTTTTGTTGCATCTTATCTATTCTCGCTTTGATATGATTGGTTCTTATAGCATTGTTTTGCGCTGCTATCAGGAGAATTCAGTTTCTCTCTTAAAGTCTCCCTTTCTTAGCGTCATCCATGTTTTCTTGTGAGAAATATCACTTATTAGTCGCTTAAACCGTCCATAAACTTGTTTTTCTCTCCAATTTTGTTTTCTGGTTATTGTCGTTCGGTTGGTCCGCGTGTTGTCAGTATTGTTTCTGGTAGCGGTAATCAGTCTCCCTACACGCTTTCGTATGTTGTGTTCAAGTCGTTACTTTGATGCATCAACACTGTCTTCAATACTGGAAAGTCCTCTTCCTGCCTCTCTTCTTGACATACATAATCTGTCAACATCATCTCTGGGATGTAATGCCTTACACATGGTCATTAGTTTTCTTGTTTTCTGGTTCATTTGTTTAAATTCTTCTCTGGTCCCGAATAACTTACAAGAGTTCAGCCCATATATTTATTCCTTTGATAAGATTATAATTATTATTATTTACTCCTCTAGAGTTTTTCACATCAGTATTAGCTGATGGTTTTTCACTGGAGTTTGAGTGACAGCAAGTCTCCTCAAGTCTCCAGGACTCGTCTCAGTATTCTGGCCGTCCTCAGCAATGCTGTCGTTTGGATAGTCTCTACCCGTCCGCTAACTTCCAGGTCCCCCAGGCCCTTTAATAATCCTTTAGTTACTGTGCCTAACGCACCAATCACAATTGGCACAATCGTTACTTTCATGTTCCACAGCTTTTTCAATTCTCTAGCAAGGTCGAGGTACTTATCCTTCTTTTCACTTTCCTTCAGATTTATTCTATGGTCCGCCAGGACAGCAAAGTCAACAATTTTGCAGATTCTCATTCTTTTGTTGATTATTATGAGGTCTGGTCTTCTGGCCGGGATTAGGTGATGTTAAAGTCCCATAGGAGTTTATACGAGTCATTTTCTAGGATATGTGCCGGGTTGTGCATATACCATTTGTTTGTATGGTCGAATTGAAATTTCCTGCACATTTCCCAGTGGATTACCTTGCCGACCCAGTCGTGTCTCGCCTTGTACTCTTTCTGTGCTAATTTGCTGCATTCGCTTATGATGTGATTGATCGTTTCGTCTCTGTCACCGGCTACTCGTATACAAATGGTGTTGTGATGTCATTCAGAGTAGAATGAAATTGGTGTGTAACTCTGCTGTTCATCAAAACAAGGGACCTGGATTTTTCAGGATTGAAGCTTACCCTTGCCGGCATGAATAATCTATCTATCTATGTGTGTGTGTGTGTGTGTGTGTGTGTGTGTGTGTGTGTGTGTGTGTGTGTGTGTGTGTGTGAGAGAGAGAGAGAGAGAGAGAGAGAGAGAGAGAGAGAGAGAGGATTTTAAAATATTTCAATCTCTAAAGTAATTGTTCAGCTAGATTTTTAAAGCAGACTGATTGGATTCTAGGGCAATGTTGACGCCATTAATCCCAAATAGTTGTGCTTCTATTTATGTATGTGGATATCTAAGTTACATGTATGAACACGCTTAAGAATAAAAACACCGATGAATGTTTGTTATATGACCGAAAGAGATCTCTTCTAATTTACCGTACACAGAAAATAATGATTCCAACTAGCACCTACGAGAGCGGACATCGGATGTTATCGGTGCTTAGACTTTCTTCAAAATGGAAACAGGGGCTTCTGCGCATAGGATCAGCGCATAGCGAAATGTGGATGAAAGTTGTCAAAAAATAAAAATAATTATCAGTAAATTTTCGGCTAATACGTGACCTTCGCGGTAAAGAACTAAAACCCAATTTGATCCGATCAGACGACAAAACCGCTATAAAAGACAAATTTCTCGACAGCAGAGCAGATCAAACGACGACAGACGACACTTGCAGAATAGAATTCCAAACTCTGAGAGAGAGAGAGAGAGAGAGAGAGAGAGACTCGAGACTCGAAACCACGCATCACTCACATTGACTTTCCTCTTCTCCGCTTTGAAGAAAGCGACTAAGTTTTAGTATATGTACTGCCGAAGCGAGTACATTGACCGCACACGCCTAAGTCTAACAATCCTACCAATTCTAAAAGCATTGGACATTTTTCCACTTTTTAATTCCATATCAACACGTTTATACAAACCCAGTTATTTGAATTTTTTACTCATTTGTTTTCAATACAATTGTTAAAATTTTTACGAGCCTTCATGTTCTTTGTTTTTGCAACATTGTTTTTGTTCTTTCCTTGACACTGTACGCTGATATAACATTTATAATGCGTCAATAAGAGGTTTGCAGGACAATAAAAGAGATATTATCGAATGTTCTGGTTTTCTTTTAAACACAAAGGATTATCAAATAACATCGACTGTATTAATGAAAATATTCGTTGATCAACAAAATTCGTTCGGTTCAATAAATAGATAATTTAAAAAAATCGTCATTAACTTTATTGAACAGTGTTTTTGTTCCACTACCTTCTGTTTTTCCAGCAACTTTTCAATTGTACCCACCCAGCACTTTTTATTATCGTATGAATTAATTTTTTCATCAAGAGAATTCAGTAAAATCACAAATAAATGCCAACGCGAAGGAGCAATATATGACGAATATTGTGGATGTTCAAAAATATTCTAACCAATCAATTAAAATCTTTTCTCGGTATCAAAGAAACATCCGATTTAACGTAAACCTGATGGAATATTACATCATTAAACTTTACTAACTTCGTAGACTTTTTCTTGAATTATTATCTTCAAATACCTTGTGTCTAATTGTGTGTGTGTGTGGGGAACAATTTATAACTCTTTTGTTTGGTTCTCAAGAAAGAAACTTATAGTCGAGGGATGTATTGCAATTTCACCACAATTTCACTTCTTTTAATGAAGACCGACTTTTGATATATATATATATAGCCAAGCACCTTTTTTACAAGCCCTAGTCAGCTCTAATTATTTCCAACAAAATTCATTTTAATCGTACGGTTAGAACTGTTACGTAACCGTAACCTCTTCCCGATTTTTAAAAACCTATTTTCACCAAATCAAAGGAACCTCTAAATAGTATTTTATAGATTCAGCATTTTGCAATTTCAGCATATTTTATAGATTCAGCATTTTGCGATCACTGGTCTTTTAGATAATCGATTATATTGTGTTTAGTCTGTATGAAAATTTGAGATTTCACAGGGAACTTATCCTCAGAAAATCACAGTTTGACATTTTTTTCAAGAACCAAAATTTAAAATGATGAAAACGGAGAAGCTTAACTTGAAGCCCATCAGCCATCCCTGTATTTGTGGAGCTTGACTATTATTGTTTTGGGCTGGAATTGGTTAGAAGTCAAATCTAAAAGAAAATTGCATATTGGAGACTATGTCCGAAATGGCGAAAGACAAGAAAAAATTGTATATAAATACTAAAATAAAGAGATTTTGCTAACTTTGGACTGCATCAAATAAAAATGTAACTGGTGATTAGATATTTAAATCTTCGCACAAAATGTATGTACCGCATATGAAATTGATAGGTTGAAACTGTCACATTGGCCTAAAGTTAGGTATATCCGAAGACGAAGATTATCCAAAAGTCGAACAAATTTACAGACCCGAAAGTTTCACATTAACGGATGTGCGTTTGAAGTTGTGATTCCTATACGGATTGTATGTGATCGTAAGAGTGCAGAGATTTTTCAATTGCATTGGTTGTACGAGTGTTATAATTGTAAGGGTGCAGTGCGTGTACGAGTGCAGTTGTATGTATTTATGTGCTTGTGTATTCAGTAGTGCACAAGAGAAGTGCTTATATAAGTGCTGTGAGTGTACAAGTACAATAGGTTTGCCCGTGCAGCAAATGTGCGAATTCAGTGATTGTATAATTACAAGTGCAGTGGCTATCCGGCCTCAGTGATTGTAGGAGTAAAATGATTTTATGATTGTCGTAAGTATGCAGTAGAATGATTGTGGGAATACAGGTTGTTTGCGAATGCAGTTTGCATGCAAGTGCATTATTAGAATACATCACTCAATCGGTATAAAATTATTATTTTTATTTAAAAAAACAAACCCAAAAAAGAAAAAGAAAAAAGAAAAAACAATAAAAACAATTTAAACAAATGAAATTTTATCTGTTTAACACGGAGGCGCGCGGCTGAGGAACAGTATGTGTTTAATTCACACGGATTCAAATATTCACAAGTTTTAAGATATAAAGACTTGCAAAATGTTGTAAGAATGCAAAAGGGAGCAAAACATTGACAGATTAATACGGGCAATGAGAAAGAGTTTTACTGTGAGTGAAAAAACTTTGGAAGAGAATCAATATTTAGAAAAAGATAAGACTGTAAAGTGTGTGAGAGAGAGAGCGACATCATCATTAACTGCAAAGCTAAAACAATCGACCCAGCTGATCGACGCTCACAGTTTACTCTGATAAGCCACCAGATGTTCATAAAGATCTTTCTTAACTCTAGTCCTTACAAAAACTGTGTTTCTTTATGGTTAATATATCGTTTTCGTAGGATAACATTTTAAGTATTAGTAAGTTTCCTTTTGTTCTAATTAGCGTGCAAATTTTATAGTCCTGTTGGAAATTTAATTTCAATAAATACTGAATTCGGTAACATTACGTATCGAACACACATCTCCGTATGATTATCGCAGAAATATAACTGCAAAGATTCCTTAGTTAAAAATATACAACCGCTTTCATGAAATCACATGCACATATTTATACAGACAAAAATATACATATAAATGAATTCATATAGAAAATAATATATTAATCAGGAATATACATGAAATCATAGAACTACTTAAATACGTATGAATTTTCATTTACTTGAAAAAAAATCATGGCTATACAGTCAGTGGAAAATCGTCTTAAGTTGAAAGTTTTGTAATACTGTAAAAAAAGTGTTTACGATTGAAATTTGAATTATTTTTTGTTTTCTTTTACTGCACCTAAAAAGAAAAAGAAAAAACCCTCGTCATCAACTAAGAAAAAGTTTAACTGGGAACCGATCAATTCATAACTATACAATGTATTTAACGCTTTTTTATCTGCTTTCATTCAAAAGTTATATTTCAAAAGATTTGAAGAAAGAAAAGAAAAAAGGATCGTTAAAGCTTTTTCAAGGCTTTTACTTCGTTCATCAAGTTAACTAACTACTTTAAGGAGGTCAGCAGTTTTCCAAGAAGAAGAGTATTGATCACAGTCATTTGTCAGATCAACATTTGAAGCGAATGACAAACAGAAAGATAAAAACATAAAGAATGAAATAATAAAAGAAGAGTATATACAAGGGTGGATCAATGAGTCAGCAGTCTGACTATAATTAACCGAGTAATAATCTATAGTTTTCGTCGTGTAATATTCAAATTATGAAAATAATTGTGAAGGGTTGGATTAAACGTGTTGAAAAAGATTGCGGTTATCCTTAAAAGTAAATATAAATTGCGTAAAATAATTGCTTATATATATATATATATATAAGCAATTATTTTACGCAATTATATATAATTTTAAAAATACATTATATATATATATATATATATATATATATATATATATATATATATATATATTATGTATTATTCAGTCCAGTTAAACTGGAGTCAGGAATAATTCCGTCAGGACAAAAAATCATTCAACTATGAGCATTTAAATTTTTCCTGGTAAAGAGCACAATGTAACTGACATTACAGAGCAATAATTTCTTTAAGAAAACAAAAACCGGTCACATTATGAATTTATTTTCATCCTGTTATGGGTATTGATATGAATCAATAACACCAAAAATAACAGGACCTCTTCAGATCTAATGGATAAAATAATTCAGAATAGACACAGGAAGGAAGGGTGGGAGGGAGTAGAAGAAGGGTGAAGAGTTTCCTCCCCATTTCCCCCACTTCCAATTTTTCTTTTTTTCTTTTTTATCATCGGTTGGAATCACAGTAAATTGAATTTTTAAAATTTTAAAATACTAAATATATTTCAACGTAAAACTTCAGATTTAATAATAATTTAGGGAAACACACCATTCTTTAATAACCTTACGTAAGGATTACAGTAATACTTACCTTAAATTAAATTCAAAATTTAAAATCAAAATTTAAAATTGAGAATTTATATTCGTGCCTATTACTAAGTTACCCTTCCATTGAAAAGTACGTACACATTACATGGGATCTTCCCATTTTTTTTTATTTTATTCATTTCATCTCTAATCTCAAATGAATACTATTTTTTGGTTAATTAAACATTTTCTATGATATTTGTCTATAGTTTAAATTTATTCCTATGTCTGCATCTAGCTATTAATTCACATCGCTGATTTAATAATTTTTCAGGGTCTGGGTATATCATTATTTCAGATAATGATATATTTGGGGTGAAATGATATATATATATATATATATATATATATATATATATATCCACACAGGAGAGTTAATTTAATGCGCCAAATTATTTTAGACAATTCGGTGGTTTTTGAGTTCAAATTTTGTATAATTGGTTAGGTTTTGCAGCAATATGGCATCATGCTGATTAAAGTTTATTGTTCGAAGCCTTATTGAAATAAGAGCCGACCTTTCACCACGAGGAATAACATTTCTAGGCTAAAAATCTTTACCTTGTGTGTAATTAGTAAGCATGCCATTTCTTTCTCAAAACCGTTTGGCTGTCTATCGTGAATAGTCCAACAATCTCTGTCCAATTATTAATGCCAATACCACCAATTTTATCATAGTTTCTCCTGCATATATATGTCAAAGCAGTTATACTTTAAACTGCAATTTATATTGTTCGGTTAAAAGCTTCTGTTTATCATTTAAATTTATCAGTCTGAAACAATGAATTTATTTAACTCAATTTAACACAATATTGATTTCAACTATGTACAGGTAACAAATATTTTGTGTATACACACTCACATGCACACACACATGTACATGTTTATAAATGTATGTATGCATATATATATATATATATATATATATAAAATGAGAAAAGAAGATGGATATAAAACGTATTAATTTTGTCGACTGTAATCATTTCGCGAGCGATGAAGGATGTGGCATTGACGCTAACTTCAAAAAGAAGATGCAATATTCCGTCGAATGTTGTTGCTACTCTGCCAGGTTTTGGCGAGCAGTGAATTGCTGTCAATGAGGATAGGATCCATAGAGAAGCAGCCATTAACACAGCATAGTGAGATATAGGTTCATCAGAACAAGTGAGCCACTCTTTGGTGAAATACACACTCAGCACGTCTATTACTAAATGCGAGCTTGCACGCACCCTCACGCCTCAATGGAAACACGCCATCGAACGCGTGAGACTCTGTCAGTTGTCAATTCATTGCTATGGAAATGTGAACAGGGCGCCATGTTGATACGATGACAATTTCTAGTGACCTTTGTGTTTTCATCTGAAGTGGTTGTACATTTTTAAGTAGTCCTCTACTTCTTAAGTTTTTCCTTCCTCCATGAACACACTGATGCATAGACTTCATGTCAGTATGTCCTCTCTATTTGCTGTTTAGAGAAACAAATATTGTTGCACACACACAAACACACACACACACACACACATATATATATATATATATATATTAGAATAGAAAAATTACTGTCACAAATTGAGTGACGAGGAAGACGTGGGCATATTGCCACATGGTAACCGGACTTAAATGACTAATTTCTTTAATCTATCCAAGTCTGGTCGGAGTAAATCTTAGTCCTCAGTCTAAATATTATCGGTTGCACAAAAAGTTGAGTCCATATTTCTTTATAAAAGTTTTCACAATTTATTCATCAGAATAGAATAATATAAAGTCTTGTTGGAAGTAAATCATCGGCACTCATAGTGCAATAATGTTACAAAATTTGAACTTTAACATTGTCATCGTGTGGGCGACTTGGAAACTTTCATAACGTAAGACTAGGAATGATTCATAGCCAGTGTCTGAACTAAGTAATCCTCCTAATAGACCCAAAACTTTACAATGGAATGATTATTGACTGGATGGAGATGTGAACCAAACGAAACTATACAATTATGCAGTGATCAATTTATCCTCAATGACTCTTTTTAAGACTGTGCTGATTCAATGAGATTATGCAAAGTAAGAGTTAGTCAAACAATTTTAAAAATTGGACAAATATCAAATTATACATTGCATTGCATCGAGAGCCATGAAATAAAAAAAATGATTAACACTTAAAATGATTAGAGTCCCGTGATTTTTTGCATACTTTAAACATTTGTGTTTACAAATATTTTCTTGTAATTTTTGTCTGAATTTTAATTACTATTATCATACACTGAGGTACTTATACTAGTGTCGTCTTTCTACTGTTGTGGTCTCCAGTCTTCTTCAGGTTTCTAAATTAGTTGGTAACCTTTTAGAAATTTCAAATTAAACATTTTATTCGATCCACAGAGATGGATTGTTCTCACTATGCTTCAAGGATAATTTGTATTAGTTAGTCGAAAAAAATAACATACTCTATTTCAGGGGAAAGGATAAATTAGCAGGATTTCAAGAGCAAATATCAGATATTCTTTTTAGCATAAATAATAGAATGAGAATAGATTAAATAAAGGGTTCTATTCGAAATTTTCTTATTACTTATAACGACATACATCCGTAACTATAGCAACAAGTATAAGAACATTTATTCTAATAAATTAGAGTATCATCAAATATGTAAAACAAATCTCCCAGAACTTGTTTATATTTAATGATATGTTTGGCTTTTCTTCTTTTAGCAATGAAAGTAGAGCAGAAACATGTTGGCAATGTTGCAGAGCGGTCGCTCAGACAGTTGCAGATAACAAATTAAGTAAATACAATTGAGAAACTTAATAGAATTTATTTATAGAAATGTAGACAACTAAAGAGAGAGAACAAATATGTGGGAATGAAATAAAACGGAAAATATCATTTTATAAAGTTCTCAATCGGGCATATGGAAAACTAGAGGAAAAATGTATATGCGAATAAAAAGAGGAGAGAAGTCCTTTCATGTAAATCCTCTTGTATGTGTGTGTGTTATGTGAAATCTTGCTTCCTTGTGTCTATTAGGGCTTGGAAATTGCCATATCGTCAAGACACGAATCTCTTGGAGTGATGTTGGCGGTAAGAGAATTTGATTTTGCCGCTCTCTCCTTATATAATTCCTTGACCGCGTCAAGTAGTTATTGGCAGAGCTATTCTGGTAGATATGGGAGGTCATGACCTTTTATAATACCGAACGTCAAATAGTAGAAATCAACGACCAGCAAAAGATGTAATCCCTACTACGAGGCTCATTCAAAAAATTTCCAGACTTTTTTCGTATGGGTACTTTTATTGATAGTACACGCATGAAACTCTAGTCCCCTTCGAAGTAATCTCCTCTGGCTGCAATGCGCTTGTTGTACTGTTCCAACAATTCTGGAAGGCCCCATGGAAGTCCTCTTGAGTGAACGTGTCAATGACCTTCGTCACAGCCTCTTTCATCTCCTTAATTGTCTCATAACGACAGCCTGTGAGCTTAGGGAATAACCAAAAGTCACAGGGAGCAAGGTCCGGACTACAGGGAGGCTGAGGAACTGTGTTGATGCCCATCTTGGTCAAATAGTCTGTGACAAGGATGGAGTTGTAGACTGATGCATTGTCTTGGTGGAAATGCCACTGAGCTGATTTGAAGAGTGCTGGCCTCTTCCGACGGAATCTCTTCCTGAACTCCCTTAAAACCTCAACAGAGTATTCCTTGTTGACTGTTTGTCCAGTCGGAACCCAGTGCATGTAGATCATGCCAGTGCTGTCAAAAAAGGGATCATCAAAAGTTTGTGGGTAGATTTGCTCTGTCTTGCCTTTTTGGGACTGGGAGAGTCAGCATGCTTCCTCAAGGAAATCTGTCTCTTGGTCTCTGGGTTATAGCAGTAGATCCAGCTTTCATCGCAAGTCACCAGAGCATCAAGAACTGCGGGATCTGAATTGATCAGCTTGACCATCTTCCTGCTGTCATGAAAACGTCTTTCTTTCTGATCTTCTCAGAGCACCCTTGTGACAAACTTTGCGCAAATCTTCCGCATCTTCAGTTCCTCGCGAATAATTGCGTGTACAGCTCCCACACTGACATCAAACTGTGCACTTATTGTCTCTATAGACTCACGACAGTCCTTATCCATGAAATTCTTAATTTGGCCAATCAACTCTGGTGTTATGACTTCCTTACTCCTCCCACACCTTTCATCATCCCTCACAGACTCCCTGCCTTCCTTGAATCTCTTATGCCACTCAAAAACAGATGCTCGATTCATGCAAGATGCTCCAAAAGCAGCAGTCTGAAACATTCCATACGTTTCTGTGGTATTTTTTCCAAGTTTAAAACAGAATTTTATTGCATATCGTTCTTCTAAAGTCTCCTCGCGTCCAGATTGCCTTTTTGAAATTCACCAGCTGTGACAATAGGGTGTATTCCAATTGCTGCTGTAACTGTTCATTTGAAGCTGAAATCATAAAAATTGGTCAGTCATCTCATAAGATGTATAGCAATAACATACTGAATTTTCAAGAGTCTACGACAATTTTAAATGCCTGTACAAAAAAGTCTGGAAACTTATTGAAGGCATCATGTATATTTCCCTCTTAAATGAAAATATATATTCTTGTGAAATCTGTAAAATAACGAATATATGTCTTGAAATGCTGTAGCTAATAAACAATTTGACCATTTTTAGTTGTTGTTGTACATTAGGAATCTCAAATGTGACAATATCGGATTTGGATTCGTTTTAATTTGGGGTTAGCATATACGTACTTCTTACATTTTTTCAAATTTTGTTGTATCTGTTTTGTCTTAACACTTTGTGTAGACCTGTGTAGTTAGGAAATAATGTTTTTCTACCTTATCCTTTCAGAGAAAACCTAACTACGAGTTGTTTAAATCTTTAGGAACAAATGATTGTTTATGCACAAATCTTGAAGGCCAATCTGTTCATTTTATATTTTTATTCTTTTACAAAGTTTGTCCATAGGCTTGATTTTTTACTCACCTCAAAGTAGTCACCCGGTAGTCTGTGAAAAGTTCCAAAAACTATGCCTGCATGTGTGCAGTTTAAATCTTCTTTTACTATGTTGCAAACCCACAGTAGTATAACGATAATGGTCAACTTTTTTTGCTATGCTGTGTTTAATTGCAATGTTAGGCAATGGTTAGAATGTGTTTGGCTCTGAGTAGTTTTAAAAATTCTTGAAAGAAAGTGGGTTTGAATTGGGAACCTTTGTCTGTTGTGATTCTGGAAGGTACACCGAATATATTTATTCATTTATACAATAGAGATTTTGCTACTGTTTTAGCGGAAATATCTCTGATTGGAAATGCAGCAGGCCATCGGCTAAATCGATCCACAATGGTAAGCATGTAGATAAAACTGCGTGCGTTTTGGCACTGAAGGCAATGTTGTGACAGTTTTTATTTCAACTGACATGTTTGGCTATGCAAAGTGATCACTTATTAACTTTGTTGTTGCACGTCTTCCAAGATGTGAAAATCCATGAAGGTGGTATAAGAATTTCTTGGGTGACGATAAGGTTTTGGATTGTCATGTCACATAAGAAGGTTGAATAACTGAAATGAATTCGTAGACTTTGCAATTATAGGGAGGTATCCCGCTTGACTTGCAAAACAGTGGGATCCTTTTGCAGCTCTTCGGCAATATTCCTGTTGCTTAAAGTTTTCGTACTTATAGAGAGAGAACAAATATGTGTAAATGCAATAAAAAGGAGAAAGTCCTTTAGTAAAATTCGCTATGACGCGTATGGTAAACGAGAAGAAAATACATATATGAATGAAAAGAAGAAAAAATCATTTGTTGAAAATTCTCTAGTGTGTGTGTATGTGTGCTATATGGAATCCTACCTTGTTGTGTCCATTAAAGCTTGGAAACTGGCACGTCGTCAAGGCATGTGTCTCTTGGAGTGATGTTGGCGGAAAGAGAATTTGATTTTGCCGCTCTCTCCTTATACGACCACGTCCTGTAGTAGGCATTAGCAGAGCTATTTTGGTAGATACAGGAGGTAATAATCTTTTGTGTCATCTACCACCAAATAGAATAAATCAACGATAGGCAAGTAATATAATCCCTACAGTAAATAAATATATTCCCTGAATAAACGAAACAAACAAACAAACAAACAAGCAAACAAACAAACAAACAAGCAAACAAACAAACAAACAAAAACACGATTGTAAGATTAATAGTCTTGAATAGGAATGAAAATTTGCATTATAATCTTACTGTACGCGCGCGCACACACACACACACACACACACATACACACACATGTATATATATATATATATATATATTACAGTTCGGTCTGAGTGTTCGTGCCCGATAACTGTTAAAAATATCTTATTTACTTAATTTGTGGCATTAATATTCTAGGAAACCATAAAGATATTTTTTCAAATGTTCGGAGATTCAGAATAAAATTCACCGCCTCTAATTATTTATAACATTTTTTTTCCAGAAACTAATTCTGATTATCAAATAATGAACCAGGCAGATTCAAATTATTCAAGGTAAAAAAAAAAAAAAAGGAAAGAAAAAATAAAAACTTATTTTACTAATTCTTATGAGGTGGGTTTATTTTGTAATATACGTTCTTTTTGAATGAACTTTTAAAAAATTTATTCTGAATCGATGAAGTTTTTTTGTTTTTATGAATTTTATTTACGTAATATTTTCTTCAAACTCTTTAATCTTTATCAAGTTTAAGTTAATTAAAAATACTTTTTCTAAAAACCATTAAATGAATTAAATTATTTTTAACTTCAGTTTTAATTTACACATTTATCCTAACGTAATGTGGTATTGGATTTAAAAAATAACTTTTGACAAATGCTCTGTATATAGGTGCAAACAAGGACTTTAAAATTTCTTCAACATCTTAGAAAAGCATCCTCAAAATTTTATGAATTTTTATTTACTTTCAAATTTTGTCGGTTATTGTCAGAAGAAAGAATGGAGAAGATTCTAATATAAATTTCTTTGCCGATGCAATTTAGAATCGTTGGTGTTTTGTTTAACAAATTCTTGACAGTGTAAAAATAGTATAGGAATATTTATACTCATAAAATCCATCATCAAAAACTACCCAAAATAAACTACTAATTGAATTTTAATAAACTCATCGGTTATTATTTGATAAAGAGAATAGTTTTGTTGTTCAATCAAGACGTTTTATTCCAAATTTCGGTGAAAATTATATTTTTAATTCTAATTAAAAACTTCATAAAAACTTTACCCTGCAATATTTGCAGTGTAAGTATTTTTTGAAACAAAATATTTCCGATTCAGCTATCCAAAGTGAAGAATTTTTTCGTTAAGCATCCATCAGCGATTTAACGACACTTCATAACATCTTTCCTAAGTCAAAATGATGATTCATTGAAACCAAAACGTTATAATGTCGACTCGTTTATATTAAATTCTTCACTTAGGATTACTTTGTTTTTCAGTATTTTTACACACACACACACGCACACACACACACACACACGCACACACACACACACACACACACACACACACACACACACACACACACACACACACACATGCATATATATAAATGAAAATGTACAGTTATGAAAAAGCACAGCGTCTACAGAGGATGATTTTATTCTTAGTTTGAATTATTTGCCAATTTTAAACATTTCAAATTTCAAACCCTCACGAAAGTGTATGAAATGAAGCAAAAAGACGAGTAAGTTTAAAACCTTTTATTTCCGTTAGTGGTATCACGTTTCAAATCTATGTGATGTAATCAGTGTTCGAAAAATTTATTCTAAAAAATTCAACGTATTTATATATATATATATATATATATATATATATATATATATATATATATATATTCATATCTATCTATTTTAAACATCCATCCGTCTCTATCAGTGTCAGTCTTTCTGTATCTCTTAGTTTATTTGATCCAATGG
This sequence comes from Sepioteuthis lessoniana, assembly GCA_963585895.1. Taxonomy (NCBI): domain Eukaryota; kingdom Metazoa; phylum Mollusca; class Cephalopoda; order Myopsida; family Loliginidae; genus Sepioteuthis; species Sepioteuthis lessoniana. Next base: position 55,417,042 of record OY757917.1, read on the forward strand.
TCTGGTTATCTATATATCTAAGTATATATAAACAATGCTGCCAAATTATTCTAAATAAAGGATTTTGTAACTTCCCCGATCTGACCAAATGAATTGCTTAATAGTGTTGTGGTTTGAAATCATACTAAATTCAACAATTTTCCGGCGTTTTTTCTTGAATTTTAAACTTACATTTTGGAATCTTTTAAGTTAAAGTTGTTATTCTTTTCTAAATTATGTTTGACCAAACTCTTATTTGTGTTTTTTTTCAAAACCCTATTGTGTTCAAACATTTGTTTATAAGACTACGAGAAGATTCACTTCTATATTATTTATTACAATCTAGACATGGGATTTTGTAAACACCTGCTCTGGATTTTATGTGAGTATTGTTATTTTTATTATTAATCAAATTCCTAATTGTCTTTTAAAGTTAGTGACTACTTTAACACAAAAATTGTTTAACTTTTTTAAATGATATTTGTAGTTGAATTGTTGGGTAAAATAATATATCAACATAATGAATTATTTGAAAAATTACTTTTCTTATTTTTTGAGAACATTTACGTTCATGAATTTTGAGAGTTTTATTTTGGCACAGTGTATAAAAGATTTAGGATATCGAAATTGCGTGAAAGAATTTTCTATAGAGTCGAATTCCTCATAAAAAATTGGAGGTACAAATCCTAAGGTAAAATTCATTCAATTTTTATTTTGGTGTTAAGATGCGAGTAAACATGTATAAGGTCATTTTAATTAGTGGATTTGTAATGAACTTTAAATTCTAGTTTGTTGTTTTGTTGTAATCATTCATTTGTAAAATGTTCAAGAAAGGTAAGGTGTGTTTATTTTATTGTTCATATTTAAAATCTTCGGTAGGTTCAATATTGTTTGATTTATCCATGATTTTTGTTAAGTCATCATTCCGTGGATATATAAGTAATGTATCATCTATATAGCGGAAATTGTCACAATTTTGGGTATCATAAATTTAAAGAAAGCAGGTTTTAGAAATTGAATTAAAAGGCATCGACATCAGTTGGTAAACCAGGTGTTAGTTTACAAAAAATATCCTTACATAAAAAAAGCAATGTTTCGCATATGAAGATCAAATTTTAATTATTTTGCGAACAGGTAAAAGTAATGTCATGTTTGTTTTCTTAGGGCGAATTTTTAAAGGTTTATTAACAAAAATATTGGTGAATAATGATTTTATGTCGAAACTGGTTTGAGATTTTTTCTTCCTGTTTATGTTAGTGATTTTGTTGAGTAAATCACAGGAGGTTTTGATGTACTAATTACTAATCGTGCCCAAGAGAGGGGATAGCATTTTGGTTGGAAATTTTGTGATGTTATATGGGCAGTTCCAATTTCAGAAATAATTACCTTACGTTTTTTAAAATAAATTTTTCGAACACTAATTTTCTTACATAAATTTCAAACATAACACCACCAACGGAAATAAGACGTTTAAAATGTTCCCATCTTTTCATTTAATTCAAAAATTCAGACGCACTGATGAAGGTTTAAAAACCGAAACGTTTAACGATGGAAAATAATTCCAACTATTTATAAAATCTTTTACTGAAGAACTTGATTTTTTTTATTTGTACATTCTTATGCTGTCGGATTTATTTCCAGTTTTCCCATATATATATATATATATATATATATATATATATATATATATATATATATATATATATAGTCATCCACAGACAGATTATTTCATTGTATTAGAACTCTTCAATGTGGCTAGACACGCTGGGATCGAAACTCGCCTATAACATTATGTTATACTGATAACATACCGCTCAGCCGACGGTGACCTAACGTCAGCTCGGGAATTTAACGGATATGTATTAACTTTTCGTTTGTTTACATTTTGCGCTCTCGGATAGCGGAGAGCTCAATTCGTTCGAAGAGCTTTGCATTACGCTTGTGATAACCATTAATTCCTTCGCCAAAGTGATCACCCCTCTTGGGGGGGGGAAAGCATATATATTGTTTTTGTTGTTGTTGTTGTTGTTGTTGTTGTGTGTGTGTAAAAAGACACAAGGTCTTCAGAGGATGATTTTATTAGTAGTTAAATCATTTGGCAGTGTTAAACGTTGTGTTTTTTTTTAGCATTAAACCTTCATCAGAATATACCAACTACATCTCTCCCCCAACAAATGTCCTTATATGACACAAAAAATCTGATAGTGAGGCTCCAGTAATACAGGAGCTTTGGGGAAAGAAGAGTACCCCCTCATTGTCATAGCTCCTTGTTAAACAAATGACTGATGTTTAATTGAATTGTTAGTGATACATAGCAATACTTGGAAACATTTAACTTTGATGACATGCTAAACTGAATTGTTTGAAATAGAACTGTTTAATCATGTAACTGTGTGTAAGCAAATACCTGTTGCTAAATTAGATTGTTAGTGTTAAATGGCAATAAGTGAAAACATTTAATTGTGTGCAAACAAATTATTAATAATAAATAGAATTATTCGTATCAGATAGAAATAAATGAAACCATTTAAGCGTGTACAAAAAAACAAAACCCAATGCCAATAACAAAAACAAAAACAAAAACATAAGCTCAGGCTCGTTTAAAAATGTTATTTACAAAATGTGTTTTGAAATCATACGATTAATATATATATGTATTAAAAGGATTTGGCATTAAATAATCTACAATGGTTGATATGCCATAAAACGAAAACAAATCAAACATGTATCAGGGCATTTGATGGGATGTTGTATCTTTTGAATTGTATTTAAATAAAATCTATGTATTTGTTAAATGAACTGAAAAAATGAGAAAGTTTTAAACTGTCTATTGCCGATAGTGTGATGCAATTAGCGTTCGAAATCTATTTTAAAAACGTAACGTATTTTCTTATATATATATATATATATATATATATATATATATATATATATATATATATATATATATAGAGAGAGAGAGAGAGAGAGAGAGTTTGAAGCAAAACAGTTTTCTTTTACCAACCATTGTATACAACAGATTTTATAGTTGAAGCAAACGTACCATATCAATACGAATACAAAATGTTAGGATTCCAAATGTACACCTCAAAATAATCTTTGATTGCTTTTCTTGTGTTTAATCGGCAATGAACATTGTTACATTCCAAACGCACATTCTAAAATATAACCTTGCTTAAAGACATCTTGTCATGAGTTTTGACAATGAATTCACGTATGAGTCAGAATGATAGAGGTACCATTGGGCACATACTCTTGAAGCTTAAAGACCAGACAAGCAATCATCGCTGGACAACCTTGCTTCGTCCACCCAACAATCCTGATTTGGATCCCTGAAACTTTCGTACTTTTGGCTCCATGAGTGAGGCACTCAGAAGACAACTGTTCTCCAAAAATCATGAAGTGAAAGAGGGAACTTGTACGTAGTTAAGGAAACAGTGAAGAAGATTTCACTAAGTTGTTATACATGTCATCATTTAAAGTTGGAATATCAGATTTGACAAAGAAGGATACTATGTTGAAGATTAGATTTGCAGTCCTGTGTTTGGGTGTTCATTTTTAAATGCGTTGTGGGATTCTAATATAGAACATGTTTTTGATCGACAACGGCACGCGCGTGCACACACACACACACACACACACACACACACACACACACACACACACACACACACACACACTATATATATATATATATATATATATATATATACATGACCAAAAGCAAAAGTTGAAATTGATACATGAACTCGTATATGAAATTATTTTACCCCAATAAATATCTGAACTGCTTTCTGTCTCAAATTGTACCAAAATATTTTGACGTTTTCACTTGTAGACTTTGTATACTTTTTTTCGAATTCTAGTTTGGCCAGATGAACAAGCCAATTTTAATTTGTGGACTGGCAACAGACAATCTTACTACACACCATTAGACAGTACACGAATGCACTCGTAAATGGCCAATACTTTCCGTATAAGTATATCATCAGTGAAATGTAAATAAATATACAGACATAAATCTATCTATCTATCTATCTATCTATCTATCTATCTATCTATCTATCTAAATTGATATTAGTATTAACTGAATGTGAACTGGTTTCAATCAGAACATTCGGAATTGAATATAACAGGTTATTACATCTGTAATAGGTTTGATTCTTTCTAGGTGGTCCCTAAAATTTATTCTTTATAAAGCTGCAAATAAGCAAATTTTGGAGCAAATATTGATATTACAAAAATGTTTAAAAAAACATGTAATAGCGAACTATCATATTATTTAGTTGTGAAACCAGAGGCTAATAAATCGCATACAGCTTCGAATATGTATATGCTTAGAAAAACCAACGTGCAAATGTTTATTAATACCTGGCATTTACATAACGGTGTTGTGAGACATGGTTGCATGACCGATTGATAGATATTTACTTTGACTTACTTAGTTGTAGCACAAGGTCAGAAATATGGAGTACCTAAAGATGATAGAACTCATTAGTAATGGTTTACTAATTTAACTCACTAACAATTACATTATTGGAGTGGCTCTCTAAAAAGGTAAGCATAACTTTGATTTGATACGAGGCTACAAGTATTGTATGCCTAGTCAGGGTCGAATTTACTAATTGATCTACTTTCAAAACCATTATACCAAGACAAGATTTCCAATAAAGTTACATTTATATATAATTATACATTCATATATGAAATTACATACTTACATGAAGTTTATTACATCACTTTTTTAACAGGAATATACCTAAAAGAACAGGCAGAATACATACAAAATCAGATAGATAAGATTAGAGACTCGGTGGAAGACAGACAATCCAGGATAGCCTGGCAAACAATAAACGAAGTAAGTGGAAGGAAGAGCACAGCCAAAGCAAAATTGAAAGCTGCAAGCCAACAAGAAGGAGTAAAACTGTGGGAACAGCATTTCAAAAATCTACTAGGAAACCCACCGGAAATAACGGATGAACCGATCACCAGAATTATTAGCAAGCAATTAGACGTAAAACTAGGTCCTTTCACCAAAGAAGAACTCGACTCAGTTCTAAGAAGAATTAAAAATAGGAAAGCGGCAGGGCTAGACGAGATCCCCCCAGAAGTGTGGAAGACTAGACAATTCGACGATATACTGCTCCGGCAATGCAACGCAGTCTATAGTCAAAATAGGATAGAGAGATGGACGAAGGGATGCATCCTTCCATTCCCTAAAAAAGGCGACCTCGGACTAGCCAAGAACTACCGAGGGATAACACTTACATCCATAGCAGCCAAAATCTCCAATGCCCTACTACGAAACCGCATAGAACCCAAAATAGACAACATCCTTAGGAAAAACCAAAATGGCTTCCGGAGAAATAGATCCACAACCTCACAAATACTGACCATCCGTAGAATCCTGGAAGGCGTTCGGGCAAAAAACTTACAGGCGACATTACTATTTGTCGACTTTACCAAGGCCTTCGATTCCATACACAGAGGGAAGATGGAGCAAATCCTACTAGCATACGGTCTACCAAAAGAAACAGTAGCAGCGATAATGATTCTCTACAGAAACACCAAAGTGAAAGTACGTTCACCAGATGGAGACACGGAATACTTCGACATTGTTGCAGGAGTACTACAAGGAGACACACTAGCCCCGTACCTCTTTATCATCTGTCTAGACTATGTGCTTAGGACTTCGATCGACAAAATCAGAGAAAATGGCTTCGAGCTGACTAAGAGAAGAAGCAAAAGGTACCCCGCAAAAACAATCACGGACGCCGACTACGCTGATGACTTGGCGATACTAGCGAATACGCCTAATCAAGCAGAGACACTACTGCATAGTCTGGAACGAGCCGCAGCTGGCATTGGCCTCCATGTCAATGCAAACAAAACTGAATATATGTGTTACAACCAAACGGGCAACATTGCCACACTAGACGGAGCCTCTCTGAAACTAGTCGACAAATTCACCTACCTAGGAAGTAGCGTCTCATCAACCGAAAAAGACATCGACACACGACTGACGAAGGCATGGACAGCTATCGATAGGCTCTCGATCATATGGAAGTCGGACCTAACTGATAAAATGAAACGCAGTTTCTTCCAGGCAGCGGTTGTGTCGATACTGCTATATGGATGCACCACATGGACGCTTACGAAGCGGCTGGAGAGGAGGCTGGACGGAAATTACACAAGAATGTTGAGAGCAGTATTAAACAAGTCCTGGCGACAACACCCCACGAGACTCCAACTATACGGACACTTGCCCCCCATCACGAAAACTATACAAGTTCGACGAACCAGACACGCAGGACACTGCTGGAGAAGCAAGGACGAGCTCATAAGAGATGTACTCCTGTGGACCCCCACATATGGATGTGCAAGAGTGGGACGACCAGCACGAACATACATACAGCAACTATGTGAGGACACAGGATGTAACCCTGAAGACCTGCCGGAGGCGATGAATGATAGGGAGAAATGGCGAGAGAGGGTCAAGGATATCCGCGCTGGCGGCGCGACATGATGATGATGATGATGATATTCGTTTATCTTACATACACAATCATAGCTTTTTCTATTGAATGATTCTTGTGATTACTACAAGTCAATATCAACACGGACATCAATAAAGATATTTACGATTAACACACCATATCAAAAGAATTTATTTTCTAAAAAAAACATTTCAAAATCTGTTTTTAATCAAACTGGCAAAATCAATGCAAATAGTAATTTAATTCTGACCTGAAGGTATTTGATATTATTCTAAGAGCAGAACAGATATTGTAGTCTATTCGTACATGTTATTTCACAACTGTTCTAAAACAGTTTTTTTTATTTACTTTAATTTATGTCTCAAATTTCTCTTTGGTTGAAAGACTTGTTTTAAACGAAGAAGAATATTAATATGTATAAATTGACATTTTAGAAGAACTTTCCATATGGCATGAATAGATATAATTCGTTTCTTATATCTAACTTTTCTTTGTGAGAATTGATTATCTTCTGTTCACATTTTCAGTCATTTCTTTTGGTCAGAACAAAGTTTAAAATATATCTTGATTAAATCATTGCATTTTAATATGTTCGTGATCATATGTAATTACTCAACTCCTCTGCATATGCAGGTGGCTACGCAAGGGTCGATTTTTAAATGGAACTTAATGTTTGAATTCAGTGTTTACCTTCAGGTAGACCGGTTGCCTTACCCAAAATACTATTTACGCATAGCTAGAGGAGGAATAGCTCGATGCATACCTTTCCAAAGCACTATCTGAAATGCAAACAGCCTCATCCAGAATATGAACTTGGGTTTCAGGGTCCATTTCCTACGATGGTAACCATTACACTATGAGCGCCTCTTATCTTCATGATTATAATTACAATCAATTAAATGCTATGCTGCATCTGAAGTTTCTATGCTAAGTTTATATTAATAATAGTGTTTATCCTTTATAGATGGTAAAATTTTTGATATAGACCTACCAAATTTAGTATGTATACTTGGTGTACACGGGTCAAGATTTTAACGAATACATTTTCTGCATAGGAAAGAGTTTCCCCGAACTATAATTGAGGATCACCAGGAAGCCATGTTACTGCAAGACGTAACTAACAGTATAGAATTTAAATTTTCAAACTTCAATTAGTAAACAAATAAACAAATAAGCGTAATGTGTCATTTTTGTTTTTCTAGAATAGTTACTTTAATTTAATTAAAACATTACTAATTACATTTATATTTCGTTCTCAAGCTCATGTTAATATGTAAAATAATTAGATATTATTGCTTAGACCTGATAATACGGAAAAAACAAAAAAATATTTAAATCGATATATCACTTGTCATTCAGATGAATTTAAAAAAAAATTCTTCAAAACTCCGTGAAATTAGTCAGTGAACACTTTTGGCTTCATACAATAACATAAAAATATATTTCATTCATTTCTTCTTTTCTATGTCGATTGATTTCACATGGTAACAGTTACTTTTTTTCAATTAATTAGAGAGATTCACAAATAACTTGCTGTGATCCAAGTACTGACCACCTACATAGATCAAAATTTCAGCTAGTTTTCTAATAATTCGACATATCTAAAAGTGAAGATAAGATGTTTTGATAGAATTTTCCCATAGTTCCAACTTTAGTGGTCACTTTTATCCTTTAGTTCGATTTGTGATTTCATCGACATCCCGACGTCAATTATATTCAGCGGTCAGCGTTTACTCTTTCCGTTTCGCACAACTCACAATAACTTCCCGTTCCTCCTCATATTCTAATTTTCTACATTTCCGCTCTCTCTCTCTCTCTCTCTCTCTCTCTCTCTCTCTCTCTCTCTCTCTTCAATTACGCACATTACACTCATACACAGAGTTTTTCTCTCCTCTTTCCCGTTAATCACTGTTTGTTTGCAGGGATGATTTATCGATAGCCAATCAAGCCAGTTTTCACTGCGGGGCGTTTCTAGACTAATAAGACAGATTGCTATCCGTGTATAGTGGCCATACTATCCGGGATCAGTGGCTAACACCAGACAAACAACAGCTGTTGAAAAGAACAGACGTGCAAATCCTCTATCTCAATAAAGCGCTGTTCAAAATCTTTACGTTTCATCATTTTGCGTCAATCTATGGTCATCTTCAATTGTTGTTGGAAAAAGTGTGCAAAGCCTTCGGCATTTTTCGCATTAAAAGCCGAGGTGAGTAAAAAGGCGTAATAAGGAAGTAAATTGGGAATATTCAGGCTGCATGATGTCCAGTTTCGTACTGACATAATGATGTAGTTTCTTGTTATATTGCACAAAAACTTGTGTGTGTGCGCGCGCGCGTGTGTGTATTTGTATATTCGCTTGCGTACCCGCACGTGTGCACGCTTGTACGTGTGTGCGAGTAAGAATAGTATTTATGTGAACTCAAATAATATTGAAAAAGAATACTGAGTTATATTTCCATGAATAGTCTGCATACACTTACGTATAAGATACACCAGACGATAGATTAATAAGAGAGATATAAGCTGGATCTTGATTTTAAATTCTGACCGTATAAAGCTCTGTCTATGTAATTAAAGAAGGAGAATTAGATTAAGGGAATATTCTAATTTAAGTAAAAAAAGAAAAAAAAAATTAAAAGAAAATCGAAAAGAAAAGCTAGCAAACAAACAAACAAATAACACACAAACTGAATGGTTTATGAGTATTATTTTAAACAAGTGACTTTTAAGGAAAAAATGTTTTACTCTGCATTTTGAACTTTTCCACAACAAAATATACCCCTCTCATCAAAAGAAAAAAAAGCAAACAAAAATAAAAGAAAATAAACAAATAACAAAAGAAAATAAAATCAAATGCTGGGAAGTCTCTTACGAAAATATTAATTATGAATTACTTATCAAAATAAATAACGAGACTCTTTCTTTTTGATGATGCAAAGACATAAATTTTCGATGATCTAGTAAACTTCTTCATCTGTTGCTCATGAAATATATAAAACAACATACTTTTATATGATAACATACGCACATACATCCCTGCGGGTTTCAGATCAATTCATCCACGAAATAGTTATTAACTATTTGCACTTGTTACTTTCAAATTATGTGTTTACTGTAATTTGACATGACATTTTTTAAAACTTGAATGGTTAATAGCGTGTTGCTATTTGCGCAGATAATCATTTGAATGATTTTTCTTTGGTCGACACTGATTTTTGGGAGTTCTCTATTTTCTCTGTACATTCTCACAATACTTTAAAAAATTCACGGAGGTTAGTTCTTTTCGTTAAATACATCGTAGAATACATCTACTTCTCTTTCATTGTCGAGTCTTTTATAAAACCTATGAATATGCAAAGTTAAACAGTAATACTATATGGTTCATTTTGATACCCAGAAAACTATACAACTATATAATTGGAAAGAATTTGTTTGTCTGTAGAGCTGCCAAATTTGGTTGGGAAACTTATGAACATAGAGAAAAGTTTTAAAGCAAAAAACTTTTTCTCATTGAGAAACTGTTTTTGTGAGTTATCACAGAGAAGGAATCCTTAAAAAACTCAAACAAACAAACAAACAAACAAACAGCGGTAAGCCATGTTGTTGTAAGACGTAACTAATCGTACAAAATTTAAATTTCTATACATCAAAAATTAATTTTTCTTACCTGAATGATTAAGATTTGATTAAAGATTGCAAGAGATTGCTAATTAGGTTTCTTCAAGCTAGAAATATTAAATCTTTATATATCATTATCCCTTTGGACTAACAATCTAGACAAAAGGGGAGGGGGAATTGCAATGGCGTATTGAATGGTATTGTAGTAAGCGAGTTCGAATTCCATTCGCGTTATTACGCTCACTTTTGGACTAATGCCCTTAAAACTTAGATAGTTCTGCTTGGTGAAGAGCATTATTTTTACTAGTTCAAACAATCACTGTTTGTCACTATTTGACGTAAATTTTCCATTAGCGCACATTAAAAAAAAAAAAAAAAATAAATAAAAAAAATAAATAAAATGAGTATAAGTGATTATTGATATTTGTCTATTTATTTACAATTCAGTTCTTCAACTCCTACGGCGTAGACAGGTACCTCATTTAGTGTTGAAAAATGGATTTTGATTATATTGTTTCAAAATTATATTTTGTCTCATTCATTTTTAATAGAATTTTACTGGGTGAATGAATATTTATCTTGTAATCACTGATATCTGTTGTACATCACTCTTTTCTTTGCTAGACGATCTCTGCAAAATATATACAAAGATTGGCAGATATAAAATAAAATCAATTTTTACATAAAGTAAAAGTTCTAACAGATAAACATTGGCTACTTAATACCTCACGTATTACACACACATACTGAATTACTGACAGGTTCTTTCATTAAGTGTGATCACTCATATCGTGCTAAGAAAAATAAGATAGCAATTATGTAGAAGAATATCGAAATCTACTCAAATATGAAATCTAATTTAAAATTAATGTCATGAAAAAAAAAAAGATAAAGTAAACGGAATTTGCGGTTATTTATTAACAGCACTGGAACCTGTAAAAACATCGACGATTTAGTATGTAATCATGAGGTATCATATTTCATCTAGTGAGAAAATAATCTCTTTCTTTAGTATCATTAAAAAATAGAACAGATAATCTAACAACTATAAACCTTTTCGTTTTTTTTTTTTTTCAAAAAGAGTTTACTTGGCAGGAAAAAGACCGATGAAATGTATTTCCTATATAATTGCAGTCAGTACAGGTATTTTAATAAAATCTCATTAAATATTAATCAGACGTATTTTTTAATTTCACTGATATGTAAAATATTTTGCACATACAAATCTATCAAGTTATACATAAAGAAACAGGAATAATCACCCCCCCCCACCAAAAAAAAAAAGAATACAAATTATAACAACTTAGTATTTCCTTATTGAAAAAAATTCAAGTATGATTAATCCTATTCAAAGTAAAAAAAACAAAAACAAAGAAAACAAACAACAAAAACAAAAAGGATATAAAAAAGCTCGATTTCTAGTCACATCCTATTTTTATATTAAGAGTAATTTTAACTAAAATAAAGAGAAAAGATTATAATTATCATTTAAAAGTTATCTCCCTTAAAAAGTTATAATGCTTGGCGCGAGCGCTATGCTGATTTTTCATTATTATTAAATTGCAAACAAGATTGGAAATCCAATAATTGTAATGGAGATACATCAGTAATTTCTACCTACTGATTCTACAACTTCAAAATCAATCTTATTTTAACACATTTACAGACATACAATATAGCAAAAGCATATTTTAAACTAATAAATAATTAAAAGTAAAAGTTCCAAATGTAAGTGGATGTACCAAGCTTACATGCACTTGGTAATAATTCATACACAGACATTATACTCGCATTGATAGACAAAACAAAACGGACATGCGGCAAGTACGTTTCTTTTTATGCATATTCACATATCTTTATGAGTACGCCAGTAAAACTGGAATAAACACTCAGGGGCACCATAGAACGTCTACAGAAGTATGAATAGTGACTACAATGATGGGAAGCTTTCTCTAAATTTCTCTTCTATTTTCCATATGCGGTCAGAGAAGATGAAGGCATCGAAAACCCATTAGCCAATAATGTGTTGTATTCAGCTGAGTGGGCCAGTCAGTCATTATGTGGCCGGTGGGAAAGTCGCTCCTTGAGAAGCAGTCAACTGAAACTAATATTACAACCGAACGGCGACTAGCATGAACGCAACCGAGTCACACAATGGTGCTGTATCTACATGACGCGCGACGATAAGTTCTTGTGAACACTCAATTCGACCAGCTTTTCAATAAGCGATACAAAATTCTCCGTTCCACAAGTTCTTTAAAAGGATTAAATATAATGCAACTTCTTTTCGCACAGCACAGTTGCAACATCTATTCCCTTGATATGAGAGTATTAAATAAGAATTTAACGTTGTTTAATATTGTTATTGGACCAAGTGTAAGTAATAAAGTATTGTGGAAACGTTCTTGTCACACAAGATGCACAAAGTTACAACTGAAGAGCAACCAAAATTTTTCATTGATAACATACTCACTCACAATCGAAATAAATAATGTATTTTTCAAATTTTTCGACGATCGTAGGTGAATGGTCTGTTACTTAACATTTAGCACCGTTTATCAATATTCATTATTTGAATATATTGATAATATTTCGCGAAATTAGAATGAAATTGTTAGTTTTCGAATGAAGTTAATTTAGACTTTTTCAAATGCAAGATTAAAAAAAGCTGCTTTTGTCATCGTTTCATTCAGAATCATTTTTTTCGCGAAGATTAGAACGTGATCAACGATACAATACATTCTAATTTTTTGGTACTTCTATTCTGATATCAAATGTAAAAAAAATAAAAAATAATGAAACAAAATTCCAAACTACGAGTTATCATTGATTTTTCAATGAAATTATAATTTCACGATCCCGGTATGACCAAACTAGGAAAGGAGATCGAGTGTGAAGTTTTAGATTTTCTTCTTTGTAAGTTAGAAAAACTTTTGTCTTCATGTGACCAAAATTTGGATGACTGACGTGATAAGTGATTTTCTAACACTTTTAAGAAAATTTTGTCTTCGCATATAACCAAGCCATTTATTTGTTCATTATTTGAATAATTTTATAACGATCGGATCTATAATTTGAACTTGTATTTATATTAAATGTTAAACCAAAATGAAAAAGGAATATACATTTTACTTGAAATCTGTTAAGATATGAAAATCACAATCTTCTTTGTTCTGAAATAAATGAAAGAGTTTCAGAAAGACATTCTGTTATGATTTATTTAAAAATGTAGATTATTCAGTCATATTTTCAACAAGTTAGAAATAATTCAAAAGAAATGTCTAAGGACCAGCATTTAGATCCTAATTTAGGAGAAATCTCTGTGGGTTATGCACTGCGGCATTGAAAAAGTGAGTTTGAACTCTTGTCGCGCTATTAAATTCTCTTTCGGACTAATATCCCCTTCAGCTATGGGTTAAATAGTATCAGTGCTTTTCTTCTGCAAAGATGGCTTTGATATTAAATAACCCACGAAAGTTGATATGTCATTAAATAAAGAATCCGAACCAAACTAATGCATATTTTAATGTGGATAACATGCATGAGTTTACATGAATGATTTATGCATATTTTTCAGTTTCTCTTGTTTGATACGATTGTGAACTTGGAATTGTTCGTTATATCTTAAGTTCAGTACATGAAATTATTATCTGAATTTTGATCTGAAATTTTCACTGTATAATGTTTGATCAACGTGATTAACGAAGAAACATTAGGTTACATGCATTGAAACTGAGGAAATTATGTTATAATACACATTGATTTCTTTCCTCTTCAGGCTATGAACTTGTGATAAAAGAAAATCAAATTCCAAATAATTAATTGTGTTATTCTCATTTAACAGGACTGGAAAAGCTATTGATTTTTTCTTATAAGTTATAAACTAACATTCTCCTCAGATAAAAGGTGTTCAATGATTCTAGCAAGATTTTCGGATGAATTATTACTATTCTTCTACCTCCCGAACTATGATAAAGATATTCTTGAACATACAATTGTGGTTATTTATACTGTTCATAAAACTTAGCTCTTACCATGACTATATTTTTACTGAAGTTTTTAAAGTTTTTCAAGGTGAAGTGGTACATATTTAAGAAATCTTGAAAGATCCGTATAAGCGACATACAAAGGTCGGCTGAAAAGTTAATCAGCTGACCAAGATAATCTCTGGGAATTTTACTAAATAAGGTTTATTTTTCGACATAGTCAAACTTACAGTCCACGCACTTTTCCATCGGTGTTGCAGCGCTTGGATCTCATTGGTAAAAAGTCAACAGCAGATATGAACTTTTCAGCCCATCCATTATACTTGCTCTCTTTTCGTAGGCAAATATATATTTTAGATATAAGGCAGCATACTGGTAAAATAAAACAAAGATTCCTATGAAAATATACGGCTTGGTTCTATGCAAAGATGGCTCAACAAAACGTGAGCTATTTACAGCATTTCCCACGTTTTCACTTTGAATAAAATCCATCTACTATTTATACATAACAAGTCAACTCTTCAGCCATTGAAATTCAGTCGAATTTACGTTTCTGTCATCTATTCCACCACAATAAATGATCAACATTTGACTGACTCCACGCAGCAAAATCGAGTTCATCTGTAATAAACAATGAAACCGATAACACCGCCCCCCACATCTTTTATAGACCGCATATCTTTTCTGTTGTCCGCTTTTCCCATCTACCCAGTCGCCTGCCCAACCATCCGTTTATCATTCATGCTATCGTTTCATCCTTCTTTGCACCATTAATTCTAACCATCTCAAATCACCGCCGGAGGTAATGCTCGTGCAGTGCGGGTGGGAAAGACTGAGTCAACATCACTGTTACAAGAATGACAGCGGAAAAGTTGAGCAATCAAGGGAGAGCACTCATTATAAGATCGCAGCAGTCGATGTGTACGATGCAGCATGTATCACTGCTATATCCTGAGGCTGGGACCCATGTACACTCACACATGCATATGTATACCATCACTTATGCACACATACACAAGCAACATGACAAACAAGGGCCTACGCATAAACACGCACTATATATAAGCAAGTAGTACTGCAATTCGTGGAATTATGTGTTATATGACTATTTCAAGTACAAACAACGAAATAAAAAAATTATATATATATATATATATATATATAAACGGAAGGAAAAGCACAAAAATAAATGAAAAATAGTTTATATTTATGTATCATTGAATTGCAAATTAGTTTGAATACTAGTATCTAATTGAATATACAGGGTAGAGTACAGATATCTGATACTTCTTTATTTTTTTAACGAATAGAGTCATTTAACATTAAAATTTTAAAGTATTTCTGCTTCACACAGAATAATAATAATAATAATAATAATAATAAGATTATTTGACATATATATATATATGTATATATTATATATATATACATATATATCAAACAATCCTATAATATATATATATATATATATATATATATATATATATATATATATATATATAGCTAGTGGGTTGAGTGTTCGCTATGGCCCGGGAGACCGGGGTTTAATTCCAGGTCGAGCCATAACAAAAACTGAAAACATTTACTTGATACTTCTTTGCTTAACACTCAGTATTATAAGGTACGCATCAAGGGTAAAGTGGAGCAATCCACGGAAAAGAGTAGCACCCTTCCCTACACCTCGGTGTAGTAGCTATTGAAAAGGGAACCTTCGGGTCACCCTCGACTACAGTCGCCAAATTTTTACTCTCTCTCTCTCTCTCTCTCTCTCTCTCTCTATATATATATATATATATATATATATAATCCATTATTCAACTCTTGTCAAGATAAGAGAAAAAAGTAGTAACTTCTTTCTTGGGAAAATATGATGATGACTTTTTCAAAAGACTGTATAGTGTCGATTTTTAATCTGAATCTGAAACTTAGTTATCCATTCTAATTTGAACACTGATTGTTTGTGCCGCTCTGACATACATTTTTGATAAACTATGATCACTAAAGCTTTTCTCCCACCTGTACGTCCATATGCATAAATATTCATTACGCAAAGTTGGCTGATGGTAAGTCGATTACTTGATTAAATCAGCCTTGTAAGTACGGGGTCCCACGCCCGAGGTCCTGCTGACTGGCTTGCTGGTTAAAGAGAAAGTGAGAAAAATATTTATGACATTGAAATATGTATATAATTAATGATCTTATTTTTATGAACAATAATTTATACGTTAAACTGTCAAAGATGATGTATTTAAACGGAAAAGACCAAATGCCATTCTCATTTACTTTTGAATCTTTAGATTCTGTTGTTGTTAATACCTGTTCAAGAAGAGTTAGTTTGTCAAACATGTGAATTCACTAGGAATCAGGCATAAGACATCAACTAAGCCTAATTACAAATGTTTCTACTACACTTTTGCAATATTTCATTTAGTGTGGAGAAAGATTTTATGATATAATCAAATTCGTTGTTGAAGAGGTTGGCGGGGGAATTCTTAGGGCTCTTAGGAAAAAGCCTATTGGAACACCTCTTTTTATTTTGTCGCCGTGGTTTGAGAAATAGTGGATATAAGCATTTCTACTGTTGGTTTTGAAGTGACTTTGAATTCTAATTTATCGTTTTTGTTTATTAATAGGATATCTAGGAAAGGTAAGGAGTTATCTTTTTCAAGTTCATAATTAAGTTTTATGTTCTGCTTTATATTATTTAGTTTATTGGTGATTACTTCTATGTTATATTTGTTTGGATAGATGATTAGAATGTCATCAATATGCCTAGAGAAATGGATATCTTTGGGTAGGATATATTTGAAAAGTTCGGATTCCAGGAATACCAGAAAAAGGCTTAAATAACGCTAAGTGGAGAACCCATACGTTGTCCAAATTTCTATTTATAAAATTGGTTATCATATTTGAAGGCACAATGATCGCTACAAAGTTTAATTATTTGAATAATTTTGCAAATTGGTAAGGGGGAGAGAACTTTTAGTTTTTTTCTAAAAGACGTTGTAAAATGTCGATGTTTTTTTGGCAGGGACATTAGTGTATAAGGACTGAGTTTCTAGGCTGGCCAAGAGTTTGTCTTTCATACTTATGTTTTTATTGTTTAGAAGGTCACCAGAATATTTTAGATGAGAAGTGCAGATAGTTCCTAGGAGAGGTAAAAATAATTTTGCTAGCGATTTTGCTATGTTATAAGGTGCTGTAGCTATGCCTGATTCTATGGGGCGAAGCAGGGTAGTGACGTAATTTTGATGTATTTTTGGTAAACCGAAAATTGTTGGGATGGTAGGGTGGTAGTTAATTAGTGTAGAGCAGAATTTGTCTTCATTTGAAATTATCTTTTGTTGGATTTGTTAAAGATATCTGTATTTTTGTTTATTATTAATAAAGATGTAGGTGTGTAGGTGTCTCTGAGTAAGTCCATAATTTTGTTGTGGTGATCTGTTTTGTTCAGAATGACGATTCCTCCACTTTTGTTTGGAGATATGATGGTTCACTATTTCTCTAACCACAGCGACAAAATAAAAATAGGTGTTCAAATATTCTTTTACCTAAGAGCCTTAAGAATTTGGTCCCCCAACCATTTCATTAAGTATTTATAAATTCTGTCATTTTATTCGTTAAACTGCACCAAAATGCACATGGGAACATCTTATGTATGTATGTATCATAGAACACACACACACACACACACACACACACACACACACACACACACACACACACACACATATATATATATATATATATATATAATGAAACATCTCTACATATGAACAAGAGAGTGAAAAAACATATTTTTCATGGTTTGCGTCAGTAGGTTTTTAATTTATTGTATAAAGTTGAAGTGGCTTGTAATCTAAACATTTGAAGAAACCTAAGCTAAATAATTGAATTAACTGTAAAATAAATTAGAATTGAGTATAGCCGATTTACTTTCTTTAAAGGTGTTCTCTAGAACAGTTTTTGTTGCGAATAAAAACGAAGGAATTACCACAGAATAGCGGCTCTATTCAACATAAAGAAACATTACACTACACAAGCACTGAATCCACGTGTTAGACGTCAGGTCACAATTTTGGTCTTTCCGAAAGGGGCCTAATTAGATAAAGTAGACCTCGGTTTGTAGAGAGTCCCGTTAAAAAAAGGATAACTAGGGATAACTAGGCTAAGGTGAATGTTGTAGTTTACCGAAAACATTCACCGCAGCCAAATAAATTTACCACCCATATTGTTGTGGTGTACAAATTTCTCTCTGGGAATGACAAAGTATTGGTTCCTCCGAATTGGGTTAATCAGAGCGGGTTGCATTAAGACTTGATTCCCCAGAAGATGCAGTGGTACATCACCAAAATTGTTCTGTCTTCCAGCAGGACAATTGTCAGTCGCTGAGACCTTTCTTTAGTTGCTGTAACTAATCTGCAGTACTCATTCACCAGTGTCTGGGACGGGCAGGAATGAATAATTGCCTTCGATGAGGTATCTTTGTACGCAATTGCGAATGGAAAATGCGAGAAATTATCTATCCCAATTAACATATATTTCTTATGTGTCCGCGATTGTAATGCTCCCTTGAAGTTCACATTCAAATGCTCTAGAGGTTAGGTAACACTGATAAGTTTGCCTTGAGATAAGTAGGTGAACCGTAGTTTCAGTTCGGCACATGTTCGACAAGATAAGCATGCTTCTTTTATTTCCCCTGTGGAAAAGGGCATATTTTTAGAATGAGCTGAGTAACCCCTAGGTAGCATGTCATCTTGTAGCTTCTTGAGGAATGGGACAAAAGTGGCATTAGAGTGTCAGAGACGACGTTATAGCGCCTAGAACGGTAGTGAATGTCATAGTCGAAATTTGCCAGGTCTTGCCTTGAATCTTATTGTTTTTGATTTTCAACCTTTCCTGATTATCTATTAGAAAAGACACGGATAGAAAATGTTGGCCAAACCAGAACATAAGACCATTTCATCAACACTTCGATCCCTGCAGTAGTTTCAATAGCTGGGTAATGAGTTTCATAGTAATTCAGGGTTCGGGATGTGTATGCAATAGGTCGCCTAGACTGTTTTAGGATAACTGATATAACAACCTCCAAAAAATTATATTTTATTGTGCATGTCTTGGTTTTATCATGGCAGGGTAGTGAAGCCTTCATGAGCTGTTATTTTAAAATGATGAATTCTTCATATGCTCCTAGTATCCAGTGAAAAATACTTTGCCGTTTTTAGAAGCTGGGCACAGTTTGAAAAATGAGGGATCCACTTTGCATAATATGCAAATATGCCTAGAACTCTTTAAGTACTGCCATTTTAGAGGGTATTTCTGAGTTAAGAAGTGGCGGTAGTCGGTTTTTATCTGGCCGAACTAATCTGTTACCAATTACAGATATCTTATTTGCAGATAGTGCTGATGTGGATTCATTCAGTGTGAGTTGTCGATGCTGAGAAACTTCCAGGAACATCTTAACACATTTATCATATTCCGCTTGGTCTTTCACTGCAATGATGATATTGTCAAAGTACGGGAATGTATTGACGAAGTTCTCTTCATTTACAGATTTATCAGTAGAGCCAATCAATATTTATCAGTAGAGCTCATTTTGCGACCCGGTATTCAGGTAAACTGATATAGACGTCTGTTTGATTGAAAAGCAGTAAATGTGGCTTGTCATCTCCGCACAATAAAACTTGGCAATAAGCACTTTTTAGGTTCAAAGTAAAGAAGATCCGATAACTTGCGAGTTTATTTGCGAGGTTTCGAATTTCGGTAAGGCAAAATATATATGCTAATAGATTTCGAATAGTCTACATACATAGGCTTTTTATGCTCGTCAAACTAATCTTTCACAGTTACTTCTTTTGCTCTCCAAGCAGATGAGCTTGGTTGGATAACTGCTTTTGCTTAAAAATGTTCGACCTCCTGGACAGTAAATTGTTGATCTGCATCGAAATATGTACTCGATTTTGATACAATCGGTCGTACATGAAGTTTCAAACTTACAAACAGCCACGGCACCACTAAATTAGATGCAGTTGAGCAACAAATTTCGGTTTTCAGCCCATCTACTTTTTTCTCAGGTTCAGTTCTACTGTGTAAAAGAGACAGTATTATGCTGTTTTTGAAAATCAAAACCAAGAAATATTTCTTCACAAAGATTCTCAGTCAATTCTAGCAGGATGTTTTGATACATTCAGTTTTTAAGTCTAATGTTCACATAACATACACCCGTAAGTGGAACATATTTAGAAGACATGGCTGATAACTTGCACCAGATTTAATTTTTAGTTTAAGTCTCCGTGCTAATTTGTAGTTGATATAGCTACCAGAACAGACCAAGACAATTAGTGCCGAGGAGGGGTTTATCATAACAAAAATAGAGGCCGATGATAAACAATGAGGGGCGGCTTCCAGTACTGTACAAAACTTCCTGCTTCTAAAAACAGCGGTGTCTTTTTGTTTCTTTTAGATAGGCACACCTTCCTCCAATGAATATTCTTTTGCAAGTATTACATTCAGTATTTCTAGGCGGGTATTCGAAATGTATATGTAACTTGCCACCACAAAACTAGTACTGATTTTTGGAGCAGCATTAACCGGGGGAAAGTTCATTTGTAAAGTGGCATTGGAATTGAGAGGCATTTTCTGTAGACAAAGCAGCACTAACCTGCGTGGTTACTCTTGTGTTTTGTTTTTTCTAACGTCTTAAGTTAATATAGAACATATTGTTAGCAATATCGCTTATAATATAGTTTATGTACACTTAAAAGGTAAGGAAATATTTGTGTGATACCTTATTTAAAGTTATTGTTGTTATAGTTGACTTTTTAATTAAAATATTTCAAAAGATAACACTAAAGCAATATCTACTCTCCTCGTTTTATTTTTGCATAAAATGAAAACAAAGAAAGACAGTTTGAATATCTGGAATAGGAACAGAACATTCGCAATACTTGGGTACAATTTTCGAATTGTTAATCCCAGTTGTTATATACACACATTATTGCTTGCATAAGCATCTATCTATCTATCTATCTATCTATCTATCTATCTATCTATCTATCTAGAGAGAGAGAGAGAGAGAGAGAGAGAGAGAGAGAGAGAGAGAGAGAGAGAGAGAGGTTTTTGAAAAACCACACAAAAAAGAAAAAAAACCTGACCCCACCTACAATGAAGAAATTTCATGTTGGATTACAGTGACCTGTTGAGTAGACCAAGTCTAGAGACTAATCCAATTTGGAAACCAATAATCAAAAAGACTAGATGAAAAATTGCAATATGAGCTAAGGCTCAATCCTGACTAGAGGTAAAAATAACAAGGAATACTTACCATATCTTAACACTTGTACCCGGTTATGTTAGAACAATCTCCCCCGTCGATTTAATAAAAAGTTCTGTTCGAAGTTCCGTGTAAGCTCCCGAGTTCGACAAGAAAGACCTGCCGAAGGACGTATCGGCCGAAATGTTGTGAATATAACAATGATGACAATAGTCTGAATACTCTAAACGATAAAAGATTTCTATCTTTTGAGGATATAAATCAATATCTCTCTATCTCGATAAAAAATGACTTGTATTTCTTGAATGTATTAGGAAAAATTCTACCATGAATTATACAAATTTGCAAATAAATTCAGATCTTTTTCTTGGTGAAAACTTGTATATCTCCCTCCTCTCTCACCCACCTTCATTAGTTCTTGGATTTCTTCCTCTTACCTTTACAATCATCTGTAACTCTCTCTCTCTCTCTCTCTCTCTCTCTCATTCTCTCTTTCTCTCTTTATCACAGTCATCTCGAGATTTCTCTCTCCTCCGAAGCGAACTCCTTTATTGGGACGGAGTTTGCTTCGTTTTCTTTCAATCTCAATTCTCTGTATATTTCATTATCTCTTTTCCCATGATAAATATCCTGATCTATCTCTTTCTTCTTATGACAAGCTTATGAGCTTTTTGTCCCCCCTCTCTCTTATCCCATCAAAATAATAATGTCTCTCTATTCCTGTCACAATCATAAGCTTTTCTCTCCCCTTTTACTCCTCCTCCTTTCTCTTCGCATCAAAAGTAATTTAGAGCGGTTCAATTATCTTGCGTTGTTTATCTATTTATTAGGATTTGCTTTGTCTAGCTTCAGGTTGCTTAGGGTACCTGCTATTTATATGTGATCACCCATCTAAGTGCTGAGCAGACTCATCACTGCTTAACCCTGAGTGATGTTGCTGGAAGCCGGAGCTTTTAGTGTTACTTGACCACAAGTCTTCACAAGCCTTGTAATAATTTGGCATTTATTTTGTTTAGTCTCTTTACTTTCAATAGATGATTGTTTCATTTACTTGAATGTACTTTGCGTACCTTTTCTTTATTATTTTTATGAATATGGATTCGAGGTAATAATTCAATATTTCTTTAAAGACAAATAAACGAAATATTTCCTGATAAGATCATAAATTATTTGATCTAATGTCCTTACAACACATAACACCTTGAAATCCCATTTTATTTGGTCAAAAATCGAACTAAGCATTGAATGACACAGACTTTGAATAGTAAGCTGGTGAAAAAGTTAAAATATTCAAGTTTAAATTTTAGGAAAATCATAATAACATACTGAATTAAAATTTGATTGCTATACACTGTTTTGTGCGTGTAAAATCTGAGACTAAAATCCATAATATAAACTATTATTTTCTTGCAGTTCCTATAGTTGTATAATACTTTTTAATTGATGAAATTAAGTTTGAGAAAATACAACGAGTAAGATATTGCTTATTTCTAAGAAGAAATGGTCTAAAAATATTAATGAAATTTATATTATTGAAACATCTATTATTAATAAAATAATAGATATTAATGGAAGGTACCGTCGAAGCGATATAACTATAATAATCAAATAGAGGATCTTAGTCCAAGTAAAATGCGGTATGATTATTTTGGAGAAAGTTTTGTAATCATTATTTAATCATATTCCAATTTTGTAACATTTTTTATTTCCAGTCCATGAAGCTTAATTAACGGTTGTAGCAGGCAAAAATGACCAGAGAGTTTTAATAAAAAGCAGCAAATTATGAGAATGGAAAAACAAAGACTTCAAACTAGCATCCAGTAAATTTTCATGGGTGAAATGAAGACATTATCGCTTGTTCAATAGAGCAATAGTCCTATTATTCATTTTATGAGTTTATAAAACTTTGTCATATTTGATAGTTAACTAAATGACAATGTAATAAAGCAATTGATACAAGATATTTTGTTGTAAAAATTCCTTATTTTATTATCAAATTTTAATATTTATATTTGTCCATAAGATATATTTATTGATAGAAATATGCAAAGTGTATAAAACATTAGTCTAGTTTGTGTCGATATATGAATATTAAAAAAATCAATGTGTGCTACGCTGGAAGAGTTCTTATAAATGCATTTTATCTTTTGGTGTTTCTTTTCCTTTAAAAGATTGAAACTACCTATCCACTTGGTAGAGAGACAGAAATGTATTATCTCTTTATCGCTGAGTAACAGAATATTCTCTGATATAGGCTGGTTCCCTGAGGATGTAAAACACGATTCTTTATTTGCCTAACCAGTAATCATAGATATATCAGAGAAACCACGATTCACTTGAAGTTGCCTGCCGGTCATTTCGCTCGCAATTTTGCTTGATAGTCTTGCATCGACAGCTTCGACTCAAAAGCCGCTCACCGAATGCATGACGATACTTCAAAGCGCGTGAGTGAAGGGAGAATGAATAAAGATGTTGGGTATGGAGGCAAATAGTGCAGAAGCGGGAAGTAAAAAAAAAAAAAAAAAAAGAACAGGGAAAAAGAAGCATACCAAATAATAAAAAATAATAACAATAAAAAAGGCCATCACTAAGTACGGCAGAATATCCAAAAAATGAATATATAAATAAAATTGATCAATAGATGTATAAAGGGAATTCAAGACAACAAAAAGGTCAACTGGAGCGATCGAGGCCATGGAAAGACGGTGGGAAGGTTACTAGAATCCACCGTCATTTAAAGATAATTTTGACTATTATCTTGGGCACCTGTAAGTAAAGGAGAGACATGATTTAGTCACAGACCACAAAAGGAGGAAGGAAACTGACACACAACCACCACCACCAACAACAACAATAACAACAACTCGTTGTGTCCCTGTCGCTAGAGGACGTATCATTTCTTAAAACAAACGCCAACAAAACTATTTTATCTCTCTTATAAATGCGCGCGCAGATGCATATACAGATATACAATTATGCTCACTTTCATATGCACATTCATTTATGTATAAACCCAGGTAATCTATAATGAGAAATGTGTCCACCTGGTATCATAAAGTTTAATATTGTCTGTTTCAGTCGATATGTATAAGCGCGGGGAAAATGGTGCACGCACCTTTGTTGGAGGCGTTATCGGACGTCGTGAGAGTAGACATTGATAGTGCCGGAAACGGAAGCTGTTGTCATCGCAGATCAAAGTGCATGTTATTGAACAATGAATAAAATCCAAACGAGCCTGCGGGACAATGGGACTCAGAGAATTTCTAACAGAGGATAATTTCAAATGCTCAGTTCGTCTATTGATGGAAATGCATTTAATTCTCTTTAGCCTTATGGCCAAAGAAGAGATCGACATATTAGCAAAATCTCTAAATAGAAAGAACGTAAGCATACGTGTATGTGCGTGTGCACATATTTAAGTTAGTGAATGAGAAGGAGAGAAAGAGCAAATTAAACAGCTCTGATTTCCGTAAAGAGTCTTTTTGCTGGCGGTACATTCACTTGATCTGACTTCGGTCATATCGAGGTGAATTATAAATCTTCATAAACATGGTAAAACTTAAACCTGTGACTTCCGCCAGTGGTTCTCTACCTCTTACCAATGTTATTCATTAGTTTGAACAAAATATCTTCATTATTCTGTAAATCTTACCAAGCAAACAAGGAGTAGATTTTCAAAATGCGAAATTACAGTAACATATCTAATATGCTTTCTTTAAAATGATTATCCGAGTCCAATGAATCGCAGGTAGGGAATTTGGACGTATGTTCAAAGGAGAGAAACAATACAATTTGGATTTTAAAAACA
This sequence comes from Sepioteuthis lessoniana, assembly GCA_963585895.1. Lineage (NCBI taxonomy): Eukaryota > Metazoa > Mollusca > Cephalopoda > Myopsida > Loliginidae > Sepioteuthis > Sepioteuthis lessoniana. The sequence continues at coordinate 55,442,203 of OY757917.1, forward strand.
TTTATAAAGGGTTTGATTTATTTCTCTCTGTGGTTTACTTATTGTGAATTATAATTAAGTTATGCATACAAATGACAAGGGAAAACAACTCGGATGTGTGAAATTGTATCAAGTTTTGAGTTGTCATTCGTTACTTTGAATAAGTTGAGCAAAAATGCTTCATTTTCTCCTTTACTTGAAAACTGAATTAGTAAGATAAAAGGTAAAAATATCTATTGTAACATTCCCAAACATATCTTTTCGTATAAGATTTTTCTACACAAAAACTAGACTCTAACAATTTCAATTCGAAAGATAAAGGGAATCATGAAAAAACCTGAATCTAGTGGTTTTCTATGATAGTATCAAATGATTTTGTTCGTGCCTTGGTTTAAGAAAATGTATATTCTATATTTGCGAGCTACGATATTTTACACATAAAAATTTCTTGAAAAACATTTATAAAAAGAAGGCTTTGATGACAGGTCCTTGTAATTGTAAAACGCATTTTAAGACTTTTCGGAATATTCAAGTTATCATAATTTCACAATTAAAAACTTTTACAGAAAAATAATTATTTAAATGTATAATTTATAACAATTATTGAAGCGTGACAATGGCATAAAAACTTAACCAACAGAATGAAATAAATGAAGAATTAACATCATTACTAAGGAATGGGAATAGTTCAATAATGTTGAACTGATTTATGGAATAATAGTTTAACTGGACCAGAATTGGTTATTCAAGACTGGAGAGCTTTTCAAATACAAATAAAAAATTTGAATATTAATTGTATTGAATAAAATTCGCTCTTGTGAAGTCACAGTCGATGGGGTCTGGAAGATAAAGTAAATAGGTGTGAGCGGCCACTCAGAGATTTTTGGACTAAACTTGCTGTCTGTTTTACAATATTGGGAATACGATAGGTAAATTGTCGCTATTTTAAAGTATTAATTTTGCACGTGTGATTTGTTGGTTTGTAGATTTTGTCTACTATCCAGTAAACAAAAATCAGCTGGGCACTGTCTCTGAGGAAAGCAGCACCATGACACAATTCACTTCACCAGAAATTTAGAATCGGCATGTTTCGCTGTTAGCATTCACGCCAGAAGTTTCAATACGAAGATTACCGAGTGTGTAGTTGTTAATTTGATAACAGTGCAGATGATTAAAAAGAGTTGGTGATTATGAAATTATGGCAACTTAGAAGCTCCACTTTGCTCATTCTGATAAGAAAAGAACTCTCGAATTTTTTGTTGAGATCCTAGTCATAATTGACAAAGATCCCAGTAAGTCAATCAGGTCCATAACCTAGGACATAGAGGTAACTTAGTTTCTAATTAGGCGGAGAGTGCATGAAAACATTCGTTATTTCTCATACAAGATAAAAAAAGGCTAATGTTTATCACAGGCTGCTTTGTTTTTTTTCTCAGATGCGAAAAATTTCTGCCAGGATCAGATAGTAAACCATTGGCTTTCCCTGTCTTCACAAAATATACCGATAATGATGAAAAGTAAACAAGCAATCCTTATGATGTTTGTAGTGGTCACTAGAGATGGTGATGGTATGCCTCTATTCAACTTCCCTCACGCTTAAGTGCCTGGAGGAGGTAGTGCTGATAGGGATCGTTGACTGCTGAAAAACCTCAGTCTGACAACAGGACTCTGCGCTATGTCACGCAAATAGGAGAGCCCTGTATTGACTGTGAGAAAAGTTCTACGACTCCATCACCCCTAACATCTGGCCTCATAACTCCCCAGACTGCAAACCCCTTGAAATTGTGTGTAGGGCGCGTTTGAGTGAGATACCAACAAAACTCCATATAACACCAAAGATGAACTGAAAGCAAGAATAACGGCAGCATTTACCAATTTAAAGGAAACTGTCATAAAGGCTAGCAGGAGATTTCGAAGTCGTCAAGAAGCCGTTGTTAAAGCCACTGGTGATTTCTTTGAATGCATTTAATCAATAGTATTTTGAGATATTTTCAGGTAATTTTGGTAAATATATCTGATAAAGTGAGATGTGGGTGTTATTTTCATTTTTTACGCAATTTTGATGACAATTTACACATTGCACTCAGCATGTAGCCAGTTTATGTACCCTGTATCTTTTGCCCTTTTGCCACTCTCTTTTGCGATTCTTTATTCACGCCGAGTTATAGCTATCTACTTTTAACATTCCTTATGACTTGGAACTTTTAACCATAACTGAATACATAACATAATCTGCTAAAGTGCAAGTAAATTATGTTGCATTGGATGTTTTTAAATTGATTCTTATAATAAACTATAATCCAATATATATTTTTCTCTCTACCGTACTATTTACCCAGAGAAGAGAAGGATTTTTCACCAAGCTAAGGCTATCCATCATTGCATAAAAAGGAAATATCTTTCAATAAACTTAATAAATAAAAAGTTACAGAAACAGAAAAATAGAAAAAGAACCCGCTGCAACATTTTCAGAATAAATGAATGCTATAGATTGAGAGGATGGCAAGTGACCTGGCAGGATTACACTTTTCTCATTAAAGGGCGGCAAGTCACTGATATGGGATTCCGCCCATTGAAATACTAAGACTAATCTCATCACATCAGATCTGTCCTGGGATTGACCGCTCAAAATGCCAAGTTTAGCAAACTAACCAAATATGTATATCTATTAGAGTGGTTCATCAAAGCAATAATCGCCATTGAAACTTCCAAGATTAGAGACCATATACCACTCTTCTACTTCAAAAGATTAGTAGAAACCTTTCTCAATTAAAAAATAAGCCTGCTGAGGTGGAGTGGCTAAAGCAACTCATCTTATTGGTTACTTTATGCGGTAACTTTATTAATATCTTATCTGTTGAACAATGTAAAACAAAAACAAGAAAAAATAAAAAGGGAGAAAAATCCTACACGTAAGTCTCTTTTACCATATCGGATCATAAAACTGTCGTGTTTTGGCTCACAATATTTTACCCCATAACCCCCCCAAAACAAAACAAAACAAAACAAAAAAAACCCCAACAAACAAATCAAAAAACCAAAAGCCAAAAACCAAAAACAAGCAAAAGCATTTGATGAATAAAATTTACGAACTTCAAACCAAAGGACTATTTGATTTTATGACTATCGATGCACTTCTTGTGAGTTTTTGGCTTTATGATTATCAATACACTCCTTGCGACTTTTTTTTTTTTTTTTACATCTGTTTACATTGGTGATATCCAGTTCACCCAGTTTTTCTAGGTTCTTGGTGACTGGTCCAATGCTTCCTACTTGTATCAGCGTCACCTTCATGTTCTTCAGCTTTTTTTCTCTTTAGCAAAGTCTTGGTATTCCTCCAGATTCTCTCTTTTAATTTTACTCTATGGTCTGCTGGAACGGTAAAATTCACTTAATGAAAAGTTATTTTCTTATTTAAGTCTGGTTCTCTGGCTGGGATTGGATGATCCGTTTGTATCCCAAAGTACCAGAGAATCTTATGCGTCTCATTTTTTTGGATAGATTCTGATTTGTGCATGTTCTGTTAGTCAGTATGGTTAAAATTTAATTCTTTCATATTCCCCAGAGAATCACTTTTCCCATCCAGTATTATCTGCTTTTGTAGTTCTTTTGGGCCAGTTTATTGCATTCGTTTGTTTTGCGATTAATCTTTTCATCCCTACGTAACCTACATTTAATATTCTCTTGCGTATTATCGTTTTTTCGGGGGATTCGACATAATTATTTCTTATGACATCATTTTGTGCTGCTATCAAAGAGAATCAATTTTTATCTTCATGTTTTCTCTTTGTAGCCATGTCCGAATAATCTCATATGCAATTTTTTTTGTTGCTTCAAATATCCATACAGTTATTTTCTTACAATTTTTATTGTTGTCTTCCTGATTGGCTTTAAATTATTTCTGTTGTTATCAATCTTATTTTGCTTTTTGTAAATTCTTTGAGTTTTTGAAATGCTTTGTACACTCAATCTTTAAAGTTTTGTGTGTCCTCTTCCTCTTTTATTTCTGTTGTTGAAGTGGAACGAAGTTCAAATCTGTGAATATCTTGTTCACAGTATTTCTATTTACAACATAAAATGAAAAAGAGCGACAAATAAAAACATCATTGATATATTTTTTGTGTTTTTGGAAGACATATTTTAAATAAAAAATTGTGTTAATATTTCTTACTTCAAATTCTTGATGTTCTTCTTCACTGAAATTTCTCTATTCTCTATTTTCGTCTGATATTTGTAAAATGTTACTTGATAACGATGAGGGAAATGAATGTTTGAAACATTAAAAAAAAACAACAAAAAACTATTACAATAATCACATGTTTAAAACCGATTTAAATATTGTACAAATGCAGAGAAGGAAGTTGGAAAAATGCTCTCTTACGTTCTTTTTCCAAGCATTTTTCTGAAATCATTCAATTTAATCTTAAGATTTTCTACATTATTGCTGTTTTTGATCTGATTAGGCAATTTGTTCCAAAAATATATTACTCTAATAGCAAAAAATCCAATTACAAACGAATTGGAATTTTTTTGCTAATCGAGTAATATAATACAAGACTTCCAAACTTGTAGCATCTGAGATATAATAAAACATAAAGATGGTTCAATTCAATTGCAAGTGGATAAAAACTTTAAAAAAAAGCAGTGTTGTTAGAGTATTAAGCTGCAAACAGTATAGCAGGAAAAAGGCAGATATACAATGATATGAGTGGAAACATGGGCACTTATCTAGGAAACGCAGTCATTTTGTAAGTGATTGACCAATCAGGTAGTTATCTGAGGTCAAAGAGAATAAGCAAGTGACTCGCTATGAGCGTACCTGGCAGAAAGGCAACATTTGGACATAATGGATGACGTTAGAATGCTATTAGTCTATGATCTTTAACTTTGGTTCGAATTACTTGAGTCTACTTACTGGGAGATAGCGCGTTTTTTTCACCTCCGGATATTGAAAATAACCGGTGTAGACAAGGAAACAAGTCAAGAATTAAAATAGTTGAACAGCCATTTTATCTAGCCTGGGACTAAATAAAGGTTAGCGAAATTACATGCACAAATAGGAATGTATGTCGACATTCTAAAAAGTAGATGAAATGGTCTTGTGGAAGGGAAAGAAAACATTTGGAGAGAGAGAGAGAGAGAGAAAGATCCAAATGATCTGGTGAGTTTGAATGTAATAAGGTGACACTAGGGGAGTGGAAAATACGAGAAAAAAAAAAGCGAAAGCGAAAAAAGATTGAATAAATAAATAAATGAATAAGCAAATGAAATAAAATAAAAAGTTTAGTAATCATAGTTTGAAAAAGTGCGAAATAAAATATTCATATAAACATTAGTAATAAAGTAAAAGAAGCAAATTTTATTCTTTTGTTTACATTCTTGTTTCCTTTTGAATTTTACTTGTCATTCTTTATTAAACAACGGAAATGATGATTAAGTTTGGAAAAATATTTGTAATGGTGGATTTGGTTTGAATCTTATAGTTGCGGGGTTATTTTTTGTTTGAATCAGTTTAACGAGAATAAAACGAATCACCAAAAACATTTCTGTCTGGCAGATATTTTTGAGCATTCGTAGTACAGACGATACATGAAAAAATAAGCAATGATTTCCCCTTCTCCTCACTGTAACAATAGCAGGTAGAACAGAAATTAATTTTCTCCCCCCCCCAAATAAATAAAGTACTCAAATTATTGTTCACAACCCCTCCCGAAAAAATAAAAAACAAACAAACAAATAAAAACAAACAAAAAAACATAGTTTTTACTTTTAAAATAAAAAAGAGTTATAAGAAAAAAGAAAAAAATCAGAAAAGAAACAGAGACAAGTAAGATTCGAACCTATGTCTCCAGGACCATGAAATCTTTGAAATTTAGAGACGATTAGGAATCAAATTAAGACTTTAATATACTGCAAAAGTTTGGTTGTCCGTAATTTTCTCTCTGGACTCTGGCTAAATACTTGAAAGTTGTGCCAAAGAATTGGTGATCAACAAAAAGACTTTTCAGTTTTTATAAATAATGAACATGTCTTGACGACTACAATGTAAATCTTGGTGAATCTCGTCACTAGCCTTTCAGGCATTTGATACACCAGCAACCAGAACCTGACAAGTAACAGAAAACAAACTTAACTTCTCGCTCCATCGTACAAGGATCTCACCACAGATGCTGCTGAGGATTCCATCTTCCATATTTTTGTACACCACTCCTACACCCTTGGAGTATCGCAAACTTCGTCGACTATCTGAATACGAACGTACTCACGATTTGGTTCCTCTCCATGCTACACGAGTGCATACCTTACTTTATCATTATTAGATTACAAAGTGGATTAAAAATTTATTTACTTTCTAAGAGCATTCTAACGTTTTTGTGAGATCCAAAATCTCGTTATGATGCACCATTTTCGCAGTATCACAGTAAAATACAACCATATAAAATTGGATCCTTATGATATCGATACATTTTTAGATAGAGGTGAATAGTTAATTGACTTATATGTTTCAATAAATTCAAACGCTGCCAATGTATTTCAATTTGAAGCAACATGGTACAATCGAAAACAATTTCGTTGTGTAAACCTTATTTATTAAGATATATACCGAATTAAATAATTCTGATTAAACTACAACTACATCAATGCAAAGATCAATAACAGTTAAAAGAGAAATAAATGCCACTTGTGCGGTGAGTGAAATGAAACAATAAATCAACAACTATATGTGGCATTTAAACCCAGAAGGATTTTAAACGTAGGCAGATTAGACGGTAATTTTATCTTTCAATATTTCGGGTGGTTTTCTCGAGATCGATAGTGAAAGATTCATTGCAAGGGTTGAATATTTTCAGCATTGAACATAGAATGCTTCCAGAGTATTGTAGAAGGTTTTCAGAAAGTTTATTTTACATTTCAATTAGTAGATTTAATGCTAGAATATCATGGCAACTGTAGACCTTGTCAATAAAGTATAAGTTTGCTATTCTTTTGGTTTGCTGACAAATATATTTAAACGAGCATGATTTATGTGAAAATAACAATATTATTTGATTGTGGTTTCACACAATTGTCTAGTATTAAAGCGTTACATCTAAGTGCTATAATTAGGAAGAAAGTTTAATTCACCGGTGTTGTGATATTTTCAAGTAGTTCTTTTTGCTTTTAAGTTGTTGAAAGCGACAAACTATTTCGTCAATAAGGATACTTTGAAATGTGTACACGCGTTCACTCACTCCCCAACTATCTTTGTCACTCACCAACTCACCTATAATGGATAGAATACTAGCACCCAAATCACTCCATTACGAGCGGGAAAACTTCCGAAGTTTGGAAGGTAGTAGAAAGAGGAATTAAAACTATTCTACAGGAAACAGATTCAGATTCGAAATCCAGAAAAAAACCAAATTTCCATTTTACCAACTTTCATAGGAGAAAAAGGAAGGGATATTATTTCAACTTCGAAAATGACGAAGATAGGGGTCATTGAAAAAGTCATTAAGAAATTTGACAATAACTGTAAACATAGAAAAAAACTTAACAATAAGTTAGTTTTTTAATTGCCAGAGAGCGAAAACCAAAGCCTCGATGACTACATGGCGGAAATGATGAACTTTTCTCTGCATTTTTTTCTTCTTTTGTTTTAGTGAAGTTCAAAGCGCCCAATTTTGGTTTTACACAGTTGTAAGCGACAACCAAGTGAGTTCATAAAGATGTTTTGAAATGTGTCACGTTTTCATTCACTCTCCAACAATCAACGCCTGATACAAGATACATAAAAACGATTCTTTAACTACATGTCCTTTGTCTATGATCACATATTTACTCCACGTCCTTCGGGCTGGGATTAAAGTGTGATTTCTGTTCTATTTTAGCAGTGTTCTTATCTTCGGATATAACATGTCTAAAATCGAGGTGAACCTGGTCCTAGGGGTTCCAACTCTTTGACAGCCCCTTCCGAATTCTATCAAAGGAACACGACATCAGCGTGATGGTAGTTATGGGGGTTGGATCTGGGACTGGAGTTGAGGCTAAGTTCCATGTGTGTACCTATGGAACCCTAAATTGAACGGTTTCATTAATTTTTTCTTTCAAATAGTTTCCATGGTGAGGTTCAGTTTGCAATGTATATTCATCCTAAAATAGCTTTGATATTATTTTCCAAATCCAAACTTAGCATTCCCATTATATGGACCACACACCACAAAACAGTTGCGAAATAACACAGCGCCTGTGCAATTATATTTCATGCCTCCAGAATTTCATTTTATGGGACGGGGAAGGGGAATGCAAAAGTTTGAGTCCAGACATAAAATCAGAGGTCTTTTAGCATGCTTATATTTTGCATATTGTACTCTCTACAAACTTTTTCGAAAATTTTCTTAATCTGAAATTTCGGGGTTCGTTATTCAATAATCCAAAGGCATTTTAAAATAAAAAAACAAAACAAATAAAAAACTCAATAATAAAGACTTTTAGAATGTGGGGCTTATTTCGAAGCATCGCCTAATTTTTATAGAATAAAATTTCTCAGAAAATAGGCAGAGTTATATGATAAACTTTGTAAATCGCTTCATCAGTTGTGATATCAATTGAATTAATATAAATATTTCCTGTTATGTTTTGTTCAATGATCATTGAGATTTATCGTCGTACTTACATTCATTATCATATAAATTTCTGCTGTTATATCCCCAACTTTATGAACTGATGCAGAAAATTCAATTTGTTCTTGTGATTTCATATTGTCAAGGAAATGAAATCTGTCCATTTCTCTCCAAATTGGTGAATTTTGAATGCTCGATTCCGTGATATATGTATTTGATTCTCTTGTGACCACATTGACTGTTCAACGGAAGCCATCCCCAAGAAAAACAATTTTGTCCCTAAATAATTTTTCATTCAATTTTAATGTCTTTCGCTGCCTGTATTGGAAGGAAGCATGGGTATTTCTTAGATTATTAGTATGGTAGCTTGGAGGATACTATGGGGGAAGTTGACGTGTAAAGTACAGGGACAGGAAGAGTAAATTCACTGTGTATCTAAGGCTATTCCTATGGTTGCAAATGGAAGAATAATTTTTCCTCTTTGCTTTAAGTACTCTATTAGAGTATTATAGAAATATGTTTTGCCAGAACTTCCGGATCCATCAAAGAATCTGTGATCAGCCATATCACCAATTGCTTCAAGGTTATCTGGTTTGAGTAGCTCTTGATGTTGAGAGAAAGCATGTAGAGTAATTTTAGGACTGGGCAATCCCAGCGCTGAATATTTCAAACTGTGCATTGATAACGTATTCTCAATTTATGTTCAGCTTTCATTTCTTGCCATTTCCAAACCATCTCCTTGGTGAATATAATCTTGCATCCTTTTATCTCACAATTGTTTATCGAGTTACAGTGGGTTTTAAAGTCTATTTAAAAGGTAAATTAAAGCAAACAAATATTTGATTTGTGAAGGAAGATGGTCTCACGATAATCTTTTTTTCTATCTGAAGCTTTACAGCTTTTTTTCTTATGACTCTTTCTGTCGTGTTTGATTGATTCCTAATCTTACTGTTTCAAATATTGCTGTAGTTTCTTTTTGTTTCCTCTTTAAAAGCAGTTCTATTCAAATCATGTTTGGGATAGCCTTTTTTGTATTGATTGTCGACTCTTTTCTACGGTTCGAAAATAAGGTATTTTTATGTGTTAAACAGTCCCTTCATCTGTTTCCTTTGCATTTCTCTGTTGTCTATTTAAAAAAAAGTCTGAATTACGCTTTCATTGATTATAATCTTCCATGCTCAGTAGTTTACAAGATTTCAACAAGAAAATAATATCTGATTAATTTAATGAATTACTGTTCCTGCAAAAATACAAATTTAAACCTAACCACAAAAAATTTAAAAAATCATATCTACTTTCATCTTTAAAAAATCCCCAAAACAAATCCTAAAATTGTCAATCAGCTAAAAATGAATTAATAAAATAGAGGAGAAAAATCAAGACGAAACAAATGATAATTTTTGTTAAAGACAAAAAAAATTAAGAACTGTCTAATAAATGCTATTAACACTTAATTGATTCATAAAACTAAGACAAAATCAACTGATAACGAAAAATCTATATTTTAAGGTTTAACAAAATCTTCGAAGTTTATCAATTTTCTTTAAGAAATTATTGGATTGGAACATCAATTAATTGAAAGAAAACATTGATTTATGTGATTCTTAAAATCTATGTTTAGATTTTTTAAAATATATCTTAATTCCTATTCTTTTATTACTTCCATACAGCAAACTTTCTGTGTTAAAAATAAATGAAAAGAAATTTCTATGATGCACTTGGCGACGGTTATCTATCAATATAATATTAATAGTTAACCGTTCTTTCAAGTGTGTTCATTTATTAAAGATAATTCCTTGGAGAAATTAATTGTTTACTTTTCTGAAAATAATAATATCAGTTACTACTTCAATGTCAAATGAACTGAATTTATTATGAACTTAATTTAAAAACAGATAAAAACTGCCACCCTTCTCTCACAACCTTTATGCGGAAAAAAGATTTAAGAGAAGAGTAATTCAAATTCATAAATTATTGTAAAAAAACAAAACTAATAATTTTGAAGAAAATCTTTTTTCTTGATATGATTTTCCGAATTCCGGTTGAATTTTTAGATTAGAAAAGGAATTTATTCGAAAAAAGAAATAATGTAACTCATATCCTCCTCCTCCTCCATCATCATCATCATCATCATCATCAAGTCGTGCTGATAACATGAATTCCCTCGACACTCTTTTTCAATTTATTCCTTCTGACTATAGCTCTCGGCATCCAGTGTCCGCACAGAGCTGACGAATGTAAGTATTTACTGGTTGGTAAACACTGGTGTATCCATGTGTTGAAGTCCACCGAGGACCGTCGATTATAAGTTCGTCCTTACTTCTCTAGAAGTGAACAGAATATCTTGTTCACCTGACGTGGATGATTTGTGAGATGGGAGGCAAGTAGACGTACAGTTGTCGTTTTTTTTGGGTGCTGCACCTAAGATTTGTTCAAAACAGTACGCAGTATCCATGTGTTGTTCCCATCTAGATTTTTTTCCAGGTTTTTCGTTAGAGTCTAAGTTGTGCATTCATACAATAGTACTGACTCAGTTACTACTTGGATGAATTCCCATTTTATTCTATCTGAGAGATCAGATTTCCATCAACCCATAACTGACTGTTGGAAGGAGGACATGCAAAAAAATCTCAAGGCAACACTTTTGTTTCAGCCCAGTCGGCAGGGGCGGCAGAATACACCGACTGCATCCGACTGCATCTCTGAAGAGGGGTAAGACTCTCCCAACAAGTATTCTGGATATGACACTAAACAATCTGATGGTGAGGCTCCAGTAATGCTGGAGCTTTGGGGACTGCAGAGTACTCCTTTATTGTCATCGCTCCCTTGTTCACTCAGGCCCGAAATGGTAGCACCTATTGTTCAAATAGAACTAAACTGTGTACTTAGGCTAAACTGAATTGTTTGAAATAGAGCTGTTTTTACATTTAACTGTGTGTAAACAAAAAAAAACTGTACTTATGCCAAATCAAATTATTTGAAATGGAACTGTTTATATGTAATAAAAATGGATTTGGCATTAAATATCCTTCAATGGTTGATATACTATAAAACCAAACAAACCAAACCAAACCAAATCAAACACTTTTGTTTATAGATTTCTCTAAGGAATTTGATTCCATATACAAAGGAAAAATGAAGCAAACATTTTTAGCATATGGTCTTCCCAAAGAAACTGTTAATGATGCTCTACAAAAACACGAAAGCAATGGTTCACTTACAGGTTGGTGACACAAGTTTCTTTGAAATTGTCGCTGAAGTCTTGTAAGGAGGTTCATTAGCACTATTTCTATTTATAATCTTCCGAGTGTACTTACTACGAACATCAATAGATCTAATAAAGGAAAATAGTTTCCCCACAAAAAAAAAAAAAAAAAAAATCAAGAAACAGACGATTTACTCTACGCAGATGATCTAGTGCTGCTCGTAAATACACCAGCTAAAGCTGAATATCTGCTGTATAACATGGAGCAATCATTCATTTGTTTCAAACAAGATGGTGTTATCTCTTCAGAAAATGGTAAGCTTCTGAAATCAGTAGATCAGTTCAAATACCTCAGTTGCAATATCTCATCTACTGAGAGTGATGTCAACATATACACAGGAAAAAGCACGGAATGCTATTGAACACTTATGTACTAATGTTTTAAAAAGCAACGCATCATAGAATCGGTGAAGCTTCTAACAATGCCAGTTCTGGATCATTAATTTGGTATATCTCAGTTTCAGCCTGACATACTCGAATGAACAAAGTAATCAAATTAATGATAAATGCTTTTATATAAATAGATTATACAAATTAAAAATATAAAATAAAAAAACAAATTCATTAAACTATAATTATTTCAACATAGTTATACATATTCAACTTGACAAAGTTTTGACCAAAGATTAATAAGAAATACAAAATATAAAAAGACTAAATAAATACTGAAATAAGATATATTTGATTTTTTTGTAAGTGTATTAATATACACTATTATAACAATTATGATCATACAAACTTTTCAGCCCAGTCTCTATTTGAAACCTTGTTTCCGTATTAAGATATGAGAAAATATTGGCGAAATTTACTATAACAACGGAATTTCTCTATGAGGTGACTAGCTTCTCCTACGCCCCACCCCGCGCTCATCCCCCATACATATATATATATAAACACATTGAATCTCATTGCGTTGAATATATAATTAGATTATAAAAAAAACTTTGTACGTTCGATACATGAGGGTACCATTTTTTGTAAATTAGAAACCTCTTACTACCTTTTTATGAAGCTACTAATGGGTAGAATTCATTAAAAGTATTTTTTTTCATCATACAACGTGTGAAAGCACGTGCGATACCATGTCCTCATCAGCCGCCATCCATGGGTAATAACACAGTTTCGGTAGCTCAAGGCGGTACTGCCACCCCTGGCGCTACCAAGCAGCTTTTGCCACCGGACTGGGTATTAAGAGAATCATATATATATATATATATATATATATATATATATATATATACACGCCAGATCAATTAAATGCAGAGACTACATTGGACGTTAATCTTCATTTTCTGAGTGCAGTTTGTGATTTAAAAAACGCGTTTACTTTCGGCGGTTGATGTTATTATGCGTTTACAGTAACTGTTTCTTACGTAATCACACGGGAAAGGTGATTCCGCGTGTATTACCTTCATGCTGAAAACTTTCTCGCTTTCGACCAAACCCAACTTGATGCATATCGCGCCGTGGTCTGAAGACGATTCGAAGCAACTTTCAAACTACGGCCAGTGATTCCTATTTTTGAAAGAAACGAAATGACTGAGTGTCCTATAAAACCACGACAACCAACCTCAATAGGAATCACATGGCATATCCAACCCTTTTCCACGCAGTCGGCACGCAGTGTCTCGTAGCGGTTTTTCTTCCGCTCGTGTGCTTCCTCGCGGTTTTCTTCCCAATGGACAGTCAATTCTATGAGGGGGACACTCTTCTTTGAATCGGACCATGCTACAATGTCCGGCCGCTTTTCTGTTTGAATAATGTGAACTGGAAATTGTAGAGATGTCTTGAGATCTGCTGAAACTTTCCAGTCACTAGCTCCGTTCAGTAGCTTCATGTTAGGATTTTTTTGTTTCCTCACAGGACATTCACCTTCATTGAGAAACTGAATTATGGGTTCCTTGGCTGTTATGGATTACTGATTTGCTGTCTCACATTGTGCTCTTAACAATTCTATTATCACTTCTAATACCTTGTTATGTCGTCATGTGTACATTTGAAGTGAGTGTGGACATGCAGATAAGACGTGGCGCAAAGTACCCCGATCACTTTTACATGACAAGCAAAGGTCCGAATTGGTATATCTCCATAATCTTAGGTTGGTCGCATTTGGTAAGAGATCATAAGTAGAGCGAAGAAGGAATGATATCGCCAGTGGTTCCATTGCAATTAAGGATTTCCACGATAACTTAATTGGTTCGATATCATTCCATTTTGTCCAAGCACATTGTTTGGCCTGAGTAACAGCACTGGCTTTTCTTTGCTCTTCCTGACTTCTTCGCTCACCATGTCTCTTTTTCCTTTTGGTCCATTTTGAAGAATACCTTTTTGCTCGTGCTACCCAACCCAACTCGATTGGTTTGAGTGACGCCTATGATGTCTTTGATTCGTAGGCTGCATTCCGCCTCCTGGACGGTTTTAACGGCCGACCACTTCGTACCTGATTTTATTTCCGGACACGCCCTCCGAACGATCTCGTCGGCTGAATCCTTCATCATCAAGTGAAGGCGTACTTTCCCAATTTTGAATTCTTCTACCAGTGAGGATATTGGGAGCTGTAGGTTTCCAGAATTGGTATATAAACCCACTTTCGAAAAACAAGGAGGAACTCCGAGCCACTTACGCAGATATTTGTTGCTGTACTGTTGGATCCGTTCAACACGAGATATCGCAATCTCGAACATCTGTAAGGGCCACAAAAGACGGGGTAGCAGACTATGTTGGTAACACCTAGCCTTCATCCTTCCGGGTAAACAAATTTTATCAATTGATCTAAGTCCCTTCAAAGCTACTTTCTGGACTTCAGTCAGTGGGATTGAATAAAGACGTCCGAGACTCTTTACCGGCTTCTCCCTGACTGTTGGGATCTTATCACCCCCAATTTTGAAATGGATCTCCCTGACAGATCCTCCGACTAACGATAGGCTTCGACTTTTCTTTGGCTTAGCCTTCATTCTCGCCCATGTGAAAAGGTCATAATACTTTTGTAGTAAACCATCGGCAGAGATTTGGGATGGGACGAGAATGGTGATGTCGTCCATAAAAGCTCTGGAAGGAGGAAGAGTCAGATGATCATTTTTCATTACTCCTTCCGACGTATTTGCTGCATATATATATATATATATATATATATATATATATATAACTATAAACATATCAAATATCAAAGAAGGGTAAAGCAGACCAAAGTAAACACACTCCAGGAAAAAGGCACAAAAACCCTTATAAAAACAAGTCCGACCAGATTCATTTATACTGGAAACAGGTGTGAATTTAAGTCTCATTGAGTTGAAAGGCATTGAGCCACACATGTTCTCTGACGAAAGCAATAAGCTGGAAACACACACACACACACACACACACACACACACACACACACACACACACACACACACACACATATATATATATATATATATATAATATCCTGTCAGCGTCCAAAGGCACTAGGTGTGGATTATTCTTGTAAGGAATATATGAGGAATATCATATAAATCTATGTGAGTGCTCGACGCATGGCTATTGTTACATCACTTATTCCCTTACAGGTATATAACAAAACTCACATACAGTGCGTATATAGTGCAATAAGAAGGAAACTCAAACCTGTTTAAGTTGTCACAATAAATTTATTTCGCCAGAGAATATCATTATACTCTCCGTCTCGACAGATGACTTTTTACATGTTAAACTTGAGGTTGCGGAACAGCAAATGTGGAATTATACTTCATATGTGTACGAGGAAAAAAATTAAATTCTCGTACACATAATGAACTGTTATTCCACATTTTAAGTGCACTATATATATATATATATATATATATATATATATATATATATATATATTATAGTCAATTTTATATATATATATATATATATATATATAGTCATCCACAGACAGACTGTTTCGTTCTATCAGAACTCTTCAGTGTGTCTAGCCACACTGAAGAGTTCTGATAGAACGAAACAGTCCGTCTGTGGATGACTATATATATATATATATATATATATATATATATATATATATATATATATATATATATATATATATAATTGACTATAATACTTAGATATATAGAATTACAGCAGATTATATCGGTAGGGAGCAGCAAAATAATAATGGATGTATTTAAATATTGATCAGATTTAGTTGAATTTGTTATTCCCTCGTACCGCAATCCAGTGACTCCCAATTGTGGAGACGCTCGTGGCTCAACGGTTAGTGGACCCGGCAACCTATTTTTGTGTTTCATTTCGTGTTAATATCCTGGAGAAACGTATATATCCTTCTTTTCTCTCTCTGCTATTGGTAAATAGGAAAAATTAACTCTATATCTTTGGTACGGAAAACTCCGTTTATAAAACTACCCGAGACAAAGGGGTCGGATGAATACATTACCAATCATATTGTAAAATATGATACTGATTATGCATTGAGTTTTTCAAAATTTTATCTAAAAATTATCATAGAATATTGCGGCATTTAATTTGGTAAAGCAAAAAACACAAGACAAAAACAAACAAGCAAAGAAGAAAAAGACTTTAAATTCACGCGCTAAAATATATTTTGATTAATTTCTATCAACACAACACAATGATCCCGGAATAAACAGATAAAAATGCAAACACCACACTGACATAGACGAGCATGTCTGTATATGCATTCAGAAAGAGTTGCATACATACATATGCACATTGAACTATACAGATGCATGGGAGATTAATATCTTTTAAGCTTGACATATAAAAATGGAGTTAATTGCCAATTGCCGAAAGTGATATAATTATTTAATATTGGCTTAATATTATATAAATGAATCGTGAATTGTAATTAAAAAATGTTTCATGTTTTCTTTTCAACAGATTAAATCGGTTTTTAAATCTAAGTCTTTAAAACCTGTTCTTTTATCTGTCAATAGCACTTTCTTGGATTAATTTTAAGAAATCATATTTTATTTAAGTTTTCCTTGTTCCTTTATGATAAAACGTTACAAATGGTTTAAGTTATAAACATCTTGTAATTACTGGTATTTTAATGTTAAGTGCGATGTCTTTTTTGCATTCTTAATCACCTCTTAGAGAGAGAGAGAGAGAGAGAGAGAGAGAGAGAGAGAGAGAGAGAGAGAGAGAGAGAGAGAGAGAGAGAGATTTTTAAACTAATAGTCAGATGATTCTCCTTACTGTTATTTACGGTGATAAAATTGAATTGACTCTAGTTCTGAAGATGTGAATTCATTGTCTTTAATCATTGTATGCTGCTTGTTTCTTTTATTACATTATTAATACCTGAAATAGTTTCTATTTGAAAATGTTTGACGTGGACAAGAGGATTAAATCGGCGCCGAGACGGCCATCTAACATCGATCCTGCAAATGAGGGAAATGAAGGAAAGCAAGCAAGCAGAAACGAAGGGATAATCGAATAAATGGGACAGAAGAGGAATTAAACCAGACATGACAGAATGAGAAAAAAAAAAAGAATAAAGAAGTAAGATGAAAGTAAGGAAGGCAGGAAGGAAGGAAGGAAAGAAGAAAGTTAGGTAACAAAAAGGAATTGGCTATTAGTCCGAAGTGTGGTTTCAATGATCGAAGAATCGAGATAAAATATGAACTGAGAAAAATCCAGGATTAACGAAATAGATAAACATCAGCAAGTTATGATTTATATTGATTTCTTTGAATATTCACACACACACACACACACACACACACACACACACACACACACACACACACACACACACACACACACACTCAATAAATAGTCCGGAGTAATTTTAAGAATATTCATGTATATGATTTGTAGGGTTAACAGATAACGAGTTCGTTTGCAGACAGTGTTCAAAAAGATTTTCTGTGGTCTCCATTTCGAGAAAAAGTGCATAGACCTAATCATAAAGATATGTTGAATCATGCTAAACAAAATCTGTTAGGAAAGTCTCTTCTAACATACAATAAAAAGTATCTTCTGAAAAGTCATACTAAATTTCAGAAATAAGTTTGATAATAAATAGCTTTAAATGAAGATGATTGATGTCCACCAAAACTGACTGCTGCGGTCTGAATAGACAACGTCAATGTCTCGATTAGTTTCATTTAAACGTTACCGACTGTTTCTGATGCAATTGTTAGAATTGCTGAATTTATTCAAACTCTATTACACAATGAATGATTTTCAGTATATGTCTTTTTATTCCATTATTTCTTCTTATTAGTCAAATCAATGCTTCTAGTTGTCTAAGCAGACTTCTGGGAATAAATGTTATTTTTGAACACCAACTCAACTATTTTTTGAAAACTATGTAATCGTATATATGAATCTATTTGTGAGTTCCCTTATAGTTGTATTGGTATTCTTTGGCGATCACTTCAGAGATTTGACTTTAGAGACTGACTATTTTAAATCTATAGGTGATACATCTACTTTGTTTGGTCCAAAGTGTATCTTGCACAATGTTTAAGTATCTTGATACTTCAGTTTGTCGTTTGGTTTGGGAATGATCGTGTCTCATTTGCTTATATTTTTAAATGTAATAAAGTATTGAACACAATTCTGTAAATCTATTTCTTTCTACCATGAAAGCATTTCACAAAAATTGTATCTCTAATTTTAATGAGTTATAGTCTTACATAATGTACTGTGATTTCATAGTAATTTTTTACATTATGTTGTACTTATAATTACTGTCTTATTGGACTGTGATTTCTTTAAGATTCTTGTTCATTTCGAGCTTTTGAATCATAAACTTTTTATCCCAACATACAATCTGCAAGGAAGTCATGTCGGATATTTGCTTCAGGTCTTTACTTTCCAATTTTTAGTATAAAGGAATATATACATGGGCCCATTCAATTAAGGATTGTAAAGATATTATCAATTCCATGATGTTTAGAAGGCCCAATTATAACAAGTAAAGTATTGTACACCCAGTGACGTCTGTTATATAAGAACATGTCATTGGTTTTTCTAATAAGGACAATGCTGGTTGCTGTGATGGGTTTTATGATATCAAACATTTCTGTCTTAGGCGTTAAAGTGGTACAGCAGGCAATCATAATATATAATCGAAAACTCGCATTTCTGTAATTCGCAATAGTACAAATATGAGAACAGTATTTTTCTGATAGTAGCCTCTAATTTTTGCCAAAAATTAATGTTGATTTATTTGATGAAACATTTTAATTTCGTTGACACAATATCTCCCTGGCAGCAACAAGACTCGAAACATAACATTTCAACGATACAACAGCAATTAATTGTTTGACAGTTCCCTCTATAGATGTGTAAATATGTTACAACAAAAACCAAAACCCAAACACAATACATACAAAATATATGACTTTTTGCAGTTTCATGTTTTTTAAGATCACCACTTTAATCAATTCAGCTTTAATGTATAGCGCATGAATGTTTTGTGACAGACTTTATAATACTGACTTTAGTGATGATCAAAATGTCTAATTGCAGAAGTTAAACATCAGTAGGCTTGTAGTCTACCTTAGCAGTCAAACTTTGTGCTGTTAACTAGAAATGCCAACGCCCACCCTGGAGGGAAAAACTTGTTTAAACTTGAATTTAAATGTTACTATAGACATAGACCAGTGTTAAAAGTAACATTCCTCTTTTGATGGCTGCTGATAATCCAATCAGCATCCAATTCTATTGAGGTTTCAGACAGATGGACAAAAAGACAATGAAATAAATATAAAAAGAGTCACTCTGTTCACTATATATGTTATGTGTTGAAAAAGAAACCATTTTAATTAGAAAAAGAGGAACGAAGACAGATTTATTGCTTTATCTAAAAATTAATGTGACTTGTCTCTTTCAAAGGAATCGATAGTACTCGTTTTCCCTTGACGTGGAAGGTAATCTAAACACTGGGTCGTCTTCAATGGATGTTCTTTCGGATTTAAAACTCAGGTACAATACTTGATATTGCATGTAGTTTAAGTATGATGTAAAAAATATCGATTACAGTAACTTGAGGAAAAACAACATTGCATTAACTGACCTTCAAATTTTTAGTTGTCTTCCTGAATCTCATTTTTCAAGTGTTATTTACATTCATATTATTAGTATTTACATTCACAAACTTTCTATGTGAATAAAAATCCTCTTCTCTTGGTTGTGTGGATTGAAGTTGATTTTAGTGAAATAAATAATCACTTTTCCTGACTTTTGTTTTACAATGCATTTGCTACCATCTGATTATAAAGAGAACAAAATCTTAACGAAATAACACTCACTATGTTATCAGCATGTTTAGATATTTGGGAGACTTAAAAAACAAACCAACTATAATTGTCTCTCCTTTCTTTTTTTTTAATTATATTTATTCCTAAAGGTTCTGTGGTACCAGGAAGCTTACTTGATGTAAAAAGGAGAATTCTAGCTACTTCAGCCTTCGGTAGACTTAAAACAGATATATAGAAAAGAAAAGAACTTTCAAAGGCAATCAAGATCCATTTATCTTACGTACAAATAGCCCCAATAGCCATGTATGCTCGAGTTTGAAGAAGGAAGACAATGGAAAACTAAATGTATTTGAAAATGATTGAATCGGGAATTTCTCGCATAAATCACATTAAAATGGAAGAGTGATCTGGGAATACAAAATTGGTATCATTATTATTCATATTATCAAGAGGAAAATATTGAAATGGTTTGATCTCATGGTACGCAAACACAATGCCATGTATATCAAACATTCATACAAGTTTTATCAAGAGAAGTTCCAGGGGACGGCCACAAAAACGATGAAGTGATCTAATAAGAGAAACTACCTCTGATAACAGTCAAAAGACAGGACAAAAGAGAGAGATTTTGCGCAGAGAAAAATGTACGAAGAGCCCTTCGGGGCTTATGCAGATTGTTGCAGCAGTAGTAGAAATAGAAGAAGATCATCAGGTTTTCCATGTTTAGTCGTTGCACGTTCAGTTTATTAACCCCTGTCATTCCTTGGTCACTGATTATTTGGATCTTGTCTAATATTCTAAAAATATTCTGATACAAATATCATTATTTCATTTACAAAGTTTAACTTAGTTTAGCATAAGATCAGAAATATGTCGCACACAGTAAGAATCGAACTTACTAAAAAGTTCTATTAGTCTAGCTCCCAAACTATCGCAAAACAGAAGGCGCCCAAGAACATCATTGTTCACAGAAATGTAAAATCTGAAGCATGACATTTGAATTGATTTTTCATTTTTTATGAAAATCGTATACATTATCTGTTTATAGAACTTGTTCTAGTTGTTGACTGTTACAGCGACCTGGATTCGATCGCTGTATTCAACAAACTTACAATTGTATTGATTTTACCAAAGCATTAGCTATGAGTTCTTCAAGCGAATAGTAGCCAACAATAAAATCTAATTTCCTTAGCTGTTTTAAGGCAACATTACACAAAGTGAATGCTGAATGATCAAGAACACAACCTATAGATACACCAGGGATAGACAACTTGAATAGGTGAATGTGAGGACAGCTCAACAGTTGGTATGTTGAAGTAACATAGAATGATTGAATCCTGGTTACTGTAACAGCCAACATTTCTTCTCAAATTTATAGGATTTGGTTTTCCACAATGACTCCTATAATGACTTCTTGAATTGTTTTCTGTTTTCTATTTCTCTTTGGGTGTCTTTGATACTGTCAAAAGTTTTTCTCTTTAGTTTCGTTTGTGTCAGATTCATCGGGATAACTGAAATACTAGAATTGAATAAAAGTCACTGATTTTATTTTGCATTTTTCCTCTTATTGTAAGAAAGCTTTCGTTGCTGCCTAACCTATGATGTATTGTCCAGAATGTACATGTATACGACGGGGAATAATCAGTTATGTTGTTCATTAGCTTCTGATTTGTAGAATTATTCTATACACGAAATTTAATTTGCAAGTTTCTCCAAAAATCCCGCTCTTTCACGGGTGATATATTCAAAGTTACGCCAATACTTCCTTTTTATCCATTATCAACCCTATTTTGATAACTATGAAAGATATATTTCGATAATATTGTTTTTACATTTGGATGTAATTTAAACCGATTCTTGTTACATGTTTATATGCTTCAAAGAGACGTATGTTTGTCTACGTTACATACTTTTCTGGTGTTGGGATATCGGTCCGTTGGAGTATATTACTATCAAGGATAAGATCTTGTGGTAAGGTTAGTTTTATACTAAACGTTTATCGGTAAGGGATGCATTTCATAACTGAACTCTGGCTGATGTCTGATGTAAAAAAATTTTAGTAAGATAAAACGCCACTCCCGTTGCGATAAGGTACGGTCCAAAATCAAAATCCGAAATAGTTTTCTAACGTTTTCAATAAAACGTTAAGCAAAACCATCGCTTTCATTGGTACTTTTATGTTAAATATTTTGAAAAGTTTCTGAATGGTATTTCCATCAGCATTTGATCCCTGGTTGAACAAAAGTAAGAGTGAGGTGATCCATGTTTAAAAATCCATGATTCTGAGCTCGGTGTACTGCTGATTTTTTTTCATCAGAACTGCCCCTATGTATTTTGGTATAGTTTGCTTGGGTTTTATGGCATATCAAACTTTGTAGATTATTTAATGCCAAATCCATTTTTATACTATAAACAGTTATATTTCAATCAATTCAGTTTAGCATAAGTACACAGTTTAATTGTCAAAAACATTTATATTTCAAGCTATTCAGTTTAATCAAACAGTTCTTATTTAAACAATTCGGTTTAGTATAAATATAGGTTTTGTTTACACACAGATAAATGTCAAAAGAGTTCTATTTCAAACAATTCGGTTTAGTCTTAGTACAGTTTCAATGCAAAAAAATAAAACAGTTCTATTTTAAGCAATTCAGTTTAGCATAAGTACGCAGTTTAGTTCTATTTGATCCATAGATAGGACCCTATCAAGAACTACTCCACCAAGCCAAAGTGGACCTGGGAGCGATATCAATGAAGGGGTGCTCCGTATTCCCAAAAGCTCCAGCATTACTGGAACCTAACTATCATTGTTTAGTGTCATATCCAGAACACTCGTTGGGGGAAGTCTTATGCCTCTGCAGAGGTGCAGTCGGTGTATTCTATAGCCCCAGCCGACTGGGCGATCTGTATTTTGAAAGAATGACACTAATAAGGAGAATATATTTGAAAATGTTGTTATCCTGTGGTGATACCACAGTATCGATAGAAATAGATTATATTAGTGCCTCTAGGATATGTAAAAATAGCAGTGGGGTTTTAACAGCCTGTGTATAGCGATTTGTGCGTTAGCAAGACGATGGAAAGATTTGAACATATTTGGTTAATAAAATCTGTTTTTAAGAAACGTGCGTTTTATTGGGACTAAAGCGGTTAGTTTCATGTTTAATAAATATCAGAAAGCGTCTTATCAAAGCCAGAATTATAGGAATTCTTGCCTTTTACATGGGGGGGGGGGCTTTCCAGTTGACAGGAGATTTGTTTTAGACGTCCCACATGCATGGTATTTTCTTGATTAAACAAAAACTTAGATTCCAGAAAAGGGTCAGAATTTTGTTCTGCTGTTAATTGCTCCTTGAAGTCTTTGTTATTATAATCGATTACACACACCTTATCTTTAAAGAGTGTATCGAAATTATCTTTTGTAGCCGTATCACAGTGGCTCTTGACAAGGTATCTACTTTTATGTTCAATTTACCGAGAAGATATTCGATCGTATAACTGTATTCTTCAAGCTCAGACGGTCACCTGCAACTTTTACCCAATGTACCATCTGACTACATAAATTAACCAATGGATTGTGGCCAGATTTCAATACTCGGTTCCGGTGAGATAAACGTGCCAATTCCGTACATCGACAAAGCAAAGGGGTGTAGAAAGCATTTCTGTTAGAATTTTGAAAGAATGGTAGAAAAATAGCCCACAGAATGGATGCTGTTATCGTTCTACTCTTCAGAATATACCTCTGACTTCAATGTTATTTGCATCAACTTTGTAAATATGCTTCTCACCATAATTTGGGTCTCACTGGTATACCACTTGTTTTTAAGATGACAAAGTAATTGTTTCGACTCTTGATAAACTTTAAACATTAGTCATATAGTTTTTTTTTCAAAAATAAAGGGTTCCCGTAAAGCGTCAACCATATCGAAACCTATTAGGACTTTAGTGAAAATAAAACTTAAAGCTATTTCGTGTTCTGTATCATTTAATTTTTCTCATGAAAGCCAGATTTTCTTTATTTCAATTTCCTTTTGAAAAAGGACTTTGTAGTATTTGAATGATATTTTGAATGTTTTACCATTTTCTGGACTGTATTTAAATTTGTTTCCCTAAAGAATAAATTTGCTTTTACTTATTGTTTATTATTATAGTATTAGCTTCAATAGACTTTATTTTTGTTTAAGTCTAAATTCTCGTCGTCAGAGTGTTGTATTGTTATCCGAGATTTCAATGTTTGTGTGAGAGATTATCGTTCCGACATCTGAAGCGACCAATATTTTTTATAAACGAATTAAAACGATTCAAATGAACCCCCATTTTGTTCGAATGATAGTGCTCTGCATATGGTACGTGCTATAATATTTCTTTTCAGACACGTAAGAAGTCCATCTAAATGGCGATACAAGAAGAGCAAAAACAATTTGAGGAAATACAACAAAGGCTTCAAAAATTTCCGTTGCACAGTAACAAATGCACATTTGTACATATCTATAACGATTCAAAAAATTTACGACAAAAGCAATTAAGAAAATTTCAGTTCGCAACAATTTTAACCAAAAATAAACCAGACTTCAACTGCCAGTCAAAATAAAGGTTTAAACAATCCAAAACAGTGGCAGCCATTTTTACAGCTTGTGTTGTTTCTAATAGTAAATAAGTTTCAGAGAGAAAAATGGTATTTCAATTCCAGTTTGTCGTTAGCTGGAAGCTACATAAGAAATTATTGTTCATATTTTACAGTAAAAGTGAATGCAATAAGAATTTCATAAACTTGTCCACACAACGTATGATGGCATTATTAAATTTGAGTGAGAATAATTATAATGTTCGTGGATTCCAGAATCAGGTGACAGACGAACTAAAGGTGTACCCTATTTTGAACTTCTCGGACTCAACATTTATTTAATAAAAGAAAAATTATTTACCATTAAATACATTTCCAGAGTTATGTATTTCATTGTATTTCTAAAGTAATACATTTTCAATTTGTTGATGAGCTTTCTCTTATTTGATTTTACTGATGAAGGCTGTTGTATATAAATTTATTGTCTTGGTTTCATCTCACGCTACCTACACTTTATTTACTAATTTGTTTAATTAATTTTTCTCAAGAAAAATGTATTATCAGTCGGTAAACTACTTCACATGTGATCCTCTCCAAAGAATGTTAATCTCTTTTCAAAGTTTTTCAATTCGTCTCAGTAATACACAGAGAAAATCCAGTATTATTTGCCTGTATATCTGATTGCTTACTTTCCTAGTTAAAAAGTAGACGATACTAATTTGATACGCTTGACATGACAGAAAGCGTATCTGCTGATTGAGGTCGCAGAAGATTCAACAGTGGTGTTCCCAATTAACATTCACATAAATTTGTTACAGTACAATCGTTATATATTTGGTTTTATGACTGCAATAATCACCGTTTAATAAACAATGGACATATTACTCATGAACAGTTATTGAAGTGTTCTTGGATAATGTTTTTATTGGATATAGCTTGAACAGGTTGGTAAGGAGATTAAACATGTTACTATCATCTATCATCGACGATTATAGGTTTTGTTTGCCAACAGAGAAATGCAACACACCTAGAACCTGGCAGTTATTTCTTGAGAAAAATGGATATTCACTGACAAAATTCAGTGGAATATACGATCAAGTTTTGACCATTTAGAATTTCATGTTTCATATTTTCCCATGTTAAATCAATCTTGATGATATTTAAATTCGCCTCTTTCTGATTCCCATCATAAAGAAGTCATTACACAAAAAAAGCATGTTTTATTCATTTAATTTTCTTTTTGTGTGTCGTTTTATTCTTGTCAGAAAACTAATATAGGAAGAGATGTAGCTTGCATCAAATAAATTATTCCTGCAGTGTTTTTTCGTACCGTATTTGAATTTTCTCGTTACAAATTTCTATTAATGTAACTAGAAATGATTATGGAAATATGCTAATTGATTTAATTTTGATTCTTGAACTTTTACTTTGATAATTCCTTAATAACTGCGTTAACTAATTTTGTCATTTTATGAAATCATACACTGAATCTGTTTTAAAAAATCATCTTAATTAATACAAACATCAAATCTACCTTACATTAAAATTAAAAAAAAAAAATTTCTGTGGCCGTAACGCAGAAAAATTAAACATTATAATAAGATATTTGTTAGTGCAATACTGTTGGAGACTAAAACAGGTCTTTGTTTACTTTGAAGCTCAATCATAATATTGCCGGGCATGCTATAAATGTTTTAATTTGTACAATGACTAACCAAAGAAGATAACTTTGGTTGTAGATTTTTCAATGTAAAATTCAGTTTTTGCCGGTATGTGTTCTAAAAGTGTTCGACGAAAGCAAAATCTTCTAAAAGTTTGAGAATATTATAATTTAATTGTTTAGAATTTTGAAGAAAAATATATTATATGCTAATTAATATAATTATGCAATCTTATTATCGAAATTAGAAAAATCATATCAACAATAAAAAGAGAAAAAAATAAAACCTTACCAAATGCTTCATCAAAACACAAAAATACATTGTTGAAGATGCATTCTACATTTACCTTCAATGTAAATGTCAAAACTTAATAATCAAAAATTCTGAAATAAACCAAAATCTTCTAAGCGATCAGATTTTCATTGTTTTTAAGGATTTTGTTTACTTGATTGTATTTAGCAACTTTTTGAAAAGTCTGTCGACATTCCATTGCAATTGCTATTCAGTCATTTCTCGAATAACAATAATATACGTAGTGCATTCAATAGGTTTCCAGACTTTTTATGTACAGGCATTGAAAATTGTCGTAGACTCTTGAAAATTCACTATGTTATTGCTATACATCTTATGAGATGGCTGACCAATTTTATGATTTCAGGTTCAAACGAACAGCTACAGCAGCAATTGGAATACATCCTACTAAACCCTGATTGTCACAGCTGGTGAATTTCAAAAATGCAATCTGGACGTGAGGAGACTTTAGAAGAACGATATGTAATAAAAATTCTGTTTTAGACTTAGAAAAAATGCCACAGAAACGTATGGAATGCTTCAGACTGCTTTTCGAGCATCTTGCATGAATCGAGCATCAGTTTTTGAGTGGCATAAGAGATTCAAGGAAGGCAGGGAGTCTGTGAGGGATGATGAGAGGTGTGGGAGGAGTAAGGAAATCAATACACCAGAGTTGATTGGCCAAAGGATTAGGGTTAGGGTTACTATGTTGAGGTTTTAAGGGAGTTCAGGAAGAGATTCCGTCGGAAGAGGCCAGCACTCTAGAAATCGGGTCATTGGTATTTCCACCAGGACAATGAACCAGTCCACAACTCCATCCTTGTCACAGACTATTTGACCAAGATGGGCATCAAAACAGTTCCTCAGCCTCCCTATAGTCCAGACCTTGCTCCCTGTGACTTTTGGTTATTCCCTAAGCTCAGAGGCTGTCGTTATGAGACAGTTGAGGAGATGAAAGAGGTTGTGACAAAGGTCATTGACACGCTCACACAAGAGGACTTCCATGCGGCCTTCCAGAAGTTGCTGGAACGGTACAACAAGTTCATTGCAGCCGGAGGAGATTACTTCGAAGGGGACTAGAGTTCATATGTGTACTATCAATAAAAGTGCCCAAACGAAAAATGTCTGGAAACTTATTTAATGATCCTCGTAAATTCAATCAATGGGAAGTGACTTGATTTCACATTTAACAGCCACTTTCGGCCGTCTTTTAAATAAATACGGAATAAACAATAAGGTTTTAGTTTAGAGTGGGCGAACATTGAAAATTACTGTTCTTCGCCATCCAAGAACCTCTAAGGAGAATTAAGGATTGCTTTGGTTTTGAATAAATGTGTAATTCTTCCTATTTTAAAGTATATTTTTAATTGTATAGTAATCCGATATTTAACATTTTGAAAAAATTTCGTTCTTTTTATCAGATTCGTTCCTTCAATAAGAATATATTCAAAATTTCTTTTGAATCTTTCTGTTTTTTTAACTGATTAGAAGATAAAGTATGTATTCCACATATGTCGAAAACATATTGCATAATGTTTGAGATAAACTGAATATCTATAACGTAAAAAAAAAAAACGATGAAAGAAAATATTCATACGAAGAAAGAAAGAAGTAAATAAATAAATGGGTAAATCGACAAATTGTTCACCCCTATATATATATATATATATATATATATATATATATATATCGTTCAGGAAACTTGTCCTCACATCAGAGGAATAAGAATTTCCGTTGTTATAATGGCACAAAATTAGTAATTTGTATGCGTTTTTTTTTTAATACATGTATGCGCGTTTTAATGATTTTTTGTCATTTATGAACAATATGATCTGACAACTGAAAAATCAGAAATTATGTTGTTATGGTAAAATAGTTTTTGTGGTTGTTGCATTGTTATTAATATTTGGTCCACATTTTGTCTATTCGTTAAAATAATTAATATTTTTTTCTATTTGTTAAGATAGTTACTACTTTATAAATTTATGATTTCTATAAATTTTATATTTCTAAAACGATCGTTAGATTTTCACGGGTACATGATTTCATCAATATTGCTGATAAGAAGAAATGATGGTATGTGCAAAACATCTTATAATTTTCCTTCGATAATTGTTTCTCTTTTCCTCTACATAATTTCTTGTACTTATGTTCACTTACTCGTCTACTCTCATGCTGTGCACGAGTCGTACAAGCAAACACCCTCATTTTTATGCATATTCTAGTTTAAACAAGATATAAATCATGAATAAAAGCATACATTTGTATAAACAAAAAATTATAACATAAATTCTATAAGTAGCATGAAGATTTGAATGCTATATCCCATGGTCATATGAACATAGGGACATATATGATTTATTGATTATAGTTTATAATTAGTTGGTACATTTCCCTCGAGGGGTAAAATAGCAGGGCAGACAAAATTCTCTTTTCTTAATGATGGACAACCATCCTCGGAAAAGGAAAACTTTGAATTCTAACGCCGCAGCGACAAGACAACACGAAAATTACTAAACTATCTCTATCAATTATAGTTTGGTTTTATGCGTTGTTTACTGATAATGAAAGCAGTTGATAACCGTCATCATCCAAGTTCTGGAAAAAGATATGGTATTTTCTGTTCATTCAGTTGTAAAATCTACACGAACTGAAATAAAGATTCAGTGATACGATTAAAAGAGATTTGAAAACTTGAGAGACAATGTGCTAAGATGAATGTATGGAACAATATGCCTATTTCATGGTTCAAATTCAACCCTTCCTGGTCAGGTCGAGAACTTTCTAGTATTTACTCATAGTCAGAGTGCTTAAACAAAGGTTATCGCGTACTCGTTACTTTCGTAGTTTGAACTTGGAAAAAAACTAATGATAGACGAATAAAATGTTGACATTTAAACAGAATTTCTCACTTTCTTCATTATCACAGAATCAATATTTTATGGTTATATTTCACATCTCATGTAAATAAGTTTTAGATGTTTTTAACTTTACTCTGGAATCACTATTGTTAAATTTATCATTTTTGCACGGTTGAAAGTAATACTAAAGTTGTATAGATCAGGATTTAGTTGCAAAAAGTTTTTTCTTTTAAGAGAAAGCTAAATTGATGTGCCCGCGTGCAAACAAATACATACATACATACATACATACATACATACATACACATGTATGCAGTCAAACATGCATGTATGAATAGACATGCATGCATAGACGACAGAGGAAAGAAAGTGGATGAACAACACTTTTGCTTTCCTTACTATACTCCACTCTATATAACCCTATCTATATCTTGATCCTTATTCTCCAACCAAGAAATAAAATGAACAGTTTCTATTGATATTTAAAAAAATTACATATCCATTTTACTCACTCTCAACAACCTGTTAATCTTTTTAAATCATTTCGTTAAAATTAATCAAAGTTAATCTAAAGTAAAAATGTCTTGAACTTATCAAATATTCTATTTCATAACGATTCAAAGTCTTTAAGATTTTTGGTTTGTTACCATAATATAGCAAAATTGTTAAGCTTTTAATATACGACAATAATGATACTATCCAATTTTGATCCTGATTTTTATATTAAATTTCTCGTATTGAGAAATGGTAGATTTTGGTGAATCTGAGAAGATGATAAAAATAAGTGGAAAAGTGGATAAATCAAATTCTTACAACGGGTTTAGTGGTAATATTTCGTTCTTTGTTAACAGAAGACTAAACATTTTTTGCGTTTTTCTACATTTTTGCAACGAAGGAAAAAAATAAACAAATGGAGAATGTGAAAAGGTAAAAAGAGAAGGAAAGGATCATAAGACAAGAGATAGATAAGAGTAGAACAATTAGGGAAATAAAAGTAGGTTTGACTGATGGTGATAGGGGTTAATTTGGTTTTTGACTGAGACTGTCTGGTTAGAAGTTAGGTGACACCAAGTGGCAGCGTTTCGGTCGAAGTTAAGTGACACCAAAGTGTATCGGGTTTAATCAGAGATTTGACCAGAGGTGGATTAATTTCAATGAGAAAGAGGGAAATATGAAGGAAAAGAGTTTTTTTTAGAGAAAAAAGCAAGAAGTAAGAGAAAATGAAGAGGTGTATTCCGTTTCATCCAAGACTCGGAGTTTCTAAAAAGAAAAGAAAAAGAAAGAAAAAGAAAAAAGAAAAAAAAAGAGATTCAAGGAAAATTGCTCACAGTATGATAATATTGAGTGTAAAAATATCTTAGTTTTTGTTGAATTTTTTTTAAATGCAAAAAAATGTTTAGTCAGATGAAGTTTTGTTAATAAAGAACGATATATTACCACTAAACCCGTTGTAAGTGTTTGATTTATCCACTTTTCCACGTGTTTTTATCCTTTCTCGTATTACACACGAGTAAATATGCTATGTAGATATTTGTAACCTAGGGGGAATCAGGTGCTTTGCTTGGTGTAATGAGTAGTGAACTAATTATTAATGAGTTCGATTCTCTCTGGAGGCTCTAAAATTTTGGCCTTTATTACCAATTGGTGATCATAATTTGTATATGTATGCGTGGGTGTTTATGTTTTTGTTCTCATTAAAGTCATCCCAAAATAATTTGTTCATATTATATCATTTCATAAATTCATAATTTGAAATGACCCTCTAATAAAAGTTAAACGTGAAACTATTACTTATATACATGAAAATAAAACAATAAAACAATAAAATTATAAATGAATTATAATAAGGGAAAGTTATTTTCTAAAATTTGCTTTCCATAATCATTATGCAAATTAGGCATATTATGACTGATAAACGCCTCTGTTAGTAGATATTGCACATTGATCGTGCATATTAACATATTGATGTTTTTATGTAAGCCATTTCGATGTTTATATCGGTGAAGAAACATGCACAGAAATTCACATTTATTCATAAATGTACTTTTTAAATCTGCTAAGTTTTGTACGCAATAAAGGACAAGAACAAATGAAATTGACTTATGTATCAATTCAAGCAGTTTTACTTATCTATATCTTTTAGGATTTGAATTTCCTGCTAATCTAAACGGAAGATTTTCTTTTTTAGCAGACGTTTAAAGGGACGCCTTGTAGACTTTGACAGTTGACATTTCGTGGATCTGGTTATGACAGACCGTACGTTTCTCATAACATTTTAAAATAAAAAATCACATGAAACAAGAAATACATTGAAAAATATTCCCCAAACACATTACCTATATATTTAGCTAAAAAGCTCTGATATATTTTTGTGAAGAGGACATTTTTGCTGTCTGTATATTCTCTATTTTCAATATCTAAAAAGTAATATATAACCAATCTAATAAAAAGTTTTAAGATATGAAGAACGGAAAAATGATGTCTTTTATGCCTACTTCCTCTTACACATTGGATTATATTCATCTCCCATAAACGCGCGTTCGCACATACACACACACACACACACAAACTTATGCATACGCAGACCCGCCAACATGAGTACTTTTAGGCGAATACTTGTTTCAGGCGAACAGAATCTTTTGTTATTACATACACTATCGGAAAAAATATCAAATTTGACTCCAGAATTATAAGTTTTTAGATTTTTCTAAAACTATCTTTATTATTCAGTTGACATCCTTTCGGATATTTTGAAATATAACTGTAAATCTATTCATTATTCTGTCCTTTCAATGCCCAATAATCTCGTTCCAATCATAAAGGGAGAAGTTCTTTAAAATGTTGAATTGCTTGATGATCGGGTCAGCGGGAAACTGTTGGTTGCAGTATGTTGTGGAACATTTTGAAATGCGTGTAAGGAGGGGTCAAAATTTGGTAAATTGTGCTTGAAACAAAAGACGAGTGCATAAGATGCTTTCATTAGATTACCAGAATATAACACACTACGGAACAACTAGAAAGGGTATCTTTGGGCAAATACGAAAAGAAATACCCATTTTGCTATTAATTATCAGAATAGGTTTGGTCAGGTGAGAGAAATCTTTTACAACTCCAAAAGAGGAAAGGAACATCAAATCAATCTTAAAACAATATCAAATTGTTTTAAGATTGATTTGATATTGCTCTACCAAACGTGTACCATTTGTAATTTTTCTTTCTTTCTTTCTCCTTCTTTCTCATATTGTAAATGTTCGCTTATATTTTTAAGATATTTTATACAGCTTTTGTTTTACTTACTGAGCCCGCAAATGGTTTGACCGCCACATTTTGCATTCAGATGTCATTTAATATATATGTTACACACACACACACACACACACACACACACACACACACACACACACACACACACACACACACACACACACACATGTATATATATATATATATATATATATATATATATATGTATATATATCCAAGCACAAATCAAAAATTATCTACACAGAATTCTTTAATCTAAAGGAAGACATGTTCAACTGAGTAACTTAAGTAATACACTGATGATGTCTAGACACCTTGACGAGGTAATGCCTTTTCTCGATTCTTTTTTTTATCAGCAGTTTTTGGCAAAACAGAGGATTGTGCAAATGCAACATTCTTCATTTTTACTAAATTAAGCTCCGGGTGATTTTTCATTTCATGGGAAAGATTGAAAGAAATACAACAACGCAGTTTGATATCTTGTATAAACAATAGTTTTTGATGCTTTTAGTACACACACACACACACACACACACACACACACACACACACGTGTGTGTGTGTGAGTGTGTGTGTGTGCATATATCATGTATGTTTGGAGATTCTTTATAAATTGTGAAGAATCGGCGTCAAGACAAAGATTTACAAATAAATGGAAAATATCACGAATAATAAAACTGCACATAATGCTCAAAACTGAATTTGTTTTAATTTATAATGATGATAAAAAATTATAATAAAAATTTACTTAATTCCTTGAAGAATGAAAATTAATTAATCAAGTTATAAATAATCAACTTTATAATATTATTAACATCTTCTGGTAAGACAAGTCCATAAAAACTGTTGCTTGAATACACACAAATAATGAGGTTTTTTTTCAGAAGCGTTTTTCAACCAAACGCCGTATCCATTGTACCTTGTGTCCGGCTGAAAAGTGCTTCTGGGTGAAATCATCTGGAGATTTCAGGTTCAATCCCATCTGCCATTGAGAATAACAAAGAATAACGATAGCTTAACATTTGTATTCTATCATGGTTAATGAAATTAGAACAATCTACCCAGGTAGACTGAATGAAGAGTACAGTTTGAGGTTTTATGTAGGCTCTCGAGTTTGATATGAAACACCTGAAGAAACCTAAAGGACATATCGGTCGAAACGTTGTGAGTATAACAATGAAGATGAAGACAATAATCTGAATATTCTAAGTAATAAAAATTATTAGGCTTCATCTCAGAAAGCCTAATAATTAATAAGCCTAATAATTAATAAGCCTAATAATTAATAATTAATAAGCCTAATAATTAATAATTAATAAGCCTAATAATTAATAAGCCTAATAATTAATAAAGCCTAATTAGAGTGTAATATCATCATCATCATCATCATGTCGCGCCGCCAGCGCGGATATCCCTGACCCTCTCTCGCCATTTCTCCCTATCATTCATCGCCTCCGGCAGGTCCTCAGGGCTACATCCCGTGTCCTCACATAGTTACTGTATGTAAGTTCATGCTGGTCGTCCTACTTTTGCACATCCATATGTGGGGGTCCACAGGAGTACATCGCTTATGAGCTCGTCCTTGCTTCTCCAGCAGTGTCCCGCGTGTCTGGTTCGTCTGACTTGTATAGTTTTTGGGATGGGGGTCAAGTGTCCGTATAGTTGGAGTCTCGTGGGGTGTTGTCGCCAGGACTTGTTTAATACTGCTCTCAACATTCTTGTGTAATTTCGTCTAGTTTCCTCTCCAGCCGCTTCGTTAGCGTCCATGTGGTGCATCCATATAGCAGTATCGACACAACCGCTGCCTGGAAGAAACTGCGTTTTATTTTATCAGTTAGGTCCGACTTCCATATGATCGAGAGCCTATCGATAGCTGTCCATGCCTTCGTCAGTCGTGTGTCGATGTCTTTTTCGGTTGATGAGACGCTACTTCCTAGGTAGGTGAATTTGTCTACTAGTTTCAGTGTGGCAATGTTGCCCGTTTGGTTGTAACACATATATTCAGTTTTGTTTGCATTGACATGGAGGCCAATGCCAGCTGCGGCTCGTTCCAGACTATGCAGTAGTGTCTCTGCTTGATTAGGCGTATTCGCTAGTAACGCCAAGTCATCAGCGTAGTCGGCGTCCGTGATTGTTTTTGCGGGGTACCTTTTGCTTCTTCTCTTAGTCAGCTCGAAGCCATTTTCTCTGATTTTGTCGATCGAAGTCCTAAGCACATAGTCTAGACAGATGATAAAGAGGTACGGGGCTAGTGTGTCTCCTTGTAGTACTCCTGCAACAATGTCGAAGTATTCCGTGTCTCCATCTGGTGAACGTACTTTCACTTTGGTGTTTCTGTAGAGAATCATTATCGCTGCTGCGACCTCGGACTAGCCAAGAACTACCGAGGGATAACACTTACATCCATAGCAGCCAAAATCTACAATGCCCTTCTACGAAACCGCATAGAACCCAAAATAGACAACATCCTTAGGAAAAACCAAAACGGCTTCCGGAGAAATAGATCCACAACCTCACAAATACTGACCATCCGTAGAATCCTTGAAGGCGTTCGGGCAAAAAACTTACAGGCGACATTACTATTTGTCGACTTTACCAAGGCCTTCGATTCCATACACAGAGGGAAGATGGAGCAAATCCTACTAGCATACGGCCTACCAAAAGAGTGTAATATATAATAATGAAATATTTCCCATGTAGTAAATTTACTATATATATATATATATATATATATATATGTAAGAAAAGTTGGCGACCGTAGTCGAGGGGGCCCGAAGGCTCCCTTTTCAATAATTATATATGGGTATTTTTGCGTGGGTGCGTATGTAAATATTTATCAACCACTCCACACGAGCAGGATGTAACACGAAGTCATTTTTTTGTTAAGTTTAACAGGTTTGAATTCTGAGTTTTCCTTTTCCAAGACCAGTTGTCATACCAAGGATAAAGAGCACAGTCTGCCCTGCTATTTTACCCGTAACTGGAAGGAGAATTGTTGGATTCCTACCTTTGCCAAGGGTATTAGCACTATATGAAATGCACATAGACTCGTCCAGGATTAGAACAAGTGTTGCCTTGTCCACTTCCCATAACGTTAACCATTACACCACGGGTGTCTCCGTGTGTGTATATATGTTTGTTGTAGCAAACTCGGTCACAGTTTTTTTTAAACACAAAACGCACGAACACAAATAGGTAGATACATATTGTAACAAATTTTGTTAATAAAAATTCAACATATACGTATGTATTTATGCAAGTATACGTATATATGTGTGTTCTAAGTTTGTACAAGAGTCTCTGCCACATGATTAATTATTCTTTTACAAATGATGGCATATGAATGGAATATTTGAATTCAAAACTGTTCGAAGACGTCTTTTGTTCTTTAGTATATATATATATATATATATATATATATATAAACCACGCCTGACCCCAAAGTCGTCATCTAATGAAGGTTCAGTTGGTTACACAGCTTGTTTTTAACATATGTATATAATATTCTTTTTACTGTTCACTTCCGGGAAAGTTCAGATGACACTTGGGAAAAACTAGTGATCTCTTGAAAAGACCAGGTACTTGCTACCACGTCACAATGAAATGGGATACACACCCACAATGTGGGAGTAGAATAACATAATTACACCAGAAAACAATCCAGAGCTATTTCAATAGAATTGGTCGCCTGTATCGATAACAGCGTAAATCTCATACCGAGACAGTAAATCGATTAAAAGAATCCAGAGACAAGTGTTCCCTATAGTACTATTCGTTTGTCGGTACCGGTTACCAGTTAAAAATTCATCGTTTGAACTTGAACTGCGTAACATGTTGCCTCGACTTTTTAATGATGTTATCGTCTAATCATATAATTCAAATGTAGACTGGCCTCATATGTGAATTTCAAGGAAATTCTCTTCCCATTTATGTTTAGTGTAATGACGTGATATCTTGTCAGTTAATTCAAATCTTACATCATTGGATTAACATTTCTTTGCCAGAAATTTAAGAATACAATATACGAATAGGCTGAATCGCTATCTGGCATGCTCACCAATGTGACGGAAAGCTAACAAACACTAGTAGCATAGTTAGATGCTAGTCAGGGGACCTGCATTGGAAAGTTTTGGCCCCGAAACCACGTCTAACCCCAAAGTCATTATCTGATAACGGTTTTGTTTGTTGCACAGCTGTTTCTTCGTAGCATGTGCATATAATAGTCGACCTTAGTCGAGGGTGATCTGAAGGCTCCCTTTGAAATAACTACAACACCGAGGTGTAGGGGAGAGAGCTACTCTATTCCCTGGATTGCTCCACTTTAACCCTGATCCGTACCTTATAATGCTGAGTGTTAAGCAAGGCGGGATCAAGTACCATTACCATTTTTTGAGTCTTTGGTATGACTCGACCTGGGATTAAACCCCAGTCTTCCGGACCACTGGCGAACACTCTAGTCATTAGGCCAAATAATAGTATATATATATATATATGTGTGTGTGTGCGTGTGCGCGCGTGTGTGTGTGTGTGTGTGTGATTGTGTGAAAAAAGGTAAACGGACGAAAGTTATATATTTGGTGTAATTGATGATATATCTTTATTATTAAAAATTGGTTCTCAAACCGTAAAATGGTGTTACCTTTTTTCCAAAAAAGATTCTATTTTATGACGATATCAATTTCGATTATATTTTCCCTGTTACCCGTTTTTATAAAACATTTAGCCCTGATGATGACTCTGGACTTGGTTGAAAACTTTTTCTCTTGTGATTATTTTATTTTTATTCTCTTACTTAAAATAATCTTTTTATAGAATGCTTTTGTATACAGGCAAATTTTAAAGTCGAAACGCGTTGGCAAAGATAAATGAATAAATAAATAATAGAAATATATAATCAACTACATCAAATATATATCTTTCGTTCGTTTACCTTTTTTCACATATACTCTGTCTGATTCATTTCATTTCCTTACACACACACACACACACACACACACACACACACACACACACACACACACACACACATATATATATATGTATATATAAATAGAGTGAGAGAGACTAAAATATGAAAGGTGTCTTCCTTGAGAACACAGATAAATGCACACATTCATCATCATCATCATCATCATCATCATCATCATCATCATCCTGTCGTACCACTAGCACGGATTTCCCTGAACTTCTCTCGCCACCCCTCCCTATCGTTCATCGCTTAAACATTTGTTTTATTTACATATTTATCATTTTCACAATGTATCCATGCATATATATGTCTTCAATTTTGTGTGATTGATAATGCAAAGCAATTTCTTGATTTATACGGATATTCCTTCAACAATGACTAAGGGTATTTTACGATGTAGTTTGATAGGTTTTAGTCAGGAACATCTGCAGATTAATCCTAAAATTTGAAACTGAATTCTAGTGAATATATTTTGTTTGAAATAAATGGCTTGTATTTTAATTATTGGTCATTGATGAGTATCTATGAAAAATCGTATTGTTGAATTTTTCATTTTACTGTATCCCCAACATTGTCTCCAACGGCCATCTTTCATTACATCTTCGTTTATCAAGTCTTTACTGATGTTTCCTACACCATCATCATCATCATCATCGTCTATTGTATTCATTCAATCTTTGATATCATAAATAGAGAAGAGATCGATTTTGCAGATAAGAAAATTAAGTTTTAGTTTCAGTAGATGCTCTCAAGCATACTAAAAACTTTCAGCCTAAATCTTCGGACTGACACTCAATAGACGCACTTTGCATTTCAATAATGTTAAAAACTCACTTAATATCTTCTACCCCACTTCTCCGAGTATATTATTTCTAAACCAGATTTTAATGGCAACGAGAACGGCAAAACTAATGTGATATTGAAAGTATTTTGTATAATAGAGCAAACGGAAGCAAAATGAAATTGATCGAATAAAAGGAAAATTAGAAAAAAAAAAATGATTAGATGTAGTTTAAGATTTTTAAAACGATAAATTCATAAATATTTTATGGATAGATCTCTATTAGTGGATATTTATGCGTCAATACGAATGTACACATATTCTCATATTAGGTATATTCATACCTGTGCTTTTATTTATACACATCTATATATTACAAAAATTCTAATTATGTATGTGTGTCGGCACACTTGTATGTATGTAATCATAAGCCAGCCACACACACACAAAAACCTCTATAAACCTTATCAAAGCAATTTCTAGTTCAATTTAAAATTGAATTGTAATTTTGTGAGGGTCATCATTAACCATCGATATAAGGGCAATAATCATGAAATGCTATTTAGAATCTTCCATTTCTTCATGAATAAAAAAACATCAATATCACTCTGGACCGTTGTTACAACGAGAACAAAAAGAATCCAAAGATCCTTTAGTATTAGCTGTACGTAAAAATAATTTCATGTGACAATATTATTTGATTAGATAAATATGCATTGATAAGTGAATACTATACATACATACATACATACATATGAGTATAAACGCATTTATATATCTCTTCGGTTTTATTGTCATTCGAAAAAAATTAGTCTTATCACTCATAAAACTGAAAATCCATCCTACTATTGAGATTTTAATCTAGTTTCTACAAAAAGCCTGAATAGAGATTTGGACGCCAATAAAATATCATGAATTTGAACCTGACCATAAAATAATCTGATCCAATTTTTACTGCAACAATTAACGAATGCCAAGGCATAGCACTAAGTCTTTTGAGAATTTAGAAGTTAATAAACGTTTCCGAGAAGTTAATTTTGATGGCTCTCTTGTAATCATTATTCGTATTACAAATGCACAAAGTCTTGATTTTATAATGACTTGAAAAAGTTTCCCTCATAACTATTAACACATTTATAAGTCTTGTTGATGTGAAGATAATCAAATGATGGTTTGTATTGAATAGAAAAATATTGCAAAGATTTTATAATTGCTTTCAATACTGAAAACATTGAGTTCCAATTATTTTTACGCAACTAAGATGTAATGAATTTTAGAATGAATGCGAGAGAAATGCTTATTTTAATATAGTCATTTTCAAAAAATTTCATTTGAATTTTTATTAATAATACTTTGTGCTTACATCTACTCTTGCACATACATGAAACTGCATTAGCATAAAACGTTAGTGTAAAGATTTCACAGCTCTTACTGTAGATTTTTTGAACCTATCCCGTAAGATTGTTTAACGCTTCATGAAAAATTCATCGTCATCTACTGGTTACAAAATAACCACAACACAGTTCCTGTATACGCATATAATATTGTTCAACAAAAAGTTAATTACATAAGTGTATTCTTTATTTCCTGCATATGTAAATTTGTGGATTTGTATTTTGTAGGAAATGAGCGGAAAAAGACAAAGGTTAAAGATTTTTCATTTTGCTTTTAAAATTCTTCTTGAATTCGTTACAGAAAAAAATTACATGAACTGACAGAATGCATTTAGTGTGATCATGTGTATACATGGATTTATATAATAATGCATATATCTATACAACTGTTGTGTGTATATCAACAAAATCTAAAACTAAAAATCATATCGACGAAAAAAGCTGACTGAATTTTATCGTTGTAATTCTCTTGGCAGAAACATATGAAAGATACTCTACCTTTTTTCAGGAAAAAAAAACAACAAAAAAACAAAACTTTCGAAAGTTTAAAAAATATTTTAACAGGCTATAAACAAGGTTCTTTTTTGCATTTTATAGTTTATGATCAGAAAAATGAGAAAACTTTAATAATGGTATTTTTTGGTCGCTAAAGATTTCGCTATTACATTGCTGAGTTTTACACTGATTTTTTTTAAAAACACAAGCAAATAAATGAAATCATCATTTTCTTTTTTTTGAAAAATGCTACACTTGTCAATACAAATCGGAATATACCTGCAATCACAAAATCATTTGTACATATTTATGCATAAACAAAATGCACGGTACAGAAAGTGGCATGGACACTAAATTGCACACTTATACAATTGCAAAAAAAAATAAAAATGCAATGTGTACTCAGCAGTGAATAAAACGATCTTATTATGAAGTAATTAAATATTATGGTCTTTCATAGAGTAATTCATAAATTATATTTAGTTATAATCTCTGATTTTATTTTTACGAATATTATAAATTGAAAAGTTTTTCGTGAATAATATCTTATTCCACATTTGGAATGAATAATTCTTTTTATCTGTAATGGTATTCAGCATTTATATATTCATAAAAAACACTCATAAAATTGAGAATAACTGTTAATTAATAATTACAAAGAGGAAAATAGCGAAAAATATTATATGAGGATGATAGTCATAATCATAATAATCAAACGAATAAATAAGAAGCATGGAATAAATACAAAAAATATGGAAAGATAATTGGAGAGGAATAATATAAATACTACTACTACTACTACTACTACTACTACTACTACTAATAATAATAATAATGATAATAATGATAATAATAATAATTATCTACTAGGTTTTGCTGTCCCAACGGATCATTGAGTGAAAATGAAAGAAAGCGGAAAGATAGACAAATACCTGGATACTGCCAGTGAACTGAAAAAGCTACGGACATGAAGGTGACAGTGATACCAATTGTAATTGGCTCACAAGGAACAGTTATCAAAGGCTGGGAAGAAAACTGGAGGAATTGGAGAGTAGACGAATAATCGAGACTATACAAACCACAGCATTGTTAAGATCGGCTTGAATACCACCTGTCAAACTGTTGTGAAAACCTCTCAAGGAATAATAATAATAATAATAATAATAATAATAATAATAATAATAACGAATAACTGGTATATACACAACCCAACAGCTATCCTGGAGAATGACACACATAAACTCCTATGGTAGGCGCCTCTGGTGGTGTAATGGTTAGCAAGCTCGACTAGTAAATCTACACGAGTGAGTTCGAGTCTCATTGGGTGCCCCTTTCATATGGCCTTGTGCCACATCTAAGCAAAAAGCTTAGTAAATTTCTACATAAACTCCTATGGGACTTTGACATGCAAACGGGTCACCTAATCTCGACCAAAAGACCAGACCTTATAAACAATCAACAAAAAAAAGAGAATTTGCAAAATTGTGGACTTTGCTGTCCCGGCTGACCACAAAATAAAACTTAAAGAATGTGAAAAGAAGGATAAGTACCTCGACCTTGCTAGGGAATTGAAAAAAACTATGGAACATGAAGGTGACAATTGTACCTATCGTAATTGGTGATTGGAGGAGTTGGAGGTTGGAAGACGAGTGGAGACCACCCAAACTACTGCATTCTTGAGAGCGGTCAGAAAAGTGAGAAGAGTCCTGGAGACTTGAGGAGACTTGCTGTCACTCAGGATCCAGTGAAAGACTATCAGCTAAAACTGACGTGAAAAACTCTCAATGAGTAAACAACAACAACAACAATAACAACAACAACAACAATAACTACAACAACGTGACGTTTGTTTGCAATAAACCAATGATTTCATCTATAATGTAAAAATGTATTTTATAATTTTTTCTTAAATTCTGCAAACGAAGCGAAATAAAAGCACTTTAAATAATAGTATTTCCTAAAATTTTCAGTAAATAATCGGTTATAATAGAATACTTCATAAGTTCTTTCATGGTAAATGGAAAATAATTTCAACAATAGTCTATAAACGGCAAGATTGTACAAAATTGATAAACATATAAAGTTAAAAATTTCTTTTCAATCCTTACTTTCATTGATAGGGCATGTTTTTTTCTTTCCAAGATATACAAAAATTGAAAATTGCATAAAAAGTTGTTCTTTTAAAGTTAATCTCAAAAGCATTTGCATGATTAAGATATATCTATATTAATAATCGAGAAGAATATGTTTTTCTGTTTTATAAAAGATATCTAGAGAGTTTGATTTCGACCTACTAAACATGGTGTGCATACAAAATTGGATACTGGGTAAGGTTTTAACGTAAGCAGTTTTGTTTTCATTGAGAAAAGGGTCTTTGAAAATAAACAATGATCAGAGAAAAGCCATATTGTTGCAAGGTATAACTATTGGCACATAATTTGAATTGATAAGCATCAAAAGAAAAGAATTATGAATTGTCTTTCAAAAATAATTATTCCCGTTTAATTAAGCTTTGCAATTAAATTTATAAGCAGTTCTTCAAGATGAAATAAAAAGTAATTACATGGTACCATTGCTTTGTTAGAAACAGCAAAAACAAACATGTTTAAATTAATAAACACCTTAAGTGTCACTACACTTGAATTTCAGAAAGTCTCTACAAAACTCAGTGAATTTTTTTCGCAGAACAATTTTAACTTCATGAGAATATATAAAGATATATCGGGCCAATTTTTTTTTTATATCATCCGGATTTATCTTTTCGCTATGATTTTTTATTTGAAGACAAGCGTTGTAAAATAAATATTGTAGAGGAAAATGAAATAATGCATGGAACTTTTGCCTGTTAGTCTCATCGTATCTGCGATCCAATCCTTGACTGGTACCTCAGCTATTCTATATATTCTTTGAGATTTTATCATCTTAATAGTATTTTTAAAAACCCTATTTAAATAAATTTATGATTATATCAAGTTGTAATTGAATTACTAAAAATATTAGACTTCTCTCGATATAAAAAATTCAACTTTTCTTTTTTTATCTCACGAGTTACTATATGTTTTATTTTCAAATTTTCTCGGAGAATATTTAGAGAAGGAACAAAAATAGTAATTTAAGATTTTAAATTTTAAATTGAATTCATAGTTCAAAGTCTAGCAAAACTTTCTCTATATATTTTTTAATATCTTTAAACATTGACAGTATTCACAAAAATATTGAGCGACTTATTGGTGATGATAGAAACGAAATATTTAAATCCTAGGACATATTTACTGATTAGACTCCTTGTGAAAACGTTAAGTGCATAAAGATTACATAAAAATATTTTGGCATAATCAAAATATTGTGTAGATTTTTTAAAAAAACTTGTGTCGTTTATTTGTTGAATAACTTCCGATAATAACCGCACACATTTCATATGAATCATAATAAATAATGTGCTATGGGGATTTAATATCTTTTTTCCCACAAAACACTTGTGCTTTCCATAAATCCATAAAATTATTTTTGTAGATGAGTAATCATTGTGTTTCGAAAATATGTTGAAACTACAATATAGAAGACTTTCTCAAAGTTACTGATTATTCCACCATTTTATTTAGAGATATATACATATAAAAGGGAATTAAAAAAAATGTCAACTCTGTGCAAGACATTTGATTGGCTTGCTGAGGAAGCGGATTTACCAGAACTAATCTCCAAATAATGCTCATTGCA
This sequence comes from Sepioteuthis lessoniana, assembly GCA_963585895.1. Lineage (NCBI taxonomy): Eukaryota > Metazoa > Mollusca > Cephalopoda > Myopsida > Loliginidae > Sepioteuthis > Sepioteuthis lessoniana. The sequence goes on from OY757917.1 coordinate 55,486,245, forward strand.
TTTTTTGTGAAGTCGATAGATGAAGCCTAAATCCCCGTTAAAACGTCAGAGTTGCAGTTTTTTTGTAGAACCCAGATTTCTCCTAATCCTGCTCGATAATGCAAAGGTTAGTTGCTCTTAAAACAGAGAGCAATTGAAAAAAAAGCAATAAACTGTCTTTTCAGAACTCTTAAATCAAATATCACAAAATAGAGGTAATTGTGGTAGTTTCAGGAAACATTGGATTTTGTTTAAAATGCAAAGACAGGTTTTATGCAGAACAATTAAAATATAAATATAATCGTATGCATTATTTGAAATAATCGGAAAGCAACCATGTAAAATCACATTTTAAATGTAATGTTTTTGCAATTAAAAACAACGTTTTTAAAATGAAAATAAAATTAACAATGTAAAATTTTTAATAGCATAATTTAATTTTTGTCCAGATAGTTTAGCGAAATTTTTGTAAGTGATATTTTAAGTTGTATAATCAGTTGTAATCGACTTGAATAGAGCAGACATAGGGCAACCATAGGCCATTGTATTCTATAAAACATCAAACATTTTTATGGACTATCCACGATTATGCATTCAGAAAGACTATAACTTGAATCAAAAACTGTTATTCATTCGCACCATATCCGAATATTCAAACTTTTGTGATGATATAAGATAAGAAGGAGGGGGAATTGGATTCATGCCTTTCAAAAAGAGCATTAGCCTGAAATGAATATGATTAAAAACAAACTCGATTGTCTAATTTAATTTCACATACTGGTAACTGTATCACACCACTTTCGAACATATACAAGAAACTGGTTATATGGAAATTCTTAAAAGATCATTGAGAGAAAAATAAAAAAATATCGAACACTCTCCTATTATAGAGATGGGTTTTCATTACATAAAAAACTGGAGCAGGAGCCACGGGCTGACATTGTACACATTGAAAAATATTGTTATAGTATATATATATATATATATATATATATATATATATATATATATATATAACAAAAATTTCATCTTGCCAAATTGAAGTAGAAATTTTCAAATGTTTTATTCTTTTGGCAGCAGTGTCTGGACACATAGGAGGTACTGGCTATGATGGCAAAGAGTGATCATTGCAGGAAAAACTCAAGTACAAAGAATCCCTATTTTTTCCTTCCTTTCTTCTTTCCTTCCTCCTGTCTATCTTCTTATCTACCTGCATAAATTCCCACAAATCTCCACGGAAGAGTATGATTAACAACTCGCAAATAATTGGTTATTGTAATGAATTTGATCCTCACTGGATGCTTCACTGTTGTAGGTCTGGGCAGAAATACTTACATAGTAATGACAATGTAGCAAATCTGACTTGGTGAGAAATCAGATAAATCCATTTTTATGATAGTCTAATAGTAATTTCGCATCTAAATATTTCCAAACGAAAAATAATCTAAAGTTAAACAAGCTTGAAGCAAATTGCAAAATATAACTAATTAGTTTTAAGAAAACAACTCAAAAACTTCAAAAAATTGAATTCCCTTTGATTTCGTGTCCAATAAAATTCCTTGGAATATTGTAAAATATTAATGGTTTTTTATCATTTTACTCTTGAACGAAATAAAAATTCAGTTATATATTGACCACCAGAAAAATATGTTGATTCTTATTTTACAATGAAACAACAAATTAATAAAATGAAAGTAAAAAACAAAACAAAACAAAACAAAAAGCAAAAACAAAGCAAAAAACAAAACTAAACCAAACAAACTGTGAGATAATAGCTGAAAGAAAGAAAGTTTTAAGTAAAGGAAATAAACAGACAAAAAACAACAAAAAAACAAAAAGGAAAAAATTAATTAAATCTACTGAAAAGCCATTTTTTTCAAGTAAATGCTAAATGGCAAGCTTTTATTTTCTTTTAACAATTGATTCAAAAGCAAAAGTGAAATGTTGTGCCGTTAATTTTAGAGTTAAAGAAGTATATATATATATATATATATATATATATATATATATATATATATATATATATATATATATATATAATAGAGTTAAAGAAGTAAGTATATATACATATAAAAGTATATTAAATAGAAATGATCTTTTTTTGTCCATATTAATGTTAACTGACAACATATATTATTGTATAAGTCAAGAGAAATGTTTTCATAAATAATTATGCAGCAGAAATGTATACATTTTAAACTATCACCTGTGTGATGCAAGTGAACTTCGGTAAGTGGTAATGCTGCTGTTCTAGATAGAAAATTGATACAACTATTGACTGAAATTATAGCGGAACAACCGACATTCCGACCTATCATGAAATGAGCACGAAAAGCACTATGTAGCAATTACGGATTCATCAGTCATAAAAAAAATAAACGTTTTTATCAGTTAAAGTACAGTGTGCATCATTTCTAGACATGATTGTAACTGATCGTAAATGATAAAAGACAATAAAAGATGGAGCTACTATTGCTATTTGCCCTAAGTTCACTTGTATCAAACAGGTGACAGTTTAAAATGGGAGAAGTATTTCTGTTGCACCCAGTGTATAGATGAATGCCTGCCTATATACTCATGCTTAAATGAATGTACTTGTAAAATGCATACTTACACATACATATTTTGTGTGAGAATATTAAGACTTATTAGCTAATATAAATATATGCATTTTATTGTGAACTTGTACGTATTTTTTCTTTCAAACAATCATATATAAATACCTCATAAAATATCTTCTCGTAATAAAATTCCTCGATAATTATATACGAATAAAAAATTACTTATCAAAAGTTTAATTTTTTTTAAAATGTGCAGAAATTTTATACACCGACGGATTCCTTCTGGCGTAATGGCTAACATGTTCGACTGCGACATCGTCGCGATAAGTTCGAACTCCTGTCCCGCTAATGCGTTCACTTTCGAATTAATCCCGATGGAAAAGGTATGAACTCCGCAGCTGTTGTCCTTCTATAAGGGCGGTTAGGGTATTAAATAACCCACGAATGTTTATTTGCCATTAATCAAAGGAACCAAACTAAACAGATATAAGCGTGGACACCCTGTCGGCAGGGGCTTTATCTCTGTGTCCTAAAAACAAACCTGTAAATTTATCAAAACTGCTTGGATCTATATTATAAATAAATCTCGAGAAAGATTTGAGCCTCATTTTATGCAGCGTTTAGTGTATGGTAAATACCTATCAATTTTTTTAAGCATAAAAACTAAGCACCCCTTTCAGTCCTTTCAGGATGGAAAGTTTGATTTGAATTCTGCAGATATAAGCAAATAGGTTTCTTATCTTTATCAATTGGGCTAATGCCTTATTAGTCTTACATAATCATATGCATTGACTAAATATTTCTGATAAGCATGACAAGACTCCCACCTGAAATTTATCTAAAACTATGTCGGTTTTAATTAATGTAGTGGTGTAAAATTATATTCAACAAAAATTATCATGCATAAATTGATTCTGTAAATGCATCAAAATTATATAAAATATCTATATACATAAGTATACATACTTCTTCCTTCACATCTGTATAATTATCAACTTAATCATTTAAAACAGATTTTTTTTTACCTAAATGTATGTTTACGTATATATACTTATATCCATCTGTGAAATATATATCAGTGATAAATAAATAGATAGATAAGTTGACAGATAATGAATGTGCAAGAGATTTATTAGTATTTATAGATAGATAAATGAATACATTGATTAATCTATTTATAGTTAGGTATATTCGAGGATAGATCAGTAAATTCGTAGCGATACGCGGTTATTAGTTGAAATTTTGTCACGAAATTTTCACTGTTTAAATATCAGATTTATTTGATTAATGGAGAAAGGTTAAGAACATTGACAAGGAGGAAGATTAAGTTGCGAAAGAAATATTTGTTGCTTAAAATGAATATTTTTCCCTATTATGTTACGGATTTATTGATGTATCTACGTCTGCATTTTATGAATGAAAACGTAGAATTTTTATTTTTGTGTGCCAAAAGAATTTTAACTTTACATGTTTTAATAATATAAGTTCTACTCCCTCACACAAAATCGTTAAACAATAAAAGTAAGTTCTTTGATTATGAATATATTCAATGTAGAATATAAAAACCTAGTTTATTCATATAAATTCTAATTAGCATCCCAAATAATTGATGATTTTAATTTGGTTTCTTTGACAGAAATTTGAAAAAATTTATGTTGTACTTACAGAGAATATTTTGCATCTTAGACACTTTCCAAACTTTCCTTGTAAGATATCAAGATAAAGATATTGATTATGTGAATAATTATCTTTTAATCTCGTTATAGCAATAATAGAAACATTTTCTTCAAATGACCATTACTTCTCATACGTGGACCTCTCATATGTTGATTTAGCTCAGTGGTAAAAAGTCAGACTTTAGAGTCATTAGATTGCATGTTCTATTTCCCCACAAAAGTTCATTGCGTGGTAAATAAGACGTAAGTTTGGATTTTCAAATTAGAGTGTCTCTTTTCGAAGTTATTAATCTAGTTATAAGAATTTTCTCAATGTTCACAGATCTTTATTCATTTATACTAGGTCTCTATTCATTCATTGACTATTACTACAGGGTTAAGTCTTATCGAAAGATAAGGATAAATTATTAAAAAATCCAAGTGTGTATCGCATTAAAGGAACGTTCTGAGTTTAGAAAAACCATTTTCGATATGCTTATTCTTTCTTAAGTGAAAAATGTGTTGCATGATTTTTTCTTCAGAAAAATATAAACAAAGCTTTATCCATTTTTTTTTCTTTGTTAATATATAAAAGTACGTGCATATGTGCCGGTATGAAATTTTACTACAGTATATAATAATAATAATAATAATAATAATAATAATAATAATAATAATAATAATAATAATAATAATAATAATCAAAATAATCAAAATAAAATGAAATATTCTTCCGACTGCGTTTACCTATTTAATACTTGAATTTTTAGAATTTGTTAAATCAAGATAAAACATTAAAACATTATTCTGTTGATTATAAAATCATTCTTTCTAGGTAGATAAAAATTCAACAGAATTATACATTTAGAAAAGGTCAAACAAAATAAATAATGAATAAGATAGTTGAAACATTGAAAGTGTTTTTTTAAATATTAAAAAAAACATTAAAAAATGTTATTGATTCCTTTATATCAATTGATTGTAATCTATCTATCTATCTATCTATCTATCTATCTATCTATCTATCTAACGAACTTATAAGAGTGTTGAAAGTTTGGACTTGATTATGGCTACTCGTCAAATAAATGTATCAGCAAAAGTTAAAACTACAAAAAAGTATATTTTCTCAATATAAATTCACATTAATCTTTCTTTTAAAATTCGAACGATAAAATACACTGGGAATTTTTTTATGAACTCGCTAAAGGACTTCGGGTAACAAAAATAAAACCACCATTAAAGAAACAACAATAACAATAAATAAATTAAGAACTAATATATTTTTTAGGAAGAAAAGGAAAATATCTGATTAAAGAGAGAATTTTTATGAGAAAAAAACTAGTGAGGAAAAGAAATATCATAAATCAACTTAATAATGCAAATAGTAAAATAAAGTATTAAAGAAAATATGTTTAAATGAAACTGAATAAAGTACAATTGGATAAGAAATTCGTCAAAAATAGGTAAATAGAAAGAATCTAAGAAAATATGAATCATCACCGATTTTAGGTTTATCTTACAGAATAGAATGTCTGTTGATTAAACAATTCGTCTCTCGTTGTCTCTTCATTTCAATCGATCAAGCAAGAATATTTTTAAGTAACAGTAAAAAATTGATGGAAAAACATCGTAACACTCAACGTGAATATGTTGCATTAAATTCACTCAATAACATTTTTAGTCAATCTTACATGATTTTAGCAATCGCTTTTTATATCATACAATGATTAACATATAAGTATCTAAACTTAGATGAGAACAACTCCTTAAAGGTTTATCATAGGTATGCTATAAATATAGACATGTATTATTGGCACTTTAAGCATGTATGTATATAATATGCAAATCCATTTCTTTTTGATTTTCATGAATATTTGAACAAATCATTAACCTTCGTCAAGTTGCGAACACCTAATTTTAGTCCAAAATTGGTGTCAACATATAAATGAATTATAGATTTGTAAAACTAAAATTCAAAGAGGGTCAGAAGCACTTCTTAGCCTCAAAAAGGAGTTTCATGAATTAATGATTCGATAACCATAAATCAAAGGTAGAACTATACACATAGTCGACTAATACTTGAGAATATAAGGTATTGGAGGATGTGTGTGCATTTATGTATTGAACAGAAATTAAATCTCAAAGAATTAAAAGCAATTTAATGAAAATTTTCTATTAACAATGATAAATAACATAAATAAATATAAAAATAAGTACGCACATAAAGGTCTCTCTTTATATATATATATATATATATATATATGTGTGTGTGTGTGTGTGTGTGTATGTGTGCACAATTATAACTAGATGTAAATTTTAGGGCATTCATAAATCCATGTAAATATTAGTGTCCTTTCTCTCTCTCTCTCTCTCTTTCACACACACACACACACACACACACACACACACACACACACACACACACACACACACACACACACACACACACACACACAACCTTCTACATAAATGTCATTGTGATGAATTTATTCTAATATTTACTCTTGCAAATATGATCAGTTTTATAAAATACCATCGAATGTTCAGATTTCCGAAACTTTGTTTGTGACAACGTAGTAAAATAAGCTTGATAGAACCCCAAACTTCCTGTCTGTTAAGCCACATTCACAAGTTTATATATATATATATATATATATATATATATATATATATATATATATATATATATTTCTTTATTGTGCTTCTTATGCACTAGAAGAAACTTCAAAGAAATGGAAAGTAGAATTTTTAACATGAGATTTTGAAATGAATTGTGCGAGTAACAGCACTAAGTCATAAGCACATGTGTTCCACATTCATAAGTTTCAATGTTCACTCGTGTAATCTCTTATTTTATATATTCAAAGACAGAAAAGTTAAACCAGCAGTCTTTTCAGTCTCCAATACTTGCACCTTAGAGTTTTCTACAAACGTTTTACCCACAGCTTGATAACATTCATCATTTATCGCAGCAAGTTAAACACAACGCCACTCCATCCACTTTAACCAGTCTTTTCTAACAGGAAGGTACCGTAAACAGGGTCTTATTGAAGGGTCTTATTCGGTTTAACTACGATTTTTACTTCAGCTACCGTTGATAATGTTCGGTTAGCTAGAGAGAAAGAGACAAGGAGCATGGTCGAAACGAGAAGGGACTGAAAAAAGAAAAGAAAAAGAGATATGGGATACATTGTCACTAAACACTAATCATTGATTTTAGGCCAGGGACGTCCTTCGGTCGCTTTTTCAGCTTGAAGATTAGTAAACGCCACGTTTATAAAGATGAGCTTCTTACGTGTGATGAACTCCTTTCACTTTTGTGTTTATGTTTGTGTATATCTCCTTTTGCGTGAGCACGCACGCGCACGCATGTGTATATGTATGTGTGTTTGCTTTTGTATGTATATATGTATGTGAGTGTGTGTGTATCTTTGTATAGCCCACCTTCTCTCTCTCTCTCCCTCTCTCCATTCTTATACCTTTGCTCTTTTGCACTCTCTTCCTTTCCCAACTACTTCCTTGTCCCACCATTTATATCGTTGTCATCAGTGTTGTCTCTGATTCTTACATATACCCCACCTCTCTCTCTCTCTCTCTCTCTCTCTCTCTCTCCATTTCCATTTTTCGCGTCCCATTATCGCTTCGTCCTCAACCATTGGCCGCATTTAACTCCCTCCTCTTTCTCACTTTCTTAACCTCCTCCTTATTCTTCTCCTGTGACTCTCTCCCAACAATTACCTTGTGTGTATGTGTTCTCTGATGTTTGCCTCAACATATCTTTGCATCGATCTCAGCAATCAATGGAGAGCTCTGCTATTGTGGTGCTGGTAACATTATTTCTAGCGCACCTGTTCTTGTTCTCAGCCATTTAAAATCGGCCCTAGGGCATCATTCGCTCGGCTACAACTGTCTTTTCTCTAGTCAACCCAAAGCTGGAAGAGTGAGGTGTGTTTGGTGAGTTAGGAGGGCTAGAAGGACATACGTAAGGAAGGGAGGTCCTCATGGAGACGGAGGATGAGATCAGACAGAAAGACAGGAAGCAGAACAGCAAAGATTTCTGAAAAATTCACAAGAGAGAGGAAAAAGAGAGAGTAAAAGAGAGAAGAGGAAAGATTTATTGAAGAAAGCATATATAGAGAGAGCATGTGTAAAAGAGAAAAAGAGAGCGAGTTAAAAGATAAGGTGTGAAAATGCGTGGAAGATATAACTTGCTGTGAGGTACACATATTGCTTTGTTGTTCCAGAAAAGAGGATAAGGCTTAAATGGTTGTCGGCTTTGGATGATTTGTAAAGAGAATCTCTTTGCATCAAAAGATAGGGACTGAGGAAGTAGGTAAAAAAGAAGAATGAAAAGAAAAGAAAACAGTAAAGGAAGAAAGTAAGAGAAATGAGTTATAAGAAAGAAAAACAGTAAATTGATGTAAAAAGAAAAAATTAAAAAAGCAAAAATAATAAACAAACAAAAAACAAAGAAAGCAATATCTTGAAAGAAGAAATCATAAGTTGAAGTGGAGTAGGAAGGTTACATGTAATCCATGCTTTGAGGGAGGGACACGTGCAGAGGGCGGAAAGTAAAGAAGAAGAAGAAGAAGAAGAAGAAGAAGAAGAAGAAGAAGAAGAAGTGGGAGGAGAAAAAAGAATAGTGAAAGTGAAAGTAAAATTTTCTTTGGAAAGGCAAATACAGAAAAAGGAAGAAGTGGTTTAAACGCAGAAAAGAAGGATAAATTGACAGAGACAACAAGAGACAGAAGAGGGAGGCTGTTAACAGTTACCATATGACCGAATCGACACGCGGAGAGTTTTAGTTTAGACGCAGCCATCAAGCTGATAACACGTGCTCAATGTAGGGAAGAAACAAACATACCATCAGCAAACAACAACAAAAACAAAAACACTGATGCAACATTGGTGATAAAGTTTAGTAATAACAATAGTGACCACAAGACCAACAATACTAAAAGGGTTAAAAAACACTTTTACGACTATTCGCATGAAAACTACCTTTTTCCTCAGATTGGCATATGCAATTGTCTATTTGAATTTAGAAAAAGATCACAATACTTGAAAGGAAATAATTTTTCAATTTTATATTTTCAAAGATAAAAGTATAAAAGAAATAAGAAACAGAATAGGAGGAACATTGGTCAATGATAGAGCAGAATTTTCCTTTTTTGCATTTTCCTATTCGCTTCTCTTTCACTCTCTTCCTCCGTTTCATTTTTTTTAGTTTCCTTTCTTTCTTTCCTTTCTTTATTGTGGCTGTTTTCACTGACCGTCATCCGGAAGTCCCCTAAAGATACGGCACGTGTATGCAAGGAATTATGGCAACAAACAGGTCCACTATAGTGAAAAGTGAGTTACAATGACTTTCTTCTTCATCGATGTCCTTGTCATACCTTTCCGACTTTGCTTATTTTCAACTTTGTTTCAAGCATCTCCTTTCTCTTGTTTGCATGCTTGCACATTTTGTGGATATGAATTCAGCTTCTGAATTTATCAATATCATAATGCATGCATTCTGTTTCTTTCATGTGTGAGTATGTGTGTGCGTACGTGTGTGTGTGTGTGTGCGTGAGTACGTGTGTGTGTGTGTGTGTGTGTGTGTGTGTGTGTGTGTGTGTGTGTGTGTGTGTGTGTGTGTGTGTGTATGTGTGTGTTATCATTTTTCGTTCAAGGATGGATTTCTTTCCGTGTTTTTTTTTTCTTTATCAAAAGCTCTTACCCCCTTCAAGAATAGTCTGAGTAAGGATATTTTTCGATCAAATTAAAAAATGTTTAAGTTAATGCGGAATTTAGGAATCCTTTTATCTGATAAATGAAAGTCGTGTGCATAAGGTGTACGCTTCATGTATAAATGTAAAGAAAATATATAAATTCTTTGCGTTTTATCTTTATTTGTAACCATGTTTTTATACATTTGAAATAGCTTATTATACTAAGAATTAAACGCATACATACATACATACATACATACATACATACTTACATAAAGTACATTCACACTGGTAGTTATGTACTTTATATATATATATATATATATATATATATATATATATATATATATGCATACATACAAATTGCATGCGTATACATGTTCTTCATATAGGATATATATTTATAAAGAGTACACACATATACGCACATATAAAGTACACACATATACGCATATATTCATACGCATACATATATGTTCATATTGTACTAATGAACATATTCTCCATCTTTTTCTTCCCGTCTCTCTCTCTCTCTCTTTCTCTTTCTCTTTCTCTCTCTCTCTCTCTCTCTCTCTCTCTCTCTATATATATATATATATATATATATATATATATATATATATATATATATATATATAAAAATGAAGATACATACATTGTTTGCTTTTCATAATTCTGCTAAGAATGTAGTGTTTTTAAATGACTAGTTTGTGATCTTTTCTATTATTTTTCCAATATCTCTCTAGAAATTTTTGATAATCTCTTATAAGTGATATAAAATCGCGACTCATTGGTAACGTAAACATTCTTAAATCTCTTAAATGTATTTATAAAAGTTTTTTCCTATCAAATATTTATTTAAGATTTCTTTTTAATATATTGGCTTTACAATCAAGCATTATCACAAATCACAAAATCAATGGCATTTGAGTAATTTTCAACTCAACATTAATGAATAAAATCCGTAGAAGCAATTTCAATTATTTTTATCTTCTTATAAATCTATTTTATATTTATAAAAGCAACAAAAAATAGAATAAAACAAATGACTGTTAAAAAAACAAACAAACTAGAAATAAGATTTTAATGTTGTACTATTTTGTGTATGAAATCAAGACTGGTATTTTTTTGTATTTTGTTAAAAATAAATGATTGTTGTTCGTAATTATAATGAATTTTATTTTCCCTATCTGATGGAATACTTTTAATTGCTTTAATTTTCACTGAAATTAAACCTTCATATTAATAAATTTCCTAAATTTGTTCAATAATACTTGTCATTGGCCTAGGGGTTAGAGTGTTCGCCAATGGCCCGGGAGGACCTGGGTTCAATCCCAGGTCGAGTCATACCAAAGACTCAAAAAATGGTACTTGATGCTTCCTTGCTTAGCACTCAGCATTATAAGGTACGGATCAAGGGTAAAGTAGAGCAATCCAGGAAAGGAGTAGCGCCCTCCCCTACACATTGGTGTAGTAGCTATCGAAAAGGGAGCCTTCGGGTTACCCTCGACTATGGTCGCCAACTTTACTTACTTGTCATTCAAAATTCATTGATTTATCTTCTATTTCAAATTCAATCATAATATAAAGATCACTATTATCATTCTCAAAATTTGAGAAACTTTAATAAAAAACGGAATATGACTAGAGATATAAGAAAGATGACAGAAAAGTTTTTAAATTGTTTCTTAAAATAGAATCTATAAAACATGATAGGAAAAATTCAAAATAAAATCTGCAATAACGATTGTATGTATGTATGTATGTATGTATGTATGTATGTATCTATCTATCTATCTATCTATCTGTGTGTGCATGTCTAGGTAGAAATAGCTAAACTTGTGCGTTTCAGATTCGAATAAATGTATGTATACATATTTTATTCACAAGTTCATGTATATTCAATGAACATTAATAAAATATCTGATATAATCAATATAAACTGATCACTGTTTTTTATGCATGCATTAATATCATTAAATATGAAATAAATATAGATTTCCACAGATTCATTTATTTTTGAACTATTACAATTTTATAGCGACTAGAAATATATGAATAAGTACATAATAAACATTTACATTGAACATCAATTAAAAGGAACATGAGATGGAATTAGACTGAATGTCGACAGCCTGAAGTGAAATTCGAGTCACTTGTAAATTCGAATCACTTGTAAATCTCCGCTTACAGAAGAATATATATTTCCCAACTTCAATTAGGAAAAAAAAAACCATTTAAAAGATTAACCTCTGATTTATTAGGACATTTGAGTGGACTGCACCTCCTTTAATCATCATTTAAATCCTTCTCATCTTACCACCTGTAGATGATTAAAGAATAAAGTGACAAAAATAATTAGTTTCAATAAACTTACTAATACGTGGATAACAGGCAATATCAAGCTAAAGTCTTTTTTTTTTGTTAACATGCAGACACACAGACACACACGGACATGTGGATAAAATTAAAAAGTAAAAAGACGTATGGAAATTTTTTTTATAGTTCTCGTCTGCAAATGAAGAATACTTTCCGAGTGTCGATTTTTTTATTGATGTAGTAAAACTTCATGGTTATAAACTCTCTAAGTTAAATAACAAATGAGTTGATTCTGTTTGTCTTCTTTATATTTCTGAATAACGATAGTCTTCGACTCTTTAGCAACATTTTGAAATGAGAAACTAATGTAAAATTTGAGAAACTAATTTTTCAAAAAACATAATTTCAACCTCTTACGAATATCAATGAAATGAAAAACAAGGAAAAAAAAAAAAAAAAAAAAAAAAAAAAAACAGACAAAAAAGGGTCAAGCACGAATACTAATCTAAAAGTTTAACTGAATAACTGAGATAAATATTCTTAGTGCGTATATTTAAATGGAAGATAAGACGTCAACTAGATAGTTATATTATTTAATTACTGTCAAAATGACAAATCTGGCCGTATATTTAGATCTTAAGTGATGTTTAGGTATTTAATTATTTGCACACACACACACACACACACATATTAGCCGTATTCTTTTTATATTAGAAGTTTTATTTAAGGTTTATTTTATGAAATCTTTGTATTAAAGGAAAAGAAAATTTATTAGAATATATCAAAACAAGCTTATATGAGGTCTTCAGTACAACCACCTGAGTATATGAGTTCAAATTTTCCAAGATGCATATTCATGTTAAATAATTATGCATTTTGGAAAATTTGAATTCATTATCTAACAAAAAATAACTTGGCTATTTCAATAAAATTTAAATGATATTAAGTATTTTTTGATCAGTAATATTTTTTTATCTCGGTAGATTTATACGTAGGACATTGATAATTCTGATTCGATCTATAAAATAAGCAAATATATTTTTGTTTCGCTGTCTTTTTTTAAATGAAATTTTGAATTGTTTGAATTATTTGAAATAAAAATTTGATTCATGAATGAACAGAAATAACTGAAATAATTCAACAGAATTGTAGAATAATAAACAGAAATAAGAGAAATGATTTAATGCTTCGATAAATGAATGAAGTTAGGAATTAATAGGTATTTGATAAGAGTCTAAGTCAATTACATTGATACTAAGTATGTGGATATTCTTGAAAATCACTTTTCAGTTTTGAATTAAATAAAATAATTTACATGAAAATAAATTGCCTTTTTATTGATTTGCAACATTGTAGGTCCATTACTCTCTCTCTCTCTCTCTCTCTCTATATATATATATATATATATATATATATATATATATATATATATGTCTGTGGACGACTATATGTATATATATATATATATATATATATATATATATATATATAATATATATATATATATTAATTTTGCCTCATAAACTTACATTCTAATCTCAAATGTTTCTTAATAAAGCTTAAAAAAAGGTTCCTTTGTTTATTTTAACAAATCGGGTACAAATCTAATTTTCCTTCACTTAAAAGTAATTGTTTATTGTAATTAACAACAAAGAATAGTTCGATTTTATATTAACTTTATTTCCTGTGTAAATTAAGTTATAATGAAAAATGCCAATGAATTTAAATAGTTATGTTATTTATTGCAAACCCTTTAATTTTTTCTTCGGACAATTCATTTTACAAAATCTTTTCAGAGGTTGAGGATGTTTACGAGTTAAGCACCTAAAAATAAGCCGTAAATAATAAATGAATTGAAAATTATCTATATAGTCAAGAATACGTTTAAAAAACTCTAAGAAATTGCGAGCACTTATGAAAACGATCAAGTCCACACTTTTTTTTTTGTTGATATTAACGTTAATTTCATAACTTTTTAATATTTCGGAATCCTTTTCTTCCACGTATGGACAAACCTTCAAACAATAAATACATGTTTTTTGTGTAAAAAAGAAAAAAAAGATGGATACGGAACCTAAAATTAAACTCTAAACCAAGTTAATATTAATTCAAATCAAATTTTTCCATTGAAATTTCAAAAATTGTGTATAATGAACATTATATTCGATACTTCATTTGCGCCTGTTTCTCTTCGAATTGTTTGAGTGTTTTGAATGTTAACTGTTGAGTGTTTTGTTAAACATTCGCAGCTGTAAATGATTTTTTCTTTAAATCTTAATAATATTTGCCAGCTATGAAGATACTGTTTAAAAAGATTTTAATCTACATGCCAAATCTAAATTAAAGAATTTACAATAATTGTTATTTAAAAGAAATTCTGGCTGGAACCCTACGGCGGTCTAGAATCACTGAATTAGAGAATAAAGTGAATTTGTTTCAGCATATCGACAGGAAAATAACATTTAAAGGAAATTGTGCTGAATTTTATTCATTAAAAAAATCCCTAAGTCGGTTATTTCTTCAAGCAAACGATTTATCAAATAAAAGAATATCCTTGGGATAGGTATGAACCTTATCCCTGCAGCTATGGGTTAAATAATACCACCACTGTTTTTATACAAGGATAGCTTTGGCATCAAATAACCCTCGAAGGTTGATATGCCATTAAAAAGAAAGAAAGAAAGAAAGAATTATAAGAAAAAATTACATCTGACTAGGTTTTATTGGTTAGTCTTGTACCTCCGGAATACTACCAAGTACGTGTGCCTTTTCTGAATTCTAAATTAAAAATTAAGAAGAATTAGAAATATTAAAGAATTTATTATGCACATATCTATCTATCTATCTATCTATCTATCTATCTATCTATCTATCTATCATTATTTTGTCTTTTAGGTAGAGGAAGCATATCTACAATAATATCGTCATTAAAATCAAATATTCCTCATATTACAAGTTAAAATTAAAAAAAAACTCAAAAAAACAAAACAAAAACAAACAAGCAGAATTGATCACTTAATAAAAATGATTTCATAATTTTAAATGATTTCTTTATTAAATCACACGCACTTTCTATAGTAAAATATTTCTTTGTATATTTGATTATTTATGTAACATACACATTTATTTCTAATAACAAATAAAACTTTAACTAATGATTTCTTACAACTAACAGACGAATTTTATGCAAAACACTCTTTTAGAATATCTAATTCCTTCGTAATATCCTCAGAGATTTTAACTTAATTATTTTCTCATGTAGTTATTGTTTTCTTATCTTCTTTCAGTTAAGCACTGATCAATAAATTCGAGTTTTAGTTTTGTGTAAATGGAAGAATGATTTGTTAAAAAGGTCAAACTTTGGGTGTTATTGTCCTCGAGTCTTTTGTAAAACTTTTGGAATTCATGTTTGTGGGGAAAAGAAGATAAACTTAGTACTTGATAGAATTTTAGATAATAAATAAGTGATAAATTACAAAACTACCAGAGCAGTGTTCATGTCATATTATGTATGTGTGTAATGAATGAACACACACACACACACACACACACACACATATATATATATATAGGTACACAAATACAGTAAATATTATAGAAACAGGTAAATTGTCACAGCCGCATGATTTATTTTAGATAAATCAAATTTCAATGATATGAATAATTGAATTTAATGGATTTCGATTGAAATAAACTTTTTTCAGATAGATTAGTTTGATATTAAAAAAGTTAAAGCCGTTATTTTGTATGTCTTTTTTTTATTTTACTTTCCGTTCATTTTTTTCGTCGTTATTTCTTTGCCCTTTTTCTCATTTTTCTATTTCGTTTACTTTTTCTACTGCAAATTTTTCGAATCTGTTTGGTTTTTATTCTTTCCTTCATTTTTTTCTTTCAAATTTGCGATTGTTCTCTTTCCCTCATTATTTATATTTTAATTCTATAACTTAATTTTAGTTAAACATCTTTTCACATTTATCATTCCCATCCACTTTCTCTCACAGAATATTTGGGAATTTCTATGTTTTACAAAATACTTTTATATTTACTTTAGATCGTTTAGTTTTGTACAGAAATGTACACTCTCAAGAATCTTTTTATGGACTAAAATTTGGTATGGTTTTTGTATTTATATCGGTATTGATTTTGTCTAGTATTTTCTTCATTATTAATTTTTAGTTGCTTTTTTAGCGCAACTCACACGAGTGGTCAGTCTACAGCAATGAGTAAACAGCCCGTGACTTCGAATCTTGTCCTCTTTGTTTCAGGGAACACAGGTTAAATGCGTTTAGTCAGTATCTATTGTCAGTTTAGTTTGGCTCATAGATATACTCTTCCATAGTTTTGCTCTTTCATTTGTGAAATAACAAGATAAAGAGAGAATTAATTACAGATTAAAACATCTAGCAGTGTCTTTCGTTTTTGTATAAAGAAAGGTGAAATAAACGAGAATGACCATCTACAGACACGATATCCGAATTAAAATAAGTGATTATTTTTAATTATGCGTAAAAGAGAATGTGTGTTTTTCCTTTATTTGTTAATTTAAACGGTTGGACGTGCATGTTTATAGAAATACCGAAGTGACGTTATTAGTTCACGAATTATTCTCATCTCTATTCATATCGTAATGGTTCGATGAATTTCGAGACCTTTCGAAGGAAAGGCTGAAATGGTGCGACAAAAAAAAAAAAAAAAAAAAAAAAAAAAGAAAGAAATTTTCACCGGTATAATTCATGAAATAAAACTTTTAATTTTGTAAACTAAAATTCTAAAATATTTTATCTTAGCAAATTAAAAAAAATAACGCAGCATAGACATTCACCTATTTATAAACGCATGTTGCACTTTCTGGTTTTAGGTAGCAAAACATTTTTTGAATTTTTACATCGAATATCTCCTTACGATTCTGATGGTTAATATAAGTTTTTTGAAGTTAAAAATGTTTAAAAGTTTGGTCTGAAATAAAAGATTAAAAACAAAATACTAAATCAATATCATTACATTACGGAATATCGAAATTACTATCTCTCTGTAACACGGGATTGTCTGAAAACTCTTAACAAAGTTGACATGTCTATACTATTTCAATGAAATTTTATTTGGATATTGATTGCTAGGATTTATTTTAGAATTAATGACATTTCCACTATTCACTACCCAATACAAATTTATGGTATAAATGTAATTAATAAATAATAAATCAGTAAATGTTTCGAACTTTGTGTCATCTTTTATTTGCTATTTTTATCTGACATATTTATAATACAATCTAAGAATCCTGATAAATTAAGAGGAACTTATTCGAAAATAAATTTATTTTACAAGTCTATATTTGTATTTTCAGTGATTAACAAATCAATTCATTCGTTAATTTTTCATTAAATATTAACTTTTGCATTTAATTTCATAAAATTATATATATATATATATATATATATATATATATATATATATATATATATATATATATATATATATATATATATATATATATATATATATATACCACTACCGACTTTTTATAAAATGTTAAATTTCGTCTATACCAAAAGAGCCAGGATATTAAAATCTATTGTGGAGCATTATATAAATAAACCGAATATTAATTATTGCCAAAATCTTCAACATGGAAAGTTTGAAAGCAAAAATAAAATTAGGATATTTCTACAACACAAAAATATAATTGCATAATATTTAATTGTTAGAGGTGTACCTATTTATGATCCATTCCGTGTGTATACGTATATATATATATATATATATATATATATATATATATATATATATATATATATATATATATATATATATATATATATATGTATCTGTGTGTGTGTGTGTGTGTGTGTGTGTTGTGATAATGCGTAATTCATTACATATATATAAATATCTATGTATATATATAATTCTAAAGTAATGTTTCCACTTACACTATATATAGATATAAAGATTATAGTATAGAAAAAAGGGGGAACCTTGATCTTTAAAGCATATCATTTAAGTTTATATGGTAGTGGTGGCTGTCTGTAAGAGAGAGAATGTAGGGTAACAAAATAAATCGGAAGGTAGTAAGATCAAAGGACAGGAAAATAAAAGACGCACATAACAATTCCTGAGATGATTATATATATATATATATATATATATATATATATATTACATGGTAGTGTCTGTGACCCTAGGGTTCATACTTTACGCATTCGTTATACAGTATATATATATATATATATATATATATATATATATATATATATATATGTATGTCTCTGTGTGTGTCTGTGTATGTATATATAAAAGTATATTAATATACATATATATATATATATACATACGCGCACGCACACACACAGATAGATAGATAGATAGATAGATAGATAGATAACGCAACTGGGGAGTACCCGTGGTATTGAAATGGTGTGTATGTGCGTATATATATATATATATATATATATATATATATATATATATATATATATATATATATATATATATATATAACGCAACTGGTAAGTACCCATGGTTGTTTATGGCTAAAGTGCTGGATTGCAGTTTCGAAGTGAGGGAGTCTGGTTGTTACTTTCATTTTCGGACTAATACCCAGAGGAAAGGTATGAACCCCCTTAACCCCAGCTATACCTTAAATAGTACCACTGCTGTTATCTTCAGTCATGGCTTTAGCATTAAATATCCCACGAAGCTTAATGTGCCATTAGATAAAGAAACCACACCGAAACGCATCAACTTACATATATATAGATATTTATATATATTCAAGTGTGTGTGTGTGTGTGTGTGTGTGGGTGGGTGTGATGATAAAACATAACTAATTGCTGATAGATAGATAGATAAGCATTAGATGTCTGAATCCGAGTCCGGGCAAGAACAGGCTTTTGAATGCCGTTCCATCTTAGGATGCTGTTAACACAATTTTCCTAATCTCATTTTCCTACATTTAATATATTTGTAGGGAACAAGGTTCTATATAAACCATATATGTTTGAATTCATGAACTTGCATGTCGTTAATCAACATTGCTGAACTTGGTTTGATACAATGCCTCAACCGTCAGGTACTAGTGACGCTCAATAACTATAGTGATACTATTTTGCTATTTCTCGTGCATACAGACACATACACGCGCGTGCACATGCATACACATACGCACACATGCAACAAAGTAAATTCACCACCCACTTAGAGAATGTTGCCTGTATCATAAGAGGTTTTAAACCCTCTTGCATTTCACAAAAAAAGGCGCTGATTATTTTTCTTTTTGATATACACGAGGCGCAACTCTGATGATGATCAAAGCAAAAATAAACATTATCTTTCACTGAAAGGAAATTGACAAATACATGACTCCGCCCTTCTACAGTGAGTCCCACCTCTTCATTAACTTGCCGACAAATAATTTGTAATTCGTCTTGATCAAAATGACACAAACCTGTCTGAATTAACATGTTTCTGGTCGTTGAGTTTATTAATACTTGCCATCCATACAATTTTTTTATATATATTTTTTCTTTTTATTAATATGTAAATTTCAGTTAACTTAAATGTTTTCTCGATAACTTACAAATTTGAGTGTATGTACAGGTAATCAGCAGTCAATTTCTTTTATGCTATTATTGACAACACTCATGCCCCATCATGCTTTAAAACTTTTTTTTTACATTTTACATTTGATATAGTTTATATTTCATTAAAATACCTCTTGCCGCCTTCAGTTATTTTTCTATTTAATAAATATTCAAAATGAAGATTCGCATGTCATATGCTTCATCGTGTTTTAGCAATTTATCAAAAAGTACAGAAGATGCAGGTTTTTAAAATAGTCGAATTTGAAGAGGAAATCTATATTGATATTTTCACAACCTTGTCTGTGGTACATAGATTTCTGCAACTGAATGTAGTTGCAATAGTTGTAATGAATTGTTGCAAATATTTTAATCTATCCACTCACATATTTACCTGTCATAGATAAAATCGATCTATTCTATCCTTACGAAACACACACACACACACACACACACACACACACACACACACACACACACACACACACACACACACACACACACACACACGTTATATATTTGATCTGAGATTATCGATAGATATGTTTAATTTTGCCCCTCTCTTTTTAAACAAAGTCAATACTGTTTAAATTCTAAATTTAATTCAGAAAGATGAGTTACTTTGAGAGTTAACAGATCAAATTATATTTTTATATCTGAATTTTATTACAAAGTGTTTTCATCTCATGGAGTCTTTTACTTTTGAAATTATTCAAATAATACATTATAAAACTCCAGAAATTGCAATGAAATTGAACTGAATGCAATTTTATCTTTGCGTAAATAATTGTAATTTTTGGAGAATGATAAATTATCAATATGTTTTGATTAACCTTTCATTGAAAAAGCAACACTTTCAACGTAACTAATGAAATTCACGTGTTGATTTGACTAATATCTATGTTCAATTTTTCCTGCAATAACGATAGTCAATTACCTAAGTAACTGTCCATCATCATTAAGTTATATATTTTGTATTTGATAGGTGTCTTACATAAACCAATTATGAAAGTAAACTATGAAAAATACAAATTTCGGTTTGAATCGTATTTTAAGCCTGTATGAAACAGTATTTAGAAGCAAATATCATTTACAAAATTTGTTTCAAAATTGAAAACATTTTTTCATAAACGTTTTGAGTTATTTGTCGTATATTTCATTTTCTAGTCGACAGCAAAGAAAATTCTAATGGAAACAAATAAAAATGATTTCCAAGAATTTGATATTACGAGATCTTATATATTTATGAATGAATATATAACGTTTTGAACTTGTTTTAACGAATATTTTTAATCTCAACGTTATTTGTAATTAGGTTTACTTATTTCACTTAGTGGTGAAAATAATAGTATTTATGATGCGTGATAATTTTTAGTTGCTTTGAAAGGAGAGAGACTTAAGGAAAACTATTTACAAAAATTAAATTTCATGTATCAAATAAATGATTGTATTAATGACTTAAATATGCTGTTTTTGATGGATGTATATAGAAGATACATAATTATTTTCTTCAACAGAATGTAGTTTTCATCAGAGATTTTTACATTGTTTTCCTTCTTTGCCATTTAAATTTTGAGGTTTGGAGAAATATGCGAGTACAGACCTAGAACCCTTTGAAAAGAAAATCTAAATGTCGGAAAGTGAATATATCTCATCGTATTTTCTCAGGAGAATTAATTTATCGCAACAGAATGAAAAATAAATTTTAAATTAAATGATTGCATTTATAAATAGCATTTATACATGATGTCAGAATTAAATACATTGGCAGATTATTGTAGCATCTTTTTACTTTGTGCTTCATTGTCAACAGATGGTTCTTTGGAATGAAAAGTTAACAACCGATAAAATGTATGATCATCAAGCAATAAAGATATCATTCTGATATAGAAAAGAAATTCCATTTGATATTCCTCTTGCCACTATTATGTTTTATTTACAATGAATATATACTTAATATTTTTTTCTAATTTACTCATTACTCTATCATCAACTTATGATATAAATTCAATAAAGACATTGAAACAGTTCGTTTATGATTGTCTTAACTTGTAAAAAATATTAGAAATCAGGCTTCCCATTGAAATACACTGTTCTTAGATATTTGAATGAATCTAATAATTTGTTGATACAAATATAAAATATGTGACTATCATATTTCATAATTTGTTTTGTTCTTTATTTTTCTTTTCATGCGTTGAGAAAAAATCAATTATGTCGAGAAAGAAATTTAAAAATTCTTAGAATAATTTTTAGTAAAATTCCTGATGTCTATCTCGTATTAACGAAAATATTTTAAAAAGATATTTCCATTCTCCTTTTTTATATCAGATTTATTTTGTCAAAACTCGTTTGTTTATAAACATAACTAGATAACACACACACACACACACACACACACACACACACACACACACACATATATATATATATATATATATATATATATATATATATATATATATATATATATATATGTGGTGAGTTCGGCGACAGAAAATATTCCCTTTATGTACATTTTAGAAGACAATTTATTCTCTCTAATTCCTTCAAATGCTAAATTACAATTATTATTTATATAATAAGGATTTAGCGATCAAAATTGATATTATGATCCTGTAATTTGTATAAAAATTGATACAACAAATATGGAGTATAGATTATTTTCATGGTTTATTCCATAATAAGAATATTTTATTTAATTGAACGTAATCGAACTTTTATCATTTGTTACATATATTTATTTTACCAGATATTAATTGCTATGAAGTGAAATAAGACGCATGCGTATTTAATTTCATTCACATTTTTAAGGAAAATATCAGTTTAAGGAGATAACATATCGAGTTGAATGTTTGTATATTCTAAGATTTCGAACTCATCAATCGATATTCCAGTTCTTGTAACAGAAAGAAGCTACTAAACCAAGTGTATCCAAAGAAACAGAAAACAGAATCATCAATTGGTATAAATTTAAGTAATGCAATGATATTAAAATCATTTCTTTTGTATAACATTAGTTTACATTAAAGGGTCATATTGATAATTGATTTGAAGAATATAAATTATACATATATATATATATATATATATATATATATATATATATATATATATATATATATATATATATACAAGGCTCTATAATAAGTTGCCAGACTTTTTTCGTATGGGCACTTTTACTGATAGTACACACATGAAACTTTAGTCCCCTATGTAGTAATCTCCTCCGGCTGCAATGCAGTTGTTGTACCGTTCCAACAACTTCTGGAAGGGCCATGGAAGTCCTCTTGTGTGAGCATGTCAATGACCTTCGTCATAGCCTCTTTCATCTCCTCAATTGTCTTATAACGACAGCCTCTGAGCGTAGGGAATAAGCAAATGTCACAGGGAGCAAGGTCTGGATTATAGGATTATAGGGAGGGTGAGGAACTGTCTTGATTCCTATCTTGGCCAAATAGTCTGCGACAAGGATGGAGTTGTGGACTGGTGTATTGTCCTGGCGGAAATGCCAATGACCCGATTTGAAGAGTGCTGGCCTCTTCCAACGAAATCTCTTCCTGAACTCCCTTAAAACCTCAACATAGTATTCTTTGTTGACTGTCTGTCCAGGGGGAACCCAGTGCATGTAGACCATGCCAGTGCCGTCAAAAAAAGGGATCATCAAAAGTTTGTTGGTGGATTTGCTCTGTCTGGTCTTCTTGGGTCTGGAAGAGCCAGCATGCTTCCACTGGGAACTCTGTCTCTTGGTTTCTGGGTCATAGCAGTAGATCTAGCTTTCATCACAGGTCACCAGAGCATCAAGAACTGCGGGATCTGAATTGATCAGCTCGACCTTCTCCCTGCTGTCATAACAACGTCTTTCTTTCTGATCTTCTCTGAGCACCCTTGGGACAAACCACGCGCAAATCTTCCGCATCTTCAATCCCCGGGAATAATTGTGTGTACAGTTTCCACACTGACATCAAACTGTGCACTCATTGTCTCTACAGACACACGACGGTCCTTATCCATGAAATTCTTTATTTGTCCAATCAACTCTGGTGTTCTGACTTCCTTACTCATCCCTCACAGACTCCCTGCCTTCCTTGAATCTCTTATGCCACTCAAAAACCGATGCTCGATTCATGCAAGATGCTCGAAAAGCAGTCTGAAGCATTCCATACGTTTCTGTGGCATTTTGTCCAAGTTTAAAACAGAATTTTATTGCATATCGTTCTTCTAAAGTGTCCTCACGTCCAGATTGCATTTTTGAAATTCACCAGCTGTGACAATCAGGGTTTAGTAGGGTGTATTCCAATTGCTGCTGTAGCTGTTCCTTTGAAGCTGAAATCATAAAAATTAGTCAGTCATCTCATAAGATGTATAGCAATAAGTTACTGAATTTTCAAGAGTCTACAACAATTTTAAATGCCCATACAAAAAAGTCTGGAAACTTATAGAAGGCACATCGTAAGTTTAGGTAAAATTTATTGAAAGAGAACACTTTTAAGGTTTGGGCAGTTTAACAGTGACCATTTCCAAGTTATTTATTCAATTAACTGAAACATCTCGACTTCTATAAAAATGTTGTAAATATTCGCAATTTCATAGTATTAAAACAAAATTTTTAGTATCTCAAGCAATTAATTTTCTTTTATTAATAATTGATTAAAACGATATTATGGTTTAACTAAATAGTGATTTTTATTAGTGTGGGACTCTAAATATGATGATCTTTATATGCAGTTTGTGGCTTTGAATCAAACTAAGTAAAGATTAGTAAAAATTATTATCATATTACTCTCTTTTGCTTTTCTGTTTATTTCCAGTGGACAATTATAGGAAAAATGAATTTTCTTGATTAAAAGTTGATTTCAATCACTGGAAAGTTTGTTTCTTGTCTCATGCTTGTATTTCACAATTTGATTTCTCTCTCTGTCTCTCTCTGTCTGTCTCTCTATCTGTCTCTGTCTCTGTCTGTCTGTCTGTCTGTCTCTCTCTCTCACACACACACACACACACACACACACACACACACACACACACACACACACACACACACACACACACACAATATGACCCCTTTTCTTGAAGAAAGATTTCGGAAAAAGATTCGTACAACCGTCTTATTATGAATGAATAAATGAGTTCGAAATCATTATTCTTTAATAATTCTTGCCTTTCGATTACAGCTTAGGTGGTTATTGATTTAGGAAAATTATAACAATATGAGCGAGAATTAAAATGTTTGTATTAATGGCCTCCATGACAGTTATGGTCCATATTGTTATTCTTTTGTCGTATTCGTAGTCATAGGTATTTATTCATTGTTAAATCTATAGGTTTGTGTTATATGCTGGTTGTTTCCTCGCCATATCTAAACACTAAATAAATTAAAAAAAAGGCATCTCAAAGAATATTTTCATGTTAGACTTTATTCTGATATTATGTAAAGAACGCCTTCTTCAGGGTGGTGATTCTGTCGTTTGTGTTACACATAATAGAGGTGTCCATGGTATGGTAAATGATGAATACTATAATTATGCATAAGTAGATAGAAAAGAAGAGTGCGGGATGAGGAGGTGTATTCGTGATAAATAAGTGGGATACGGGTGATAATCTGTGCTCGTTCACATGGCTGCTCTTATTTCAACGTTGATTTGGGAAAAACTCGGTGCAGACTCACTAACCATTTCAGTTGCTGATTAACTGTTTCAGATGGTGTTGAGCCTTCTTGGACAGCCAATATAACGTCAAACCTGCATTGCTGTATTGATATCTTCTGGGAATTCGACAGGTTAAGACAACGACGAGACCAAACATAAATTTTCATCTTTTTTCCTCTTATCTTATACATGACATTAATAGATTACCAAAGGTTATTTCACGGCAATTTGATTTTTCTCTGTCTGTAGCACAAGTACACGTTAAAGTTATATACTAGAGGAAATTAAGATAAATTATGAATAATAATTTTGTTTAGACAACAGTTTAGATAACTTATATCACTTGTTTTTCGAGAAACGAAACGTGTATGGATAAAATCTTCAACCTATTTTAGAAACTGGATAATGGGAAGTGTATTTGGCGTTAATCCATTCGATTCACTCAGAGCTTACTCGTAGCTACAAATGATTAATGAGATTTACTATGAAGACTAAGTGTTAACTTGATTATGGATTGAATCAAATTCATTATTCTTCCTTTGTTAATTAATCTTTAAGGCTTCGTGTCCCAAGAGCAATTGTGTCCATTCTGCTTAGTACCTGCATTCATTGCTGATTTGACCGGACACATACAGCTGAATCATTTTACTTGAACCTAATTCTGTATTTTGAGTCTAGTTATTTCACCTTGTTCTTTTGTCTGTAGAAGAAGTGAAGTAGACAATTGAAGAGGGCTTGAAAATAAAGAATGAGTGATTTTTGCTTGACTGACAATTGCAATCGCCAACTGTGAAAACAGTCAATCGACAGAACCGAAAATGGAGTCAAGTAGGCGTGTAGATTTGGCAGAATCTGTCGAAGAGATGCCAATGACGTCAACGGACATCGACGAGTCACAACTCAGTCAAGCGGTTAAAAAATGTCTGGAAAGTTTTCTCTGCTTCAGAGTGGGATAATTTTCGTTTTACGCGCGTTCGCGCGCACGCACGCACGCACAAATGCGTGTACTCAGAGAGAGAGAGAGAGAGAGAGAGAGAGAGAGAGAGAGAGAGAAAGAGAGAGAGAGAGAGGGGGGAGATTAATGAATATAAACATACATAAATGAGCGCACAAGTAATAACAAATAAGAACATAGATTCACATTCATAATTCCCGCATCTTCACGTATAAACATGCACACAGATATCTCTGCAGTGATTCAAAATGAACCATACATATGCATGCTTAAAACCTGCACACACACACACACACACACACACACACACACACACACACACACACACACACACAAAAGGTTTTTCGATCAGACAAGTGCATGCATTTATGTATAAATACGCATGGTTACATAAATCCTTCGCTCATTTTTTCCTTGTTACTGATCAATGCGCGGATAAATTCAGCAATGGATATTGACCAGTAAATATTGGGACAATATGCGCGTACGCACGTCTGTCAGTGTGTGTGTGTGTGTGTGTGTGTGTGTGTGTGTGTAAACTATTAATGATGATCATCAATGAACTGCTAGACAAAACAAACCATGAGAAAATGGCAAAAGATAAGCCTGGTCAGTCATTTTTATAAGGTGTCAGATTTTAAAAACAAAAGTGGTTCATTGTAACAAATGTTTCAGCCTTTGGACCCAATTGGAGATCATAGATTTGAACTCTGTATCCATTGAATCATATCTTATTTGAAGATCATCACCACCATGAATTCTTAGATCACATTTATTTTAAATATATGAGGATTTTTTTAACAGAAGATTTCAAGTAACCGACCCACAAATTTTGAAAATATAGGTATTTTACTGGATTTTTAAAAGATTTATTCTTGACTCTAAATAAAAGGACAATAACATTTATTCGTATGACTTCTTATTGCGGCCATAAACACATGCATAATGCCAAACTATATGCTTGTAAGTTGATAAATGTTGTCGAGAGGTTAACACGCATGCTCCTTGGTGGCTATTGCTTATAATACAAATGTAAATATTAATTAAAACCATAAATATTCATTGATGAATATGATAAGCGAACTTGATAAAGAACTGCATTAAAACAAACAAATTAATTCAGTGAGGACCATCTACTTGTAATCTATTAATTCATCTCCTCCATTTTAATGAACATTCTGTAACCTTATATTTCAGTATATTGATTCATTACTCATTTCATATTGATCTAATGCATTTATTTGATGAGACGTATAACGCCAAATAATCAAGATAATCATCATTCTCCACCCACTCGTGCTTTCATAATTGGCATTTTCATACTCGCTGGGAAAATATTTGTTGAAATCTTTTCAATGAAAACGATAATAAATAATAAGGTAATCGTAATATTCCTCGTTGTTTTTATTTTGAAATATTTTCAAAGTAAACACCAAAAAAAAAAAAAAAAGACAAACTGGGTTAAAAGATAATATTTGACTATTCTGCTTCAATATTGTAATTTAGAATATTCACCATGTTAAAAATACTGTGCTTTTTTTTGTTTCAATTTATTTTTGTCTAGTGATAAAATCAATTCTTTGAGAGGCTGAATATTGAGTATTTCAGCCTGTTTATTATTCCTTCATATACGTGGTTAGTTGTTGATATCGTTTGTAAAAGTCATATGTTAAAGGGAATAACTAACATCATTTGAGTCGCAAAAGATAGATAGATAGATAGATAGATAGATAGAGAGAGAGAGAGAGAGAGAATTTTGTGATTTAATAACGTTTTGATTGTAATGAATTTACGTTTTTTTAGCTAATATCATTTTTGTAATCTTTTTTGTCAATTTAAAATTTACATCGAGCGGTTACGAAAGGTAGTTTTCTACAAATATAAACCGATATAACAGAAAAATGATTAATCATATAAAGTTAATATTGTGTTGCAAACAGTTTTACTGGATATTATAGAGAAATATTTTTAATCTACTCTAGAAAGAAATTTATCGATTTAAACATTTTTATTTTTTTCTGTGTTGTTAGTCATAACGGTATGTAATTATCTTAATCTCTTGTTTGAAGAACTACTCATACAACTGTTGTTTAATGAAATTTGAAACATTTTTTATTAAGAAAAATATTTTTTAAAGAATGAAAATTACTTACAACACAGTTATTTCTTTTGTTGGAACATAGTTTCCTTCTGATTTATTAGAAGTTCTCAATCGATAAGAGTCCCTTAATTCTCTTTTAGAAAAAGAAAAACAAAAATAAACAAAAATAAATAAAATAAAAACAAAAAACCGTCACAAAACAAAAATCAAATCAAACCAAAAAAAAAAAAAAAAAAAAAAGTTAAAACCTTTCCCCACCAAGTCCAGTAAATATGCGAACCGATCTTGGTAGGTCTACAGAAAACCATGTGGTTGTGAACAGAAGATAAACAAACTCTTCTCAAAAATTACTATAGTTGTAAAAGGATTACATTGGTCAAAGCAATTTAGAAATGGATTTAATTTGGGAATTGAAGATAGTTTCATTTCTTAATTTATCATTTTATTTCCATTTATTAGATAATTGTCATCGCTAAATATTTATTATACAATGTTTTGTGAACTTTTGCTGATTTTGATTATCAAAAATGAATCAAAGTGAATCAAAGAATTTAAGTCAATTTTCATCTTTTAAAGCATATTCATCGATCTAGGGCTGAACTGAATCTTGGTATTATCAAGTTCAGCTTTTTAATTATTTTGATGAATATATATATATATATATATATATATATATATATATATATATATATATATATATATATATATATATATATATATATTTTAGATCAAAACAATTATTGTTGCTATTTGGATTCAGTAAAACAATGAGGGCAACAAAATCTCAATTATCCATTCCTGTTAACACTCCCCACATATATTTATATAGACACAAATTTATAAAAGATTAACAATATATGAGGTGTGGTCAAGAAATATCGAGACTGAATCTTTTTTATATGTTAAGTTAGGCCTGTTCATAGTTGAAAGAGATGATGTGTAGACATCTAGACACTTAGACGAGTCAGTGTCAGTTCTTGACACATTTTTTCAGCAGTCTTGATATATCAATACATTTTGATCAGCATTTTTTGGTGAAAAACAGGATTGTGCAAATTCAGCACCCTCCATACACTGCAACTTTTTTTGTTTTCTAAACAAAAATTCATCTCAAATTCTCAAGGGTAAGATGAGGAACATTAAAAAATGAACAACGAATTTTCAGAGGTGCTTCAACTAATAGAAAATACACTTGAATAAGTGTGTTGGCTGCCACGCAAACTAATTTGAAGTAAATTAACGTTTCAATCGTTTTTCATTTCTGTCTTGGTAAAATTTCGGTCTCGATACTTTCTGAATACACCTCGTATTTTATGCTCTTCTGCTGAAGAGAAGTTTTATCAATTACATCAGTGACCAAATTTGCAGACAATATTTATGTTTATGAGAGATTAAAGTTGTAGCATTCTGTAACAATGTAAAATTATCTTGACAAATTAGAATATTTGCTGTGTTCAAGATTAAATAATCTTATTCATAACTGTCAAAGGATTCATTTGAAAAATTCCTGAAATTAATCTTGTGTTAACTGGTCCCATCAATTCTTTAGAGTTCTTTCTATTTTCAAACTAGAATATATATATGGCATAGATATTAAAATCCAACTTAAATATTGCCCCCCACCGGGAAGGCTTTGTTAAGACAAAAAAAAAAAAAAAAAGAGACAAGCAATTAGTTTCTTAATGTTCAGGTTAAAATACAGTAGACTGTCTCTAAGTTTGGTAATCATATCAAAGCGTTTAACTTTCTCTCTGAAATGAATTTTCATTCCACACTTTATTTTATATTGTCTGAGTGGTCATATCAATAATAATCAATTTTCTCTTTCCCTACGATATATCAGGGGATTTTGTGGTTCGTAAGTAAACAGTAGTTACCCTTGCTGACAAAAGGAACAAAATTATTTGGACAACAATCTGAATATATTTTGCATAAGTAAATATTCATTAGAAAATTCCTCCACGTAATCACTTTTATATGTCGAAACTAATTGAATTTAATAATTAACAAGAAATAGCAAACGGTTTTCACAGAGGATATCATGTTGGAGGCTTCCGGTTTGATTTCTCGTTTCATGTAGTTTAATCTTTATTACTATAATCTTATCTACTCATATCTCTCTAAAACAACAACAACAAAAAAAAATTCCTCATTTCTCGCTGTTGAATGAATATAAAAAAATCTGCGATACCCTTGGGTTATAAATTGCTAGTTACACTAAGCAATACACTATTTATTCGATAGAAAAACCTCAATTTACTCTCAGGTAATTATATATATTTACTCTCAGACTTATATAACCAAAATAAAGTCAAATAAATTTTAAGTCATTCATCTCTGGATATGTGACTTTACAGGAAATAATGATTGGTTCATTTTTTAAATTCCTAATTTGCTTCATACTTTGCAAAACGCTCTCTTATAGATACTTATGAAGCAGTAATAAACGGAAAAGATGTTACACCCATTATCAATACTGATAGGAGCAAGTGTATATCTCCGAAATTAAAGCTTTAAATTTATTTGCGCGGAAACTATTGTATATGCAAGGAGCAACTTTTTAGCTGCAAAGTATTTTTTTCCTCATAGTTACCACAATTGGTTATGCATTTTCGCCGAACAAGAGACTGCATCCAAGCACTCGTAAATGTCTTCTCGAGCTAAGGCAAACCACTTTTTCCAAGCATCGAAGATGCTGTTGTCAGGAAAATTTTGTCCGCGTATTCCATCTTTCATCGTCCCTGGTTCGTGTGCATGAGTTGGTGGAGGTGTTTTTCATTTTGTGAGTTGACAGCTATGTTGAACGTGGCTTGTCACCCACATCACTGTCACCTCTTTTATCATCACTAAACTAGGCCCTCACTTCGTAAACGTTTACAAGCGTTGATGAATAGTAATGGGTGTCATTTCTTCTGCTTTCATGTCAAATGAAATTTTATCAGACTACCGCTCAACAGGGCAGTAAATATCGGATTATTTGAGCGATGATCTTTTCTCTATTTTCATACCACCAATAGTCACCCATTACGCGTAGGACTGCAAAATAAAATTAGATGCACCATTTCCAGAGCAACCCTTTTACGAGCACTACATACAGTTTCTTGTATATTGCTTTTGAAAATACAGGGAACAAGTTAAAAACTTGTTCTATTCAAGTGTGTTATTGTACAACATGAACCCGTTGCAGTTTCCGTTAAAAAATGAGAGGGATTTCTTTCAAAGTATCCCTTAATGTGCTCGAAAAATAAGAAATGAATGAAAACATCGTTCCTGAAAGGAAAAAAATAACGTTCAGAAGTTTTGGATTATAAAACCAGCAATATATAAGCTACCGCCGTTTTAGTGGAAAATATACAATGGTTGTACTCTAAATAAATACAGTATACGTTTTATGAATTGGTAAAATGAGATTAAAAATGATGACATATGCTAGAAAATTGTTATTCTTCCAGGATATATCGGCAGTTTTAATTCAAATCGAAATATTCTTTAGACAAAATGATTATAAAGTCAGTTTCAAAAAATGAATTTTTTTCTAGTCATCATTAATTCTATTTTTGAGTCAGTTGTAAATTTTCTTCCTTTAAGTTCAATCAAACGACAATAAGTAATTTACTAAGCAGTTTGCTTAGATGTAGCACAAAGTCATATAAACGGGGTACCCATAGTTAAACGGCGATTAGATTGCAAATAGAAATTCTATTTTAAAATGATTGAATCTTCAAATGCAAGAAATGCAACACTGACGTTTAAGGTAATGAGACTGGATTTTTAAAAATATAAGCTGAACAGTGAAAACAAATTGTAATATTAAATGCAAGCACAAATTATTTTGATGGGTAATCCAGTTTATCTTTGACTTTTTTTAATAAGCAGGTGACATACAAGTTTTCTTGAATAATAAATCGTTAGCACAGATTTTCATAACTCGATATCTCTGTTCTATGTATCGCTCGATAGAGTCTTAGTTTCCTTGATTTTAATTCTGAAAAAAAAAAATCCGAATATTCTGAAAGCAAAATAAGTTGAACTTTTTTTTTAGGGAGGTAAGCTTTTTTTAAAGCTTTCTTATAATTTAGGTTAGAAATTCCAAAGTCTTAAAAAATGTTTGAATATAAATGCAGCTCTTCTGAAGGTAATCAACATACCCGAAGATAGATTTTTGACAAAGTGACATTTTGGTCCTTTCTATTGAATCTTGTTAAAGAATAAACATTTGTAAAACACGTGTAAAATAAATATACGGATTAATTGGAAGAGGAGCAAGTGGTATAAAAGAAATGGACACGGTGACCCGAGTTCAAATCCTGGATGAAGCCGTTTGTATTTCATATAGCGCTAATACCCTTGGGAAAGATATGAATACAATTATTCTCTCTCTAACTATGAATGAATAGTAAGGTAGACTAGGCCCTTAAATCTTAGTATGGCAACCTGTATTGGAGAAGGGAAACTAAATTCAAACGTGTTAAATTCCGCTAAAAATTGACCCTGTGTCACATTGTGCTTGTGTGGAGGGGTAAGATAAATTCATTGATTGGTGTGAAGGCAGATAGAACTAATAAATGCAAGGAGTCTAATGTACATTTTCACATTGATATTATTTACATTGTTTACACATCGATAAAAACGTGACCATAGTTTGGTATATAAAAATGCATGCTACATATTCTGAGTTCAAGTGATACGTTGAGAATTAATTTTGTATTATTAGAAAATAAATGTTTATTCTGACTGAAAAGAAAGTCATCATAAACAGATTAAAAGAATTAGAAAAAATTGAAGAAAAGGATGGTTATCAATTAATATCTTTTTAATTACACAGATACACACGTAAACTGGCTAAGAAGAAAAATAGAATTAAGAATACTTAGATTATTTTAAAAGTAAATAGTGCTGGAATAATAATAATAATTTGTGTGTGTGGGTGTGTGTGTGTGTGTGTGTAAGAGAGAGAGAGAGAGAGAGAGAGAGAGAGAGAGAGAGAGAGAGAGAGAGAGAGAGAGAGTTGTTAATGTTTTAGTTATGACAAAAAGACAGGCTAATCGTGTCAGGCAGTTGAAAAAACGGACAAAACCACAAATAAATAACACAAATACGAAAACAATTTCAGGGTGAAATTCCAATAGCATATATTCAGTTCTTTCTTGGTCTAACCCATTCTATCAGAGGAATCATTCTATCTGATTGAAAAAAATCCCTCTTTTAAACCTTTATTTTCATTCTTTTCCTTTTCAGTTTCTTTCTTTCTATTTATTATGGTTGGCACCAAACCAACGTTCTTTACCGGTATAAATCAATTTTAGCATTTCTCCTCGTTTTGCGTGTAGGCCTATTTCCGCTGGTTATATTGTGTATGGGTGTAGGGGAGTATTTTTGTATTCATATTCATATGTCTATAATTCTATTTTGCATATTAGTTCTGATAATTCGTGTCTAAATTGAACTACAAAACTTTAAATATATTTACATTACTGTGAGTACATATTTAAATATATCGATAAAGGTGAAAACAGAACTTTCTATGTCTAAAAATATAAGTAGGAGATGCTATTCTAATGCACCAATACTATTATAGCTTGTGATGACAGCGTCTGATTATTCCTCAAGCGTTCGTCGTTCGCCCAGTATACACATCAACTTCATCAAGTAGTGTTTAAATAATAGCAACATAAATAAAAATTAAATATTATAAATCAGTGCTTGCATTTGAACTATTTATCTAAGCAATAATAAACCATTTTCTTTATGACATTTGAGTTTTATTTTTTGTCAAAAAAAAATCAAGTTATTAATGGATGTTCGTAAATTTTTCTTCTACTTTTAAACACAAGGATCTCTCTCTCTCTCTCTCTCTCTCTCTCTCTCTCTATATATATATATATATATATATATATATATATATATATATATATATCCGTACGAGCAGGAGGTCAATTTTTAAGCAGAGGTTTTTTTCCAAAACCAGTTGCCATACCAAGGTTAAAGAACCTACACTGCTCTTCTATTTACCCATAGCTGAAAGAATTAATGCTTATTCCAAGGATATAAGCGATATATATATATATATATATATATATATATATATATATATATATATATATATATATGTTATTTTGTCTGTGAATATGTGTATACGTATGTGTGTGAGTGCATATGTGTTCATGTGTGTGCATGTGCGTATTTCCCATTTCTTAACTGAATATTTCCATCGTTTTAAGCATTTCTATCATTTAAGCAGTAAGAATATTACCTTCACTATTAATGTAGAGGGCTACTTGTGGTTTAGTGGCTAACGTCCTGGACTGCAGCATCGTAGTAAGCGAGTTCGAACTCCAGTCGCGTTATTACGTTCACTTTCGGACTAATACCTTTGGTACAAGTGTGAATCCACTTATGGGCTAAATACTGTTCTTTTTCAAAGGTGGCTTTGACATTAAATAACCCACAACTATTGATATGCCATTAAACAAAGAAACACATCAACCATCACTTCTTATGTTTTTTCCGTTTTTTACCAACTGACTATTTTCTGGATTATAGAGAAATATGGTTTCTTTTGCGTTGTTGAGACCTTTATCAATAGAAAAGTTATGAAACGGAACGTAAGAAGGTGTCTACGAATTTTTAAAAAATGTTTTATATCAGGGACATTTTTTAAACATTTACCTCGACTATCTAGTTTGATATTTTAAGGGCCATACTGTTTGAATTACATAAGTTACTGTTAGCATAAGGTGGGCAGAGTAATTGAGTGTTGCATAAACTCTTAAATATATATTCCATGTGTACATATGAAATATTATTTAACTTTTGTGATTGCTTTTAAAATGTTTGTATCAATGTTTCTTCACAAATAGCAATAGATTTTACAATGTCATATATGTACGTATACATGTACATTGTATGTATGTATGTATGTATGTATGTATTCAAGGAGTAATAAACACTCAGTTCAAGCTATTACAATGTAATTTGAAAGGAAATAAATCGACTATTTTTCTCCTTTTTCTTTTGAAAAGTTAGTAAAATAATTAGACAGCCCATTTTTTTTACGATTATCAGTTTCTTTTCCAATAAGTTGCAGTTCCTGCTGAATATATAGTTTTATTCAGATAAAAACATCATGATATTCAAGAAAAGGAGAAAAAAGAACAAATAAATATAAATAGAATCGAGGATAAAACAACCAGGTTTGTTTGATAAAATAACTACTTTAGAAACTTGGATTTTGATGTAATTCTCTTTCGTTTATAATTTTGTTCAATTTGTTGATCAAAAAGAAAACAAAACGAATATTAAATCAGGCAACTATGTTTAATAGAATATGGATTGAATAAATGATTTTCCGGAATTTTGACACAAGAGAAATGTAATACACTTTAGATTATTTTCTCGCATGAAATTAAAAGTTTGGTAAATTTGTAGGTAAAAAAATGATTAGTTAACCTATCCGATAATTAAACATGCGTACACGTGTACGGATATCTGACACGTCCAGAAAATTATTTAAGACGATAAATTGTCAATTACTGATCGATAGTGGACATTCATTATATAACGGGCTGCTTAGGAACATTGGGTTCGGTAGCAACTTAAGTCATTGTCAGAACGTTCTTAATATCTTCAATAATTATTCATTTCAATTGATATATATTTTTGGTCAGTTCACATTCCTAATTCTATGAACTTATGATCCATTAGGTAATATAAATATATTATGCTAAAGATATATTCGTTTAATTTAAGTTTTAAATCAAATACTACTTTCTTTTTACTAATGATAAATAGCAACAAACAAACAAACAAACAAACAAACAAGGGAGCTAAAGAAAAGAGAAAGATATTCAATTCATTGTAATTATTATATCTTATGAGATAACAACTGAATCACCCGTCAATGACTTGTATCGCAGCTGGTTATTTAACAATCTATGTAGACAAAGAATTATACCGAACACCTTCAAACGGTAAATGTTATGATAAAGGATAACGGAAAGAGATTCAATATTTATGTTTTAATATTATCTTATTAGATTAACATAGTTCTAAAAAATCACAAAATTTTGGAGATGAATATTTTCTAATTTAACTGAATGACTGTTTAAAAATTTATCGATTCAATGGTTTGTGTTTTTGTCAACATAGTTAGCCATAACTTAGCAATAATATTATGTCATTATTGGCCTTGTGGGTAGAGTGTTCACCAATGGTCCGGGAGACCTGTGTTCAATCCCAGGTCGCGTCATACCAAAGACAATAAAATGGTACTTGATACTTCCTTGCTTAACACTCAGCAATATAAGGTACGTATCAAGGGTAAAGTGGAGCAATCCAAGGAATGGAGTATCGTCCTCCCCTGCGCCTCGGTTGTAGCTATTGAAAAGAGAACCTTCTGGTCGCCCTCGACTACGATCGCTAACTTTACTTTACTTTATATTTGATCTCTAGCTTCAAGAAATATCTATAGGGATATTTGATAAGTAATATTTAATTAAATCAGTATTCTTATTTTAGTAAAATAATTTTTTTTGAATATTGCAAATTTAAAGTATTTACGGTAAATAACGTTTTGCAGCAACATGGCAACCTGTTGATTATTGTTTATTGTTAGAAACTTTTTCGTTTAGATTTAAACCTCGTCCCGATTCTAATAGATTTACATACCAAGTTTGGCGAGTCTGCAACCATTTATCAAGAAATATATTATTTTTCGACGATTAAAAGCCTATTAACTAAACTACACAAGTACCAAAAGTAGTACGCATACGCGTGATCATGAGCGCACACAGGCATACACGTACACATGCGCACACAGGCATACACGTACACATATTCATGTTTGTACATGTAGTCTTATCATAAATATCAACATTTCTTCGATCATGTGTTTCCTCTGCACAGCAATGACTGTATTTTATCCACTTATGAAACTTTTGGTGTTTATGCTACTTGTTAATTTATTTGATAGGTGTATATATAATTACATACTTCTAGACATTCACTTGTAGACTTTGAAGTTAAACTTTATTTTTTATTACGACCGAAAGGTAGACTATATGAAGATTTTTGGAACATAGAAGTAATAAATTTACTTAGCTTTTTGCTTAGATGAAGCACAAGGTCAAAATGTATGGAGCACCCCATGAGACTCGGACTCATTCGTGTAGGTTTACTAGTGTAACTTGCTAACCATTACACCACCAGAGGCGTCTTTAGGAATATATAAGTATATTTATTTTAAATATTATTCTTCACTTCCTTATCTCAAGAGAAATTAATATACAATTTATTATTACTCTCTTTTATTTTTAAGAAAGCAAAAATGAAGATAAAACCGAAAATGAATAAATAAATAAAAGCAAATAAACAAACAATTAAACCAATAAATGAATAAAACAAAAATCTGCTGTGTTAAGATGCACATTAGTTTATTATTTTCACTATATTTTTCACTAAAATAATATAAGATATTTTAAATAATTTTAAAATTACCGAAAATAAGCGACAACAATGCAACAATATCAATTTATGTTGTGAATCTCTCATCAAATAGATGCAAAATCGTGATTTTTCCTAAATACTCTCTCTCTTTCTCTCTTTCTCTCTCTCTCTCAAACACACACACACACACACACACACACACACACACACACACACACACACACACACACACACACACACACATATATATATATATTAATTTTTATTTGTACATAACACCGATAACAGTTTGCAAATGTATTGACACTTATTTTTTGATTTATATAATTTGCCTAACTTGTTAAACTAGGATGTTACACTGAGATGGATGATCAGTTTATATTATTTCTTTTAGCGTGTAATACATTAATCGAAACTGGGTGTTGAAAATTAACTACTTGCATATAAAAGACAATACGCCATTTAGTGTTTTCTTATATTTTTCTTTTAATTTCCTTTCAATTTAGTATCTTTCTTTTTTTCCTTATTATCTTTCTATCTAATCAGTTTGAAAGAGTTCCTGTAAACTGATGATCACCAATCGAACTGATGCCACCATTTCGAAGCCATAGACGATCAAAAGTTCCGATTTATGGGTAAATAATACCGTCATAAATGATAGAAACTATATTAGTTTATAAAGAATTAAATGAATGCAATAATTTTTCTTTTAGTTGATTCGCCGAAAAAACAAATGTTGATCCAAGCAATTTCCTTGTGTTATTGAAAGTATGCACGCACACACGTAACTTGAAGAAAAAAAGGAAACGATTACAAGAAAGAGGTTGTAGTATTTCTGGATCATTTCTCAAGAAAACACTTTTTTTTTCCTGTTAACTGAATTTGTGGAAGCTAAGTTCTAGCATAGATTTATGCAGTATTTGTTACTTTCTCTATTTTTCAAATAGGTTGTTAACACCCGACTGCCAACGTTGTGACGACCTTGTTATTGTGTGATGGAGTCTCAAAAAGATGACCAGCTTTTCCCTGAAGGAGAACAATTCTTATAAAAACAACGTGAACAAGCAAGAAATAATAACCATGCAAAATCGATTGCGTTTCAAGAGATTTTCTAGATCTAAATAGTGCAGAAATGTTACTGCACAGTTTCAAATCTTCGGGGAAAAACACAGTTACAATGCTCGGTCAGTTGCTTGATAAAATCATATATGAAAACAATTATGACGACCTACAGTGTTTTTATCGTCACCACCAAAAGGGATTTGGGGATAAAAACTTGTTCAAAACACTAACCCAAGAGTTTATGTCAACCATGAGGAATGCTTTTATAGAGTTTTTCTCTTTGGCTTTATATATTTAACAATTTTAAAGATTCAGAGAACAGAAGTAACAAGGGATACGTAAAAAACAGAATTAACAAGTGATAAGTAAAAAAACAAAAACAAAAACAAAAAAACCCTAAAATCTTTCTAATATGATCGGAGAACTCAAAGAAAAATCAATGAACTCAATCATTCTAAAGTTATTTTTCTTTCATAACTACTTTCCTAAGAATATATTCAAATTTCACGGCCACATTTCCGTCGCATAATTTTTATTTGTCATTTAACCAAATTATTTTACATGATTCATTAAAATATGTTTTCTCTAATGCTTTTTAAAGTTCGAAATCGATTTTTAGGAAATAATTTTCTTTCAGTACTAAAAAAACTGAACAATGAATGATAGTAATAATTCAAATAAATATCCGATTCGATTGAACTGATGAAGAAACTTATTTGATAACTTTTTCCACCTTTCTTTTACATATAGTCAAGCTATGTTATGTAGAGTCAATAAATCTGGTATACTTGATTATTGGAGCAGACAAAATGTTTTAACGTGAATTCTTTTTGCTTCCTCAAAGGGTATCAAATAATAAACAGTAATCAGTGGGAAGTCATGTTGCTGCAAGACAGAATTACCAGTAAAAAAATATAAATTCCCATTCTTTATAAGAAAAAGATTAATAATTACTTTTTTTACAAAAATGATAATTCAAATTTGATTAAACATTATTCATTAGCTTTAAAGATATGTTTTCATATGTCATAAAATTTGTTTTGATAAACTTGAAACATATATAAAAGTATATATTATCTAGTGAAATAGTGTAGTAATACATTTTGAATCATATACTGAAAAATTCATAGCTTGGGGCAGTTCAG